>CAMPDV010000147.1:0-658560 GCA_946699065.1 Loxodes magnus
CTTTACTTTTAAAACTAACTACTTACTCTTATCAAAGCTTCAACACTTAAAAACTGAAATCACTCTTCTTTTCTTACTTTTCTTCTTCACTTTACTTTTAAAACTACTACTTACTTAACTCTTATCTTATCAAAGCTTCAACACTTAAAAACTGAAATCACTCTTCTTTTCTTACTTTTCTTCTTCACTTTACTTTTAAAACTAACTACTTACTCTAACTCTTATATCAAAGCTTCAACACTTAAAAACTGAAATCACTCTTCTTTTCTTACTTATCTTCTTCACTTTACTTTTAAAACTAACTACTTACTCTAACTCTTATCTTATCAAAGCTTCAACACTTAAAAACTGAAATCACTCTTCTTTTCTTACTTTCACTTTACTTTTAAAACTAACTACTTACTCTAACTCTTATCTTATCAAAGCTTCAACACTTAAAAACTGAAATCACTCTTCTTTTCTTACTTTTCTTCTTCACTTTACTTTTAAAACTAACTACTTACTCTAACTCTTATCTTATCAAAGCTTCAACACTTAAAAACTGAAATCACTCTTCTTTTCTTACTTTTCTTCTTTCACTTTACTTTTAAAACTAACTACTTACTCTAACTCTTATCTTATCAAAGCTTCAACACTTAAAAACTGAAATCACTCTTCTTTTCTTACTTTCACTTTACTTTTAAAACTAACTACTTACTCTAACTCTTATCTTATCAAAGCTTCAACACTTAAAAACTGAAATCACTCTTCTTTTCTTACTTTCACTTTACTTTTAAAACTAACTACTTACTCTAACTCTTATCTTATCAAAGCTTCAACACTTAAAAACTGAAATCACTCTTCTTTTCTTACTTTCACTTTACTTTTAAAACTAACTACTTACTCTAACTCTTATCTTATCAAAGCTTCAACACTTAAAAACTGAAATCACTCTTCTTTTCTTACTTTCACTTTACTTTTAAAACTAACTACTTACTCTAACTCTTATCTTATCAAAGCTTCAACACTTAAAAACTGAAATCACTCTTCTTTTCTTACTTCTTCACTTTACTTTTAAAACTAACTACTTACTCTAACTCTTATCTTATCAAAGCTTCAACACTTAAAAACTGAAATCACTCTTCTTTTCTTACTTTTCTTCTTCACTTTACTTTTAAAACTAACTACTTACTTAACTCTTATCTTATCAAAGCTTCAACACTTAAAAACTGAAATCACTCTTCTTTTCTTACTTTTCTTCTTCACTTTAAAACTAACTACTTACTCTAACTCTTATCTTATCAAAGCTTCAACACTTAAAAACTGAAATCACTCTTCTTTTCTTACTTTCTTCTTCACTTTACTTTTAAAACTAACTACTTACTCTACTCTTATCTTATCAAAGCTTCAACACTTAAAAACTGAAATCACTCTTCTTTTCTTACTTTCACTTTACTTTTAAAACTAACTACTTACTCTAACTCTTATCTTATCAAAGCTTCAACACTTAAAAACTGAAATCACTCTTCTTTTCTTACTTCTTCACTTTACTTTTAAAACTAACTACTTACTCTAACTCTTATCTTATCAAAGCTTCAACACTTAAAAACTGAAATCACTCTTCTTTTCTTACTTATCTTCTTCACTTTACTTTTAAAACTAACTACTTACTCTAACTCTTATCTTATCAAAGCTTCAACACTTAAAAACTGAAATCACTCTTCTTTTCTTACTTTCACTTTACTTTTAAAACTAACTACTTACTCTAACTCTTATCTTATCAAAGCTTCAACACTTAAAAACTGAAATCACTCTTCTTTTCTTACTTTCACTTTACTTTTAAAACTAACTACTTACTCTAACTCTTATCTTATCAAAGCTTCAACACTTAAAAACTGAAATCACTCTTCTTTTCTTACTTTTCTTACTTTCACTTTACTTTTAAAACTAACTACTTACTCTAACTCTTATCTTATCAAAGCTTCAACACTTAAAAACTGAAATCACTCTTCTTTTCTTCTTACTTTTCACTTTACTTTTAAAACTAACTACTTACTCTAACTCTTATCTTATCAAAGCTTCAACACTTAAAAACTGAAATCACTCTTCTTTTCTTACTTTTCTTCTTCACTTTACTTTTAAAACTAACTACTTACTTACTCTTATCTTATCAAAGCTTCAACACTTAAAAACTGAAATCACTCTTCTTTTCTTACTTTCACTTTACTTTTAAAACTAACTACTTACTCTAACTCTTATCTTATCAAAGCTTCAACACTTAAAAACTGAAATCACTCTTCTTTTCTTACTTTCACTTTACTTTTAAAACTAACTACTTACTCTAACTCTTATCTTATCAAAGCTTCAACACTTAAAAACTGAAATCACTCTTCTTTTCTTACTTTCACTTTACTTTTAAAACTAACTACTTACTCTAACTCTTATCTTATCAAAGCTTCAACACTTAAAAACTGAAATCACTCTTCTTTTCTTACTTTCACTTTACTTTTAAAACTAACTACTTACTCTAACTCTTATCTTATCAAAGCTTCAACACTTAAAAACTGAAATCACTCTTCTTTTCTTACTTTCACTTTACTTTTAAAACTAACTACTTACTCTAACTCTTATCTTATCAAAGCTTCAACACTTAAAAACTGAAATCACTCTTCTTTTCTTACTTTCACTTTACTTTTAAAACTAACTACTTACTCTAACTCTTATCTTATCAAAGCTTCAACACTTAAAAACTGAAATCACTCTTCTTTTCTTACTTTCACTTTACTTTTAAAACTAACTACTTACTCTAACTCTTATCTTATCAAAGCTTCAACACTTAAAAACTGAAATCACTCTTCTTTTCTTACTTTTTTACTTTTAAAACTTTACTTTTAAAACTAACTCTTATCTTATCAAAGCTTCAACACTTAAAAACTGAAATCACTCTTCTTTTCTTACTTTTCTTCTTCACTTTACTTTTAAAACTAACTACTTACTCTAACTCTTATCTTATCAAAGCTTCAACACTTAAAAACTGAAATCACTCTTCTTTTCTTATTTTTCTTCTTCACTTTACTTTTAAAACTAACTACTACTTACTCTTATCTTATCAAAGCTTCAACACTTAAAAACTGAAATCACTCTTCTTTTCTTACTTTTCTTCTTCACTTTACTTTTAAAACTAACTACTTACTCTAACTCTTATCTTATCAAAGCTTCAACACTTAAAAACTGAAATCACTCTTCTTTTTTACTTACTTTCACTTTACTTTTAAAACTAACTACTTACTCTAACTCTTATCTTATCAAAGCTTCAACACTTAAAAACTGAAATCACTCTTCTTTTCTTCTTCACTTTACTTTTAAAACTAACTACTTACTCTTATCTTATCAAAGCTTCAACACTTAAAAACTGAAATCACTCTTCTTTTCTTACTTCACTTTACTTTTAAAACTAACTACTTACTTATCTTATCAAAGCTTCAACACTTAAAAACTGAAATCACTCTTCTTTTCTTACTTACTTCTTCACTTTACTTTTAAAACTACTACTTACTTAACTCTTATCTTATCAAAGCTTCAACACTTAAAAACTGAAATCACTCTTCTTTTTTCTTACTTTTCTTTTCACTAACTACTTACTCTAACTCTTATCTTATCAAAGCTTCAACACTTAAAAACTGAAATCACTCTTCTTTTCTTACTTTCACTTTACTTTTAAAACTAACTACTTACTCTAACTCTTATCTTATCAAAGCTTCAACACTTAAAAACTGAAATCACTCTTCTTTTCTTACTTTCACTTTACTTTTAAAACTAACTACTTACTCTAACTCTTATCTTATCAAAGCTTCAACACTTAAAAACTGAAATCACTCTTCTTTTCTTACTTTCACTTTACTTTTAAAACTAACTACTTACTCTAACTCTTATCTTATCAAAGCTTCAACACTTAAAAACTGAAATCACTCTTCTTTTCTTACTTTCACTTTACTTTTAAAACTAACTACTTACTCTAACTCTTATCTTATCAAAGCTTCAACACTTAAAAACTGAAATCACTCTTCTTTTCTTACTTTCACTTTACTTTTAAAACTAACTACTTACTCTAACTCTTATCTTATCAAAGCTTCAACACTTAAAAACTGAAATCACTCTTCTTTTCTTACTTTCACTTTACTTTTAAAACTAACTACTTACTCTAACTCTTATCTTATCAAAGCTTCAACACTTAAAAACTGAAATCACTCTTCTTTTCTTACTTTCACTTTACTTTTAAAACTAACTACTTACTCTAACTCTTATCTTATCAAAGCTTCAACACTTAAAAACTGAAATCACTCTTCTTTTCTTACTTTCACTTTACTTTTAAAACTAACTACTTACTCTAACTCTTATCTTATCAAAGCTTCAACACTTAAAAACTGAAATCACTCTTCTTTTCTTACTTTCACTTTACTTTTAAAACTAACTACTTACTCTAACTCTTATCTTATCAAAGCTTCAACACTTAAAAACTGAAATCACTCTTCTTTTCTTACTTTTCTTCTTCACTTTACTTTTAAAACTAACTACTTACTCTAACTCTTATCTTATCAAAGCTTCAACACTTAAAAACTGAAATCACTCTTCTTTTCTTATTTTTCTTCTTCACTTTACTTTTAAAACTAACTACTTACTCTCTTATCAAAGCTTCAACACTTAAAAACTGAAATCACTCTTCTTTTCTTACTTTCACTTTACTTTTAAAACTAACTACTTACTCTAACTCTTATCTTATCAAAGCTTCAACACTTAAAAACTGAAATCACTCTTCTTTTCTTACTTCTTCACTTTACTTTTAAAACTAACTACTTACTCTAACTCTTATCTTATCAAAGCTTCAACACTTAAAAACTGAAATCACTCTTCTTTTCTTACTTTCTTCTTCACATTACTTTTAAAACTAACTACTTACTCTAACTCTTATCTTATCAAAGCTTCAACACTTAAAAACTGAAATCACTCTTCTTTTCTTACTTTCACTTTACTTTTAAAACTAACTACTTACTCTTATCAAAGCTTCAACACTTAAAAACTGAAATCACTCTTCTTTTCTTACTTTCACTTTACTTTTAAAACTAACTACTTACTCTTATCAAAGCTTCAACACTTAAAAACTGAAATCACTCTTCTTTTCTTACTTTTCTTCTTCACTTTACTTTTAAAACTAACTACTTACTCTAACTCTTATCTTATCAAAGCTTCAACACTTAAAAACTGAAATCACTCTTCTTTTCTTACTTTCACTTTACTTTTAAAACTAACTACTTACTCTAACTCTTATCTTATCAAAGCTTCAACACTTAAAAACTGAAATCACTCTTCTTTTCTTACTTTTCTTCTTCACTTTACTTTTAAAACTACTACTTACTCTAACTCTTATCTTATCAAAGCTTCAACACTTAAAAACTGAAATCACTCTTCTTTTTTCTTATCTTCTTCACTTTACTTTTAAAACTAACTACTTACTCTAACTCTTATCTTATCAAAGCTTCAACACTTAAAAACTGAAATCACTCTTCTTTTCTTACTTTCACTTTACTTTTAAAACTACTACTTACTTACTCTTATCTTATCAAAGCTTCAACACTTAAAAACTGAAATCACTCTTCTTTTCTTACTTTCACTTTACTTTTAAAACTAACTACTTACTCTTATCAAAGCTTCAACACTTAAAATCTGAAATCTCTCTTCTTTTCTTACTTTTCTTCTTCACTTTACTTTTAAAACTAACTACTTACTCTTATCAAAGCTTCAACACTTAAAAACTGAAATCACTCTTCTTTTCTTACTTTCACTTTACTTTTAAAACTAACTACTTACTCTAACTCTTATCTTATCAAAGCTTCAACACTTAAAAACTGAAATCACTCTTCTTTTCTTACTTTTCTTCTTCACTTTACTTTTAAAACTAACTACTTACTCTTATCAAAGCTTCAACACTTAAAAACTGAAATCACTCTTCTTTTCTTACTTATCTTCTTCACTTTACTTTTAAAACTAACTACTTACTCTAACTCTTATCTTATCAAAGCTTCAACACTTAAAAACTGAAATCACTCTTCTTTTCTTACTTTCACTTTACTTTTAAAACTAACTACTACTTACTCTTATCAAAGCTTCAACACTTAAAAACTGAAATCACTCTTCTTTTCTTACTTTTCTTCTTCACTTTACTTTTAAAACTAACTACTTACTCTCTTATCTTATCAAAGCTTCAACACTTAAAAACTGAAATCACTCTTCTTTTCTTACTTTCACTTTCACTTTACTTTTAAAACTAACTACTTACTCTAACTCTTATCTTATCAAAGCTTCAACACTTAAAAACTGAAATCACTCTTCTTTTCTTACTTTTCTTCTTCACTTTACTTTTAAAACTAACTACTTACTCTCTTATCTTAAAGCTTCAACACTTAAAAACTGAAATCACTCTTCTTTTCTTACTTTTCTTCTTCACTTTACTTTTAAAACTAACTCTTATCTTATCAAAGCTTCAACACTTAAAAACTGAAATCACTCTTCTTTTCTTACTTTTCTTCTTCACTTTACTTTTAAAACTAACTACTTACTTATCTTATCAAAGCTTCAACACTTAAAAACTGAAATCACTCTTCTTTTCTTACTTTTCACTTTACTTTTAAAACTAACTACTTACTCTAACTCTTATCTTATCAAAGCTTCAACACTTAAAAACTGAAATCACTCTTCTTTTCTTACTTTCACTTTACTTTTAAAACTAACTACTTACTCTAACTCTTATCTTATCAAAGCTTCAACACTTAAAAACTGAAATCACTCTTCTTTTCTTACTTTCACTTTACTTTTAAAACTAACTACTTACTCTAACTCTTATCTTATCAAAGCTTCAACACTTAAAAACTGAAATCACTCTTCTTTTCTTACTTTCACTTTACTTTTAAAACTAACTACTTACTCTAACTCTTATCTTATCAAAGCTTCAACACTTAAAAACTGAAATCACTCTTCTTTTCTTACTTTCACTTTACTTTTAAAACTAACTACTTACTCTAACTCTTATCTTATCAAAGCTTCAACACTTAAAAACTGAAATCACTCTTCTTTTCTTACTTTTTTCTTCACTTTACTTTTAAAACTAACTACTTACTCTAACTCTTATCTTATCAAAGCTTCAACACTTAAAAACTGAAATCACTCTTCTTTTCTTACTTCTTCACTTTACTTTTAAAACTAACTACTTACTCTAACTCTTATCTTATCAAAGCTTCAACACTTAAAAACTGAAATCACTCTTCTTTTCTTACTTTCACTTTACTTTTAAAACTAACTACTTACTCTAACTCTTATCTTATCAAAGCTTCAACACTTAAAAACTGAAATCACTCTTCTTTTCTTACTTTTCTTCTTCACTTTACTTTTAAAACTAACTACTACTTACTCTTATCAAAGCTTCAACACTTAAAAACTGAAATCACTCTTCTTTTCTTACTTCTTCACTTTACTTTTAAAACTAACTACTTACTCTTATCAAAGCTTCAACACTTAAAAACTGAAATCACTCTTCTTTTCTACTTTTCTTTTCACTTTACTTTTAAAACTAACTACTTACTCTTATCAAAGCTTCAACACTTAAAACTGAAATCACTCTTCTTTTCTTACTTCACTTTACTTTTAAAACTAACTACTTATCTTATCAAAGCTTCAACACTTAAAAACTGAAATCACTCTTCTTTTCTTACTTTCACTTTACTTTTAAAACTAACTACTTACTCTAACTCTTATCTTATCAAAGCTTCAACACTTAAAAACTGAAATCACTCTTCTTTTCTTACTTTCACTTTACTTTTAAAACTAACTACTTACTCTAACTCTTATCTTATCAAAGCTTCAACACTTAAAAACTGAAATCACTCTTCTTTTCTTACTTTCACTTTACTTTTAAAACTAACTACTTACTCTAACTCTTATCTTATCAAAGCTTCAACACTTAAAAACTGAAATCACTCTTCTTTTCTTACTTTCACTTTACTTTTAAAACTAACTACTTACTCTAACTCTTATCTTATCAAAGCTTCAACACTTAAAAACTGAAATCACTCTTCTTTTCTTACTTACTCTTCACTTTACTTTTAAAACTAACTACTTACTCTAACTCTTATCTTATCAAAGCTTCAACACTTAAAAACTGAAATCACTCTTCTTTTCTTACTTTCACTTTACTTTTAAAACTAACTACTTACTCTTATCAAAGCTTCAACACTTAAAAACTGAAATCACTCTTCTTTTCTTACTTTCACTTTACTTTTAAAACTAACTACTTACTCTAACTCTTATCTTATCAAAGCTTCAACACTTAAAAACTGAAATCACTCTTCTTTTCTTACTTTTCTTCTTCACTTTACTTTTAAAACTAACTACTTACTCTAACTCTTATCTTATCAAAGCTTCAACACTTAAAAACTGAAATCACTCTTCTTTTCTTACTTTCACTTTACTTTTAAAACTAACTACTTACTCTAACTCTTATCTTATCAAAGCTTCAACACTTAAAAACTGAAATCACTCTTCTTTTCTTACTTTCACTTTACTTTTAAAACTAACTACTTACTCTAACTCTTATCTTATCAAAGCTTCAACACTTAAAAACTGAAATCACTCTTCTTTTCTTACTTATCTTCTTCACTTTACTTTTAAAACTAACTACTCTAACTCTTATCTTATCAAAGCTTCAACACTTAAAAACTGAAATCACTCTTCTTTTCTTACTTTCACTTTACTTTTAAAACTAACTACTTACTCTAACTCTTATCTTATCAAAGCTTCAACACTTAAAAACTGAAATCACTCTTCTTTTCTTACTTTCACTTTACTTTTAAAACTAACTACTTAAAAACTGAAACTTTACTTTTAACTTATCTTATCAAAGCTTCAACACTTAAAAACTGAAATCACTCTTCTTTTCTTACTTTCACTTTACTTTTAAAACTAACTACTTACTCTAACTCTTATCTTATCAAAGCTTCAACACTTAAAAACTGAAATCACTCTTCTTTTCTTACTTTCACTTTACTTTTAAAACTAACTACTTACTCTAACTCTTATCTTATCAAAGCTTCAACACTTAAAAACTGAAATCACTCTTCTTTTCTTACTTTTCTTCTTCACTTTACTTTTAAAACTAACTACTTACTCTAACTCTTATCTTATCAAAGCTTCAACACTTAAAAACTGAAATCACTCTTCTTTTTTCTTACTTTCACTTTACTTTTAAAACTAACTACTTACTCTAACTCTTATCTTATCAAAGCTTCAACACTTAAAAACTGAAATCACTCTTCTTTTCTTACTTTCACTTTACTTTTAAAACTAACTACTTACTCTAACTCTTATCTTATCAAAGCTTCAACACTTAAAAACTGAAATCACTCTTCTTTTCTTACTTTCACTTTACTTTTAAAACTAACTACTTACTCTAACTCTTATCTTATCAAAGCTTCAACACTTAAAAACTGAAATCACTCTTCTTTTCTTACTTTCACTTTACTTTTAAAACTAACTACTTACTCTAACTCTTATCTTATCAAAGCTTCAACACTTAAAAACTGAAATCACTCTTCTTTTCTTACTTTTCTTCTTCACTTTACTTTTAAAACTAACTACTTACTCTAACTCTTATCTTATCAAAGCTTCAACACTTAAAAACTGAAATCACTCTTCTTTTCTTACTTTTCACTTTACTTTTAAAACTAACTACTTACTCTAACTCTTATCTTATCAAAGCTTCAACACTTAAAAACTGAAATCACTCTTCTTTTCTTACTTTCACTTTACTTTTAAAACTAACTACTTACTCTTATCAAAGCTTCAACACTTAAAAACTGAAATCACTCTTCTTTTCTTACTTTTCTTACTTTCACTTTACTTTTAAAACTAACTACTTACTCTTATCAAAGCTTCAACACTTAAAAACTGAAATCACTCTTCTTTTCTTACTTTCACTTTACTTTTAAAACTAACTACTTACTCTAACTCTTATCTTATCAAAGCTTCAACACTTAAAAACTGAAATCACTCTTCTTTTCTTACTTTCACTTTACTTTTAAAACTAACTACTTACTCTAACTCTTATCTTATCAAAGCTTCAACACTTAAAAACTGAAATCACTCTTCTTTTCTTACTTTCACTTTACTTTTAAAACTAACTACTTACTCTAACTCTTATCTTATCAAAGCTTCAACACTTAAAAACTGAAATCACTCTTCTTTTCTTACTTTCACTTTACTTTTAAAACTAACTACTTACTCTAACTCTTATCTTATCAAAGCTTCAACACTTAAAAACTGAAATCACTCTTCTTTTCTTACTTTCACTTTACTTTTAAAACTAACTACTTACTCTAACTCTTATCTTATCAAAGCTTCAACACTTAAAAACTGAAATCACTCTTCTTTTCTTACTTTCACTTCACTTTACTTTTAAAACTAACTACTTACTCTAACTCTTATCTTATCAAAGCTTCAACACTTAAAAACTGAAATCACTCTTCTTTTCTTACTTTCACTTTACTTTTAAAACTAACTACTTACTCTAACTCTTATCTTATCAAAGCTTCAACACTTAAAAACTGAAATCACTCTTCTTTTCTTACTTTCACTTTACTTTTAAAACTAACTACTTACTCTAACTCTTATCTTATCAAAGCTTCAACACTTAAAAACTGAAATCACTCTTCTTTTCTTACTCTTCACTTTACTTTTAAAACTAACTACTTACTCTAACTCTTATCTTATCAAAGCTTCAACACTTAAAAACTGAAATCACTCTTCTTTTCTTACTTTTCTTCTTCACTTTACTTTTAAAACTAACTACTTACTCTTATCAAAGCTTCAACACTTAAAATCTGAAATCTCTCTTCTTTTCTTACTTTTCTTCTTCACTTTACTTTTAAAACTAACTACTTATCTTATCAAAGCTTCAACACTTAAAAACTGAAATCACTCTTCTTTTCTTACTTTCACTTTACTTTTAAAACTAACTACTTACTCTAACTCTTATCTTATCAAAGCTTCAACACTTAAAAACTGAAATCACTCTTCTTTTCTTACTTTCACTTTACTTTTAAAACTAACTACTTACTCTAACTCTTATCTTATCAAAGCTTCAACACTTAAAAACTGAAATCACTCTTCTTTTCTTACTTTCACTTTACTTTTAAAACTAACTACTTACTCTAACTCTTATCTTATCAAAGCTTCAACACTTAAAAACTGAAATCACTCTTCTTTTCTTACTTTCACTTTACTTTTAAAACTAACTACTTACTCTAACTCTTATCTTATCAAAGCTTCAACACTTAAAAACTGAAATCACTCTTCTTTTCTTACTCTTCACTTTACTTTTAAAACTAACTACTTACTCTAACTCTTATCTTATCAAAGCTTCAACACTTAAAAACTGAAATCACTCTTCTTTTCTTACTTTCACTTTACTTTTAAAACTAACTACTTACTCTAACTCTTATCTTATCAAAGCTTCAACACTTAAAAACTGAAATCACTCTTCTTTTCTTACTTTTCTTTTCACTTTACTTTTAAAACTAACTACTTACTCTAACTCTTATCTTATCAAAGCTTCAACACTTAAAAACTGAAATCACTCTTCTTTTCTTACTTCTTCACTTTACTTTTAAAACTAACTACTTACTCTAACTCTTATCTTATCAAAGCTTCAACACTTAAAAACTGAAATCACTCTTCTTTTCTTACTTTCACTTTACTTTTAAAACTAACTACTTACTCTAACTCTTATCTTATCAAAGCTTCAACACTTAAAAACTGAAATCACTCTTCTTTTCTTACTTTCACTTTACTTTTAAAACTAACTACTTACTCTAACTCTTATCTTATCAAAGCTTCAACACTTAAAAACTGAAATCACTCTTCTTTTCTTACTTTCACTTTACTTTTAAAACTAACTACTTACTCTAACTCTTATCTTATCAAAGCTTCAACACTTAAAAACTGAAATCACTCTTCTTTTCTTACTTTCACTTTACTTTTAAAACTAACTACTTACTCTAACTCTTATCTTATCAAAGCTTCAACACTTAAAAACTGAAATCACTCTTCTTTTCTTACTTTCACTTTACTTTTAAAACTAACTACTTACTCTAACTCTTATCTTATCAAAGCTTCAACACTTAAAAACTGAAATCACTCTTCTTTTCTTACTTTCACTTTACTTTTAAAACTAACTACTTACTCTAACTCTTATCTTATCAAAGCTTCAACACTTAAAAACTGAAATCACTCTTCTTTTCTTACTTTCACTTTACTTTTAAAACTAACTACTTACTCTAACTCTTATCTTATCAAAGCTTCAACACTTAAAAACTGAAATCACTCTTCTTTTCTTACTTTCACTTTACTTTTAAAACTAACTACTTACTCTAACTCTTATCTTATCAAAGCTTCAACACTTAAAAACTGAAATCACTCTTCTTTTCTTACTTTTCACTTTACTTTTAAAACTAACTACTTACTCTAACTCTTATCTTATCAAAGCTTCAACACTTAAAAACTGAAATCACTCTTCTTTTCTTACTTTCACTTTACTTTTAAAACTAACTACTTACTCTAACTCTTATCTTATCAAAGCTTCAACACTTAAAAACTGAAATCACTCTTCTTTTCTTACTTTCACTTTACTTTTAAAACTAACTACTTACTCTAACTCTTATCTTATCAAAGCTTCAACACTTAAAAACTGAAATCACTCTTCTTTTCTTATTTTTCTTCTTCACTTTACTTTTAAAACTAACTACTTACTCTAACTCTTATCTTATCAAAGCTTCAACACTTAAAAACTGAAATCACTCTTCTTTTCTTACTTTTCTTTTCACTTTACTTTTAAAACTAACTACTTACTCTAACTCTTATCTTATCAAAGCTTCAACACTTAAAAACTGAAATCACTCTTCTTTTCTTACTTACTTCTTCACTTTACTTTTAAAACTAACTACTTACTCTAACTCTTATCTTATCAAAGCTTCAACACTTAAAAACTGAAATCACTCTTCTTTTCTTACTTTCACTTTACTTTTAAAACTAACTACTACTCTAACTCTTATCTTATCAAAGCTTCAACACTTAAAACTGAAATCACTCTTCTTTTCTTACTTTTCTTCTTCACTTTACTTTTAAAACTAACTACTTACTCTCTTATCAAAGCTTCAACACTTAAAAACTGAAATCACTCTTCTTTTCTTACTTTCACTTTACTTTTAAAACTAACTACTTACTCTAACTCTTATCTTATCAAAGCTTCAACACTTAAAAACTGAAATCACTCTTCTTTTCTTACTTTTCTTTTCACTTTACTTTTAAAACTAACTACTTACTCTAACTCTTATCTTATCAAAGCTTCAACACTTAAAAACTGAAATCACTCTTCTTTTCTTACTTTCACTTTACTTTTAAAACTAACTACTTACTCTTATCAAAGCTTCAACACTTAAAAACTGAAATCTCTCTTCTTTTCTTACTTTTCTTCTTCACTTTACTTTTAAAACTACTACTTACTCTAACTCTTATCTTATCAAAGCTTCAACACTTAAAAACTGAAATCACTCTTCTTTTCTTACTTTCACTTTACTTTTAAAACTAACTACTTACTCTAACTCTTATCTTATCAAAGCTTCAACACTTAAAAACTGAAATCACTCTTCTTTTCTTACTTTCACTTTACTTTTAAAACTAACTACTTACTCTAACTCTTATCTTATCAAAGCTTAAACACTTAAAAACTGAAATCACTCTTCTTTTCTTACTTTCACTTTACTTTTAAAACTAACTACTTACTCTAACTCTTATCTTATCAAAGCTTCAACACTTAAAAACTGAAATCACTCTTCTTTTCTTACTTTCACTTTACTTTTAAAACTAACTACTTACTCTAACTCTTATCTTATCAAAGCTTCAACACTTAAAAACTGAAATCACTCTTCTTTTCTTACTTTCACTTTACTTTTAAAACTAACTACTTACTCTAACTCTTATCTTATCAAAGCTTCAACACTTAAAAACTGAAATCACTCTTCTTTTCTTACTTTCACTTTACTTTTAAAACTAACTACTTACTCTAACTCTTATCTTATCAAAGCTTCAACACTTAAAAACTGAAATCACTCTTCTTTTCTTACTTTTCTTCTTCACTTTACTTTTAAAACTAACTACTTACTCTAACTCTTATCTTATCAAAGCTTCAACACTTAAAAACTGAAATCACTCTTCTTTTCTTACTTTTCTTCTTCACTTTACTTTTAAAACTAACTACTTACTCTCTTATCAAAGCTTCAACACTTAAAAACTGAAATCACTCTTCTTTTCTTACTTTCACTTTACTTTTAAAACTAACTACTTACTCTAACTCTTATCTTATCAAAGCTTCAACACTTAAAAACTGAAATCACTCTTCTTTTCTTACTTATCTTCTTCACTTTACTTTTAAAACTAACTACTCTAACTCTTATCTTATCAAAGCTTCAACACTTAAAAACTGAAATCACTCTTCTTTTCTTACTTTCACTTTACTTTTAAAACTAACTACTTACTCTTATCAAAGCTTCAACACTTAAAATCTGAAATCACTCTTCTTTTCTTACTTTTCTTCTTCACTTTACTTTTAAAACTACTACTACTTACTCTTATCAAAGCTTCAACACTTAAAAACTGAAATCACTCTTCTTTTCTTACTTTCACTTTACTTTTAAAACTAACTACTTACTCTAACTCTTATCTTATCAAAGCTTCAACACTTAAAAACTGAAATCACTCTTCTTTTCTTACTTTTCTTCTTCACTTTACTTTTAAAACTAACTACTCTTTATAACTCTTATCAAAGCTTCAACACTTAAAAACTGAAATCACTCTTCTTTTCTTACTTTCACTTTACTTTTAAAACTAACTACTTACTATTATCAAAGCTTCAACACTTAAAAACTGAAATCACTCTTCTTTTCTTACTTTTCTTCTTCACTTTACTTTTAAAACTAACTACTTACTCTTATCAAAGCTTCAACACTTAAAAACTGAAATCACTCTTCTTTTCTTACTTTCACTTTACTTTTAAAACTAACTACTTACTCTAACTCTTATCTTATCAAAGCTTCAACACTTAAAAACTGAAATCACTCTTCTTTTCTTACTTTTCTTCTTCACTTTACTTTTAAAACTAACTACTTACTCTTATCAAAGCTTCAACACTTAAAAACTGAAATCACTCTTCTTTTCTTACTTTTCTTACTTATCTTTACTTTTAAAACTAACTACTTACTCTTATCAAAGATTCAACACTTAAAATCTGAAATCTCTCTTCTTTTCTTACTTTTCTTCTTCACTTTACTTTTAAAACTAACTACTTACTCTCATCAAAGCTTCAACACTTAAAAACTGAAATCACTCTTCTTTTCTTACTTTTCTTCTTCACTTTACTTTTAAAACTAACTACTTACTCTTATCAAAGCTTCAACACTTAAAAACTGAAATCACTCTTCTTTTCTTACTTTTCTTCTTCACTTTACTTTTAAAACTAACTACTTACTCTTATCAAAGCTTCAACACTTAAAAACTGAAATCACTCTTCTTTTCTTACTTATCTTCTTCACTTTACTTTTAAAACTAACTACTCACTCTTATCTTATCAAAGCTTCAACACTTAAAAACTGAAATCACTCTTCTTTTCTTACTTGTCTTCTTCACTTTACTTTTAAAACTAACTACTTACTCTAACTCTTATCTTATCAAAGCTTCAACACTTAAAAACTGAAATCACTCTTCTTTTCTTACTTTTTTCTTCACTTTACTTTTAAAACTAACTACTTACTCTAACTCTTATCTTATCAAAGCTTCAACACTTAAAAACTGAAATCACTCTTCTTTTTTTACTTTTCTTCTTCACTTTACTTTTAAAACTAACTACTTACTCTTATCAAAGATTCAACACTTAAAAACTGAAATCTCTCTTCTTTTCTTATTTTTCTTCTTCACTTTACTTTTAAAACTAACTACTCACTCTTATCTTATCAAAGATTCAACACTTAAAATCTGAAATCTCTCTTCTTTTCTTACTTTTCTTCTTCACTTTACTTTTAAAACTAACTACTTACTCTCATCAAAGCTTCAACACTTAAAAACTGAAATCACTCTTCTTTTCTTACTTTTCTTCTTCACTTTACTTTTAAAACTAACTACTTACTCTTATCAAAGATTCAACACTTAAAAACTGAATCTACTCTTCTTTTCTTACTTTTCTTCTTCACTTTACTTTTAAAACTAACTACTTACTCTTATCAAAGCTTCAACACTTAAAAACTGAAATCACTCTTCTTTTCTTACTTTTCTTACTTTCACTTTACTTTTAAAACTAACTACTTACTCTAACTCTTATCTTATCAAAGCTTCAACACTTAAAAACTGAAATCACTCTTCTTTTCTTACTTTTCTTCTTCACTTTACTTTTAAAACTAACTACTTACTCTAACTCTTATCTTATCAAAGCATCAACACTTAAAATCTGAAATCTCTCTTCTTTTCTTATTTTTCTTCTTCACTTTACTTTTAAAACTAACTACTTACTCTCATCAAAGCTTCAACACTTAAAAACTGAAATCACTCTTCTTTTCTTACTTTTCTTCTTCACTTTACTTTTAAAACTAACTACTCTTTATAACTCTTATCAAAGCTTCAACACTTAAAATCTGAAATCTCTCTTCTTTTCTTATTTTTCTTCTTCACTTTACTTTTAAAACTAACTACTTACTCTCATCAAAGCTTCAACACTTAAAAACTGAAATCACTCTTCTTTTCTTACTTTTCTTCTTCACTTTACTTTTAAAACTAACTACTTACTCTTATCAAAGCTTCAACACTTAAAAACTGAAATCACTCTTCTTTTCTTACTTTTCTTCTTCACTTTACTTTTAAAACTAACTACTTACTCTTATCAAAGATTCAACACTTAAAATCTGAAATCTCTCTTCTTTTCTTACTTTTCTTCTTCACTTTACTTTTAAAACTAACTACTTACTCTCATCAAAGCTTCAACACTTAAAAACTGAAATCACTCTTCTTTTCTTACTTTTCTTCTTCACTTTACTTTTAAAACTAACTACTTACTCTTATCAAAGCTTCAACACTTAAAAACTGAAATCACTCTTCTTTTCTTACTTTTCTTCTTCACTTTACTTTTAAAACTAACTACTTACTCTTATCAAAGCTTCAACACTTAAAAACTGAAATCACTCTTCTTTTCTTACTTTCACTTTACTTTTAAAACTAACTACTTACTCTAACTCTTATCTTATCAAAGCTTCAACACTTAAAAACTGAAATCACTCTTCTTTTCTTACTTTTCTTCTTCACTTTACTTTTAAAACTAACTACTTACTCTTATCAAAGCTTCAACACTTAAAAACTGAAATCTCTCTTCTTTTCTTGCTTTTCTTCTTCACTTTACTTTTAAAACTAACTACTTACTCTTATCAAAGCTTCAACACTTAAAAACTGAAATCACTCTTCTTTTCTTACTTTTCTTTCTTTTTTTTTATTAACTTTCAAATTTCTATTATATTCGTTTCTTGTAATTCTTAGTTGGTTTCCTTTTATTTTCAATAAATATATTTATTGCTTGTCTTGGCATACATTCATTATTTTAATTTTTTTTTTTTTTTGGAAGATATTCATTTAATAGATTATTTTTTGTTGTTTTTTAATTTCAAGATCTTTAATTTGTTTTTTAATTTATTTTGTTAATGATTTTAAATTTTTATAAATTAAATTGTAATTTTTACTTTTTTTCTCAACAAACATTTTTTAAGCTTATTTTATTTTGTTCTTTTTAAATAATGAAATTAACAAGATTCGTTTTTTTATTATATTTTTTTATATGATAACTTTGTAAATTTTTTATATGTTATTAATGGTTTCTATTTTCGTCTTTTTCGAAAGCTATATATGAAATAATTAGTTTATTAAGTATTTTTTTTTAGATTTTATTTTACGATAGTTAAAATTTTTTTACTAAGTTTTCAAATTTTTTTATACCCAAATTCTTTTCTTCTTTTTTCCTTCTCAAATTCTCCTATAGAACTAAACTCTTACGCCAAAATTGCATTTTCACTTTTTTCATCTTGAAAACATTTTTATTTTTTTCAGATATCTTATATTCATTAAATGAATAAAGATTCGTTTTTAAATTTTTTGTTATAAATATTTTAAAGTTCATTCCGTCCGAAAAAGTTATTGTAGTTAAAAACTTTCCAAAAAATTAAATTAAATTTTTCGCAATGTATGGCTGAACATGATCTTTTTTTTACTTTTATTAACTCCAAAAATCAAAAAAATTATCACAACCCAATTCAAAAAAAATTAGAACAACCCAAAATCAAAATGATTCGAAACCAAAATCGAAAATTTTATGATTTAATTTTTTCCCCCTTTTTTTTCAAAACCCTTTTTTATTTTTTAACTTTTTTGGAAAATTTGTTCCTTTCTGACCTTTATCTATCCCGATTTCCCCCAGTTTGTTCCGTCCGAAAAAAGTCTTGCAGTGTAAAAAGCTGAGCAAAAAAACAAAATTAAATTTTTCACAATTTAATGCTTTAAATACTCTTATTCGCCTTTCATTTAGCTCTAAAAATCAAAAAATATCAAAACCCAATTCTTAAAATTTTTATCACGCACCAAAATCGAAAATTTTTAAATAAAAGAAAACAAAAGCTTGCAAAACCAAAACCTAAATCTTCAAAACCGAAATACAAAATCAAAAATTTTCAAAACCAAAATCAAAATTTTCAAAACCAAAATCAAAATTTTCAAAAACAATATCAAAATTTTCAAAACCAATATCAAAAAATGGTCTTAATTTTTTTTATTCACATTTTTTCTAAAACCTTTATTACTTTAAAACTTTTTCCTTAAAAATTTTATTCCTTTCTGACCCTCTACTAATCCCGAAATCCCCCAGCTTGTTCCGTCCCAACTCGGCCCTATAGTGTAAAACGCTGAGCAAAAAAAGGCTTTCACACTTTTTGCCATTTTCGGGGCTTCTAACTCATGAAAAATTTAATACTCTATCAAAAAAATGTTGTATACGAAATTTTTCCTTTTGTAAAAGCACATTATGCTTAGTTGTATATAATAAAAAGATTATAACGAACGTAACTTAATTTTATACAAAACAAATTGCAACGGCACATGACTCAAAAAACTAATACTATACTAAAAAATTAAAAAATTTTACTTTAGTGCGTACTCCTAAAAACTTATAATACTAGAAAAATTTAAAATTTTTTGGCTGAGTATATACCTCAAAAATTTTTCTGCCACTGGAAAATTAAAATTTTTTTACTCTTGTATATACCTCAAAAATTTTTCCTAACACCGGAAAACTTGAAATATTTTTACTCTAGTACGGACTTCAAAAAAATTTACTAAGACTAGAAAATTTAAAATTTTTTACTTTAGTACATATCTCAAAAATTTTTCCTAAAACCGAAAAAATTTAAATATTTTAACTCTGGTTTTAACTTTTTTAATAATACTTAATTAAAAAAATTTCGATAGTTAATATAAGACTTTGCTTTAACTTAAATTTTAACTTTTATTAATAAAAATTACTAAGTTCAGAAAAAAGACTTAGAAAAAAATCGCCAATCTTAAAACTTTTTTTTACTTAAAATAATACAAATAATAAGAAGAACATACTTAATAATAATAAAGACTTGGAGAATTTTAATATTCGTAAATGTAAAAATTAAATAGTTTAAATAGTTTAAACTTCATATAGATCACTTGATGTATCTCTACTTGTCCTCCACACTCATTATAGTATTAGTCATTACGCAGTTCTTAAAACTTAATCCATAGTCAGCATATACTTTGTTCCAGTCAGTCTATATAAATGTTGGTAGATTCAAACTTACCTATTATTAGTTAGTTGTTTATTCTCCATTCAATATTCTTCCTATATTCCATCTTCGGAAATTGTAGTCTTTTGATTTATTTGGATCATATCAGAAACTTCCATTACTTGATACTAACCAATTGTTGTCCCTAGATAATGATAAACTACCAACAGTGTCAGTATGACCCATAAGTACACAGATACACTATCCATTATTGATATTTCATATTCTTATTGACTTGTCAGAAGATCCAGATAAGATATACTTGTTGTTACTCGAGAATATTACCGAAAATACAAGATTATTATGTCCCGAAAAGACCTTGGTACATTGTTATGTTCTTGAGTTCCATAAACGAATAGTTTTGTCACCCGATCCAGATATGATTAAGCTTGAATCACTGGATATAGCCACAGCATATACAGAATCTGTGTGACCACTCATGGTCTTACAGGTACCTGTCTTGACGTCCCATAGTCTCACCGTCTTATCATGACTTCCCGATACGATGAACTCTGAATCACTGGATATAGCCACAGATAATACAGAACTAGTGTGACCACTCATGGTCTTACAGGTACCTGTCTTGACGTCCCATAGTCTCACCGTATAATCTCCACTTCCCGATACGATGAACTCTGAATCACTGGATATAGCCACAGAGAATACATAATTAGTGTGACCACTCATGGTCTTACAGGTACCTGTCTTGACGTTCCATAGTCTCACCGTATTATCATAACTTCCAGATACGATGAACTCTGAATCACTGGATATAGCCACAGATCATACAGAACTAGTGTGACCACTCATGGTCTTACAGGTACCTTAGGCTATGTTGTAGAGTCTTAGAGTTTTGTCATATGAGCCAGATACTATTAAGTTAGCGTCTGAGGAGATGGCCACGGATGTGACTGAGTCTGTATGTCCAGTGTATATGTGTGGATATTCAGAAGAGATTGAGGTAAGGTTAGCATTGGAGAGGTCGCAATTGATGAATTTTGTGTTACGCAGGTTAGCATAAGTTAAGTTGGAATTAGAAAAATTGCATGAGGTGAAGGTACTATCCGAGAGATCAGTGTTAGTTAAGTCAAGGTTTGATAATCTTTAATTGGCGTACTATATTTAGTTGTTAAGTAATAGATTAGAGGGATTTGGAACTATAGGCATGATTAAGTTTGATTATTATTAGCAAACTTAAGTTACTTGGTTATCAAAATTGAAGACTTTTTGAAGATTTCTTAAATTTGATTCCATTGCAGAAACTAAAGTTCTGACGTCGATGATTTATTTCTACTTTTGCTAGATATCAAACTTGATTGTATATTCTTTAGCTTGCACGATATCTTGTCTTTATTTTTAGGAAATTACTTGCTCTTATTATTCTTTAAAGATATTTTGAATTTTTTATTTACTTTGAATATCGGCATTTTAAGATCTTATCTAACTTTTTTATTGCACTACCTGGTTTTATTACTAAATACGTCCTCTTATAAACTTAAATTGCTTGAAAAACTTTTATACTAACTACTCTGCCTGACTTAATGATAATTACTGACCATTGGCATTCTCTCTTAGATAATTGAAGACGTTGAACATGCATTGTTAGATATTATTTCTTAAAGTTTAAACTTCTAATTGCTAACTCTATTCTCTCTTTAACTCTTCTATCTCTCTCAAGATTTCCTAAAATTATTCTTAGACTTGACCATTTTGGTTTTAATTATCTTATTACTGACCTGTTCTTTAGGCTTATTCTTATTATAACTGATTTGCTGCTTGAAGCTCGGATAATCGTTATATTAAATTTTAAACTTTGATGTTACTAAGAGAAACTTTATCTATTAAAATTTTGAATATTTCAATTACTGATAACGATTGGATGTGTTTTATAAGCTAAGAACTGTTCTCAATT
The DNA here is from genome assembly GCA_946699065.1 of Loxodes magnus. NCBI lineage: Eukaryota > Ciliophora > Karyorelictea > Loxodida > Loxodidae > Loxodes > Loxodes magnus. The sequence goes on from CAMPDV010000147.1 coordinate 21,883, forward strand.
ATTTCTCTTATTGTGTTATAGTAATTTTGCTTATGAACTTAAAAACATTTCAACCACTTGAACTACTCATTGATTAGTACTTGATCAATTATCTCTTCTTATTGCAGTGGTACTTCTTAATGGACTTGTACTTAAACTTGATACCCTTGCAACTCTTCAGGATTTATGTTATAGACTTAGTTATGTATTTTGCATTTGATTTCTTAAGTAAGTTGAAATAAGAAATTAAGACACTTTAAACATGAACTACAGCCACATGGTAACTATTTGTATATTCTCTTGTCTTAATTAAATTGCTTTTTACAGTTTGGACACTGATTGCTATCCATTTATAAAGATTAAAAAACAATTTAGTATAAAGAAACTAATTATATTGAAATAAAAATTGATAAATTATTTTTATTATTTAAAAAAAGATTTAACATAAATAAAATTTAAAAAAATAAATGTTATTATAAATAATTTAGTATTTTGAATTTAAAAAAAATTAAAAAATAATCATATATCTAAAACTAAAATGTAAATGTAAAAAATAAAAAATTTTAACTAGAAATGAAATAACAATACAGAGAAAATTTTAAATTTAAGAAAAAAAATCTTAAATACTATAAGAAAAATTAAATTGCAAAACATAATACTAAAAATTTAATGACTTTAATACAAGGAGATAAAAAAGTTTAAATAAATAAAAATTATTAGCACTTCATTTATGTGCAGCACTTTTATAATTAATATTTCATATTAAGAAAAATTTTTACATGTTTCTAGTTATAATTTTATTATCATAATAAGATACGTCACCTTCAATAAATGGGAAATCATCTTATTAAATATGAATCTCGACTCTTAAATCAAATGCAACTTGTCCTCTTATAAAAGGTCCAAATAAGCAAAATTATTAAGTCATCAGTAGGCATGTAAGTAAAACGTTTATCCATCTTGTGAGAATACTTAAGAAAGTTAGGGTTATCTCTTTCTAACTTGTCCACTGTTTTTGATGGTGACAATTTATTGTGAGAGATTACTTTTTATGTAGTATACACTACACCAAATGTTCAATGGTTCTCCTGACAACTTCCTATATCCATTTTTTTAATATAGAGATTATTATGGGAATTTAAAAAATTATAACTATCATGCATATGAATACCTTAATAATATAATAAATAATAGCGACCAGAACCCTCTTATCCTTTGTGACGACTTTAATGTCTTACTTCCTAGCTACGGTAATAATTAATCACAAATCAATAATAATACTTAAAGATTACTAGACTTTATAGAAGCAAATGAATTGATAATTTTAAATGATTATGAGTCCAACACATTTATTCATAGAGCGAATAATTAATGCTATTGTAATGACTACTTCTTGGCAACTTAACATTTAAATTCTGATTATTTCGTTGACTATAAAGTTATCCAATATTCGGGTTTGTATATTGATAATTTTCTACTAAGTATTACATTTAATTATAATTTAAAAAGAAGTGAATAAGATTAACAATAACGATTACTCTTTAAAATTTCTAAATTATAGGATTTGAACACGAGAAACTATTATTAAAATCTATTTTTGGGATAATTTTATCAATTCTAGTAACTTTATTAAAAAGATGTTGACAATTAGTATCAATTCATCTGCGATCTTATTAGTTATGATGCTGAGATTGCGTTTGGATCTTAAATTAAAGAAAAAACTATTATCAATTGCCAAGTTACTTAACTATGTTATTTGTTCAAGTAAAAATGGATAATATTGAATATTAGAACGCATTAGCTTTGTATTGATGTCATAATTAAGAAGTTATCAAACTTTACTAGCTTAAAATTTAATCTCATAAACATTATCTTCACAAATTTTAGAAATGAAAAAAAATAAAAAGCTAAGTAAAAATATAAAAATCTTAGCAAAAATGCTTAAATAATGTTTAAACAAGCTAAGATCTAATAAACCAAAAAATTCGTAAATAAATGAATTTTAACTTTAACTAACAACAGCAATTTATTGAAAATTGGAAAACTAACTTTTTTGATAAACATTCGAAAATAAGTAAGATAGATTATTTAGAAATAAATATTTTATCTTAAATTAGGAATTAAGTCATTTATAAAATATGCCTCTTTTTACGTGATTTGAAATTAAAAAAATTATATCTTAGCTTGCAAATAATAAAGCTACAGGTAATGAAGGTCTAAAAGCTGAGCTTATTAAATATGGAGGTTAATATTTGCATTAAATTATTACAAGTTTCATTAATAACATGCTTGGGACATTTAAAATACCTAATGCAATGAAAAAAAATAAACATTCTTCCGATTTTCAAAAAGGGAAACAAAAATAATTGATGTTATTGACGACCTATCGCTTTATTGAACTGTCTACTTAAAATTTATGATAAAGCACTAACATAACGACTTTTAAATTATATTTATGAACGAAACATTTTACATTCAGCATAATTTAAATTTATTCGTAAACGCTCCACTACTTAGCAAATTTGAACTATTTTGTAAATTATAGACTTGCATCTTAGATGATCTCATAAAAAGTAAATAATTGCTATTTTAATAGATGTAGAAAAAATGTTTGATAGCATATCTCGGAAATTACTTTTTGATTATCTTAGAAGACTTAATTTACCTTTGACCTAATATTGGCACTAGAATCTTTTTTTGATAATGTTGATGCTAAGTTTATAATTGATTTATATATTGCAAGAACAATTATATATAACAATGGATTACTATAAGGAAGTAGTCATGCACCTGTACATGCAATTTTATACTATGATATTGTTATAAGATATTTAGAAGATAATCAGAAGAAATTAGGATTTCAAATATTATATAAAAATTTCATAGTACGAGCCTTCGCTGACGACTTAATCCAATTGTCTTCTTCCTAGAAAAATACCTAAAAATTATTACAAGCTACATCTACAGTTTTTGATTGAGTAAAACTTACAATTAATGTAGCCAAATGTGAAGTAATAGAATTCTTGAAAAAAAATAAATGAAAAGAAAGCTAACCTTCTATTACTCTAAAACTCAATGGAATTTCAATTGCTTAAAAAGATGAAGTTAACTATTTAGGATATTAGTTAGGAATAAAATAAAATTACAAATTACATTGTACAGCAGTAGCTACCAAACACAGAGTAGCTATTTAAAAAGCTACTGTAATACTTTCTAAATATGTTTTAGTATCCCCTCTCAGCTTCAAAATTCTTTATAGAACTTTTATTTTGCCTAAAGTTTAATATGGAAGTGATATTACTTTGTGAGCTACTATTTCTGGAATTAAAGGAATAAAAGCAAGATAGCAAAATCGTAAAGGCTTATTTCAAGATAGGCGTTTAGATCTTAAGAATTCACGTTCAATGATTCATGCTTTATTGATCTAAACTGGCTTCTTTTTACACATAAGGTAACTCAAAAGTTAATGCACTTTTATTAAAAATTGATATAAATAAATAAATAAATTTGATTATAGAGCGCGAAGCACTCTCGTTGGTGCGCAGCTCTTTAAAAAAAAATGTTTCATACTGACAAGAATGTTTGTTACTGATAAAATTATCAGATACTGGTAGACCTTGTTCAATACTGGTATAATTATTCAGTACTGATAAAAATGTTCAATACTGATATAATTTAAGAATACTCGTAATCTTTAATACTTGCTGGAGGTCCAAGGACATGGCAGGATTGTGTCTCATTGCATCACCAAAGCAGAGGACGACTTGTGTCAATTATGGGTACTTAAATTCTCCACCTCTGATGAAGCTCGCAATATTATTTCTTTTTAGTTCCAGAATTAAAAATAAACGAAGCCAATGCCGAAGGTCTAAGAATCTTATGTCTCGAGGCCAAACCAAAGCAGAGGAAGACATAAAGTCGATTATGGGTACTTAACTTCCCCAACCTCTGATGAAGATGACCTTGTTGTTCACCTTCGAACAACTATGGCGGTTTTAAAAAATAATTTATATATAATGCAGCAAAGAAAATCCTAACTCAAACACTGCTTTTTTATTAGAAAAATGCACTAAATTTAATTTACCATACTAGAAACATATAAAAAAATGTATCGATTTGTATAATTTTGAGACATGTCACATGTTTAGAATAATATGGATTTTTATAACCTCAAGGAATAAAAAATAAAAAATAAATTCTTAATGGAATGTCTCTCTAGAAATACACTTATACCAACAGCAAAAAGAATTATAGACTAAATATAAGATAATTTAAGTATTTTTCCTGAAAATACTTACACTAAATATAATAAACACTATATTAGAGAGACTATTTCCATCTATAAACTAAGATATTTTTCTTATAATTTTCAATAAGAACTCAGTAATCTCTACATTAACGTTAGATATAGCATTATTTGCTTATGTGGCTAAGACTTTGATGAAACTGATCATATTCTTGAATGCTAATACTATGCAGATATTATTGAGGAATTCGAAAGTCATAAAGCTCTTAAAGAAAAAGACAAAAAGAAACTAATTCTTTATGACTAAAACTATATAAACAAACATCTTTCAAAAAATCAAATTCCTAAAATAGACAAACTAATCAAAAATTTTAATTTCAAATTACTTAAAAAGCGTCTTGAAATGTTTAAACTACAAGATGAGTTGTTAGAAGAGTTTCTAGAGGGAAAAAAATAAAAATTTCATCAAGAAAATAAATAAAAATATATGATAGTGAAAGAACAAGAAGAAACTTGATTGAAATTTACAAACTTTTATCTTTCAAAATATTTGTAATATTTATAATCTAACTATATCTATTACAACTATGTCTCACTATTCTTAAATATTGAAAATATTATATTTTAATTAATCAATTAATTGGAAATCATGCAGCTTAGATCATTGAGAGCTGTAATAGATGGACCTTTTTGCGCTTAAAATCTAAATCCTGGAGAATGAACTGCATTTCCATAAACAACAATTCTATATGTGATAACGTATGTTAACGTTCAGAAGAAAATTGCTCCTAAACTAAGAATCAACATTGGATGGATGATTATGTCAATTAGCAAAGAGGAATAACTCTATATTTGAAACATACTCAATGACGAAATAATAATACAAGAAAAATGAAAAGGAATATATGGAAAATTAATGATAAAAAGCGATAAAGTTCCGCAATGATGTAAATTCCATTACACGAATGTAGAATATAATAACCTGCAAAAAATTAGAAGTGAATTAATGTAACAATTCATACAAGGAATACCAAACTATCCAAGATTCTACAAACATAGAAAACAGGAAATATGATACTTATTTAGGCTACGGGCTAAATGTAATGGAGCATCATAAGCAATGAAAGAAAGAAATCTAATAGAGAGTGAAGCATGCTAATTCTGCAACTATAGAAAGAAAGATGAGATCCATATAATAGAAGATTGCAGATAATACAAAGAAGAAAGAGAATAGTTAATAGAAAATATCGAGAGCATAAATATCAGTAATAACTAATAAAAATAAGCCTTCTTAAACCTCATACTTGAAGAAATAGTATGAGGAAATTACAAATTCGAAAATCTGATATGAACTCTTCAAGTAATCAAAAGAAAAGAAATAGATTATCACATTAAAAGTTTTCTGAAAGATATATAAGAGAAAAGAAAATGGGGTTATATTTAAAAAATTCTTACTTATTAGAAAAAAAATGGTAAAGACTATAGAGCAGGAACCAACGAGCATATTTGAATTTATAATAATTTATCAAGAGGACAAAAATAAAAATATGATTTAGCAACTTAATTAAAAAAAATATGGTAGAAGGTTTCAAAAAGGGCTTCTATATCACCTATTTCTAAGCTAAAAAGGAAGAGAGGAAGCAGGAAACCTAAATTTCTAAACACCACACGTCATCTTCCAAAACCTAACCTTCTTCTTAAACCATATAGGAGCAACTCTAAACAACGCCCCTCAGACAATCCTAGATACACTAACATGCAACAATATCGACTGAGGACCTTCCCAAGAAGCAAAAGATTAGTAACTTTCAGGCCTAGATTAGGAAATTCAACCCCTACATGGACCTCGGAGGTCTCAATAAAGAACAAATCTTAGGAATGACGAAGGAGGAAATGGCTAAGCTTATCTTAGCATTAATAGGAAAAAATAAAGATCTGGAAAAACAGATTGAAGAACTAGCTTAAAAACAGCAAGAGCATTTAGAATATGAGGAAACCCATACTCCTAGAAACTTAAACCAGGCTGCAATGAATATCAGAATCGACGAATTCGATAGGCAGCTGGAACAATTATACGAATCGAATGAAAATATTCATATCAAATTGGAAAAATTAGAGACAAGTGTAAAATAATAGGCTATGCAATCTATCCCAATGGAGATCGAATAAGAGAATAATAAGCCAATTGAACAAACTAAAGAGAAATATTTTAGGAAAAAATGTTACATCTGCAGGAGAACAGGCCACCTATGGAGACGATGCTGGAAGAGAAAGAAGATTTAATAGAAAATATGGAATGACCTAACCTAATTTTACCCAACCAGGAATGGAGAAATTTATAAGTAGAAAGCAAGCTATATGAAGAGACAACCATTCCGAAAACTTGACAGTGAAGGGAGGAGAAGACCACCTAGAGATCAAGTTCCTATTGGTTGGATAGGGAAGTAGGAAGCTCTTAAGTAGACGATCCTTCTTTAACACTTTAATTTAATTTAATTTAATGATTTAGCAACTTTATAACAATTCTAAGAAAATGTAGAAAGGAACTTGCGATGCCCTCAGAAAAGACTAACAGATAGCTTAACTATCTAAAGACAAATGAAAGAGTTGGAAAAGTAAAAGATAGAAATAGAATTCTACTGTTTTAAAAAGACCTAATGATGGAGATTGACTCTAACTATTCAGATCAGGATAGAATGAATCTATTGGAAGAAAATTTAGAATAAATGGAAGAAAATTTAGAAGATTCTGGTCTGATAAGATAATTTCCAAGAATACTCTTACTTTTGATTTTCTCTTAATTTGTGGTCAAAATATCAATGGTGAAACCACGTAAATTAATTGATTGGTTAATTCATTCATTCATAAACTCTCTCTTCAACATTTATAGTTTTTTTTTTGATTTTTTTATCTTAATCGGTTGTTCATTTCTACACTTTTTTTTTCTTTTACTTTTAAACTTCGATTTTTTTTTTCGTTTCATTTATAACTTTCTTATGTTGTCGATTTATATGCCTTTTATCATCTAAAACAGATTTAATTTTTTTATTGTTTATTTCTTTTTCTTTTAAGATTTCTGATAATTTCCTTTTTCAATCATCATTTTTTCTGTTTTTTCTCTATTATAGCCATTTGAGTTTATAATTTTTGCTTATTTTCTAGTTTTTTGTGGTCTTATATTAATTTCTATCTGATTTACTTTCATGCTTTAAGTTTTGTTAGTCTGATCTTATGAAGTACTTCAAAAAATATTTAATTTTCTTTATGGGAGTAAAGTTTTATTGTTATTTTTTTTAGTTAAATAAATAAATTGGATTATAGAGCGCGTAGCACTCTCGTTGGTGCCCAGCTCTTTAAATTAATTTTATTTAATGTCGAAAAAAAATTTATGTCTCTCTGTCCCTGTTTTCCCTTCCTGACGTCCCTGTAATTTTTCCTTCCAAATCATAGGATGCATTATGCGATTACGGGTACATTTCTCCGACCTTTGATGAAGAAAGTTTTCTCCTGGCATTCAGAGTTCTTCAGCTTATTACATCGTCTTTCTCTTGTCATTGATTTCTCTTTCTCCGATTTGTCCTCCATCTGCGCTTATTTTTTATTTGCCTTGTTGGGCCTCCAAGCAACATCCGAAGGAAATGGCTTTCCACCCTATTTAAATTATATATATTATAATAATTTAAAATATGGACGGTGAGTCTTAAGCTAGTCTCTAGCTTGAGACTCAATATCAGAAAAATCGAGTCTTATTCTGTAGTTTGCGCCTCAGAAGCTCTCCTATTCACTATGTCGTCAACTTGGATAGTAGCTTGGTGGAAAGCAAGGTATAGCTGAGGTAAAAATAAACTAAGATTTTTAAATATAGAAGATACTCAAGACTGATTTTTGTACTAGAATGAGAATTCCTTAAGAATTTAAACTCCGGCCTTAGACAGAGTCACAAGAATAGAGAGAAGAAAGTTTCACATTTGTGAATTAAAACAAGCAGAAAAGAGTATCAAGACTATATTATTAAAACATTAATCCGTGGATAGCCTATAATAGCAGAACCACATTAATTTATTTATTTATTTATCGTATTATCTGTTCACTTTCTCTTTCATTTTTACATTTAATATTGCGCTTAGCTGGAGGAATTTAAATTCCATCTTTTTCATGTTTTCTTTTGCAAGGATTTGATTATTTAATAACAGTGTGATTCTAGTTTTCAATATAATTAATGTTTCTTTAGCTCATTTAATCTTTTTATCAAGGCTTGGTTTTTAGATAAAATAATTCTTTCATTAATTACTTATTAATTTCTTATTATTTTCTTAAGTTTTACTCAAACTTTTAATTGTTACAAATGAAGTTAAATATTTAGCTAATGATAGAATTACTGGAGTTTTATATAATTCTCATCAAGCAAACTTGTCTAGCAAAATTGATTATATTATTCAATTTTTATTGTACTAGATGAAGCATTTGAACATTAAACTTTAACTTATATTTTTTTATCTTAACTTATATTGTCTGTTTAAGTTTGACTAATTTTATGTGAATTTACTTCCGTTTAAGTTTTTACTTCAACTTGAATTATTTTTTGTATTTGTAACTGATAAGTATAAATTATTGCATTATTTTCTAATTCTCTTTGTTTTTATATTAATATATCTTAAATGATATTTTATTTTCATGGTAAATCTGTTTTATACATCATATATTACTTATTTCCATTTTAATATTGCTTTTCTAATTCTTTACTCAAATATAAAATTTAATTCTTTAGCATTAAACACTAATCAGTAGATTATTGATTTAAATATTAATAATTTTATAATTAAGCTTCAGTGTTTATTTTTTATTAATAAGCTTCTTAAAGTTCTTGTTAGATATGCTTTAATGCTTATTCTTATTATTTATATAATTCAATTTAAACTTGCAGGAAGTTTATTTCTTTATGGGTTAGTATATCACTAGATTATAAATTTTTTTATGTTTATTTATGACTTTTAACTAGTTCTGTTTAAGTAAATTATTCATTACTAAGAGTTTATTCAATATATTTCTTTATTTCATCTGTTTAAATTAACTCTTCTTTGGAGCTATCATAATTTGTTTATATTGATTATTCATTTCTTGCAGAAATGCTTATACCAGTCTGACAATTTAATTAATAAGGCAAATTCAGGAATTTGCTTAAACTTCTTTATCTAAAAATTATATTTAATTTGTTGCAAAATTTAACTGCTTAGACCTTATTTTTAATTATTATTACTCTTATAGATCTAACATTAGCATCTAATTTTCATTTTTGATTTCCTTGATTTTCTTAGTAATTTTATTTATATAAGTCTTATACTATTCAAAGGTTGCTTCATAAGAACTTTTCATGACTTAAATATTTTGATTATTTTATGTAAGAATAGTGTTTAATTTTGCTAAAGAATTGTTATTATATATAAAAAAATATAAAATGGATGACGGTCACGTCAGACAAATTAGTAAGTAATCTGGTGCAGAGTATATTGCATTGCGAGTAATCTCACACTAGATGCCACCACGGGGAATGGTGGATAAGTTCCGTTGAGACATACCTAACTTACCCCGAGGGTTCTCTCTAGCAGTATGAAAGTTTGACTGACGGGTCTTCTTATTACCGACTTAATACTATCTCTTATTTGGACCTTATTCAAGAAGACTGAAGCATTTAACTCAAGATTTTAGAATAAATTTTAATAAGAAGATTCCCCATTTGGAGAAGCTGACATGACTCATCGGACCTCTAGAATTTTAACAAGAAACATGAGAACATTTTTCTTAATATTAAATATTAATATTAAAAGAGCTGCGCGCTCTATAATAATTTTATTTATTTGATTATTTATCTGTTAATTTTTATATTTTAATCTTGAGTTCTTTTACTTCATTTAGAAGTATTTCATTTTATTTTTCAACTTAAAGAGTATCTTAAATATTCATAATATTATTTACTGCTTTTAACTGGTTAGAGAATGAATTATCAAAAGTATCCTCTACATAGTAAGATACTTTTGATAAGAGTGCTGAGACTGAGGTATCAATCTAGTTTTTTTATCTATAAATATATTTTTGAATCTTTAGAATTCTTGTTAGTTAATTTTCAGTTCTTAAGGAATTTCGAAGTAATTTTAACAGAATTCGAAGGATCTTGTTAACTGGAGATTAACTACAACTATTTAATAAAGCTCTTAACAAGTTTATAATATGCTTTACGGATTTGAGTTGAAATGAATCAGGATAAATTTTAGAAAGTAGTCGAGCATCTACCTATGCTCATTTAATTAGATAGCAGTTCTTTATTTTTAGGTAAAGAAGATTCGTCAAGATTTTAATCCCGCAATATTTAGAAATCATTCATTTTTTAATATTTACAATTTATTTAAAGAGTTATTTCCTATAGCTTCCTCTATGTATGAAATATAATCGCTTCCATAACCAAAACCTTGATTATAAAGAATTTTATTATTATAGATGCATTATATGGAGTGATTCTTTTTTAAATTGTTAATTTGGTCAAAATTCATGCTTGGGTTTTACGGCATTCTAAGATTCTTGACTCTTGATGCTTTTAATATGAAATATTTTCTTATATCCAATGACCCAAATACTTAAATTCCTGCACTTTCTCTATTACTATACCATTTATCGTGATTATCTCTTATTTTTGTCATGCATTACCATTTCATACCATTCATTTTGTTTTGTCCGTAATTTATAAATTATAGCGTTATGATCATTATTATAGTATATCAGTCATATCATCTAGTTAATCTGGATGAACTAATGGTACAATATCATCAACATATGCTAGGGTGCCTACATATCTTACTTCTGTTCCCAATTCCGTTTCAGTCTGCATTTTAATACCAACTTCTTTTTCCTTTAGTTCATTAAATAACTAATTTAATATTATATTGAATAATCTCCGGGGAACAGACACATCCTTATTTTACTCCGTTTTAAGTTTCAAATTCTTCAAAGATAAGATAATTTATTCTTAATCTTATTATCTCCTCTTTATATATGATTGATAGGAAACTTATTATTCCTTAAGGTACTTCGATTTTATTCAGTATTTTTCATAAATTGATCAAATTACTGAATCAAATGCTTTTTAAATATAAATAAAAATGACGATAGTCTCTTGATTGTTATAATAAAGTCATTCAAGTATAGTTCTTAGATAGGATATTTATTAAGAGCATAGTTTACCTTCATTAAATCCGTACTACAATTCATCATAACATCTTTACAAGTAAGGATTTGATTATTAAAAAGTCAGAGATCTATGATTTTCAAAAGAAGACTTATAAGTGATATGGGAAAATAGTCAAAAGGGTCATATGAGTTTGCTTTTTTGATAGCGATATAAAGTAGGATTCTTTAATCTATTTTATTATTTCTCTGAATGAATCAACCTTCTAATTTATTTTGCAGTTAAATTTATATTAGACTCTAATCCGGCTAAATTAGCGCTATTTATTTTAATTGGTCCTGAAATTTTAATTAGTTTACTTGGTATAGACACAGTTTTATGTCTTCTATATAATATTTTAGTAATTTTAATTTATAAAATATTATGGCATGTCTCTATTTAATTATTGATAAATTGTAAATAATTAGAATCTTTCGATATCTTCCAGGTATATCAGTCATAAAGTAGAATTTTTGCTTAGTGTACCTTTTAATACATTTTTATCATTTCTTTTTTTTTAAACTAGAAAAAAGTATTCTGAATAAGTTTCTCTTAACTCTTCAGATCTGACTGAAAAAATAACTTTGAGACAATGGATAAAATTTAATATTGACGAAAAGAAATTTATAAAAAAAATTTAAATCGCAAACTTTTGGATCATTTAAAAAAAAATTTATTACCTTTAAAAAAAATAATATTTTTCATGAGATTTAAGTTTAAAATATTAAAAAAAACGTGACTACTCATGGTCTTACAGGTACCTTAGGCTATGTTGTAGATTCTTAGAGTATTATCACGAGATCCAGATACTATTAAGTTGGCATCTGAAGAGATGGCCATGGAGGTGACTGAGGATGAGTGTCCAGTGAAAATGTGTGGATATTCAAAAGAGATTGAGGTTAAGTTAACGTTAGATAGGTTGCAGTTGATGAATTTAGTATTTCTGATGTTGGTTGATGTTAGATTTGAATTGGAGAAGTTACAGTTTGTGAAGGTAGTGCCAGAGATGTCCGAGTTAGATAAGTCTATGTTTTGGAAATCTTATTTTTTGAATATGAAGTTCATGTAATTCAACATTGTTATTGCGTTGGAAGCTGATTATGATAATTAAGGCTGGTTTTTGGCTAGATTTAAGATTTTAATAAGATTTTGATTGTTCTTTTCAGATTTCAATTGCTCTAATTCAGACAAGTTTTCAGTTCTGCTATTAATTATCATTATGTTTAAAGGATTCTTCATGATTGTATTGACGTCTATCGACTGACCTTATAACTCGTTGAATATCTTCCATAATAGTTGAATATCAATCTTCTTACTCTGCTATAAAGAATTTCTCAACTATTACTACTAAAGCTCCTATTCCCTTTATATCTTGAAATTTACTTCGTCTAACCTATCTCTCACCTGAAAATAATTTTTTTAATTGCTCATTAACTAAATTTATAACTGCTAGACCTAACTCCCTAACTGCTTTATACAAAGCTAGTATTAATCAATTGTTTTTTAACTCTTTAAGTTCCTTACTCTTAGCTTGATGTTTTCTTCGAAAACGTTTTAATTGGAACTTAGAAGATTTTTTGTCTCAACTTATGCCTTTTAAATTTCACTTTCGACTTACTTATTTAACTAATCCTGATTCTGAATGTCAACGTTACCGTCTCCTGCTTTTAACTTACTTTAAACATCAAGTAATTTAACTATTTCTTGATTATATGCGGCCAGTAAATTTTACAAGTCCTTTTTTATGCAGGAAACATTTGACATATGCTGATTTTCTGAGTCTTGGATTACCTTATTAACTACATGAAGTTTGGCTCTTTTTAAATTTAACAAATTAACGTTTAATTGATTTTCCTGGATTTATAAAAACTCTAAACTGCTTGATATCTGACTTTATTTTATATTATTTAATAACTTTTCATCACTTTTTAGTTAGGCAGGATGCATTTTAGTAATTTAGCTACATGTTTATATGAAACATTTGATTTACTTTGCCTACTAATGTTATCTATAAACACATTCATAACACATCTAATGACCACAAGGTAGCATAATTGGAATCTTTACTTAAGCTTCAAACTAACCCTTACAGTCTTAACATTAGAAAATTTCAGACATCCTAAAAGCTTTTTATAATTTACTAAAATATACTGAAATTAATAGATTAGATTAAACTACTAAACTTAGTAATAAAGCTTTTAAACTCTTAAACATCTTATAATTAAAATTTTAATATTAGAATTTTAATAATTTTAAAATTAATTATTCAAAATAGACCAAAATTAATAAATAAAAAATTAATTAAAATAAATTAATATGTTTATAACATTCACTACAAAAAAATTAAATTAACAAATGAAATATAAAATAGCTTAAAAAACTAAAGATATTCTAATTAAAAAAATAAAAAGTAATAATTTAGCACTAAAAGTCTAAAATATTATTTAAAAATAAAAAGTTATAATATTTATATAACAAAATAATTAAAAAAAATTGCACTAATAGTATAAAAAATAAATAAATTAAATTAAATTAAATTAGTGTCTTACCGCCATTGTAAGCTTAACCACGAAAAAAAAAGAAACCAAATTTAATTATTATTAATAGGCTAGAAATGTTTCTAGATTCATCTGGTCTCTTTGATTCTTATTTTCTTCTCTACGTTTTTATACTCACAATTGAATGCCTTAACTCTTCAAATGTTTTGAAATTCTTCCAAAGGCTGGGTTTAGAAGAGGTTAAAAAATATTCCAACATTTGCGTCAAATGATTCAATTAGGTTAAATTCTTCTAAGTGATAACTTTTTTTTTATTTCAGTCATGTCTTTGTTGTTCTCTATTTTCTGATCAGAATAGCGACATGTAGAATCAGGATAGTTCTGAGATCTGGCATTCAATTCCCTCTAGTCGAACTCTCATACCGATAGAGAGAACCCTCAAGTAAGTAAGACATATCACACTACGGGACCGTTCTTAATTGCTTGTGGTGATATCTATTGCAAGAGTACTTGTAGTGTAAATATGTCTGTACCGTATTGCCTACTCGGTCGACTAGAAACCAGAATCTATTTTAAAAATGAAAATTTAATAATAATTACATAAAATTATATAATATAAAAAAAATCATTTTAATAAAAACTGTTATTCAAACAAAGAAAATCTATATAATTAAAAAAAAAATTGTCATTGCAGTATTTATTGACATATTTTAAGTTAATAATGAAAATTTTAACTCAATATGACATTTAATAGCCTTTAATCATTAAAATAACTGTTCGTCTTCCGGCTTAATTGAAGCTTTAAATGTATAATATTTCCTTTCCTGAATGTCCGCTCCTTGCAATTCTCTTTTTCCTTGACTTCTCTCTTTTGAATAATCTGAGTTGAGATTTTATTTTTCCATATTTTTCCATTTCCAGATGGGAAGAATTCCGTTGTTCGTTACTTCAGTTGCTATTAGTTAACATTTCTCCAGATATTCATTCTTATTTATTTCTATTGGGGACATTTCAGTCATAAATGTCAAGTGCTGTTGAAATTTTAACATCTTTTTCTTGCTCTTGGAAATGTCTTTTCTTGTTTCTCTATTTTCATTGGAGTTCCTTATGAAGGCTTCTACAATTCTTCTTCTATTAATTTGAGTCTAGAATCTAATTTTACTCAGTTTTTCTCGTCTTGCTCTTGAATTACTCAGATATCATTCTCTAAACTTGCAATTTGCTCATAAACTCCGACTTTAGCTCTTCGGTCTACCATGAAACTTCGTCCTTATCTTCATGATTTACCAATCTTGACTTATTACAAATATCTCCTTCTAGGAGTTTAATTCCTCTTCGATTTTTTTTATGTTTCTAATAAGTTGATGAATCAGCTATTTCATATACTAAGAGTCCATTTGTTCTATTTCAATATTTTCTTAATCAGATGTAATAGGATCTATATTGAATTATCGTAATTTATCATATTCGTTTATTTTTTATTTCTTCGTTATTATTTTTAACGATTCAGTTGAGAGGTCTATTTTTCAATTTTCAATGGAGGTGTTGAGAGCTGTGTTAACTTTTCTTTTCTGAATTTTTATCTCAGTTCTTACTAGTCCTTTGATGGAATAATTTTTTTTATTTTTAGTAGGTAGTATTTTTTCAAATTCTTCTAATCTATTAGATAGTTCTAGTTATTTTTATTAAGAAGAGCGTTAAGTTGAAGAAGACATGATAACAATATGTGCTTCTTGTTTTCTCTTCTGTTCTGAGGAGGTAGTAAAAAAACTCTTCTTGAAGCCAGTCATTTTATATTATATTTGCATCAATTATAATAGCCTTAAGATAAAAAAATTAATAAATAGCTTATACTTTATCTAATAAACTATTATAAAAATAAATACATTTAAAAAAAAATAATTTATGAATCTTTGCTGAACAATATAAATTCAATTTAAAAAATGAAAATTAATTACATTTTTTTAATAAAATTTAACCTAATAAATATAAATATAAATATTAATAATATAAATTTAGTTTGTTATAAAAAGAACTATACTTAAACAAGATGTTCGATACTATGATTGTAATTAAAATATTTAAAGTAAATAAAATTTAGGTAATTATATTTACAATAAAAGTGAAATAATTAAAAATCTTCATTGTTATTCTATAAAAAAATGAAAGAAAATTAAAATAATACTAATAAAAAATTAATAAAAATATATAAGATTTGCTTATTAAATAATTAAATGCTTAATTAAAAATTTTAATATAAAAAAATAAAATAAATTTTTAAAGATAAAAATAACTAAAAATAATATTTTATCATTATAAATTTTATAAAAACGTAATTAAAAATAATAAATTAATATTTTAAAGTTAAATAAAAAGGAAACAATTTTATAAATTCCAAAAGCAATTAATTAAAAAGGATTTTTATTTTTTAAAGACATTTTTATTAACTTGAAGCAATTATTGCATAAATAAGTACAAACAAAAATAGAAATTATCATCCTTTATTTCAGAAATTAAATCCTCTGTACCTGTAAACATTACGGATATAAAAAAGAAAGCTTTATTACTTGGTAATTATTTAGAAAACAGACTTCTTATATATTACCATATAATATTGAAGATATTTAGATCGAATATGCATAGTGTAATTATGGATGTCAACATGCTCTATTATAATGAATGATATAATTCCGTAATTCTTGACTGAAAATTAAATGAATATAGCCTAAAGAAAAAAAACTCGGCTCTTTAGATGGAAAATTCTCAATAAGTTAAGACAGTAATGATGTTAGTTAAATAAATACCTATTATACGTGTGATATCTAATCATTACTGAAATATTTCGAGTACTAGTATTTGAATCTGGTAAACAGTAAAATAAATAGAAATTTTATGAAAAACAAAAACGGGAAAAGTTCTTTTAGACAAGAATTAAAATGATTGGACTGATTATTTTTAATTTTGCAAGAAATCAGTAAATCAACTCATCTCTATCATCTCCACTAACCTCTTTAATAACTTTTTAAATTATTTGAAAGTCAATGGCAGCTTTCTGTTTATTTATATATTTATGAAAGATTAGTTTCATATTCTAGATATTGAACTTACTTATTCTTAAAAAATATTTTCAATAAAGTAATAATGATATAATAAATATTGATGATCATTTATCTAGCCCTTATATATGAAGAAAAGAGAAAGAAATTATAATTAAAAGAGAATATTATACAAATATGGTATATAAAGTTTTTTAAAACTTTTATGACTAAATATTATCTAAACAAAAATTTATAAACAAATAAAATTAATCGTATAATTTTTAATTATCTTAATATAAAATGTAATAACAGTAATCTTTTAGTAAGAGCTTTAATTTATTAACAATTAAATTTGTATAAAATAGAAAAAAAATTCGAACTCATTAAAAAAAATAAGCTAAAAAATGAATATAAAACATATAAATTAAAAAAATAAATAAATGAATTAAAGAGCGAGTACACATCAATGTTGCGAAACTCTTTCCATATCTCAATATATGTCCGTTTCTTCAAGTAACTTTCAGGTAATAGAAATTCTTCTCTTATTAATTACATATCTTCATTATTTTCCTCTACATCTTCTCTTGTTCTTTTGTCCTTTATCTATCTACGCTTTATTAGATCTTTATTGCAACCTTAATTTATTTTTTCTTACATATCTTACTAATTTTAATTTCTAATTATTTTCTTCTTAATCAAACTTTTATGCACTCATAAAAATTATCCTTTTCCTGCTCTATAGTCTTTTTCTATTTCTTTTTTTTCATTCAATTTTCTTTTCTATGTATCCTTCTTTCTAGTATATCTTTGATATAATCTTTCATTATCAAATCAGCTTTAGCTCTTTTTTACTCTTCTTAGGTTCTAATGAATTTCTCGAATTTGGCCATATCTTATATTATATAAAATAATTCCATTTCTTATCTCCCTACCCCTATTGCTCTTATATTTAAAATACATATTTATCTTTCTTCTTTGTATTCCGAAAATTTTTCTATGATATACCTCTCCTTTTCTCTTGCATCATTACAGAAAGAGCATTTATTTGTCACAACTTGGTGTCTTTCTTTTAACCAATCCTAGCTTCCATTAAATCTCGTTCTTGCTCTAAATAAGTAGCATATTTCTTCTTTTCTATTTTTATTGTATCTAGGGTAGTTGGATGATCCTACTTCATATTCATCAAATCATGTCTTTCTATATTGTAATGTTGCAAACATTTACTCCATTCTTTCTCTATCTTCTACGTATACTCTATATTCTCATATTGCACGATTAATGTTTTTCTTCCCTTTTTAATTATTATTATCATCGTCTATAAATATTTATTTGTCTTCAATTTTTAATTCTAATTTTATTAAAGTGCAATATTATTCAAATATAAAATTCTCTTCTTTAATTAGGTCGAACATTAAACAGTCTAGTGTTTTTCCTTAGTTACCTATTAATCTGCCTCTTAATCTTAAAGTTTTCTGTCATAGGTAATGTTTAAATTTCATAAACTGCAGTTCATGTTATAACATCTCATTTTGCCCTTAAAAAGATATCTATGATTGCTCTTAAAGATCTTCTCGATATTATTTCTAATTACTCCATCACTTATTTTCCTACAAATTATTCGCAATATGGAATCACTTCTGTCCCATAACTGAAAACTGAGCTTACGAAAGTTTTCATCGTTATTCCTGCATTATATGGTGCTAATCCCTTTTTCATTGTTATTTTTCCCAGTATTCATGGTTACATCTTATATGCTGCTTCTAGTTTATCCTCCGTGTGTTTTTCAAAACTGAAATTCTCTTCTATTATATGACCTAGGTACTAAAAGGTCGTTACTCTTTTGATCCTTAAATTTCCCACCTCGACAGTATTTAAATATTTTATCAGTTACTTTTTCTGCTGTTTTTCATATCATTCATTTTGTTTTATCTGCAATTTTCAATTTTTACTTTTCTACCCATGAGGTTAAACTTACGATTACTTCCTCTAATTATTCCCATTCACTTATTAAGGCTAGGTCATCTGTTTATGCTAAACTTCCTGCATATATTTCTTATGTCGTCCCTCTTCATTTTTATAGTCTATTGTAATTCCTAGCTTTTAATCTTCTAAGCTATGGAAATCTTGCTATTATAAAGTTAAATAGTCTCGGCAACGTTATGCTTCCCTATTTAATTCTTTATTTGTCGCGAATGATTTCGCTATTTAACATGATTTTAAGTTTAATTTCTTATTCACAGTAGAAGTTTACTAAAAGTTTATTATTTATTCCGTAACTTTTAGATCGTTAAAGGATTTATCATATATCTTTTTTTTGCGCTGAGTCATAAGCTTTCTTAATATCAACAAATATTACAAAAACATCTTTTTTACGCATTGATTATTCCTATACTGTTCTTAAATTGGAGATTTATAGTGCGCATGATTTACCTTATAAGAAACCAGGTTAGTATTCGCTTTCATCATTATGAAGATATCCTTACAATCGCTAGAAAATTCATGCATCTACAATTTTTAAAGCATGATTCAATAAAGAGATTGGTCTATAGTTAATTGGGTTCATCTATCCTCCTTTTTTATATATTAATATTATGTATTATTATTTCATCTCCTAAGATATTACTCCCTCTTAAATCATCTTAGCTATCATTTTGCAAACCATTTCTATTAATTTTTTACCGCCCGCTAAAATTGTTCCTACTTATATTTCATCAGGTCCTGTATCTTTTAATTTCACCAATTAGTTAATATTTTCTCAAATTTCATATTTGTTTACCACTATTTTTCTCTTGTTTAAGGATTTAGTTGATAATGTATTATTGCCATCTTCATATAATTGCTATCATTATCCCTGAAAGTCTTAACATCATCTTTTGATAAGGGTATTCACTAATTATTTTTTCTATAAAGCAAGTTTTTTAGTTTCTTCCATATTTCTGTCAGGTTTCCTTTATTTACATTGTCCATAAATAGGTTAAGTTAGTTTCTTTTATCTTTTTTTCTTGATTAAATGTATTTTTGTCTAACTCTTTGATATTCTCTATATTTCTCGTTTTATTAATTTTCATTTATTTCTTCTTTGCTCTTTTTCCTTTATTTTAATTGCTTGCTGCATTTTCTAAAAATTTTGTTACAATATTTTGTTGTTTCTGAGTATTTATATATCTTAAAGTTTTATGTTTTAACTGTTCCACATACTATTTGAACTCCTTCTAATATCTTTTTCTTTCATCATTTATAAGTTAATATACCGTTTATTCTATCAATTTTTTCTTCTTAGACATTTTCTTGTATAAATCTTTCAAATTATTCTTAGATCTCTTTTTTCTTTAATAGTAGGTAATTTATTTTCGCTATCTTTAATGGTTTTCTACCTTCTTTACCAATCTTTACCTATATATAACCAGGTCTACGGTCCCCTATTACGTATGAGTAATAAAAATCACATTTTATCACCTTTTCTTTCATTATCTCTTCAATTAAAAGGTAATTTATTTAATATTCATTGTTTTAGTAAACAAAAAAGCTTATTTCAATTGGATCTAGGCGTATTAAATTATTCAGTTCCACGAACTGTAGCATTCTCCGTCCAGCTGTTTTTGTTTTCTTAGCTAATCATTTCTCTATGTTCACATTTCAATCGCCTATGATCATTATATTAAGTCCTTTTTCTATTGCTTATAGCTTAAATTCATTCACTAAATTATAGAGAGGCTCATATTATTCGTTGTCATTTGCAACAGGTGCATATATTCATTAATGCCAGTTTTCTCACTATTTCAATGGCTATCTCTCTCGCTACTCCAAAAAGCGTCATTTGGTTCACTTCATTCTATATTTTTTTAATTTCCTTACATATGTCGTTTATAATATAAAATGCTACTCCTTTCACTTTTTTTGACCCCACATTTATTAAACTTTATATCCTGCTATATTACATATATCTTTTTAATCTTCAATATAAATCTCTTATATTGCCATTATTTGGATACTTTTTTGAGTTATAAATTTGGCTAATGACTCTTTTGCACTTCTAACTCCCCTAACATTTACTATCCCTAGTTTTATGACTTATTCTTATTCTTATTTTTCACCCATCTCCTCTGTCCTCTTCATCACTTTCTTTTTTTATTCATCTTCCTTCTCCACCTTTCCTCATTTTATCTATCATTCTCTGCTTCCATATTCTTTTCATTATTAATTCTTTCCCTTTTTTATCTTTTTCCACTTATTATCTATCTTTTCCTTCTTCTTAACTATTCTATTATATTCTTCTTCTTATGCCTTTTCCTATTAATTGGTGTTAGGTAATAGTTTATTTTGGTTTTTTGGTTTCTTAGCATAAAAAACTTTTATTATTCAATTGTTTAGTCGATTTATTATTTTTGTATTCTCCTTGTTTTACTTCCTTCTCTTCTTCCGTTGTTTCCTCTATAATCATTTATTCTCCTTCTTCAACTATCCTCTTAATTACTTTATTTGCTTTTAATTCTGACTTGTTTATTGTTAATTTAACTTTTTCTTCAAGCATTTCTAATTCTCTTGCATGTAGTTTTTTCCTTTTCGCTATTTTCCCTTTTGCATTGTCGATTTATGTGCCCTTTCAATTTGCATAGGTAGCAAATAAAATTTACTGGGTACTGTATTCTCATTTTGTTTCCGTTCAGGTTTATTACTTCTGGTATCCTCTAAGCTTCGTCTATATCCTTTAAATCGAGGTACACTACACTGCTACCTGTAAACATTATAGTGTTTGGGTATGTATGCTATACCTCTCCTCTAGATTTTCCATATTATCTCATTTTCTCCATTACTTTCTTCATGTTCGAATGTTCGTTTATTATGAAGTAAACTGGGTAGTTATGAATGTCAAAGTATTCTAATTAGTTTCTTGCTTCGATAGGAATTCTAACGCCTTTGAATGTTCATTCTCTGAATTAAGCGAATTGCTAGTTTCTTTTTTCATTGTCGAAGAATAAGAATACTATTCCATTTAATTTAACAATGAATTTAGCCACTGCGTGTCCGTAATCGCTCCATATTTGATTCCTAAACACTAGTACCACTTCTTAATCTATAATCTTTTTCTCTACTTAATCAATATTTTCCGGATAGTGGTTAAAATAAACTACGATCAAAATATCTAATAGATAAGCATAGTCATTTTAGTAGACTCTTACCATCTAGTCTTCAGGGACGTTGGCTGAAATAAGTTGTACATTTTTTGTTAATTATACTTAGGTTTTACCACTTCATTCCTTTTTTATTTTATGCTTTCCTTTTAGTTAAGTCTATACAATCATAGATCCATTGAAATCATTTTCCCGTTGAGTATATAATTATATAAAATTCGTTCAATAAGTGCTTGTGTTATGAGTATGGCCTTAATTCATAATTAAAAAAATGCACTAATTAAAGAGAAAAAGTAGTTGAAGAAAGTGCTGCAGGTTTTCTCCTACTTTGAGGAGGTGTTTAAAAATTCTCTTTTAAACAAACATTTTTTAAAGCAAACATCAAAAAAATCTCAATTAAAAAAAGTCTGAGTATGAAAAACCTCGTAGGAACAAAACTAATTAATAAACAAATTAAAAAAATTAGAATTAATACACATCTAAACTGCAAATCAAGATGTCGAAGTAAAAACGTCAGCTTTAAAAAGTTGAGAGTTTACTTATTAATTATACATTCAAAAAGAAATAGAAAACTTTAGTAAAATTCAAAACAGAAAATAATCAGAGAATTAGAAAGAAAAAAGTAAAAAGAAGCTAAATTTAAAGTAAATAAGTCTCAAAAGAATGTCAATATGAAATGAAAAAGTTTCAAGTGCAAAAGTCATGTTTGAAAAGCTTCGAAGTTTTAAACATGCAAAAAAATGCATCAAATGAAAAAAAGAAATAAAAAAAAATTAAAAGTCAAGTTCAAAAGACTTTAATGCAACCAATAAGCTCGCATGTATGAAACAAAGAGTAAAAAAAATTTTTATTAGTATATTGAAAAATAATATATTACGACAAAAAAATCCATCAGTAAAAATTTGAGCAGTATGCAACTTTAATAAATATTTAGTCCATTCTAAATTTCTTAAGTGAAATCAATAAAACCTCTAAATAAAACTCTAAGCAGAATAAAACTTTCATAAAATATATAGTCCCTTCTTAAATTTTTTAGTCCGATCGAATCAAATCCTTTATTATAAAACTCTGCGCTGAATACAAATTTCATAAAAATAACTACTCACTTCTAAAACTCTGTAGTTCGAATCTCAAAACTCTTCTCTTATAAAACTATGAGCTGATAGCAGCTTTCATAAAAATATCTAGTTCTTACTAAGAACTTTAGTAGATCCGCACAAATCTTTTTTTATCAAACTCTGAGAAGAATACTACATTCATAAATTAATAGTCAATTCTAAATATTTTAAACAAATCCTATAAACTACTCTATTCAAAAATTCTGAGCATATACAACTTTCATAAAATATATAGACTATTCTAAATTTCTTGAATCCGATCTGCAAATTCTTTCTAGTGACAAAATCTGAGCAGATAATTACTTTCGTAAAAATACTTATCCAATCTAAAATTCTATTGTCCAATCCACCAAATCTTCTATTATAAAAATCTCAGCAGAAAACAAATTTCATAAAATATTTTGTTCTGCCTAAGATTCTTGTGTGCAATCCACACAGGACCTCTAGTACAAAACTTTTAGCAGATAAAACATTCACAAAATTGAATAGTCCATTCTAAATTTCTTGAGTCCGTTCAACACAAATCCTTTAGTATAAAACTCTGAGAAGAAAACAAAATTTAAAAGAAATTTTTTAGTCTCGATAAGATCTATTGAATAAATTTATTTTGAGTCTTTTTTTATTGCGTTTTCATAATTATTTTGCTTTAAATAATGCTTTTTTCATTTTTTTCTTTTTTTTAATTTGAAACCTATCTAGATCCTATTTTATCTTTTATGCTCAAATTGATTTGTCTTCGTGTTCATTTTTTTCTTATTATTTTTTCGATTTAAAAGACTATCTTTCTTTATCTTCTTAAGATGTCTATTTTCTTTTCTAATTTTATGGTTTTATGGTTTTTTACTTTATTGATTGTGTTCCTTAGAATTTTATTTTTTTAAGTTCTTAAACTTCTTTTCTTGGTTCTAATTGACTGATTATAACAAATAGAAATCTTTTTATAATTATTGTCTCATATTAGATTTTATTTTGAAATATTTTTTGTTTTTAGTTGCCATTTTGATTTTATTATATTTTTATGATAAACCGAATTTTGCTACATTAAGTGTATAGTAGTTAATCTGGTTCAGTAAATACTACGTTGCGAGTAATCTTGCACTAGTAGCCACTACGTGGAAAGGTGGATATGCTTGTAAGTGACAAATCTAACTTACCCGAGGTTTCTGGCTAGTATTATGGACTGTTTGACTGGCGGGCCTTCTAATAATTTAATTACTAATTCTTATTTAGAATTTATTCAAGAAGATTTGATCATTTTATCCAAAATTCTAGATTAATCTTTAATAAGTAGATTCCCCATTTGGAGAAGCTGACGTAATTCATGTGAGAGCTAGAATGAAAACAAGAAGTTTGAGAATAATTTTCTATATTAAATATTAATATTGAATGAGATGCGCGCCAACTAGGTGCTACGCGCTCTATAATCATATTTATTTATTATTTAGAAAAAAAAGATTAATAATTTCTGATTGATTTTGGTTTGCTAAATTAATTTGATGTTACATATTTTATATTAAAATGATCAAAGTTAGTCTCGAACTCACAACCTCTACGTTATTAGCACAGCGCTCTATCCAGCTGATCAATGTGACCTTTAATTTATAAATTTTCAAAAATTTATATTCTATAATCATTTATCTAATCTTTGCTTACTAATAAATTTCCTTCTAATTTTTTTTAAAGTATGATCTTTTCAATGAGAGCTTTAATTAAACTATTGAGTATTGCTATGTATATAAGAAAGACTCCTATAAAATAAATAAAGTTAAATATTAAATTATAATTAGCTTTCTCATATTAAAAATAGTAAGTTTCTAGTTAGTTTATCTATTTAACTAAAAATCCATAGCTGAATAATAAATCTTTATTTAATCTTTTTTTTATGCATTTTATAATAAGATCTAAATAAAATCTTAAATAAGCTATTCAATAACTCAATTCTTACTAAAACACATTAACAAGAAAATTTAATTTATTATGTATTTTAACTTTGAACTTATTGATTATGAGTTTAGTTTTAAACAAAGTTCTAGTAGCTACTTATATAGTGAATAAATATAATTAAAGATATTTAGCATTTAAATCTGAGTATATTCTTATATATTTATGAGTTATTTTTTCAGAATTGAATAAGATTTATTACTTCATGGTTTTAAATCTTCATAGATAATTTGATTGAAAAATATAAAATGCTAATATCTAAGTTAAAAAAATGAAATCGCTATCTAGTTCTGAGAATATTTATTTTTATAATTTAATCAAAGTTAAATCTATTCGCATTTATAAAATAGCAATCTTATGATTCTACATATTTAATGATTTATCTTTATTCTATATATAATTACTTCATAAATGAATATAAAACATTAAATTAAATTAAATTAAAGTTATTCAGAGAAGGGATTGTTTTCTTAATAGTTTCCTACTCCCTATCCAACTGATAGGTACTTGAACTCTTGGTGGTCTGTTCCTCCAGTCACTTTCAAGTCTTCGCAGTGGATTGCTCCGAATATTGCTTTTCTTCCTATAAATATTCCCACTGCTAGTTGGGTAGAATTAGGTTAGTTCGTTTCAAATTTTCTTTTTTATCTCTTTTCTTTATCTGCATTTCCTTCAGAGATGGTTTATTCTTCCACAGATAAAGCATTTTTTCTTAAAGTATCTTTCTTTAGTTAATTCAATTTGTTTATTCTAGACCTCTTCCAACTCCATTGGAACGGAGTGTGCTGTCTAGATCTTGATATCATTCTTGATATTCTCCATTTTAAGGTTAATATTGTTTTCAATTTTCTCTAACTTGATGTGCATGTTCTCGTTCATATCATATAGCTATTCCAACTGCCTGTCGAATTCGTCAATTCGAATATTCATGGCAGCTTAGTTTTTGTTTCTAGGAGCATGGGTTTCCTCATCTTCTAAATGCTCTTGCTGTTCTTAAGCTAGTTCTTCAATCTGTTTTTCCAGGTCTTTATTTTTTCCTATTAATGCTAAGATAAGCTTAGCCATTTCCTCCTTCGTCATTCCTAAGATTTGTTCTTTATTGAGATCTCCGAGGTCCATGTAGGGGTTGAATGTCCTAATCTAGGCCTGAAAGTTACTAATCTTTTGCTTCTTGGGAAGGTCCTCAGTCGATATTGTTGCATGTTAGTGTTTCTAGGGTTGTCTGGGGGGTGTTGTTTAGAGTTGCTCCTATATGGTTTAAGAAGAAGGTTTGGCTTTGGAAGATGACGTGTGGTGTTTAGAAATTTAGGTTTCCTGCTTCCTCTCTTCCTTTTTAGCTTAGAAAGAGGTGATATAGAAGCCCTTTTTGAAACCTTCTACCATATTTTTTGAATATAAAACATAATTAATAATATGTATTCATCTTGAGTCTTAATTTTAGAACGAATATAATAAATCGTTTTATTAAGCTAAATATTGGAAACTTTTTTTAAAATAATTTATAAAAATTTAATTTGAATGTTTCTTTCTTAATAGAATTATCATTTAAAACTTAAATTTATAATTTTATAATGCTTTTTGAATTTCTTAAAGCAAAAATTATTGAAAAGCAGCAAAATTTGATTATTAATATGAAAATTAAAATAAATAATAATAATAATAAGGTAAAAAAGTTCAATACTTTGAGTATTGGGACATAATTACACTACTTATAGTTATATTTCATGCGAATTATGTTAAGAATAAGAGATTATGTAAGTTTATTATCAACCTCTGGTTGATTCTTTCTACTTCTGTTCTTTTGTTTCTTCTTCATTGGTTCTAATTAAAATTAATTTAAATTTGAATTTATTTTTACTTTGATTCTCACTAAGTAATTGTTTTTAGTACTTTAGAATTTGCTAAAATTAATTAAATTATCATAACTAAATTTTCCAAAAAATTGCAGCATTTTTGGAAATTTTAAATAGGGTGAGCAAAAGGAAATTGTAAGAAAATTAAAAAATTAAAGAAAAAATGAAGGAACAAACTACTTTCTAATAAAGATAACTATTTTAAGAATTATAAGTTTCTTCAAGTATAGCAATGTTCAATATAGTAAAGTTTAATAATTTTCAAAAATTATATAGATTGTCCTTGAATATGTAATTTATGTTATAAGTAACTATAAAAATTTGTTAGAAATATCCGCAAAACACTAAGAAATGATTAAATATTAAAAACTGCATAATTAAAATAAAAAAAAAAAGTTCAATATCATATATCAAAAAGTCTCAAAAGTTTTCAAATTGGAGAAAAGAAAATTAATGAAAGTGAACATAAAATTTTAAAATAACTTAATCTAATATTTATAATAATAGTTCTATTTTGGCCTTTTAGATCCTTTATTAAAATATTGAAAAAATAATAAAAAGAGAAATAATAACTTTAAAGACTAATAAATTATAGATATAGATCATAGCTAAATAAAATAAGTTTAAAGAAAAACTTAATAAAATGAAAAGGAGTAAGAGATTTTATGCTCGCTAAATATCTTAATGAAAGCTTAAATATATCGGAGATTGGGGATTTGGTATTTTGCAACAAATATGAAGATAATAAAAACTAATATTTTTAGATCTCCAATGCTTAAAAGAATGTTAACTTTGCTTAAAAGTCTCAATGCAATGCTTTAGAATTAGATAAAACCAAAATAATCTAAATCATACATAAATTTCAGATTATGCATAAGCTCTTTTCGCTTGGATTCAAATTAATCAGCAACAAACTGTATATAATACTAAATATATTTTTCTACAGAACACATCATCAAATATAACTTTTATTTTTCAATATTTATAGCTTTTCAATAGTTTCAAATAATTTTTAAATAGAAGATTCCTTTCTTGATAAAAAAATACAAGTATTTTATTTAAAAATTATACATTTTATATATTAAGAAAAGAGTCTAAATACTTTACACTTATTACTTATAATTGATTTCTTAGAAAACGAAATAAAGAAAGGAACTTGTATTAAAATCGTAAAAACGAAGTAATAAGAGAAAAAACCAATAAATTTTGAAGAAAGATTATAAATTTCCTATTTTGGTTCTAAGAAGATAGTTTAAAATGAAAATAATTTTATTCAACTTATTCACTTTACTTTTATAGCATAATTTCATGCTTATTTTATAGAAAAATAAGAAAATTATATATTATAATTTGCTATAAATTTTTCGTAATAAAAAAAGCTAAGGTTTTCAATTAAAAAAGCTAGCAAAATTTCATAAAAATTTATGAAATTACAATTAAACATATAATTAATCAGAGATAGTATAAACTAATATTTTATTGCTATAATAAAAAAATATAAATAATTTATGCTAAAATGATTTTTAAATAAAACATAATTTTTCTAAATAAATTGATATTAATTTAAAAACTTACTTTTAAACATTTTCTAATTAGCTTTAAGTATTTGGTTAGTGCATTTTTCAAATAAATAAAATTTCCGTATTTTATAAAAAAAAAAGTATGATAATTGATATATTTAGAAATTATTTTATTGGACTTTAGTACAATCAAATTATTAGTTAATATTTAAAATTTCATGAAATTTAATAGATAAATTTAGAATACTAGTCTTAATATTGTTGTAGTGAAATTCACACTGTATTGAATAATAAAAAATGTGCTTATATGCGAAAAAATTTTAATTTTTTTAGAAAATTTTGAAAAAATAATTACTATTAATAAAACAATAATTCTTTAAAAATAAATTATTTTAATACTTATAAAGAAAAAAAGAAATATCAATTAAATTAGTTAAGAAAAAATTTAAAAAATTAGATCTAAGAAAAATCTTAAAATTAAAAATTGGCTCATAATTGTACAAAAGCATAAAATATGATTGAAATTAAAAAAAAACAACAAATAGATCAAAAAATAAAATATTTAAATTTTTTTTTAGATAAATAAAAACAAGCTTATTTTTATAAGAATTTAACAAATGTTCTAAAATTAAAAAAAATTGGAAGTTAATCATAAATAAACTTAAAATATTAAAAATCTGCCATTTATTATTAGAAAAATTTAAACTCCAAAATTTATTTTGTTATTAATAAATTTTAAATTTTAAAATCAAAAAAGGCCTAGATATGAATGATAATAATAGGAAAATTACTATAGTATTTCATTAGTCATGGATTAAAAATATAAAATAAAAGATAAATTACTTTTAAATTTTAATCTAAAAATTTATTAATGCTATAAATTATAATATAATTGGATTCGTTTTAACTTTAAATATAAGTCATTTTTCTAAAATTTTTAATTTTTGATATAATTTTCAATATTTAATTTTTGAAAGAAATAATTAAAAATTAACTTATATCTTTATGATTTTAAAAAATTTTAATTTGAATCTTTAAAATAAAAATGTAAACTTTAAATTTTTATTTTTAATAAAATTTTTATTTCAAGGCTATTCTTTGTATTTAATCTTATATAGCAAATTTAAAAGCTTAAAAAATTATAATTTTTTTTCATCATTAAAATTTTATTTCTTAATCTTTAGAAGCTTTTATATTTTTTTACCAAAAAATTTTAGGTAAAGTTTCATCCTTTCCAGATTGTTTTAATTATATAAAAATGTTCATAAAATTTGAAAAAAAATTAATATTTATCTATATTTCTATGAGATTTTTTTTTAATTGGTTTAGTTTAAATTATTTTTAATAAAAATCAAAATTAGTAACTAAACTAAAAATCTGTTAATTTTTTATATCAATAATAGATCTGATAGTCACATTAAAAATAGAAAAATTTTTTATTTATTTTCTGACCTAATTACTTATATTTATTAGATTTTGCAAGATTTTTTGCATTTAAAAATTAAAGAACTTTTTTTATTAAATTTTCAATATTCATTTGAAATATAAAAGCTTTTTTTATTTTAATTTTTATGAATCAATTATTTTTTTAAAAAGATAGGATGTTTTTTCTATTTTTTTTATTGTATTAAAGATTAATAAAAATTTGATAGAAAATATATTTATTAATTGTAGAATTTAATGTAAAAATTTTTAAATATTGATAAGAATTTAGGCTTTTTCACACCTTTTAAAATCCCTAATAAACTATCTCAGATTCATCTTTTTTAAGATCGCTTTTTATTTCTAATAAATCCTAGGTTGCTATTCAATATATGATTTCTGCCTTTAAACATAGAATGCTTTAATGAAAGTTTAAAAACCTAAAAAACGAAATTTTTAAGAAAACTTAAACATCGAAAACTTCTTGCTTTTTCATTTTTTAAAATGGTTTAACCAATACCTTTTAAAACGAAGAAAAATCCTACAGAAAGTATTATAAATGAATTCTCAGTAGGTATATTATTGTAAAATAACGATTGAAGTTGATACTTTTTTTATATTTCTCAAGTTTCTTTATAAAGTTTCAATTTATTAAATTAAGTGACTTTAGTAAAAAATAATGACTGCATCAAGTTTGAGGATAATGTCACAAATAAACAATATTTTGAATATGATTAGAAAGAAAATGATAATTTATAATAAAAGATTGTGTAAAAAATTGGGATTTTGTATATATTGTAAAATTCTAAAAAATATATTTTACTTACTTTCTAGATTAAGACAAAACCAATTATTATAAAAATTTGAAGGATCAAAATATAACTAAGAAAATAATCCTTAAATATAATTTTCTATTAATAATAAATTATTTTAACTGATTAAATCACTAAAGACAAAAATTTATACTTTGATGATATAATCCAAAATCACTTTTTTATAAGAAGTAAAGAATCATGTAGACTCTATTTTAATATTCCAAAAAATAAAAAGGTGGAAAAGTAAAAAAGCAGCAATATCCTTTACAATTAGCATGAATATATTTATAAATAAGAATTTACATTTTTTAATTAGATAAAAAAGGATAATCTATTAATCAAAAAGAACTACTGAATCCTTTTAAAATTTTCTTAGAAAATTTAATTCTTTTTAAATGATTACCTTTTATCATTATAAAATTGAATATAAAATAAGTATAAAATACGAATCATTTTTATATTTAATTTAAACCCTTTATTCAAATAAATTTAATATCAATATTTGAAAATATCATTGAAAAGACAATTAAAATATCTAAAAATTTAAATTTTTAGTCTCTTGTATATAATCAAATTGAATATAAAAATTATAAAAATGAACTCTAAAAAAGTTAAACTCTTATTAATTTTTAAATTAAAAGATTAAATAAAATAAATAGTATATATGCATAAAGATGTCTTGAATAATATAATTAATAAAAAAAGGCTATAAAATATAAAATATCATTATAAAATATAAAATATCATTATAAAATATAATTTAATGAAAAATATTAAAATTCAAAAAATATAAATAAAATTTTTTCCAAAACTTTTAAAATAAGAAAAATAGTTTAAAAATTAAATTAAAAATTATATAAATTAATTATTGAATAATATTTACACTAGTATAAAATACGTTAAAACAATTATCAATTATTTTTTATTTTTTAAGTACAAAATAAATACCTATAGAATTTTTTTATATAATCTATATTGCACAGAAAGGCTTATAAAATAAATATTATCATAATGTTTATTATTAATTTTTTTCAGCATTTTGCGTATGAAATTAAACAAAAATCAAATAAATTTGTCATTTTACAATCATTAAATATTCATACTAAGAAAATTATTATAATTTTTTTCATAAGCATCAAATTATTTTTGCTAAAATGTTTTCATGTTTTTATATTAAATTATTTTCTAAATAATTTAAATTTATTAGTGCTTAGTAATTTATAATTATATTTAATACTATTTTTTAAATATTTCAATTAATATTTATTTAGGACTTAAATTTATTTATTTAAATAGTAGCTATATTATTATTAAGAAATATATAAAATTAATTGCTTCTATAAAAGATATCATAATTCAAAATAATTTATTATTGTGATGTTATCTTTATTTGGTTTACCACATTCTAGTTTATTGCTTGAGATTATTAGTCACTCAAAACTTGCTTAGATTTTTACAGTCATGAGTCTTGATGAATTTAAAATTGTTTTTCTTAATCTTTTCCAATAGGTAAATTCCAATAATTTTCTATTTAAGTTATTAATTGCTTATTAGATATAGGAATCATTATTTAGTTTTAATATTTTTCTTTAGAGTAAATTTTCTCTTTTGCAGTATATTTTAAATATATGTTACCATTATTTTTATATTATTCCATTTTATTGAAATTGAAAATAACTCCTAATTTTATGCCATATCCACATGCAGTATTAGCATATCATTATTCTTTAGGAAAACTCTTAAATTGGAAGTTATTATTCTACTTCCATTAGATCGTTGAACTATAAGGATGTTCTGCTTACAGTTTTACAGTTTATAGAATTTTCAATTTACAGAATAATCTAAACTATCTATGCGATTCTTCCTTAAATTTGCTACAATGATGAGTTTAGAACTAACTCCTATCTTAAAATTGAATTTTCAGATTTTAAATATTCAATAGTATATTTCAAATCTTAAGTTTAAAATTACTAAAAGCCTTATTTTATTTCGATTCTTAATCTAAATATGGTAAAGAGCATTTTCCATATCCTACTAAGATTTGTCAGACTTTGATGGAGAGATCCGTCATTTCTTAGGTGCCATTTTATTATATATAATAATTAGTAAAACTTCTTAAAAATTGACTGACAATTATATTTCTTTCAAATTATAATTATCAAAATTTTTGTTTCAATTTGATGCTTTTAAGCTAAAGAATTAAAATATACTCTAAATAGATTTTAAAGGTTCTATAATTATATTGCTATACTAGAATTAATCCACAGAAATAAACATTAAAATAACTAAATATTTATTAAGCTTTATTAAATTTAATTTAGAGCAAAACTTAAAACTTAGCTACTTTTGAACATTTTCTAATTTTTAGTGTTATATCTTTAATTTCAAAAATAACTTAAAAAATTAAGTTTATTTAATAGATTCTAAATTCATTTATTTACTTATACAATATAAATTAAATTTAAATTAAGTCTAGCTGTATTTCTCACTTCTCAGACTAACTTAGCTAAAATTCTTAAATGAAATTCACAGTCTACAGTTCGAGAAATAAAAAACATAGTTGAAAATAGAAATCTATTTAATTAAAGACTTTAAAACTAAAATATTATGCTTTATCATAGTATGAGAATGCTATATTATAGATAATTAATAACTTTAACTTTGTTTGTTCTTAGTGATCGTATAAACATTAAACCTTAAACTAAAAATTACAGACATGAACGAAAAAGACTTAAGAGATGCTGATATTGCAAGAAAATAAGACGCATTGTAAGAAACTACAATTTTAAAGAGAAAATAATATTAGAGAAAAATGAACAGATTAATCTTTTATAAGAGTTGATTGTGATACCTAAGGTAAATATATAGATGAAAACAATTTTAAAGCAGGAGGTTTTATAAACAGCAAAATATGAAATTGAAATGTATAAAAATATTATAATTGAAGACTAACCACGTTGGAGTACAGTAATAATTAAGATGAAGATGATAAAGAACAAAAATAGGCTTTTAAAAACCTATTAAAAGGACGAATATTCCTAGGAAAAGGAAAAAAACTGTATGCTCAAACTAAAGATGGCTAATCTATTGATGTTTGAATCAAATATGATAATTATAACCTATAATTATTTAGTTAAACAAATGAATGTCGAGTAATTATCAGCAGAAAACCAAATAAGTTTCTTTATCAACTATAGTTTAAAAAATAAAGCAGTCTTTACAAGTAATTTATTAACTTACTTTTTTAAGATTTATAAACTTAAATAATATCAAATGAAGTCAAACTAGATAGAAGTATTTTAATGAATTAGATTTTTACAAAATAGTAAAATTAGATGCAAAAGGCACATTAAAATTTATAAATACAAAAATTTTTTTGACCTCCATTAAAATTCAGAATAGGGGAACAGAGAAAATTCTAAATAAAAGTAAAATTTTTCTTTTAGGAATAAAAGGACTAAATCTTTAGAAAAAAGTGGGAAAATAAAAATTGCAACAATTATTATTTTAATCATTTATAGCAAATTTTGCATGAAATTCTAATAATTAAAGTACAAAAGTCTAAAGAATTATGGGAAAGTATGACAAAAATCTACCATTCAAATGGGTAATTTTATAGAAAAAAAATTGTGACTTCAAGACTCTCAAGTGAAGAAAAAATTACCCAAAAACAATTGCAAATTTTTTCAGCCATTATAAAGGCGAAAATTCTTGATTTAGATTAAATTTAAATAATTTATAGCTATATTTATATCTTTTTCCTTATATTTTTAAATCCTAAAAATAACTTAACTAAATAAACTTTTAAAGTGATTTATAGAATTTTATTATTTAAATGTTCTTATTTATTACAAAAATGTATAAAATTGATTCAAATTGAATCATTTTTCAATTGTGATTATTAATTTAAAGATCTGATTTAAATATAATCAGATTTACAATGTAATATTTTGCTCAAAAATAGAAAAAATGAGTAATAAAATCCTTTAATTAGATTAACTAGCAATTCAATACACAAAATTGATTCTTAAATTAGTTTGATGATAAAGTTTCTAATGATGATCAAATATAAAATTTGATTAAATCACAAATTTATTTAAAAAAGAAACAAATTAGAAGACTGAGATTATAACGCCATCTACTGTTTGAAAAAATTATTTCCCTTTTATGTATAAAAATGATCTATTATTTAAAAAAGAGAATCAAAAATGGAAGCAAAAATAAATTATAATTTAAATTGTTTAGTATAGGATATTACAAAATATAAATGCTAAAATCTTTGGATACAAATAGAATTAATTAAAGTTATAATCAGAATTTAAACGGAAAAAAGAAGAGCATAAAAAATATTTAATCTTTTATATATGTTAATATTTTTACATTAAATGAGAAATAACTTTAATGAGAATTAAAGGAAATATAAACTCATCAGAAATATTTCGATAATATATATCATAAAGGAACATAAAGATAAAAAATTAAAATAAAAGAGAAATAAATTTATTAAATAAATAAAATTTAAATGCAAAATTCTAAAAAATAAGAAATTAAGTGAAATGCTGTTTAAATATAAAAGAAAAATGTGTTATTTAAAGGCATGATATCATAATTATTCAAAATTTTCAAATTTAAAACTACAATTAATTTTCAGAAATAATACATTTGAAAATATTTGAATATTTAAAAGGATAACAAGATAATTCATTCAATGAGATTTATATTTGAAGTTTTTTATAAATGAAGCTTTAACTATTTTTATAAAGCAAAGATTCAAAAACCAATATTTTTTAATCTTATTATGTTGAATTGCTTTGACTTTTGATTACTTAATGTTAAACCTTTTAATCTAAATTTTATATATATTAAAAAAAATAAAAGCATTCCCTAAATAAAATGAAAATTTGGAATAAACTAATTTTATCTAAAATTGAAAAATCATCTAGTAATTTTTAATTTCTTATAAATCTATTAATAATGAATTTTTATATTCACTTTAATTAATAATTTAAATAAAGAATCATACTAAAATATTTTATATTTGAGTTATGTGATTTTCGACAATATTTATTTCTTAAATTTTGCTATGTTTTTTACTTTAGTCTCCAAAGTTTTTTAACTCTTCTTTTTTAGTATTTTTTATTAAGAAATTTGATAACAAAATATTTTGAAATTTCATCTACTCTCGATAGAATCCTTTAAAATAGAAGACATAAATATCATTCGTTTGATTTAGTTATAATCCTTTTAATTTTCATATTTTATATTTTTATATAAGGTAAGAGCTAAAGATCTATAAGCTGCTTATTTTATTCCAGTATATATCCGGCTTATTTATTAATATTATTATGCCTTTCTAGTAAATTTACTATATTCTGCAGAAAAACTCTTCTATTTAATGTATTATCTATAAATCTTGCTAGCCAGACCTAAATTTAAGAATGCTAAATGACTGCAGCAAAATCTTCAATTGATAAGCATTTTATAATTATTTGTGCTTTTTCATTCCTTTCAATATATTTACACCTTTTGAAATGTAGACAAAGTAAATATTTTAATATCTTAGGTACATTAAATTAAATAAATCTGTCTCTATAAAAGAAGATTGTTTTAAGTTTTGCTTTTTCTTTGATTACTGAGCAGATTTATTTAATTTAACATTTAAAAAATTACTTGATATTTTAGCAAAATAAACAACTTTTTTATACCCTTGTAAATGAAGATTTTTAATAGATAATTTTCATTAAATTTTAGTAAATTAAATATTTTATTCTTTTTTTATTCCTAAAATAGTTTTTTATAATATTTACTTTATTTATTAATTTTTGGATTTTCAATATCACTCTTGATTCTAAAAATTACGAAGAAAATCCATTTATTTGAAATAACTAATACCTTTAAAGATAAGCGTAGGAATTGTAAAATATATTAAATTAATGGTAACATAAAGAAGAAATGTATTAAATGATTATTTCTTGAATTTCTAGACTTGCTCTAATATTTTACTTATTAAGAGTTTAATTATGATGTCTTTACTTCATCTTTATTTAGTGTCTATATATTCTATTTTCACTATAGCAGCACAATATTAATGAAGCTGATCATTTTCTTTCTAAAAGAAATTTTAAATATTTTTTATTTCAAAAATCACTTAAACTAGATTTAGTTCTCTAAGAATAACTTTATATTGGCTTCATATTATTTTTATTTCTAAATAAGAGTATATTAAAATTTATAACCCTTTAAGACAGGTACAAGTTAATCTTAATAAGTTCTATTTAAACTATCCAAAATTTAGAGTAACTTAGTTTTACAAAATGGAGAGTTTTATAAAAAGAAATCAAAGCTAAAGTGCTTTTAATAAAAAAGATAGTGATATAAAAAACATTTAGATCATTAACATATATTTAAATGATAGTATTGCTTAAATTATGCATAAAGCTATTAAAAAGGAAACCAACTTATAATAAACTAAAGCTTTAAATAAATCTTAATAGCTATTTATAGATCATAATATTAGATAGATAACATTAGTTATATTTAAAGGCTTATAGAGGATTTTATTTTTATAATACTAGTTCATTTAATTATATTAAGGATAGATAGGTAACTTTTTAATAGATGGTTTTCCGATACTTCATTTAATAGCTATTTTGTATGTAGATAAAAAACTCGCAAAATGATAAAATTAAGCTGAGTAAGAAATTATAATAGAGATATTTCTCTAAATTATTGATTTAAAGTAGAAGCTTATTAAAGAGGGGAACTAAGAGAGAAATAAGCAAAATAAAAGCAATCAACATCTAAATATCGATACTAGCAATAAATTAACTGATAGAAGTCTAGTTAGGAAATAAACTTAAATTTTTAAGTTCAGTAGTTACATAAAAGATATTTTACCTTTAAATTATTCACCTAATGATAAAAAATGTTAGTGATATAAATTAAAAAAATCTAACTTAATTAGCCAGAAGGTATAAAATATTATACAAGATATAATAATCAGTTTAAAATATAAAATATGCTGACTATAATGAAATTATAAAAGGCTTATAATTAATTTAATTATTAAATACTGGTTACTTTTAACATTTTTCTTTAAAATAAGTTATAATTAAAAAATGCAGGTAAAACAAAATCCCGTATATAAAAGAGTTAAGAGTTTGACTAAATAGCTTCTCAACTATGAGTAGAAATAATTAATGGTAGGAATAATCGTCAAGATAAAAAATCAGCAAAGATAGTAACTTTAGAAAATATCACAAGAATCTAAAGCTGGGGATTAAAAATGAATTGAAGAGTCTGTTGAGTATTATTTAAAGAAAGGTATCAAGTAAAACATCCTTTACCTTAGCGAAAGATAGGTTAAAGACTAAGAGAATTCACAAAACGGGCTGCAGAAAATTTCATAGCAGACTTCGGCTGATGTAATAGAAAGTATGGATATTAATCTTTGAGATGTAGTAAGTTTTTAATTTTTAGAAAGAGTAAGAAAGATAAAATCTTCAAACTCTAATTTAGTAGCATATAATGAAAGGAATTAGTTCTTAAAACAATAATCCAGATTCCACTCAAAGCAAATAATCTTCCTAAACTTAAAACAAATTTAGAAAATCAAAATCAGAAGATCAAACCATTAAATAAATAAATTACTTTCAGCATCTAATTTCAGTCACCCATTCAATATCAGACTAAAACATTCAATTTATTAGAAGTGAATAAAGAAATGAAAGAAACAAAATGGATAGAAAAAATATTTACGAAAGGAAAATTTCAGTCAACAAATAAATAATTGAGTCAGAAAATATTTATTAAATCTTTATGTTAGAAAAAAATTCAAATTCTGAACTTAATACACCAGAGTCATAGTCGCAAGCTTTTCAATAAGAATTTTGAAAATAATCTAAGCAGGAAGAACTTGAAAAAGAATAATAAGAAATATAAACAAAAAAAACAATTTCTGAAACTTGCTTTTCGGATACCTTACTAATATTGGTGATAATAATACTACATATTTTATGTTTATACAGCAACTTTAAATTATTTAATTGATTTTATTCATATATCTTGCTATTTTGCCAGTGTAAATCATGAATGTAAGGCTATTTCAACTTGCAACTATTTATATTATACAAAGCAAAAGTAAAAATAAATAGGAATATAAAAATCTCTATTATATCTAAAAGCCTAATGTTAGAGCATCAAATATAATAAGCATTAATTTGAATTTAAAGAAATGCTTATGTGAATTACCTACTCAATTACTATTAAATTTATTTTAATCAATTAAAGATGAATGCATATCTTTTTCGGTCAGGTAATTTCAGAATATTCGAGGATAAATCAAATTTAAGAGCTATTACTGTAGATTAATTGAAATAATTGAAAACATAAAGACTTGTTTCCAAAATTAAACCTTCTATACTAAAAAAAAAGGAGAAGGTCTCTAGAAAACAGATCGAGAAAAAGCGTTATTCTTCTTCTAGTAAAAAATAGCAAAATATAGTAGCTTAAACTAAAGAAAAATGTAGTTAGAATGTAAATTAATAAAAAGAAACAACTTAAATCACAAATCCAAGTATAAGTATATAAAAAATTAAGCAAAATTAATAGACAATGATGAGCAATGATCACTCAAATATAAAATAAAACAAACTATCTAGAGAAAATTAGATTTAAGTGCTTAATAGATAAAGAGTAAAGAAAATATCATATATTATGAGATCCGTTAAGGCTGAAGATTCGGTGGGCTAGAAAAAAGACTAATCATATAAAAGAAATTATGAGTGTTCTGAAAAATCTTTAACACTTACTAGAAATGTTACAAACTTGGAAGGTATTCTTTCAAGCAGAAGTATCAATTTAATAAAGTCTGCAAATTTAAGGCAGGAAAGTTTAAATAATGAGAAGAAAGAAATTATTAATTTTAGCGAGATAAAGTTGCCACCTATAAATGGACTTAAAGTGTAGATTACTAGCAAAAAGCATAGAACAAAGTAAATTAAAAAGACTTGATATATTTTATTATTTCATAATAGTTTTGTCTTACACTCTTTCATTTTACTAACTTATTCATTTAAAGGATTATTCTAATAATCTAGATTTTAAAGTATTTGGTTTAATTTTATTATCTTAAAACTTATAAACAAAACTAGAGTGAAGAAGTTAAGATAAAACTAAAGTTTTCTTAGATGCTTATTAGCTTTTATCAGATAACCTTACACAGTTATATTGTAAATTCTAAATTATTGAAGTAAGTTTTTATGCTTTTACTAAAGAATGTTAGATGATCTAATAAAGCATATCTTGCTATTTTTTTAGTACTATAATCGAGAAATGAAGACTAGAATTATATAAATTAATAGCTTGCTTTATAAAGTGATAATTTTGAATGAAGCAACTTATAAAAAATAGAGATAAAGGTATACTAATTGATGTATATAGAAGAAACTTAAAATACATAAAGGAAGGAAAAAGTAAAGAGAGACTAATAATAAAATATCTTAATATAGATAATAATTATAGTTCACTTGGAGCTACAATAAAGTAATCATAATGTTATAACTTATTATTTGATAGAAGTCATATCTTAATTATTTTATATTCCTTCTAAAATTATAATCCATCAGACTATAAAATTCGATATGCTTCATAAAAATTGCAAACATTCAATCATTATAAAATATAAGATATTAGCCCTTTTTATAAACTAGTGATAATATGGTAAATCAACAATTATCAATTCTACTCTTTATTGGGAAATTATTTCCTTTTTATAAAATTACAAAACTGTCACTTGTTAAAAAAAAGTTTAATAGCTATTCTTTAAATAATAGTTTAAGATATTATATCAAAAAATATCTTTAATAAGCATCTAAATTAGACTTTAAAAAACAGAAGTATGATTATGTGTATACTTATACGAATAATAATCAAATCATTTCTATATATTGATGAATAATAAAAGAGCAGATATGACATTTACTAATAAGTTAAGTTTGTCTAGAATTCTAAAAAACTAAATCTTCAAATTAATAAAATACCAAGATTTTATACTTTAGTAAATAGACAGCTAGAAATATAGATCTTTTATGATAATATCATATATAGTAGAAATTGTATTCTCTACTTTATTTTCTAAATATATATCTATATTCATCATTTATAATATAGTTAAAAGATTATTACTTTAAATGTTGATTCAAATCTTATGCAAATGATCAGATAAAATGCAAATATAAAAGCTTTGTATTATAAAAGCATAATTAAGAAAACTTGGAAGATGAAATTACGAAATTGGGCAATGTTTTCTACCATTAAATAGAAATAAATTATTTTTTAAAATTGAATGAATATTAATAAATTTAGATTGGTCAGCATGAGAGCTAATAATAATAGTAAATGTAGTTAAATCGATAATCGTTGATTATATATTATAACTATTGCATAAAAATAGTAAGATATAAAGCAAAATTAGTCCTTTATAGTACATTATAAATAGTTTATAAAATAAGTTTAATTTTTTATTTTTATAAAGCAAATAAAGTGCTATCAATCAATTTAATAGCTCCAGATATAATTTAAATCATAAAAGATAAAAAAATAATTTTGGGAGTACTTGGAAAATAATCTTGACAAGCAGTTTTCTTATCTAATATAATATTTACCACTTAATATCAAAAAGTATTGATATAAAATAGCAACGAAGAAGATACTTAAAGGTATATGAATGAAGTTTTAGATTAAATAATTGAATTAAAATTTTAATTTATAGGTTAATAAATATAAAAATTAACTTACATTAATGAAGTAAACTATAAAAGATATTATGATCTTTTTCTTTGCTTTTGCTCTCCTAGCTATTAAAGTATAAGCAGAAGGATGTGAAGATTAGGACTTAAAATACGGTTTAAG
Source organism: Loxodes magnus (assembly GCA_946699065.1). Lineage (NCBI taxonomy): Eukaryota > Ciliophora > Karyorelictea > Loxodida > Loxodidae > Loxodes > Loxodes magnus. The sequence goes on from CAMPDV010000147.1 coordinate 63,572, forward strand.
CTAGTGTGACTAAGATAACTTAAAGTCAGCATATTTTTATTATACTAACTGTCCTGATAAAATTGTTCCTTCTCCTATTCATGGAATAAATTGCAGTCTTGAATGTCCTCCTGGTTATTTCGTAGGAGTTAATAAAGAAAATAAAAAAGCAGAATGTGTATAGTGTCCTTAAAATACATATTCACTAGGAGACTCAAAAGTTTTTAGTTACTGAAATAAAGAAACACTTTAAAACAACTTTTTATCGGAATGTAGGATTTCGAGTGATCAAAAGTGAATTATCAATTAAACTTGCAATGGCTGAATTCCATCTCTTAATTCAAATTACCTTGAAATTGAAAATGTGAATTTTGAGACTTTCCATGAAGTAATTTTACTATACTTTACCGTATTAAAAAAAGCAGGATATTTAAAAGTGATGTATAGTAAAGATTCTTCACCTCAAGAAAATTAACAAAATGGATTATTCGCCATTTTTGTAAATCTTCAGCTAGTATATTCTGATTCTAACAGCTCTACTCTATCAGAAATTAGATAAACATAGATGAATCTTGATGAAGGTTCTTATAGAATAATTTTCATGTATCAGTTCAAAACTTCTAATAAAAATCCCTATTAAAAAGCTAGAATTTATTAGATAGAAATTGCAGGAACTTAGTTGGCAAGCCAATAATGTGAACCTTGTGATTCTGGTTGAAGTTAACCTGGATAATCTTCGTGCAATTAATGCTAGTAGAATTTCTATTTGGATTAATAATTTTATGAGTGCAAACCTTGTCCGACTAATACATTTTCGTTGCCTGGATCGGTAGGCATTTTGCAATGCCATGAAAAAAAGTAATGCACAGAATTAGATTATTATGTTGAATGGTAGCCCTGTAATGGATCTACAAAAATAGGCCATTATGAATGGAGACAACCTAAAATATGCCATGATGGAGTTTAACTTCCTACTGAAAAATTATAAAAAAGTTGTGGAAATTGCGCTTAAGGTCTTGTCTTTGACCCGATAGGATTATGTGTACCTTGTACTCCACCAAATTACGAAAAAAATGGAGAATGTGTTTCATGTTTCTCAGGATACGAACCAAACAACTTTATTAACATAACTTAATGGTCTACTTTGCCAAAAGAATTTTAAAATTAATGTCTTGATGTAAGTACGAATCCATGCTTATATAGTAGTGGCTGAATTCCCAAAGAAGATTACATAACAACAGGCAACTTAATAGATTAAAACGTAGATATAATTTTATCTATTTTAATAGATTTCATTTAAGATGGTAGTGTTGAATTCCAGTTCATTTAAGAAAATGTAAAAGATATTTGGTCCAAACTTTATTTCTAAATAGATAACGACGTAGCATTAACATTCCACTAAGATAATATAATAACTTCGTCAGGTATTCTTCCAGTTTCAAAGGGGTAGCATCAGCTATAGTGAAGATATCATCATTCTAATATAGAAACATCTGTAACCTCTGATGTTTGCAAGATATTTTCTATTTCGTTATCAGGAACTGCTTAAGGTGTTTCTAATTCTTGTAAAGAGTGCCAAGAAGGATTTGTAAGAAACCAGGCATAAAAAGAATGTGTACCATGTCCTTCAGGAATGCAAAGTTCTTAAGATAAATCCCATTGCATTGGTTGTAATGGAGATTAAATTTCTCCTGGGCTAGGAGTTTAGTGTAGTGATTGTCCAGTTCATACATACCCTGATGATAAATAATAATTTTGCTTGATTGATGATCTATTTAGTATAAGCAAAAATTTAGGAAAATAATATTACGCCTTATCAAATTTAACAGGATTAAAAGATAGTAAAAAGCCAGGTTATACTAAAGGAATATGTTCAGGATTAATGTAAAACTTATTTTGCCATAATACTCTTTACGGACCCATTTAAAATGAAAAGAATTTTTTCTACGTTTCTGTTGGAAATCCTTGTAAGTATTAATACAGCCATTCTTGATAATTAATCTGCGTCTTTCACAGATGAAGCTTCAAAAAGTTCTTCATATGCCTTCGCTATTTTACCTTTATAAGAGTAGTAATTAATGCGATAAAGTTCTTAGTGTTAGTAAAACAAATTTATAGTATCACTTGGAACAAGACTGAGCAGAATTTCAATTGTCGATAATAAAATAACTATCAACTATACTGATGGATCAATATGCGAGCAATCTAACTAACGACCGTATTCTTCATCTTTAAATTTAATTTGCAATCCATCTGAAGGAGATGGATTTCCTTCATTTCACATATAAGAAGGAAAATGTCATTTTGTATTTAACTGGTAAACTAAATATGCTTGTCCTTTATGCAAGCAAGAAGAGTTAACAATAGTATAAGGATAGTGTATATAAGGGTAAAGAGAAATATCTTATTAAACTTAAACTAATTGCTTACTTTACAATCAAAGTCTAGCTACTATTTAATACTGTAGTGCTATTCGTAACGAAATTTAGAAAACTCCTATTATCATTCTGATAGTTGTATTAGTTACTTTGTTTATACTAACCATTGTTTTAGTTTGCCTATTTTTAAGAACAAAGAAGAAGTATAAAAAATTAATTGAGGAAACATCAAAATCACCAAAAAATTCGGAAGGATTGTAGTTAGGAGAAAATCAAGATCAATAAGGAGTAGAAATAGACGCAGGAAATGTGAAATTTGCTATAAGAGAGTAGAACTGAAAAATAAAAAAAATTGATATTAAATTGAAAGTCTCTAAATTACCATAATTACATATAATAAATCAAATAATAACTCAGCTCAACTAAGTTATTAATAATCTAGGAATACTATTCTGTAATATTTTAAATAGATATCTTTTCTCAACCAAAACGTAATAAAACATACAAATTAATCTAAAAGCAGATTAAAAGTAGTTATTGTCTAACAATTGTTAGAAATTGTGAATATCCTAGAAATCACTTTAAAAGGTAAGCTTTTCCTTTTTATTCTAAAGAAATAGATTTAATTACTTATTTTCTATATTTTTGCTTGTAATTTTCATAGTTTGATTAATATAAAGCATTAATATAAATAAAGTATACTTGCTGCGATTTATCATGAATAAGAAGATAAAGCTATATTTATTTAATAGTTATACTAAATAGTTTAACTAGTTAAATTTTCACCTAAATATGATATAGTTATTAAGTTAATGGTATTATTATGGTTACTATGGAATATATATATTTATGAATTTATTAATTGGTAGAGTAGGATTTTTTTAAATAGAATCAGGATTTAAATAGGTAATAAATGATTTTTTAAGAAAGTTTAAGTTTATCCTCATTTCAACTATGCAGCTCTTTCTTCATCAAGAATCATTTTTGCTGTGTCAATGTACTCCGTCATTGCCTATTCTTTGCTAATTCCCTTCTTGGCGTTCCACCAATCCCATTTAGTTCTTCCCTTTTGGTCAAAAATACCGGGTTTGCTAATATTAATATCTCCTACAGTAGCTTGCTTAAATAATCCGTATAGTTCCTTGGCCTGGTCATTTTTGATTTCTTTGCCGGCTTTACCAAATTCTTCAATCAACTTAGCAGCAAGTTCAAATTTGGTCTGAAGGGAACTATCAACCATTTATTAAACAATAGTAAATAAAATAATTTAAATAGAAAGGAAATAACTCTTAGTTGAGTAATTTACGCTTACAATTAAAATATCCTTTCCTCATTTAATAGCTTTATTTAGAGTCACTTTTATAACTATACTTAATCACTATAAGTATGCTCTTCTATATTTCTTTTAGAACTACTAGGCTAAAAATTAATAGCTTTACCTTATAATTCACTTATATCACCTTCCAAACTCAATTTTGACATTTTAAGTAATTATTGGTTCATAAGTAAATACTCCTACTTAGAAACTACAAAGTCCTATTTATAAAGCTCTTATGGATCTGCTAATCCTATACTACAAATGACTTAAGAATAGCTCATTAAAGAAATAGATATAAGCATATATCTCTAATGATAAGGTACAATTAATGAAAATATACTACTAATTAATCCTTTAAATAATCATACATTCTACTAAACTCTATAACTATAGAACACCTTAATTTAAATTACCACTGCAAAGTTATATTTGGCAGTTTAAGCAGGAAAGCTAGGATATGAGGATAGATGAGTATAAGGGAATGGAGATTTAGCTTAAAGTATTATTAGATGTTTGGTATTTAAGATAATTATTTAGTAAGTTAATTTTTTGTTTAAGCATATGAATAAATGAATAAATAAGTTATACATCGAAGACTACACTCCTCACCTTACATGCTCAAAAATTTGTAAAAGCAAAGCCTATTTACTTAGTAGAATTCTTAGAGTAAATCATTTGCACATTCTAGACGTAAAGGATTTGAGGATACTTAGCTTAATGATAATAATTAAGTATTCACTAAAGATTTTGAAACTAATAATCAAAATGATTCATTAGATTCTATCCTACAAACTACAATGAGACATAATTTCAATAAAAGTTACGAAAAAGTAAAAAGAATCAAAATCAAATCTCCTTCTAGAATCTAGTTACACAAACCTAACAAAAAAACTTATTCTACTCATTAATTAATTCCTATTTAAAGCACCAAAAAGCTTAAAACTTTGTCAATAGATAAAGAAAGAAAGCGAAAGAAAACTACTTTTGATAAAATGGGCCGCAAAAATGAAAATTATATTGATTAGCTGAGACTAGAGAGACAAAAGATAAGATAGAATGTACAGTGAAAAGAAGTTGTAAAGTAATCTTTATAATAATTTCAAGCTAGTAACTATGATAGCTTTAATAAACTGCTTGATTCTCTTAATCACTATTCTAATTCTAATGAACACAAAACCTGAATATAAAGTTAAAATAAGCAAAGAGTAGAAAAATTTAAAAAAATGAGTGAGCTTCTTATGGATAATCCATTGCTATAGAAATAAAAGGAGGATAGAAAGCTTTGAGAATACTTGCATCAAAATATACAGCCTAATCCATATAGTAATCTCAATCTTCAATTTAGTTTTGATGCTTATAAGAATCCTTATTCTAGACAACACATTATTAAATATAGAGAATTATTAAGAAAAATTCATTCCTGCATCTAAATGCAAGGAGCTATTTAAGATTTGTTAATAGAGTTGTTTATGATTTACGATCAAAACAAAGATGGTAAAGTGACTCCTCAAGATGTTATATAAACTATTTATTATATGGAAAATAGGAAAGCTCCAAATAACGAAATATTAGACTTATTTACCAGACTTGATAAAGACAAAAAGGGTTATATCAACATACAGGAATTCCAAAGAATTAACGAAAAAACTTCTTAAATGTCTATTATGCTTAAATGCAACTTATTTCAATCTTCTATATCAATATTTTTATTCTTAATCCTAAAAAAGTAAAGCATTAAATCCTAGTCCACATATTTTAAGTTAATCGAGTTTATAATTTTTCTAAAAAGGAATATAGATGTAACCTTTAATACTATGCTACTATTAAAATTGTACGATACGTAAAGAAGAAATAATAGCAATCTAAACACTTTTAAATTAATCGCTTAAAAAAAGTAAAATAAATTAGCATTGTAGATAAAATTATCTCACTTATAATTATTTATTCCATCCAAATCATTAGATATGAAGTATTTTTCCTTTCTATATATCAACATAATTTATTTGTTGGTTAATGAAATAAATTTATATTGAAAACTGTTTGACAAATAGTTCTAATATAGTTAATCATTTGCCTATTTAGTTTTAATTGGAAGTTTATAATAATAATGATATGGATTTTAAGATTGCTTTGGTAGCTTTTATTATTAAATTTTTAAGTTTGTTACTTAAATTGAAGGACTTGATAAAGCCTTGTAAGTTCTTATTGAAATACATTAATTTGCTTTAACTAGTCTTTAGAGAAATATCCTTTATATACTAAATTTATTATATATCCATAAATTTAGAATTAACAAATACCTTACATGTTGAAAGAGGAGATAGAAGTAACATATGAACATCAAGTGGGATCATGTGAAACTAATAACATTCCTAGACTATTATTTACATAAAATTTGCTTTCCTTTATTAATCATGGTGAGCCTAATAATGATGGAGCCACGTTAATTATATTAACTATTTATTTATATCATTAGTATATTTAGATTTCTTAATTTAAATAGAGTTTTTTAATTTTGACTTGGAGATTAAAAATTTATTAAAAACAAGTAATTCTAAATAAAATTATTAGATGTATAAACAATATTTTGATGCTATTTAATAGTTTATTCCTCTTGCTTCTATTTTAACTAAAACTTTCTTTAGATTCAATATGCAATTCACTCTGAAGTCATTCAGTGAATATATAAATTATTTTCCATCTCTTTATGATTAAATTCTTTAAATAATTTTTTGTTAAAAGTGACTATTGACATTTAAATGGATGAGATATAATAGCTATAATTAATACATTCTACCTATGAATAATTTTTATGAAGTCTTAAAAATGATTTTTGTATCTTAGATATTTTCCATTAATATCTTGATAGATTAAACTTGCTTATTTCCCAGTTTAGATGTAACTAATTGTAGAAATTATTTAGAAGATTAATTAAAGTTAATTGTGTAATTATTTAAAATAAATTAGAAACGTTAAAATAGATCATTCATTCTACTTTTCTTCAGCCTTTATTTCTTCAGATACTTCTACTTTTTCTATAGGCTGCTCCTAATCTTTATTTTTTTAATCAGATTCTTGCTAATTCAAGTTTTCTTAATTCTAAGGTTGCTCTTAAATATTTTGATCTGATTTTTAATCTTGTGATGATATGGATTATTGTTCTTAAATGTTTCTAGCAGTTTTGAACTGTTATTGTTTGATATATACTTACTTTAATTCAGGTTAAAAGCTTTCTAATTCTTAAACTCACTTAGGGATTCCTCTTTCTGCTTATTTATCTTCTTACGAGGACTAGCTTTCGATTTACTTATCTTCTTCAAGAGGCATTTATAAAGAAGAAGCTTAACGCTCAATGCTTTACATTAAAATGCTATATTCATCTTTTTCAATCTTTCATAGTCTGCACAACATATCTATTAACTTTTTAGTCTCTGCTACACTAACTCTGAAACCTATCATGTTATGAGAATAGCTTCCCAATTAAGCAAAAATAATGTTTTTCTCTCTTTTATATTATTCTTCCTGAGATTCTTTAATATCCTATGCACAATACTACTTGAACTCATAAGCTATGGAATCTCGAATAGCTTACTCTCAGAAACTTATGTCTTTCCATATAGCATGCTGTAAAATTGCATCTTGCAGATATTATTTGCTTTATCCTTATCCAGTAAAGAACGTTTAGCTTAAAATTAAGCATTGCTTAGTATTCTAAGTGTCTTTACTTTTATAATTTTCATCTAATACTTAGACCAATATTTGAGACATCATATTGTAAGCATCAACACTTAGAACAAAATTTCCTTGTGTTCTTTAAACGTTTAACTAAGCACAGAATAGCTTTCTTCCTTCTTTTTACTTTATTATTTTAACAAATTTGTTATATTCTTCATTTGTTATATCTGCTCCACTTCAAGCTCTCTAAATTATTGTCTTTAGAATTTTAGACCATTCGTCTGTGTTTAATTGCAAAACATTTTCAACCCAAGTCTTAAGCTAATCGATTGCTGTTTATGGCAAATTTTAAGGTGCATAGGGTTCAAACTCTGTTCGAGCATCATTTTTTTATCCAGTAGATGTTTAAGCAATGAAAGTGGCTATGTCTAGAGAAGCGTCAATATTTTCACAAGCCTTTGATAGATTTTCAACGTCATATTATAAGTTTCTAGTGCAAGAAGCTTAATAAATAACAAGTTTTCTTAAGGTGTCTTTCATTAGTTCAATTCTAGTTTCTTCTTACTATTGGTATATTTCTAGAATTTTAGACATAGTGTTGTTTTTTCTTTATGTATGGAAATTTACATTTTTTATGGAAAGAGAATAATTCTTTAAGGCTACGCTTATTTCCTTTCTTACAAATCCTAGCTTTTATGCTATAAATTACCCATGCTCAAATTGATCTAACAAATCATCTTCGTCTTTAGCTAGTTTCCAGTATTTATTTCGAGCTTTAATGAAAGTGTCTTAAGCGTTATGTTCATCTTTAATCAATTTTCTACCTTCATTTAATATTTTTTTGACTGATAAGTTTTGCTTTGTAATCAGTTCCTTTAGAGGAATTATCAAGTCTTTTTATATATTTTCACTGAGAAGCTTGTGCTACATAGCTTAGTTTAATAAATCGTTTTTAAAAGCGCAAGCTGCTTATGCAATAGTTCCAACAGCAGGAATATTATGTTAGGCAATTTTTTCAAGACCTCTTGCATAATGCTCTTCAAGCTAAGCTCTTTCTTTTAACAGAAAGAGAAAATCCTCACAGGACTTTCTTTTATCTTCTGAATTTTTATGTACTTCTTCAAAATTATTTAAGAGTGTTTCAGAATAACTAGACATTATGAGCTTTTCTATAATTAGCAAAATATAAAATAAATGAATTATAAATCAGTTCTCATTTACCAATCTTTGATTCTACCTCTTTGCAAAAATTCTCTACACTCATACTTCCATCTGCTTTTTACAATTTAGCAAAGGCTACAAGTATTTCTTCTTAGCTTACTTTTGGATTATTAAAAAGCATTGATCTCTGTACAAATTCTCTTGCATCTGCTCTAAGTTCTTCATCTGGAGCTTCTTCCTCTAGAATTTTATTAAGTTTGTAGCATTTTAATTCATCTACTCCAGATCCATCTGTATCCATAATACTGTACATTTTCTTTAAGGTTTAAGTGTTACGTTAAGATAACGTTTTTATTAAATTTGAGTATTCCTGTATTTCTTATATTTATTCGTCTTCAGTATTAGCAGGAGGTTCTGCTCCATTCGAAAGAAGTAATAATAATAAATCCTTCCTTCCTATAGAAACAGCAATATCAATTATAGATTAACCTTTTGGAGTAAGTTATGTAACGCTAGCTCCTTGCTCAATCAAGTATCTTGAAATCCCAAGACATCCCTTTTAAACAGCTAAGTGAAGTAGTGTCTAACCAGAGCTTGTAGTTCTGTTTGGTTGGAGATGCTTTGGAACTATTTCTTTAACTGCAGATAATGAATTTTTTTCTAAAGCTGCTGTAAATTATTCAGTATGAGAGGCTCCTTCCATTTCTTAATATCTATTATTTGAGAAACATCTAAAAATGAACAATTAAGATAGTACTTTATCACTGCTTTAGCCATATAAAATACTATTCTACCAGTAGTCAATAATTTATTTACCTTTACTACAAGGCAAATATGTACGTTATAACTCTTAATGCTACTATTAAATCTAAATATGTTCAATTATTTAAACATAACCCATTTATAGATTTACTATTCCCTTATCAAATACCAATAATTAGCAGAAGTTTAAATATTCAAGCTTTACTATCTTATGTTATTTCTATATTTAAGAGTGAAGCATACAAATCTAGATTTTACTGATAAATAATAAAAGAAAGAGATAAGCTTTAGTTACTAGCACTAGTATTAAACACCATCTTTATTGCAATGGAATCTTGTATTGCTTATTTAATAATATAGGTTTATAATCTTATTGAGTGCTTAAAATTATTTAATTAATAGTATACTTTATTATAATGCTCTATAATCAGTTACATTATCAAGTTTTATTTCTGTTATGCAAATTAAATTGAAGGAGAATGGAGAGTTATAGTGATAAACTTAATTAAATGCTACTATAGATAGTTTAAATTAGCTTAGTTAGATTCAATGCTTTCCTTTTTTCTATTATTCAACTAAGATAAATTTGAGATTTGTGGAATAGATAAGCTGTAAGATTAAGAAACTGTAATTTTAAGTTTTAATTTTAAGGATATTTAAGTATTGCTGCATACTTTAATTATTTACATTTTAAGTAATTACTTAGAAACTAATATTATAGATAATTCTTACAATTAAAGCTAATTATTCAAATAAACAACCTTTAGTATAATCCTTCATTTTAGAAACTGCTTAATTCTGACATATTGTTACTAGTAGTATCTTTTATGACGAAAATATTTTATTTAGGCTCATTGGAAAACTTTCTTTACAGTCACGAAACGATCTCAAATGAGAATAGTCTTACATATTTTAAATACTTATAAATATATAAGTATAAGTATTTCCTTACTGAAGCATCTTAATGATAAATTAGATTGCTTCTATACTTTTTTCTTGTAAAGTAGTTAGAATTCAGCTAAAGTTTTAGTAACAGCGTTATTTGGATAATTTATTTCTTAACTGTAAAAATGATTCCTTTATTTCTATGCTGATTTGCAAAATTATAAATTAATTCTACAATACTGTGTAACATAAATCATCCCATCCTCATTTCTATTTAAATATAACTCTGCTTATAGTTATATTTTCTCTACTGATAGAGATAATAATTTTTAATATAATAAGGGAATAGATAATTATAGGCTTTTGCAGAACTAGCAAATAATGTAATTTTATGGAATGAATATCTTATTAAAGTCTTTAATCTATGAATCTTCACCTAAGATACCAAGATATTAATAAGACGCTTTGAGTAAATAAAAGTTAATATTTTAATCCTTAGATCAAAGCATACTTTATGCAATTTTTCTATTTTTATTTAGTTATTATTTAAATAAATCCTGTAAGATTTTTTGAGCCACTTTAAGGTAATTAATGCATATAATAAAATAATTCTGGAGTACTGTATATATACCTAAAATAAGTCATCCATTTCGGAAGTTTTTGATTTATTGGAGTGTAATTTAAAGCTCACTGCTTTATTCTGTAGAAATAGCCATTCTCTTATCCATTATATAGTTCCTTTTAATAATAACTACTAAATCTAAAAAATTATTTCATCTATTTGGAGTTATTCAAATATAAGCTATTGATATTCCTACGTTTTGTTCATATAATTTTGTTCTCAATTTTTGTAAACTAAATCCTCTAAAATTCTGTGAATCTTTCTTTCGAGTTCTTCTTCTGAATTTACTATTAGATCCCTTAATCATCTTATCATAAACTTAATTTACTAGCATTAGATTTAAAAGCACCTATTCCTATAAATGTAATAAGCACAGCATTACTATAGCGAGACTAAATAGATTTAAATATCTCATTGGTTAGATATTTAGAATTATTGCATCAAAATATTTTAAAGCTAGAAAAAATTAGTTAGACTCTTATATACCTAGTAACTTATAATACTACACTTACTATAATCTAACTAAGTTAGTAATGCTAGTTACAATTCCCTTGCTGTATACTAATGTATTATAGATGACTATACTAATAGAACATTAATCTAACTTCTCATTTATGATTAAGCTTCACTTTACTAATTATCTTATTTTAAATCCTTTTTTAATCTTCTATTAATAGCTTAAATTATGCATACTGCTAAACTTATTAGGTTTATCTAGTTGGTGAACGCTAATTTTATTAAGTTAAGTAGTCTGCTTAAGATTATAATAGTTAAGGCTAGATTGTAAAATAGTGGGTTATAATAAAGCTATAAAGGATTATATTAAACCTGCACCTCTTTCCTTTGCAAATAAGCATTCTTTTTAAACAGATAAATAGCTTTCTGGAAGCATTCTTAATTCCTTAATAAAGGTACTTGATATATATTAAAGTTAATAGAAGATTCTTAGCTTATAATGAAAAAGTTAGTATACTAAATTCATAAAAACTCATTTAATGTAAGACAAGATAAAATGAGAAAGCCAGTAAGAATAATCTATCTAGCCTATTTAATTTATTACTAGTTCATATTTCCTACTACAACTATAGCTAGCTTAGTGTACTGATGGATTAATCTTTTAAAGCAATGTAGATAAATATAAGCTTTATTGCTAGCATATTTACTTGTAAATAGCTAGTTGAGAGTCTATTATACTAATGAATATAAAATTGATATATAAAGCTTATGACTAGAAATAGGTTAAATTTCATAAGATTAGCTTAGAGTTGTTAAGTAAAGTTTAAATAGTGCTAGTATGAAATATTAATGCATTAGAGCTGATTTAATAAATTTAAATTTACTTATACATTCGAAAATAAAATGGGAACTTAGTAAATTAAATAGCATGTTGACATTGGTTTAGTATAGCATAGAGTTAACATTTCCCAAGCTTTGTCTGATAGAAGAAGGAGAGTTAGAGAAATATATAGATAGATCCTTAGGAAAGTAATTATGAAGGCTTAAACTTTCGAAGTTTAAGAGGAAAATGCTTCCTTACGCTCTACTGATGTTTCTTATAGACATAAGATTGATTTTTTTTATATGCTACCAATAAATTGTATAGCCAAAATAATTGAGTGCATATTAGATGAATACTCTGTTTGCTTAGGAGTAAGTACTGTGTGGTTTGCTAAAACCTAGGAATCTTTGGATTGGCTTTCGAAACCTATTGAGAGTAATTTCGCTTTGATGTTAACTGGACTTCTTAGTTTCCAGCGTGGCTATATGTCAATAAGTCCTATAGTAGTATCAAATAAATCAGGCTTAAGAATTGACAGATGCCTCGTAGCTTAAGTTAACCCATGCTTAGCAAATTTCACAATTAAATTTGGTCATTCTTTTGTATTTAATAGAAAGACTCTCAAAACAGACTACAAATTTGATGTTCTTCCATAGTAAGTCAAAAAGATATGGATTCATAAGGAGGAATGCAAATTTCACGGTGACGAGCAGAAAAGAGCATATACATAGCCAATAATGACAATATGCATTAATGATTATATTGACTTTGCCGTTAATTTAAAGAATCTAGCAGGAAGTGTCAAGATTTAGTCAATATAATGGCAACAACCTATCATTGAAGAAACTGTTCAAATTATCTAAAGAATGTAGTTATCACCTCATTAAGATTAGTATAAAAAACCAAAAAAGCAAAACAGAGCTACACCAAATGAAGCTCATGATTTGAAGTAAATTGCAGAAGATTTTTAAAGGAAGTTTTACTTATATAATACAACAAGAACTTGTGAACTTGAGCTAACTTGCCTAGAATGATATGATATTAAGTATTTTCAAAGATAAAATGAAGTTTTTAACTTTGACTTCTTTACTCCTTTTTTAACGATCGTTAAAAACGAATTTGCGGGAGTTGATTTGATTGCAAATAGAGTTACTTACAAAGCAATAAGAACAGGTAATTTATTATTTAGGTATTGTACCCGAAAGTCGAGGAAAAATTGGAATTAGCATAGAAGTTGTGCCTTTCGAACCAGTGAACGAAATTAAGAGATGTGGACTTGTATTCGATAGACACTTGCCATTGTAGATGAGAATAGGAGATTTTTTGGTGCTATATATTTCTAGAGGAGGATGATATTCTTGTTGTAAAATTAAATATTTAATTATAAATCATTCCTTTCCCTTCTTAACTAACATCTTTTCTTCTAATTTACCCTTCTTTAACTTTATATTATTGAAGCTCCTTTATTTAATTAACCTTTTCCAAGGTTAAAATAGAATGACAGATTAAAGTTAAAAAATGAGTTTTTAAAACTTTGAAGATAATCGTTTCAGTAACTAATAAGAACTTAAGAGTTGCTTAATTCTAAAAGGATATAATCTATGAAGTCTATTGCTGTTTGCTTTGCAATTATTTTGTCTATTGCTTATGGTCGAAATGTTACATATTTCAACTCTTCTGATGTCGATGGATCTCCTTTTAGAAGAGAAGATGAAGATGGGGAATTTGAATCGAAATATAAGCCTGATATCCTAGAAGATTACAAGAGAGTGGATTATGAAATTATGGAATAGTGGTAGGAGTTATATGAAACTGTTTTAGCAGGTTATGGCTATTTGAAATAAGAAGCAGAAGATGAGTTGAAAAAAGCAGTAAAGTGGGTTGAAGATTATTACAACAATGTAACAACTGAATATGAATAGTCGCTTTACGATTTTGAATAAACCTATATCAGTAATGTAGATTCAACTGATGCTGATTATCAGTTTTTATATGATATTGAAGAAATAGTTTACGATAACCTTGATTAGTTCGAGGAAACTTGTGATGATGCAAAGGAAAACATGGAGGATGAATATTGGGCTATATTAGAAAAGTTAGATAAGCACCAAGATGACATTGAGAATATTATAGAAATTACAGAATCCAGAGTAGATGATATAATGGACGGAACTGAGGAAGATCTTGAAATTTATATTCAAAATATAAATGACATTAAATAAGGAGTTAGTGATGAGGAATATGATACCAGAGAAGATATTGATGATGAGATTGTTGATTATTATGAAGAAGATGAAGATGACTTTGGAACTGCTGAATTAGCTGCAATTGGAGAACTACAAAATGATCTAACTGATGTTGAAGATTTTGATAGTGCTCCTGTTTATATAACAGAGTATGAGCAGAAATATGGAGATGAAGTATCTGAAGTAAAGGAATGATAAACAAATTTTAACTTTATATATTTTCAAATAAAATATAGAGGCTTGACTTTAACCTGCCTTTATTTTTAATTATTCTCCTTTAAAAATTGGTAATTATAATAAAGCATCTGTTATGTGATCTATAGTCTATAGTGCTCTTCTTACTTTATTTATAGCATAATAAAATAGTAAATTAACTTGTTAATATGTTTATTGATAGTTAAGATACTCCTATTAGATTAAAATTTATTAAATTGTTCTTAAAATTAGTGAGAAGGTTCGATTTCCATTGGCTACCTCTAAGGTTCTATAAAACTAGCAACTTTCTCCTTTTCAATTACATGAAATGGCATTTCTTGTTTTATGATTGTAACACTACAATTTTCTTTTGTAATTTCAGTTTTTGATTACGTACAAGCTTGCATTGCTTTTATTCCATGCGAGATTAATTGGTCAACACTTAAATCACCAAAAGTTTCAAAATGCTTTTCAAGATAAGTTTTACCAATCTAAATCCTAGCTCCCATAGCAGTAGCATAGAATTCAAAGTATTAAGCATCAGGATGAATTTCAAATAAATGTGGACCTACTCGTCATAAGATGCCACTAAAAGCCCAACTCCATAAGGTCTTTTATCTCTTTATTAAGTTCTCATTTAGGCTTTTTCTATAACTTTAAGAACGAGTCTTTTAGGCCTAAGTTGTGTTTCGTATAAATATTTATGATTTAAGCATTCGTTTCTCATATGTTTACAAATTAAACGAGCATCTGCTGTTAATCCTACAATAGCAATTCCAATATGTTCATCTACATCAAATAATTCTTATTGGTAATAAGCAAGATCTGAGGATTATCTGTTAACAGAAACCAGTACAGCATGAGTTTTTAATCTTAATCCTATAATTGCACTTCTTTACTTCACTGCTTCCATACCATACTCAACTTAAAATAGTCTTCCTTGTGGAAATCAACATATTACTTCTTCATCCTAAGGAGATCTATGCATTTATATTTTAAGTCTGAACTTTAATATTTAGCATAAAATCTAAGATACTAAAGAGATTAATATTCGTAGGACTTTTATATAATAGATTTTATAGAAAATGCTTAAATAATCTTATATAACTTAAGCTAAATCTTGTTCATCCTTTCTTATAAATAGAACATAATAGTTTAGCTTTAGTCTTATATCAGCTTATGATATAATAAGTGTCTAAATAATTACACTTTATTGCTTACTTTTAATATCTTAGCTAGAGAAGAGATAGATACACATTTATTACTTCAACTCATTAGATTATTAACTTAAGTTGATTATCTTGCTCTTTATAAACTTTCATTACTTTATTAATTTTATCCTTTAGCATATCTCAATCTTCATAGGAAAGCATCTAATAAGTATTTAGATATAATTACAAGATATTAGCAAGTTATATGTACAGTACTAAGATTAATACTTAGAACTATCATATACTCATTATCAATTGATCTAAGCTTATCAAGTATAAAGCTTCTTTCCTATTGTATCTTTATAGTGCTTTATAAGCTTAAGTTATAAGCCTTTTAAGCTAATATTATGCTTATCACTTTATAGATACTCTCTGCTATCCTGCTTTAAACTAAGCTAAGTTAAGTGAAAATATAAGCAGAACATTATTTTTATTCTACGTAAAGATTCTATTAGACTAGCTATTAGCTAACTAGCTAATCTCTTCTGTCAACTGTATACCAAAAGCATTTTATTAGCAAAGGCAAATGGGAGATAGTCTGATGGTTTCTTTGCAATAATAGCAAAATATATAAATAATGGAATACAACTAAGAAGATTATCCGCAAAACTTAAGTAAACTACAGGACTACATCAAAAAGGAATATAAAGATAGATTAAAGCAAGAAAACGATTTTAACCTAAAAGAGATAGAGTATACTTCTAGAATAGCTGAATTGGAAAACTAGTTAAAAGCATAGCAATAGCTTAATACTTAACTTAATGAAGTCATTGAAAAGTAAAAAAATTCTAAAATTATACAGTCACTTAGGAATTCTTAAGTAGAAATGAAAAGTCTTATGCAAGCTTTAAAGCAGTAGTCCTTAAATAAAATTGGCTCTTAAGTTGAAGACGAAATCTAAAAACTGGAGGAAGAAAAATAAAGTTTAAAAGAGATTAATGAATAGCTAATCAATGAGCTTTCTAACTTAGAATAGTAAATTGAAGAAATTAAGGCCTTGGCTATTGAGGCTATGGAAGAAAAAGTATAGGAAAACACTTTATTACAACAACAGATATAAGAACTTCAAGCAAAATTCAGTGAATAAGTAACTGATTAAACTTCTTTAATGCAAGAGCTATTTAACAGTATTCAAAACAAGCAAAACTAGCAGAAAGAGAAATGGTAAAGTTAAAACTGTCAACTAATAGAAAAATTTGCAAAAGAATACTAAGAAAAAGTCTAAGAGATATAATGTCAGCTAGAGGAGAGATTCAACAAATAAAATAAAGATTTAAAAGATAAATTTCTGGGTGAAATCAAGTTCTTAGAACAAAAAGTTTCAGAGTTAGAAAATTAAAAAATATTGATGCAAAAGGAGTTTATTCAAAAATCTGATGTTTACAAATAAAAAGCTGATCAAGCAATCGAAAAAACAGAGGAAAAGTTTGTCTAAGATCTGAACGAAGTTTAGTAAAGTTTAAATCTGACACTTAGAGAAAATTAATCTCTAATGTAAAAGCTTAAAGAACTTGAAGACTATAATAAATAACTAAAAGAAGAAATTATGAATGAAAGCTAGAAATATGAATAAAGGATATATAGCTAACAATAGAATATAGATGCTTTGAATATCGAATTAAAGAAAAGCAAACACTTATTTCAGATCTAGAACTGAGATATCATATAAGAGACAGAGGAAAATTAGCACAATTTACGCTAAGAACTACAATAGACTTCACTGATAATAGAAAAACTAAAAGAGTAGAATGCTGTTCTTTAGAATAAATTATAGCAATATTAGGAAGAAAGAAATTCTTATTATGGAAGCTTTAGGTATTAAAGTGAGAATTTTATTGAAATTTAAAATCTTGATTAAGAATGTCCTTAACTTCAGAGCTAATACGTATCTTAACAAACAAAACCTTAAAGAACTTCTGTAAATAGATTTTATGATTACATGACTAAAGTCAGGTAATCTATTAACCCTTTCAAAGGCAACTAGGGAAAAAACTTATAATCTGATGGATTTTAATTAAATCAACTGGAGACAACAAATAAAACAATTCAGGAATTAACGGAATAAATAGAAAAGGGCACTAAGGAAATTTCTAAAATAAGAGAACTTGAAGCTGAAATAGCGGATCTTTAGTTATAAATAGAAACTTTACAACTTAAAAATTAGCATCTTAACAGTTAATTAATCAATAAGCAAAGCTTCATTAAAGAAGTAGATGAAAAATAAAAAGAACTCCAAGATAGAAGTTTAAAAGAATGTGAAGAAGCTAAGCTTAAGCTTGCAGAAACTTTATATGAAAAAGAGATAGTTATTGCTAGTTATTTGGAATATAAAAGTTAGCATAACCATAAAGAACATAAATAGTGTATAATTTGGTGATTATGATCCTTTAAATCTTTTTTACAATTCTTTTACATTAATTTTAGCTTTAGAATTATTTATTTTAATTACTTTGAATATTTTAAATCAAATTACTATTTTGTAAGACTTAAAGTAAATATTTTAAATAAAAAATCAGCTTTTTCTATGACAGATATTTACTTTATTGCGATTATTTGTAATGATAGTAAAATTCTACTTTAAATGTAAAAATTACTCCTAAAGATATGAATTACTTTTTAAGTAAATTATTAATTATCTGTCTTCATACTTTTTTTATTTCTAATATTCTTTACAAATTAGAAAATTCAGATCTAGTAAATTAATTTAAATGTTCTTATGTAAAAACTTGCCTACTTTGTCTATTAAGATTTGCTGTTTTTTTTACAGAATTAGATAGAATAATTTTCTGTTCATTCTATGCAATCAAAGCTACCATTAAAATTATTTTAATTTAAAACTTGAGAAATCGCTTTTTTGAATCTAAGCCAACAAACGGAAAATACCGTGTAAGAAATATGCCTTAGCATTAATTAGAGTCAAAACTATATTTAATTAAATGTAATTAAGAATATTACTTGCTCTGGTTCTTATAAAATTCTTATATAATTGCATTGATAACTTCACTACTCTAGTATTATTTATATCTATAATAAATTATTAATAATTATAGTACTTTTATAAGTCTAAGCTGCAGTTTGACTCTCTTAAATAGATTAAATAAAAGAAGTTTTTCTTCCTATGAGTCTGACAATTTTTTAGCATCAATCAATGCAGAGTTTTTTTTCTTGTTTTATAAATTTTTGATAAATTCTATGGCTTATAATGCTATCTAAATATTTGAAGTTGTTTATCTAGTTTTCATATTTGCTATTTAGGAAGGACTAGTTAAATTTCTCAGACCAACCAATTTATTTAATTTTTTATTAAAGCTTTTTAAATAGTTTAAGAATAGTTCTTATGAAAGAATAATTAAAATGTTTCCTTTATCACCATTGCTTCCTTTTTTTAATTATGAATAATTACTGATTAGTTATAATTAATTCTTCCAAGTCTTAATACATTTTTAGAAAAGAGTAAGGAATCTTTACAGGATAGTTTCCAGCATATTTCAATAATTCTCCTTTTATTCCATCTAAACCACTTTTTCTTCACTTTAAAATTTGCTTTATTTCTTTATCTTAAATAGAATGAAACTTACAAATTAAGAGTGGACTATTTTTAATGCTTATCACTAAAGGTACTTAGTCTTCTTTTTTCTGCTATGATCTTTACTTCTATCAAATAGAATGGTTACTAAAGCATTTTTTCAAATTTACATACTATTTTATTATTAAAAACAAATAGTAAATTTCTTTCAAAAAGTATCTTCTAAACAGGATCCATCTCAATCAAATTACGATTAATAGAACTTACTCTAAGAACTCAAAATTATGCATCAGGAGAATTTTAAATTTTTAAGAAACATATAAGAGCTTGAAGGAAAAATTGTATGCCTGATGTCTCATACATAAGAATAAAAACTGAAAATAAGTACTCTGGAAAGATCAGAATTTAATAATTAGAAACAAAATTCAACCAATTTGCAGAGTTAAGCGAAAACATAATCCTTTAAAATATGTTGATAAATAAACTGATGGATACAGAGCCTAAAGATCAACCAGAAAATTTTTTCTTAGATAAGAGAAAAAAAAGCTGATATCATAAGAGATTTGGACATACGTTAAGATACTGTTGATATTTCAAACGAATACATTAGCAATAAAATTATGATAATCACTAGTAATTTATATTGCCCTCCAGGGGTATTATGAAGGAAAAAATGTAAAAAGGGAGTGAAGTCTGTGTACATCGCTTTCTCAGCATAGAAGAAACTTAAATATAAATGGAATAAAACTCGATTGAAGCAAGATATCTTTAAAAAAAAGAGTTAGCATGGTACTCCATAAATCATTTATTTTGATATCAATCATATCAAATTTCTTCTTAATATTCATTTAAAAATATATTGGTAATAAAAACCTTCATTTTCAATTTAAGAAAGCTAATATTTAATTAGGAAGAACATATAATAAACTCATGAAATAGTGAAAAGATAGTGCAAAAATTATAATTATGAAAATTAAAAAGAACAAAGTGAAAGAAAATTTCTTTTATTGGAAGTGTTAAGAAAATATTTTGGCAGCTAGCAAGATTCTAAATTAATGAGAAAGGAATTAAGTTAACTATTTACGTAATCAATAACATAAAAATAATAAATTTAAGTAATTCCACGTTTCAATCATATTCCTCACTGTAAAGTTCATTAGTTTTTTAAATATTCCATTTCTAGTCTTCTTCATAATCATTTTCTTTTAATATATATTAATATTTATTCTACTTCATTAAAGAGCATTCATATTAGTAATAAAGTTCATATTTATCTGGCTAAAGGAACCTTGACCAAGCTTTAAAAGAATCTTAATATTATTACCAAGTTATTTCATCTTACATCCTACTAATATTACATTTTCTTTTAGTCATTTTTCAAGTAAAGTATATAATCAAAGATAAAGTCGATAGTTATTAGAATAGAGCTAGTAAATAAGCTTTTTGTAATAATCTAGAAATTTTTGTTTATTAATAATTAAAATTTTCCTTTCAAGAATATAAGGCCTTCAATACTTATCTCCTCTTTCTTTATGAAAAAATGTTAGTAATGCTATCATTCACTATTTTAAGATTGATTTATAGGAAAAATTCTTAAAATTAACAGATAGTACCATAAATGATTTCTAGATTGTCTCAAAAGTCAATATTAACGTATGAAATTTCCCTTAATATATGTATATTAAAAATTAATTTATCAAAGGCTAAGAAACATATGGTCAACTTTTGATTTATTTGATCCCAACTTTACAACTTTGCTACAAAATGTCATCATCTTATTATCCAATTTTATCGTAGCAAACCCGTTTGACATATTTCAATTACCTATGCCCTTCTTACTTTTAAGCTCTCCTCCTACAATTAAACAAATTTCCTTTTTATCTGAATTTTAAAAAATGTGTAAAATTCATTTATCAAGTCATGAAGTAAATTAATATGTTGTATGCATTAACTAAATTACTACTATTTATACCTATATGTCTTATTTTTATTTCCCTATATTTTACTATTAACTAAGCTTTAAATATCCTGCAGCCAATCCTACTTCATTAATGCAATAGGTATTATTCTTATTTATTAAACTGTATATAAGCTTTTCTTTTATCATACTCTTACTTATAGTTTCTATATGTATAGACTAACGCTAAAAGGATTGCTAGTTTACTTAAATTTGAAGCAGCAAGTGCTAAGAATAACTATAATTATGCTAAATTTCTAACTTTAGCAATGCTAGCTAGCTCTTTTTCGCAGTTAAGAATACTTAATATTAAATAAGCAAAAGAGCAATAAAAAGCAGTACAATGACTATAATAATGCTCTTTAAAATGCTTAGTAATCATACTGATAAATTGGGTATTTAGTAATAGGAATTCTAATTAGCTACAAGATATCTATTCCAATACACTATTAATATGACTAGGCTAATATTATTCTGTATTATGAACTTAGTTTAATAAGAGACACTAGTTTTAGAATAAAAAGGATAAAAATTTGAAATATTGATAATACTCTAAGCTATAGAAGCAAGTTTAAATATTAAGACAATATGGTATGAAGTAAGTATTAGAATATTATTGAAATGATAGAAGCAAACTATTAAAAGAGTGTAAAATAAGAATTTACATTAAAAAATAAGAAAATTCTACTTTTAATTTTAGTGCTCTGTTATGTTCAAAAGTTACCCAAAGCAAATCTTGGAATCTTTATTTAACATTTAGATTTACCATTTAAAATACCTTATAAATAAGCTAAAGGGCAACTAAAAATGAGAATATTATCTTTATTTCAATTAAAAGTAGATATTTAGAACGGGCTATAAATAAAGCAAATTGATAAGAGTGTGGTATTTTATAAGACTGGTAAAATATAATAACTAAGTCAGCAGTAGAATCCCTTTAATTAGAATAAATATCTAATTTATGTTCACGATTTCTTTGTTCATTAATAACTAAATTAGCTAAAACATAAAAGTTAAATAAGAAGAATGATATTAAATTTTTGATATCCATAATATTAATATTGAATACAACTATCACTTTATAAACTTCTAATGTATCTATTTTAATTAAATCCAGTAGCTAGTGAATTTAGTTATTAAGGACTAATAAAATAGTAACAATTTATCTTATATTTATAAACAATATCTTATGAACATCCAACTCTTCATTAGTGAATATATATCAGATATTAAATTTTGAACCTTATCTATTATAGAATATTTACTATCTGATAGAAAAAAGAAATCTAGATTTAATTAGTTATTCGATGGTAAAGAGAAGTTATGCAATTCATATAGTTTAGTAATTTTTAGCACTCAAGCTGAAGTATCATTAATTTAAACTTCTGAATTAATAAAATAAGTCTAGGCTACTGAGTAAGTAGTTATTAGTTTGTTAGATTAGTTAATATCTAATTGTGTAATAAGCTATTATTCTAATGTCTTTTAAATCAAACTTTATCTTCTTTTCAAAGAGTACCACTAAGTATTGGAGGATCTTTCACACCTTCCTTAAAGTAACTATTAAAAATAAGAATTGGTTAAGGACTAAGAAAGATGATAAATGAGAAAGGATTTCTAGATAGCATCTGAAAAAAAAAGGAGTTTAGTGAGATAAAACTAGAAAGATGAAGTATAAATAAGAAATTAAGTTTTTCTTAATTACTAGAGGTTTAAGGAAAGATAAACATGAGTTATTAGATTAAGATGTTTTAAAATTTACATCGTTTTAAGAGTTTAAACATTAAACCCAGGGAAAAGACATTTAGTTCGATTGTTAAAACTATTATATTGGCAAAAATGCTGGTAAGGAGACATATAGCTAAAGCTGCATTTTAATACAATAAGTAGGTTTCTGTTAAATCTCTTTAAGACTCTTTTTTCCAATTTCAATTTAATTTAGAAGAGTAAAGTAAAGCCAACATGGGAAAAATTGTCTCAGCAATGCTCAGCCTTGCTTAAATTTCAAGCGATAGAATTAAGAAAATATACTCTACAGGAAAATTGTAAACTTTTCTGAAAGGTGAAGGAGATCCTTGTACAATAGCAGATATCGAGTCTTAGCAAATAATTTGCGGAGGACTTAGATATCATTTTCCAGAAATTTGTATAATTGGAGAGGAAAAGATCTCTAACTATGAAAAATAGCAAACATTATAAAGAAAGGATTTAAACTTAATTCCATGTGATTCCATTAACGAGAAGTGAAGATATCTAGATACTCAAAAAATAACCATATGAATCGATCCTTTAGATGGAACTGCTGCTCTTAACCGTAGAGAACCTTAGAACACTACATGCTTATTAGGAATTGCTTATGAGGATGACCCTATTGCAGGAGTAATTATAAAGCCTTTTACAAATGAAATTATATGGGGCTGTAGAGGTACAGGCGTTTTTTACTCGTAGCAATAAAGATGGATTAAAGTAACTCCTAAAAAATTAGACAAGCTAATAGTAACATCTCCATACTTAAGAGGGCATAAATATTGGAAGAACCATAGGCCTATTGCAGGATCTGGAAGTCGCTCTTGGGAAGTAATTTTAAGCAAAGCCTCTATTTAATATCAAGAATCCCGAAACTCAAAAAAATGGGATACATGTGCAGTTGAAGCTTTAATCAGAGCTTTAGGAGGACAAATGACGGACATTTACGGGAAAAGATACAATTATAATTCAAAAGTTAACTATGTAAATGAAAATGGAATAGCTGCTTCTTTGTTTGATCATCATGAAAATCTAAAAGTCTTAAAAGAGCAGAAGTCTAAATTAAGCGAGGTAAAAATTGCTTGAGTTAGCTATTGTTTTCTTAAAAATCAACATTCACATTAATACAAATTAACACAAACATCTAGTTTATTACTTACTAATATCAAAAATTACTATTCAAAAACTTTATTAAAGAAAGGAGAACAAGGTAATTATATGGCTGATTTAATAATTATTCTTAATTTAAGTAGTTAATTAAAGAGTTAAAAATAGGAAGAAAGCAAAGTATAATCATCTATTAAAGAATCAATAAATAAATTGATATTTAAGCCTAAAATCCTAAATCTACTTAAATAATGGATAATTTAGAGTACAAATAAATAGCTTTTATTGAGTAGTATACTTGTATATTAAATAATCACTATAATTTATAAGTGAAATTTCGTGGAACAGAACGCATAAAAAAGTCCTTTAATATTCTTTTAAAGATGTAAAACTGATTATTATACCATTTTACTGCTTTATTATAGGGATTATATATTAACTTTATTTTCTATTATGAATTTAGAATACTAGTCATAGTAAAGTGTTGCTTAAAAGTTTCTAAATAATTTTAATAATGAAAGTAGAGAAGAATATGATAAGTTAGTTATAGTTGCTTGAAGTGTTGTTCCTTAAGAGTAAAATTATTTTTCAATTAAAGAAAATTTTTTTTGCTTATATATTTCAAAAATTGGGCATAACATGCCTGTTTATGTATAAAATCTAATCCAAAATTTGCCAAAATCCTATATTTTCAGATCCTAGAATTTCTATCAAACCTTGTCTTATTTCTTCATTTGATAGCTTATCCTGAGTTTATTCTAGATATTCATAAGCTTGTTAGAAAAGATTATTACCAATTCCTGCTTCACATCGACTAAATATTAAAACATTTACTATTTTAATTATTTGCATCTTTCTTAAAGCTTATGAAGAGGATTAGGATTAAAGATATCTACTTTTTAATCTTCATCTATTTCCTCAACTTCAGTTATAGGATCATCAATTTCTATTCTATTATTCTAGTAGTTTGTTTATTTTTTAGCTTCTCCTATCTCCGCATTAAACTCTTAAGTCATTGTCTTTAGTGTTTCGTTCAAGTTCTCAATTTTTTAAGTTTAATCATTTATTTTTTTCCTTACTTCTACCATTTGCTAATCTAAATTTTCCAGGTAATTTTCATCTTCAAATTCATTCAAATCCACTTCTCTTGACTCATTTACAAGGAAATCTGTACTCACAGTATCTTGGATATCTTCTTTAAACAAAGAATATGACTTTTGAGGTGTTTAAACTACTTTCCTATTTTCTTGAAAGTTGGAATTTGTTGTTACTTACTTTGTTTAAATTGGAGAATCTTAAATCATCTCATCGGATCTTTCAAAACTATTTTAATCAACTGAATTTTAGCTTGGTAATTAAATAATCTTTTCTCTTAATTCCTCATTGCTACTTTATTTTTATTGAGGAAAATGGAAATCTTTAGCGATAAAATTTTCCATGCTTGGCTAATATTGTTGTCTTGTCTTCTCTTTTGCATAATTACGTCTTTCGTAGTTTTCCTTGGTAATTTTATTTAATTAATCCATAATTTTCTACTACTCTTGCAGTTTCTTTTACTCCTTAAGTCATAAAACTTTATCTCTTGGATTTAAATATTTTGGCTCGTTCACTGGTTTTTCTTTTGACTCTTTTATACTACTTTATCTCTAAATTTGCTATTCTAAGCTTTCTTTAGGGTTCACATTATTACCCGATTCAATATTAGATTCCATACTAAAACTGTTACGATTTTTTACTATAATAGGTTAGCTGGTCTTCTTATTAGGGCTTTACTATTTTTACAAATTAGCTTCTGATGAGTTAACTTTTCGCTTTAAAGGATTTGCTTTAGGAGTTTATTTAATTTATGGTTATTCTTACTTTTCTTATGAATTGTTACGAACTATTCTTTAAGGATTTGCTTCTTTAGTTATTTTCTGCTCCTAGGGAGTTGCTTCTTTAGTTATTTTTTGCTCCTAAGGAGTTAATTTTTCGTTATTAAGCCCTCTTGCTGATTTCATTTATGAATCTTAGTTTTAGTTTTAGTTTTTATGTAGTGGAGGCCTAAAATTCTATTAATCTTGTGGATTGAATTTTCAAGCTTCAGAGCTAGCTTCAACTTAATAACTAGGCTGTTACTTTTACGAATATATCCTCCTTTTTTATTAAATTTGCTATAGTCTTTCCTTCTTCTGCTAAGCTAAATTATTAAGTTCTTCTTCCATTTTCTGCTTCTTTTGTTCAGCTTTTTATATCTTTTGCTAAATTACTTGAGGTTGCTAGTTAGTGAAGATGTAAGTATCTAGCTTTAGACGCTCCATTTGTTCTTTAAGACTCTAATAGTTACTAGTTTCCATTTCTGATTCATTGGGATTATTATTTTGGGAAAGGGAATTTCTTAGATATTAGATTATATTTTGCCTTACAAAGGGTTTGTTTATTATGTCTAGTATAGAGGGACGGTTTTAAGGTTATATCTATAGACACTAAATTATTAAGTCTCGAAGTCCTTTAGAATAAGTAGGGCTTATGGGTGGATATTATCCCCTTAGAATCTTAACTATTAGTCCATTAATATTTTAGGCATCAAAAGCATGTCTTAAATTACAAAGCTCAAAAAGCACGCATCCCAGTGATCAAACATCAGATTTATATGAATAGGGTTTGTTTTTAAATAGTTCAGGTGACATATAATAAGGAGTTCCTATGCATGTGTTTGCTAACTCTCTTGTTGAGTCTAAAACTTTAGCGACTCCGAAATCTCCTAGTTTTATCCTTCCGTTTTTAAGAAAAATATTTTGAGTCTTCAAATCTCTATGCAGAACTTTTCTCTCATGCATATACAGTAAAGCCAAGCAAATTTAAGCTAATCACTCTTGGATTAAATTTTCAGGGAAGTTTTTACCTTTGTTTGCTTATATTTTTTGGAAAATATCTCCTCCTTCACAATAAGTCATTACAATATTAAGAAATTGCTCCCTATCCATAAATGAATCTTTATAAGCTACAATATTAGCGTGCTTTAGTTTCTGCAATAGCCTAACTTCATTCTCTGTATTTTCCCTTTCCTTCTCTGACATATCTCTAGTCTTTATTCTTTTCATCACATAATTCTTGCTTTCTTTTTTGTGTCTTACTAGATAGACTTAACCAAAAGACCCTGAACCAATAGATTTAACAATCTCGTAAAGTTCCATTTAATAAAAATAAATTAGGTAGCTTTCTTTATTAGAAATATCTTATAGCACAAACTATTCGATCCTTCTTATACCAATCTAGCATTCTTAATCCTCTTCCTTTCATTAATCTCTCAGTTCTATTTCTTTCTCTCTTTTAATTTAAATAGAAGCATCTATTTGATATACTGTAGGAGAACTTAATTGGAATAAGGAGATTGCAGAGATAAAAGGAAAGAGTGTACCATTAGTTTAATCAGGTACTGATCAATTAGTTTAGGTCTTTACTTATAATGAAATCTATGATTGATTCAAGAGCTAAATTAGTATCTCTAAGTAGTTTAGCCTCTTTGGTATATTAATAGGCTACTCCTTATATAACTATAATAAGGTGTAGATGAATAAGATTGAAGCTAATTAAATAGTAAAGCATATAGTCTGAGAGAGTCTTTAAGTATATATAAATTAGGCTTTGTTAATAAATGGATTTATTTGTGGATACTACGTATTAAATAGATGATGAAACATTTTGGAATAAAACCAGTAGAGATGAATGAGCTCCTCCTTTGCCCTCTTTGAATGTGGAGTAAGAATACTGAATGGTGAAAATTCCTTCTTACAAAAGATTGCAGTCGCCTGGAGATGTTAGATCTATTCTTGACAAACATAGGAAGAATTGAAGATAATTCCTAGAAAATAAGCATAGAGGATTTGAAACAGTTTAGGAATTTCTAAACTCTACGTAAAAAAGTAAAATAATGGAATTTTGCTCTAAGAATGTCAAAAAATTACCATCAAAAGCTAGAAAAATAATAAAGTATGACTATAATGAGGAGGAGTCTAAAGAGGAAAAATTCATTAGACTTTAGCAGTAAACTTAGATTGATTCTGAAAACCTACCTTTAATGTATGAAGTTGCTTGAAGAGAAATTTAGAATGAAGAATGAAAGCCAATGGCTAGAGAAGGTGCTACATTAGTAGCAGTAGGTAAAAGAGTATTTTTATTTGGAGGCATAAATGTAGAAATAAAAAATGATATGGCAATGCTAGATGTTTAAAAGCTAAAATGAACTCCAGTTGTTACTACAGGACTGGATGTATAGAAAAGATATGGACATTCTATGGTTGAATGAAAAAAGAAGTTAATAGTATTTGGAGGAGAAATGGAGTATAATAAATCTTCATAAATGAGAATATGTATGAATGATACCAAAGTATTCAATGCTTAAAATTTTTAGTGAAAAGCTATGAAAACGAAAGGACCTGTAATTGACATGCGTAGATACCATGCATGTGCAATTATAGGTAAACATATGTTAATTTAAGGAGGCCTAAATGATAAAGGAGCTGTAATGAATGATTTTTGAAGTCTTAACTTGGAAACTTAAGAATGATAAAATGTAAATTTTTAAAAGCATTCTATTGATTTTTATAGAGCTTACCATACAGCTACTTCAATTTTTTCATCTTACTCTCAAGAATAGCCTAATTTTAACCTATATAGGAATGTAGAAGTAAAAGCTTAATGATCTAATCCAATTTTAGAAACTGGTGTATATTTCTTTGGAGGAGTTAACTAAAATTCTGAGATATAAGACGACTTAAGAATCCTTAAAACAGGAAAAAAGCCTTTTTTATTGAAGCCTTAAACTAGTGGAAAGGCTCCATGTCCAAGAATACTTCATTCTGCTAGTTATATGCAAAAGAAGAATATTTTTTTGATATTTGGAGGGAGAAATGATAAGTCAAAAAATTGCTTTCTATCAGATTTACATATTTTAAACTTAGATACGTTAACCTGGGCTGAAGTCTTAGTATATGGTAAGATACCTCTTCCTAGATGTGGCCATGCTTCAGATAATTCAGAATAGAAATTAATAGTATTTGGAGGAGTGGGAACCTAATATTTTCCAAGTATTATCCATGTATTGGATTTTGATCCTATTTTAGTTCGAAAGGTAAAAAAGGAAGATAAAGAATAGATGGAGTACTAAGAGAAGGTTGAAAAATACTAATAGCAGAAAAAGAAAAAAAAAGAAGTCAAAATACAGCGAAAAAATAGACGCCTTAAATCCATTACGTACATTAAAAAATTCGGAGAATAGGAAGGTGAAAAATCTAATAGAGCAAGCTTAAGAAGACGATTCTCGGTTAACGTATAAAATGAAAAAGATGAAATAAAGTAATTTGTAATGAAAATAATTGACAGGATTCTTCATTAAATTCAATACAAATCTTCAATTAAATTTTACAGCAAGAGATAGTGCTAGCAGACTGTTTAAAGAAAATTAAAGGAGTTAAAGATAGAAAATGCTCCATAGCCTTAGATATAATAGTAGTAATTAGAGCCTGAAATAAGTGAGGAGTCTTCATTTAGCATAGATACATCTGAACTCGTAATAAATTAGTGAAATTTAAAGATTAAAGTTATAAACTCTATTTACCTATAATTCAATTACTATTACCTCCAAAACCATTATATTGCAATAGTTACTTTCCTTATATCTTTTACCTCATTAATCATCTTCATTAATTTGTATAGCTTGCATAGCTAAAATTAGTTAGCGCTATAATCACTCAATACATCAAGTTCCTTCTAAACTCCCATTCCAATTGAAACTATACTTGTTCAGTAAAATCATAATTGGAGTAAGTTTAATAAGCCTAAGCCTTGATTATAGTTAATTACCAAGTAAAGAATTCTAGAACTTACTTAATTAGTAATTATTTTAATAAAGAGTAAGCAAAATAATGGAAATGAAGCATGAGATAGAGGATTACTTTGTTAACTTGAACCTAATGTAGCAAAGGCTTTAGGAGAATATTAAATTACATAGGCAAGATTTTATCTCTAGAATTTAGCAAATAACTCCCTCTCCTTTCTATCAAACCTTTGATGATAATTTTGAAGTACTAAATCAATTCTAAAATTAGTAAAGCTATGTTAATTAGAGTGAGGTAGAGATGTATAATGATACTAAGTTTAGTTAGGTTTTCTAAGCGATAACTCCTAATAATTAATGAGCTTCAAGTAGAAAAATACTCTTGGAATCTTTAAGTCCTTAATAGGTTATTTTAAAGTAGCAAAGCGCAAAATCTAGTAGAAATGATGAAGCTAGTGGATAAAAGTAAACTACATAAGCCATAGCTTCAACACGCAGTATTAAACATGATACTTAGCAATAAAAGCAATCTATTTTAAATATTCAACAAAATTAAAAGGAAAATTTAAGACAAAAGCATCCCAAAGACTAATAGTGGGTTTCAACTTCAAGATAAAATAAATCGGTTTCTCCTTAAAAAAGTAGCAAAACGAATAAAAATGAATAAAAGAATGTAAGCCAAGATCGAAAACTTGAAAGATTGGTTTAACTTTGTGAGATTTCTCTAGGAGAAGATAAAAAGCATTCGAAAGAAATGAAGACTAAAAGAGGAGTTTTTGAATATTACTATTTAATAGCAATGAAAAGAGGAAGTAGTGTATATACATTAAATAACTAAGTAGAACTTACTAAACTTCTTAAAATTAACCATGTAAAATACACTAGTAGTGGTAAGGTACAAGGAGGTTTTCTTCTATTTGATTCGATTGAATCAGCACTTAAACATTACCGTAAAATATATAGTTATTATGTTCTTTGCAAGGTAAAAGCAATAGGACCAAGAATCAGGTAACACTTTAATTCAGATCATCTAATCATTGTTGGATTTTTAGTGCAGTGATGCTTGTGCAAGCTATTGATTTAAACTCATTTAATGTAGTTTAATTAATCTTTTTAGTCTTCTTTGCTTATATATTAAACACACATTTTCCTACTTTCATCTAAATACTATATCTAGAAATTAGAAATGGATAATAATTTATCTTTCTTTCCTATTTCTATTATCAAAATTATCATCAAAAGCAATGCTCTAAATCTAGATCATATTAAAGCCAAAAAGAGGACTATTTTATATCTTAAGCTAATAATATAAAATTTGTCTACAAATTACTCTTAATATTTTATGCTTGGTAATATTGATGGATCAAATAAAGATATTTTGATAAGCAATTTAGCATATTTATACACTGTACCAAAGCATTACTGAATACTTACTAAATATCAATTTACTTTTCCCTTTTTTATCCATTCAACAGATGCTTTAGTAAATCATCGTTGATATTACTTCTACTCTAATACCAAAGAGTTAATTAAATAACTATCTCATCTAAAACTAGTTCTATTAGTAGTATATATGATCTTAGTTTCTTGTATAGGTTTATTATATGATTTTGGATATAAATATTTTGCTTTATGATATAGCAGAAGGAGCAAATTAGTATCTAATATATGATTTAAGTAATACAGATTTAGTTAAATTTAATAGAAGCTTATTTGTATGATTCAACTTAGCAAATAGTAAAACTAAGCTTATTCAACATAATTATTTATATGCTAGGCAAAATTAATCAAACTTGCTTATTTTACTCTTTATGATATCTAAGATTCCCAATTTTAGTTATGCAAGAATCTGTATATGACTAAGCTGCTTTTGGAAGTTCTTTAGTTGAAAGGAATAATTTGAATACAAGAAAAGTAGATAACCTTTGATCTTAACCTATTCCTAAAGCACTATTGCTTTTTTAATCTCAAAAGATCTTAACTAGAGATGGATATAATAAAAATCTGCAATAGAGTAAGTAAAATAAAATGGTATATAAGTAAAGTTATACTTTTCCTTTTAAGCTAAGTAAGTACATTAGATGTATGTAAAAAGATGATTTATTATTTCTATGAGAAAGGAATCTAGATAAATACAATTGTTTGAAATCAAATGGATTAAATAATCGACTTGCTTTTAAATTACAACTACTCTTAAAATTCTAACTTCTTTCTATACTTCAAAGGTTGTTCCGTATTTTATTGGACATAAGAAAATTTTTATTTTATTTCATATGAGGTTGGAATCTTTAAAGGGGACTGTACTTCTTATATTGTTGAAGAGTCTGAATAATCAGTAGTTGACATACTGGAATTTAAGGTATTTTATCTAGATAATTTACAGTAAAATGGATCCATGTCTTTCTCTTGATCTGCTTATTTGAGATTCAAAATGAAAGGATTGGATGTTCTCTAAGGAGCGAAGTGGAAATTAATTTGATCTGATTTCATATTTTTTTTCTTGGTTTTTTTCATAATACCAAAAATTTCATCCATAGCTTCTTTGTCACCTTGAATTTTATTGTCAGTAGAAGGAACGATCATCTATTGGGGAGTGTATAAACGATATTATTGTCGACTTGGCTGTGGTGATTCAATTGAGAAGACTCTTTCCAATTTAAGAGTATTTAAAGGTGAGGATTGACTTGCCATTCAGCGAATTATTATTATAATATTAATGACATTTAAAGTGCTACCTAATATTAAAAATGCCTTTAAGGATATTAACCCTAGCTTTCATTTATAATCTCTAGTTCTTACAACTGAACTCCTCTCATACAACTATGAGGATTACTTTTACATAGCTTTTGACTATATGAAGGTAAAATCTAAGTAAAGTATATCTTTATGCAAACAGTTTATCTTAGCAATGAAATAAGTAAGTTAATGAATTAGAAAGACAGTTTATTTAATTTAAATTTCCTACTATCAATATTATAACTAGTCTACCTTCTACCACCTTGCTAATTACTTGAATCTCTATATATCTGAAGTTACTATATTTATGCTCCTAATACCTAGCACCACTTATCTAAAGGTGGTATTCTCTTTATAATTGGAATAAGTAAGCTAGTTTATCTTTACGTCTAGTATTTTATTTAGAAGCAAGAGAAATAAGTAAGAATAGAATTTTAAGGACTGGAGTTTTCAAATGTGATTAAGGAGATAAAAGATGAAGTAGTAAAGTGATAGATATGAAAATAAAGATAAGGTGATGAAGCTTATAGTTATATAATTCAAGAGAGTATTCTAATTTACTAGATAAAACCTAATAAATGTATAGGATTATGCTATTAATATTACTAGCATCATTGCTAACTTTTAAAGCGTTCTATATCAGAACTATTTTAAGGCTACTTTAAATCCAGAGTTATTTGAAAATGCTTATTTGGTGAGTTAAAACAAGGTATGATTATCATGATAGTTATCATAATTATGCTGGTATTTGTGGAAGATAAATTAAGTTTGGAATTAATAGATAAGGCTTTGCATTGATGAAGAGCCAATTCTTAACTCAGCTCAATCTAAAAGGGAATGTATTAGTAGTACAATCTCAAAAGGTGTAAGACCCTTGAAGATACAAATTTGCTTTTTATGTAAATTCCATAAAAGCAAAGCAATCTAAACCACTCAGAATATTTAGCATCAAGATGTATAAAGAGTTCGATTGTAAGAAGCATTAATAAGTGTAAATTAATAATTAAAGGTAGATATAAATACATAATAGAAGTATAGCTTTCAAAGATCTAGTCTTATATGATTAGTTTTATGAGCATGACTTGTTTAAAAGAATCTTATTTGAATACTAATTCTATGGATTAAGTCATAAATAAAGATGAAAAGAAATTATATTATAGGCATTATTTTTCTACTTGTGACTGTTCAAATTCTAATTTATATAGTTCAGTCCATGTTCAAAAATTAAGTTCGTATCATGATTGATTATATGAATGAAACATACCATATAAAGTTCCTAAAAACACAGCATTAGAAATACGTAAAAGAAGTTATTTTGAGCGAGTAAAGTTTTAAAGATAATAGGTAAAGATAAAGATACAGCTATAAAGGCCTAACTCCTTAAATATATGATAGTAAATCACTAAATGAAACGCTTAATGAGAATAGCTTTTTGTATAAAGGATAGAAATTTAATTTAACCTGTAATCTTCAAGTAGATAATCATTGTGGAAAAAAGCTACTTAAAAATAACAGAGATACTTATGAAATTCCTATTGTTAATTTTTATCATTTAATACTGCGAGGAGGTGGATCTGCAATTGATATTGGGGCTTCTATTGGATTACATTGCATTCGAATGGCAGCGATTTTATATTTAAATCCAAGAGAAAAAAATGAAAATAAAATTTATTGTGTCGAAGCTTTAGAATAGCATTACGAAATTCTGCTCTATAATGTTAAAAGAAATAAATTAGAAGATATAGTTAAGCCATTTAAAGAGACTGCTTATGATTATAACACTTACTTATAGTATATGATTAAAAAATCTGATGAAAAGCAAGGTTCTGATACTTAAAACTGAAATCTCCCAAGTACTATTTTTTATACTACATATACCAAAACCTTGGATTAAATGATTCCAAAGAATGCTATTATAAATTTCATTAAAGTGGATACAGAAGGAACAGATTGCAATGCCATAGCAGGAGGTAAGGATATAATTATACGAAGTTAAAGAAAGCTTATTATATATTTTGAGCTAAAAAGAGAAAAATTACTTAATATTCAATTTAATAAAACTTGCTATGAAATGACTTAGTGACTATATAGTCAACATTTTAAGACTTTCCAGCTTAATTGTTATAACAATCTTACCAGATCAATGTTTTATAAGAAATACTGATGGGATTACGAATAATTATGCGATTTCGAGCAATTCCAATGGATGGATCTTGTTAACGATAAACTAAAAAACAGAAGAAGAGAAATCTTTATAGCAACAGATGATGCAATTTCTAACTATAATTTCAGAGCTGAATTTACAAATAAACCAGAATAACTTTTTTAATAAATATCATATTCATTTAAATCCTCACTTTTGCAATCACTTGATAAACATACTTCCTCTTTTTAGCCATTATGTAAGCTAATTGCCTTGTATCAAATATTTCTAAATCTAATGCTTAATCTTCTATGAACAGCAGTTATACTATTACAAGAACTATGAAGGTAGATTTACTATATGGCTAACATTTACAACACACCCTTTTAAAAATATAGATGGAAAGATGATAAACTAGATTAGGAATATAGAATTAGAACTAATTAAAGGGCATTTTAACTTAAATAAAGCAGCAATTTAAAAGTAAAGCATTGCTATATCTTTATTATTCTAACTGAGCAAATACATATAAAAACCTAAGCTAACTTTACTTATACTAAAGTTGAAATAATTAATTAAATAAAGCATGATTATTTCATAGCTTCATTAAGTACAAAGAACAGTTTAATAAGAACCTAGCTATAGTGAAGAAGAGTTTCCTAGCTTTTTTCATACCCTAACTTGTTTAAAAAGGATTATTTGATTTTGTCTATTTAGATCAAATAATGAGTAGATATTACAATCTTAAAACAATGAGACTTAGTTTATTATTGAAAGTATATAAAGTTAAAAGATGTATATTAGAAATTGAAGTGATTATAGTTAGATTAATAAACTAGATTTGTTTAAATAGATTACACTTAAAATGTATCAAACTGTATTTTTTTATAAGGTCAAACCTAAAAATACATTTAATATGGCATTATTTCAAAAAAAGAGTATAAGTTAATTAATAAATTAAGCTGGCTTGTGATATGGAATAGCTAAAAGAGATTATAAGTTCAGAGTAGATATTAATAAGGTATTTAGATTGATTGAAAATTACAGCTTGAATATCAATATTTAAATATATTTATACATAGCTCAAATATAAATGCCTATGATATTGATTAACCTTATCTACCATATAATGAATACCTCTGTATAACTTATAATTATGAGATATATTATAAGGATATTAGTGTGAATAATATAAGACAATATAGATACTGATTAAACAGTATATTAAATTAAATTATCTATGCTATTATAACCTTTTTACAGCATTTTTATAGTAATGATAACTTCCAGTCATTGCATGAAAAAATGCTTTGTGAATTATTTTCCAGTGGCTTATTTGGTGTTCGTTTTTTGGCTCTGTTTATCTTATTTAGTAGGACTAATATCTATTGTAAGTCTTAACTTAGCAAAATATTGTGCTCGTATGGTTCTTTGTCAGCTTGATTTGAATTTATGTAATAAAGTGAATTTAAGGAACGCATTTTTCTTCTTAATTCACTCCTAGGATGTTTTATAGCCCATCATATCGGAGGTGATTTTTTAAAATAGACAACATTAGATATTTGTGAATACTCACTTTAGACATAATAACCTTGAAATGCTCAGTTAGTTGCTTATATAGATTTATAGCTCCAAATGATTGCTATCACTCTTAGAAATTTCCAAAATCGAAGGAGATTCGAAATATTTTTTACAGAATCTTAAGCTTTCACCAGAGAATAAGAAATTAGAAGTGCTTAAAGAATACTAAGCTAGTTACCCAGAGTAGAAGTAAGCTAGGAAGTTGAAAACTGCAGAATTTGCCTTGAAGACTTATCTGAAAAGCAAATAATGATAGTGCTACCATGTGTACACAAGGTAAGCCTTAAATTTATTTAGTTTCATGAAGTTTGCATCTAATAATGGGTGGAGGTGAAAAAGCTCTGCCCTATATGTAAATTAGATTTAGTTAGCTTACACAATTAATAATTTTAGTATTAGCAAGAGAGTAAAGTTTATCAATCGTCTCACTGCCTTTGCTTATCAACCTTTTCTCACTTCAATAGCTATATTAGATACTTACCCTCATACTATATTCTAATATCTCTTCTGAAATCTAAAATCATCTTTATATCAAAAGCCGGCTTTAAAGAAAGGTAAGTAGAAGCTATTGAATTAAATAACTTAGAAAAGTACATTAATCTGCCTAGCTGATCTTTATAAAAGGATCCTATTATTATAAGTAGCTTAGTAGCCATTCTAATGCAAAGCTAGTATGATTCAATAGATTTTGAATACTTACTCATTGCTTTTTATCTTTATATCGTTTCTTATTATACTTCGAAACCGATCTCTTAATGCTATAAAATAGCATTCTAGAAAATTCTCATTTCTTATTCAAATTGCTTAAGTAATATCTGAAATAATGTTAGACATAAAAATAGAGAATTTTTAGGTATTTAAGTAAAAAGATACCTCAGTGATATAAGATTTTGATTGTAGCGAAAAAACAGAAAAATATGAGATAGTTAATTGAATAATCGTGGTGTAATTATAGAGAGATGAGTGATGCAGAATAAGGAATGCAGTTATGTTTAACTTAATCCTTGGATTTAATAAATAAAACTAAATCAAATAACTTATTGCTACTTAGCTACTATACCATAAATCTGAAATATGAATCCTCCATAAGAAAGTTAAAAAGTATAAAGCGTTACTGCTAAAATAAGCATTAGCTAGAATGTAATTTTAAAACTAGAGAATAATAGATTATACTAAAGTAAATAGAGCCAATCATAGGCTTTAAATAATAGTTATTATATATAAAGCAAGCATACTTAATAACATTAAGCTTAATAATTAAGTGTAAATACTTAATTTTCTACACAAAGGCTTATCAATATTATTACTCCTTTAACTTTATATCTTATTTACTTTTCTAAATGCTCTTTACTTATGTATCTTAAACTAAAAAGTAGACTTAAAACTTAATGATTATAAATGGTTGTTAGTTTGATATAGCAGAATAATTAAACAAGATCATAGGGTATAAATCATTGTTTAAATATAGCTTAAATATATAATAGAGCCTAAGTCTTTATGGCTTTAGTTAATCAAAAATTAGAGCTTATGGTTTAAAACTAGTTTCACTCTACATTTTCTAGTGGTTTAAATGCAGTTTCTTGATTACATTTACTAAAAATCCTATTATATATAAGAAACTAAGTTAGAGTCTTAGTATCTGGATAATTATATTAGATATAGCTTCCAAAATTAAAAATTTCTGCTAATTATATCCAAACTAAGTTTACTAGAAGTCTTGAATATATTATGAGCAATCATTCTGAACTAGAAGGATGGTAGTCTAAACTTGTTGATGAGGGTAAGTTATACCAAATGGAATAAAAGAAGAATAGAATAGTTAGAAGAGACTGAATTTTAATTTTAATTGATTTCAAATTATAAAATATGAGTAAAAAGCCTGAATTTGGAGTACTTTTGTTCTCTTTATCAGCTCTATTTTGGGTTCTCTATACAATCTATGGAACTCCTTAGTAGTTAAACACGTTCCTTAATATTAAACCTACCAAAACGGAAGAAGATCTTAGGCATAAGTGGGGACCTGCTGCTTGGCAAACTTTACATCACATGGCTGCTTTTTATAAGGAAAACTTAAGAGAAGAAGACAGCGTTGCTATCTAAAATTTTTTGCTTAACTTGTAATTATTCTTATATAGTGCTGATATGCTACCATGCAAATAATGCGGACAACATTTTAGAGACATCGTCAGAAAAAACAAGCCTCCCTCTACTAACAGATTAGCTTTGGTTAATTACATGTGCTAAATACATAATAACGTTAATCAATTAAGAGGCAAACCAAACTTCAATTGCGATATTAGACGACTTTCTGAGATGTATGGAGGAGATTGTGGCTGCAATTGATTTTAATCTAATTTAAAAAATTTAATAAAAGCTTTATATTTCACTATCTTCAAATAACTATCTAAGATACTGCCATACTAACCCTTTAATTCTAGTTAATTAAACCCTTTTAATTCTATAAAGATAAGCTTCTGTAAGCTTTAGAAGAAAGTTAGTGCATTAGGAGATAAAAGATAGAATGAAGTTGATATTTACTAAGTTAACTAGCAATATATTAGTTTACTTAAATTAACCAAACTAAACAAAAGGAATATAGTTCTACTCTCTCATATTTCAATAAATTCTTGCTTAAATGTAATTGTGCTTAACTTAATCAAAGTACTTATTTTACAAGTAATTAGCATTACTAGAAAGTTAATAATATGAAAAAAGGGAATTCACCATTAAAATAATCTCCGAGAAAAAGTCCTTCACCGTCTAATCAAAACGAAATTTTTGCGAGAGTCACTAAGAATCAGGAATAAAAGCTACCATAATAAGAGTAGCGCCCAGGATTTTTGAGCAGATTTTTTGGCAAATTATGTTGTATTAAGACTAATAATCGAAAGCTTCCTACGGTTACTAATAAAACTGCTCTGAATTTTGTTTTACCGCGTTAATAATAAAAATATTAAGATAAAATAACTCTTGTACTCGACTTAGATGAAACCCTTGTACATTCTTCATTTGATAGTGTAAGCAATCCAGATTACTCTTTTCCAATATTTTTAGATGGAAGCTATCATAATATATACGTTCTTAAAAGACCTTTTGCTGATGAATTTTTGAGAAGAACTTGCGAACTATTTGAAGTAGTTTTGTTCACGGCATCAGTAAATTAATATGCGGGACCTTTAATAGAAAAACTTGATACGACTTAATTAGTTCCATATAAACTATTCAGAGATAGTTGTACTTTTCACTAAAATGTGTACGTGAAAGATCTCAAAAGGCTTAATAGAGACTTGAAGAAAGTCATTATTATTGATGTATTTTTTTATTTTAGAACTCTCCCTTTAGTTATCTCTTCAATCCTGAAAATGCTATTCCTATCAGTTCTTGGTTTGACGATAAGGAAGATGTGGAGCTTAAACTTCTATTGCCAATATTAGAATCTTTGGCAAATGTAATTAATTATTCAGTCAAATAATATTTTCGAGTCAATAAAGAAGATTTAGTGACCTCCTACTTAAGATTAAGCTGAATAAGTTAAAGTGGAGATACAATAGTCTCCATAAAAAAAACAGTTAAGTCCCAGAAGCAAAGCTAATATGTTCCAAGAGAAAGATCAAAAAGAAGTGCCTAAACCTGAAGAACCCAAAAAAGTTATGCGACCACGACCAAAACTGAAAATTAACATAAAAAACTAAGGTAATTTATAACTTAGATATGAATAAACGTAATGAAGTAGATATAAACTCACCTTTAAACTAGGCTACACTTGAAAATTAGTTAACTCACCAGAGTGAGGATGATTAATATGGTTGATATTAGTATAATTAAAAGAATTTTGTTTAAGTAATAAAATATTAACAAGTCTATTCCAAACACTCTATAATAAGAATCTATACAGTCAAGAAATTATCTGTAATCCTTATTTATTAACTCTTTAATTATAAGCAAAGCAGATTTCTTAGACTTTATGAAACATCAAGTGAGTAGTAAAACCTTTTAGCACTTTAATCGTAAAAAAAATAGAAAATAATGCTTTTTAGATTATGAGAAGTTGATTACGTTACTAATCAAACTTAAACTATACGATTCTAAGAAAGTTCTAGTGAACTTGGTTAGCAGCACTTTATTTAAATTACCCATAGTATCGGTTTTTTCCATATCGTCTAAATAGGAATAAGTTTGGTAGTATATTTCTTGAAAGTTTAAGTAGCAGCATTTAACTTTTATATTACTAGAGTTAAAACCGTCAGAGAGATAAAATAGGAATATAAAAAGCGTTTATACATTATCAATTAAATGAACAGATGCTTGGTATAGCAAGAAGAAGATTATATAGCAAAGATAATAGAATCAAACACTTGCCTTATAAGAACTTAAGAAGGCTCCAATTTATAATTGGCTTGATTATTAGCAGAAATTAGAAAAGCTAAGGTTATTTCTTTAACATACTGAGAAAAATTTATCTTCTATTCATTAAAGAAGTCGAAGAGACTCTTGAAAATTAGCATAAACTAAGATAAATTTTCTAAATTCCAAGTAGACTAAAACTTACAGACTTTTAAAGTAAAAGAAAATAAGATTTTTGAATATCTTAATTTTGTTTCTAGCAATTTAATCGAAAACCGAAAGATAAGGGAAAGAACTCTAATAGAATTGAAAAGACAATTTCTTGCTAATTCCTTAACACAAATTAAGAAGAATAGCATAAAAGATAAAGACTTAGTAAAAAAGCTTGTAATTAATCTAATCAGAATCACATCTATAGAAGCTTTCATAAGTTCTTTTTAATCTTCTGGTCTTATGATTTAATTGTCTAGTCGCATGTTTATGTCTTTCTTTATACAGCCAATAAATAATTTATCAACTATAGTCCTTATTCGTTAACTTGTTGTATTGAAAACTGTTAAGTTCACTGTAGTTTGAGTTTATTATTTATTATTTTATACTAGAGAAGCTTGATTAGCATTAAGTTAATATCTAATTAGCAAAACTCTTATTAGCCCTAATTATATAATATACATTTGTATAGTATAGAAAAGCTATAAAGTTAGTATATATTTAGGTATTATGGTAATATCATTAAACTAGTGGGAAACTGATTTATTAGTATAGTAGAGAAGCTGGTTACTTATATATAAGAAGTACTAGCGCATAAGAAACTTTCTTGCTATCCTTATATAAGTTAATTTAAATTAA
Organism: Loxodes magnus; assembly: GCA_946699065.1. Classification (NCBI taxonomy): domain Eukaryota; phylum Ciliophora; class Karyorelictea; order Loxodida; family Loxodidae; genus Loxodes; species Loxodes magnus. The sequence continues at coordinate 105,090 of CAMPDV010000147.1, forward strand.
ATCCTTTTTAAATAGAAGCTAAGTAACTATACTTCATGATTTAGTTAGAAGAACTTTGGAAGATATTGACTAAGAGTCTGGCAAAGATAGTGATGAAGGTATAAAAACTGGTTTACTAGTTTTGAGTTAAAGTTATAGTATATTAATGAGTCTAAAGAATAATCTAAGCAAAAGGCTAAAAATAAGAGTTTCTATAGAAAGCTTTTCATCAAGAAGAGTCTAGTTTGAAAATTTAAAAAGTATGGATATTCGAGAAAAATATAGTTTTGGAGTAAAATTCTTAAGACTAATTAGAGAAAGTCAAAATATATAATTCACTAGATTAGTAAACTCACTTTCTATATGCCAAATTTAAGAACTTCTAGCATCTTCTCATTACTTGAGATTACGAGTTCTATTTCTCTGTGATTTGATCTTAGCCAATTTCTGAATTTGTTCAGAAGCAATTTTTACAGCAAGAAGAACTAACTATTCACTACTTGCAGATGAATGTACTTCTGTATGTAATTAACTACTATTTTGACTAGGAATACAATTTTAAGGAAAAGAGAAACCCTGAAGAGTTTTACAGAAGAGTGATCCATTGGCTATAAATTCTTGATAAATAAGTAGGAAGCTAGAAAATCAGGCTATTATAAGAAAAAAGAGAAGAAATCGCTTAAAAAACTTATACTCAAGACCAAGACTATTAAGTCACTAGGAAAAAGACTTCAAAATTTGAAGCGACTAAAGCTCTTAAATAGCAAGAAACTCTATCCATCCTTTAAACTAAATTTAGTCTTAAAGAGTATAACTTATTCTCTTAATTAGACTCAACAGAATATTGAATAGAATAGCTTTCGCATTTTAACCTTAAGTAAGCATAATTAGATAAAGAAATAAGAGACTAGATTACAAAAGTAAACAGCACTAAAGTAATTTATTATACAGACTCTTAAACACTTTCTTCGAAATATGATAGAATACTTGAGACTTAGAAACCACCGCAGCTAACATGCTTTATTTTATATGAATATAATCTTCAATATCTTCCTATATTAAATAAGGTTTTTCTAGATCTTTAGTATCTTCAAATATCTATAAATTATTTTCCAAAAGCAGAATATTTGAAATAATCTCTCTGTAAAAGATATATTTAATCACCAGCACTAAAATTAAATTAAAACTCTCCCTTTAACATATATCAAATAATTAGCTATAACACAATCTAATAAACTAACTATATTTAAAGCACATAGATGAATAACTAATAACTCTAGGAGTTTTTTATTTATACATATACACTTAATTTTTATAGATAATAAGCTAAATAAAGCATTTGATATGCTTAGATTATTCTTTACTTTAGGAATTATTTAGTTTATTACCATTTATTTTTCTTTTGATTTTAGTTCTATTTTTACTTATTCAATTTCTAGTACTTTTTAAAGCTTTATCTATATATATGGTATTATACCTTATAAAGATAAAGTACCTATATTATAAGCAATCGAATTATATGAATGTTTACTTCCGCTAATGATAAAGAAATTGATTTAGGAGTATTTGAAGGGAAAGGATTTCTTTATTAACATGAAGGAATATAAGCGAAATATGCTAGAATGTCTTGAATAATATTAAAGCTTATTACAATAGCAGATTATGCTTCTTTTAGTTAGAACTATTACCAAATTATTTATCAACTAGCTTTCAGATGTTAAAATGGAACAGAGAACTATTATAGATTTCACAGTCAAAAATAATGCTCCAATTCCACAACCTTAAGCATGCTTTGCATATTAACTATTTTTCTGATTATGTAATTTAGAGAAAGATAAACTATAATTAAAGTTCCAGTTATTCCTTAATGATATCCATATGTAATTGGATTTAAGTTATGCTTTAGTCTTTTATAGATGCTACCTCAATGAAGTTCATAAAAAGCTACTTCTTGCTTACTTAAAATAATTTAAATAGATTATTATCCAAAAATATAAGAAGAGATTTAAGTAATTAAATTAAAGATATTTTATCTTGAAAGATCTAATTTCCTAAAGCTATTCTAACCTAAACTTTTATCACCTTCATTTAAAGTTGAAACTACTTTCTATTACCTTTAAATATTTCGTTCAAAAAGAAATTTGTAAATTTTGGAAGCTTTATAGTAAGTGGCTTTATAGGCCTTTTATTATTATTATTTTAACATGTGATATCATCGCTCTAATGTTTACTAAATCTTTAATAAATTTCCTGATAAAAGTTTAGAAAGAAGGTTGAAGTATGTATTCTTCAATCATATTTGGTTAGAAATATTTGCAAAGTAATTAGATAGCAATACCTTATTTTAATCTTTATTCCTTTGTTTAATATAAAAATCTATTAAGTATCTCTACATCCATTGAGTATATGTTGTGAATAGGAGCATAGACTCTTCATTTCTGCAGTTTCTTCTAATAATTTTTAAGTTTTGCTATATTCTTATTTTTAAACAGTCTACCAAGTAAGATTTGTACCTTCTATTTACTTTTGACGTAAAGCTTATTAAAAACTAGCTGAATTATTTTCTTTCTTTAAGTATTATACCTTGGTTATGAAACACTGCTGCTAATCTAAATGTCTAGATATAATTTAACTATTTATTTCCTTATACACCAGTTTTGATATCAAAAAGGTATTCCTTTGAATTAAAGCCTTTCGTCCCTCTATTAGCAACGTATGATATCTGAAGAGTATCTATTGCAATAACTTCAGGAAGATGTTTTAAATTATAGGGTAGTTCTACTAAACTTTCTATGGTTCACTTATCTTTTAAAAATTGAAGTCTAGAACATTAAAGCAAAACCTAATTCTTTTACTTTTAAGGCTTTATTTTATTATTTTATCTCTAAGATAAAGCAAAGCAATTGAACTCCTAATAATTACTAACTAAGCGATCTTATATCCAATAGATAGGTACTATAAATACATAATTAGCTAGATTAAGTAATTTTATAGCAAGTTACTCTTTATTAGACTCTTTAGCTAGCAATCTGTCTAGAAAATCTAAGAGATAGCATAAGAGTATTAATCGCTACTTTATTCATTTTTCTTACTTATAAGTGCTTCAGTTAACTATTATTAATGAACCTGCTTATAAAAAGAACTCTTTATTTAAGATTGTAATAATAAACCACTTACAAGCAAACCAAATCTTAGGTCATTTGTAAATTTAGAAGGAATAAAAGGAAGTTAGATTAATAAGGTAGTTTGATTAAAGTTAAATAATGCTTAGTAGCATTAAATTAAGTAACTAAGTGTATGTATAAAGCCTTAATAATTATCATGCTTTTGGCTTAATTATATTCATGCTGCTCTTTAGTTATTGCTACTGGTATCAATAATAACATAATTTAGAGTGCTTTATACAGTTTAAATCTACTTATTGAATATCATAGAAGATATACTTTAAAACTATAACTACTAGTTCATGAGAATCCTATTATGCTTAATTGAAGAGATAGCTTTAAGTTATTTGAATATATGAAGCATAAGTAAGAAGTTAAATGATCATCTTTTAAGAAATGCTTAGAAGGAGTAAAACAACTTTCTGATATAAGCAGTCAATTTACCCTTATTAAGAATCTAAATGGGTATGAAAAGTAATAATGAACATCTATTAAAGATTAACTTATTATTACTAAATTATAAGTAATGTAATAGTAAATCACTTGCTTCCAAATAAGTTACTCTTCTCAAAAATATTAGGAAGCTTTTCTTCAGGTTCTTCATCAATATCATAATGAAACGCATACCCAGAATCTTCTTGACTAACTATAATTTTCCCTTCTTCTTCATGATCGAAGCTTTAATATAATGAGCTTTTTGCGGATTCTTCTATTTAAAATATTTTAGCATTTTCAGTCCGTTGATGAATCTCTCCATGCTTTTCAAGAAAGTCCTAATTTCCCTTCTATTTTTAAACCTTTTCTTCTTCTTTATTGGTTGGTTTTTTATGCTGATAAAATACTTTATTGTAAATCTAAAGGATTTAATCTCCAACTTTCTGTTCATATCTATCTTCCACCATTTCCTAGGTAGCTTCTATAGTTGAATTTTCCTATTAGACTTGAAGATGCTTTAAAATAATTTTATTTTCCTACTAATCATTATCTTCCAGGATATAATCAACGTTAATTTAATTTTCAGCAATTCCTAGATACTATAATAAAAAATGTTACCAGAGCTGCTAGATAAATGAAAAGGTTGTGACGAGTTAATTTTTGTAGCTTTACTAGCTCTACTGCAATATTCAGTTTTTCTTATTTGTTCAGACCAGAGATTCCTTTGTATTTAGTCAAGAACTCAACAGTTTGTTCAATTCCACTCGCATCTTTGCTTTGATTAATTTGCCTGCGCATAGATTTAATCTTTTTGCTATTTTCCTCTTACTCCCATTCTTTAGTTAGATCATCTAATTACAATGTTAGCTTTAAGCAAGGGAATAAGACTCTGTATAAGCACATATTTTTGACTTAAATATGGTGAGCGATTTCCAAGACAAGCATCTTTATCCAGTAGAAGAAAAAGTGCATATTGACTACTATTATAATAAGGAAAAAGACCAGACCCGTTATAGAATCATCCTTCAAATCGATTTGAAATATTCCACAATAAATCGTTATTCCTGAAACTAGGATACTGCGACCCTCTAGTTTGTTCAATTCTATCTAATCGAATGGTTAATATTTAGCATGGTAATGATAGCTAACTATTATAATGAGCAAAATGACTATAACTTATAATTTTACATCTATTGGTGCTAATAGGACGGAAATAAGAGCTATAAACAGCTTTCTGTAAAGTATCACAAATTCCCATCAGTATAAATCCTCTTAGTACCCAACGTAAAGGAATCCAAATTTTGATTTTATCATAAAGTTATTTAAGAAAGCCTTATTCTTATACAAGTAGCCTAATATCCCTAAAGGAGCTAAGAAACCTCATATTATCATAGCAGGAAAAGCTACTCCAATAGCATACTTAGTATGATCATCTTTCCAACATATTATATCCATTTAAGTCTGTAAATAGTTTTCGTCGCTTATTTTTTAGCATCCGTAGCTTAAAATTAATATCTTTAAAAGCAAAGGATGCATCAAGAAGAAAGGAACTATAATTGAAGTCCAAAAATAATTCCTTACTACATGTTTCTTCTTTACGAATAGGGAAATTAAACTAAAGACTGTGCAACTAATTAAAATCATACCAAAGGGAATCAATGAAACTATAATTATTTTCTAGTAAAAAATGTTAAAATCATTTTTTTATAAAAAGCAGTCGAAGGAAAAGAAGTTACTTTATAGCTTATTTATATTATCCTAGAACTAAAAGAATTTGATTATAACTTAGGGCCATTTCAAGTTAGTACTGATTGTCAGTAGCAGAAGTTAAGAATAGTTGGTGTAAATTTTCACGTAAATGAAGAGCTTATTTCTGCTTCTTTAGGCTCCTTCTACTGTTTTGATGATAATAAATATACTTAATATCACAAAAAAAAGAACTGCTCCTCCTAGTTTAAATCCATTAGTTCTTTCAGAAGGACAACTTCTACAATCATATTTCGTTGAACGTTCATAATTTAAGTCACAAACTGCACATAAATTTCCTGTGTATCCTAATGCACAATCTCCTGATCATGAAACTAAACTGTTGTAATATTCTTTGATTTTACTAGAACATTTAATACATTTATAAATTGCCATGTAATTTTATGGAATGTTAGACCCTAGACAAGCATCTGTATTTAGGCATTCAATAAATTTTTCACTTGAAAATCCAGTTCTTCAATAACCTTACTCAGGAGTCATAATAGCACCTCCCCAACAAACTGCTCCTTTTGGACATACAGTACATTCACTAAGATAATCTCCTTTTTTTGAATAAATGTTTAGAGCATATTCACCTTCTGGACATCATTAACACTAATCGCCACTTATCAGAATCTAGCCTTCAATACATGTTTTTACATTTACATTTAGATCAACTATACTGTTGAAATTTGATGAGTAAGAAGTAGTTTTGTTTGTATTATTGTAATTAAGATTTTGATCAACATTTACATTTTTAGTTATATCCCACCCACTAGGTACTGAGGAGTTATCTTATATAGATATTGCATTAGTAGTGAATTTTAAGCCTACTTAACTGTTTGGCACAACATTCACAATTAGATCGCTCACATTATAGATACCGTCTTTCGCGGTAAATTTTTTTGCCCCTGCTAACGAGACTTCTTCATTAGTTACAGATTCAACTATTAACTCAGAATCAGAATTAGACTTTACAACTTAGCCATAATAATCAATTAATCCCATCAAAAAATCTGGAACTGATTAGCCTGGAACCGAGTTTGTTGTTAGCAATCTAATTACTTTATCATTTATTTAGGCACATTAAATTAATGTTAAATACTGTTTGGAATCTATATCATCAAGTTCCACTAATTTTACCGGAATTGTTGCTATATTTTATCCGTAAAAAGCTTAATTATTTTTAAAGAAACTACAAAATTCTTCTTAGTTCACATCAGGTACTATATTAGGTGGGAGTCCTTTCCAATATATTGCACCTCCTTCTCCATTATCCTTGACTTGAGCTTAATTATTCTAAAATTTAGATTTATAAATATAGTTATAACACTGAGAACCGCAGTATAAAGCTATAGCACCTCCTTGAGGTTTCTGTCCAAAGACTCTGTTTGCAATGAACTCAGAATTTATTACAGCAATATTGGCATTTTCACTATAAATAGCTCCTCCTTTATTAGCGCTGCAATTTTCAAATTTATTGTTTATAATATAATAAACTGAGTCTTCCTCTGTTCCAGCAATATATATGCAGCCTCCATTTTTAGCTGTGTTATTGATTAATTAACTATCTACTATCGAAAAGTTTTAATTGCCACTTAAAGATATTGCTCCTGCATTTTACTCTTAAGAACCTGAATCAGAAATTTTAGTTTAATTGATTAAGACTTTACTCTTCTAGAAGGAAAATACACTAGGACTAGAGAGATATGCATTATCATTTTCAATATAGATTGAGCATTATTTTATACTTAAGGCTCCTCCTTCAAATCCTGCTTTAACTTAGCTATATTTGTTGTTTTTAAGAGTAATGTTGGAATATTCTGCCAATATTGCCCCACCATCATCGTCAGCTTGAAGTCTCTTAAAAGTGCAATTTATTATTTAAACTTATGAGCCTCCACTTATTTTTATTGCAGCTCCTGATTTAGCATAGCCATCCTCAAACAAGCATTCAGTTACAGTGATAATAGTTTCTTAAGTCAAGTATAAGAAAGTTCCAGTGACTGAGCTTTACTCTTTGAACGTACTATTGATTATATCAACTTTTGATTAGGAAACAATGATTCCAGCTGAGTTATCAGCACTATTTTTTTCAAAGATGCTTCTTTTAATCTCAAGATCAGACATCAAAATTCAGAAAGTTCCATATTTGCTAGTATTTTCTAATACATAAGTATCCATAATTGAATTCATTATTTCTGAGGAACTCAACATAAAGAGTACAGATCCCTTTTCTTTTGCTTTATTTCCTTTAAAAGTACATCAATTTATTTGTATCTAAGCTTCTGATTCAACGAATAGCACCCCTCCTTATCTTGAAGCCCTATTATTTGTAACTTAAACGCTTTACATTTATAGTTTGCTTTATTTAGAAATGAATAATCCTGCTCCATCTGTTGCATTATAGTTCTGAATGTTTGTATTTTTGAGATAAACTTTGGAATTTGTGCTTGCAAATACGACTCCTCCTAAATATCCAGACCCAGAGTCGAAAAGCGAATTTAAATCTGAGTAGCTAGCATTGAAAAGGTTGATTAGAGTTCCTATGTTTGCTTTAAAAGTACAGTTAACAGTCTTAAGCTAATAAGAATCTATTTTGCTGTTTTTTACTTAGATGATATTTCCATTTGATGTAGCTTTATTTTATAGGAATGTCACTTTGTAAAGGTTAAAATCAAAAGAAATTTCCTTATTTAGTATTAAATAAATGGTAGTGGACACTTTGCCTATACATTTTCTAAATTTCACTTGTTCTAGATTAAAATACCCTTCATTATTCTCAAAATGCAGTGCTCCTGTGGAGCTATTTGTATATTATCATGTAGTGTTAAATGCTATACTATCACTGTGCATAGTTGAAGAGGGAAAAAAGAAAGAAGCAGCCCCTTGCAAAGCTTTGGAGTAAGAAAATACAGAATTATTAAGCTAAATAACCAAATGCTTAATTTGGTCCTTTGCAAAGATTATATAAAAGTCGCCACCATACGTTTCAGCAAAGTTATTAGAAAAGACACTTTCACAAATACTAATCTAAACCTATTCTTCAGCTCAATGGTAAAACATTATAGCTCCTCCAATTCCTTCTCCTGAAATAGCAGAATTATTTATAAAGCTAGAATTCGTTATTTCCAGTTATTTGAAAAAAGCCCAAATAGCTCCTCCCTTAGATGCAACATTAGAGGAGAATAAACTCTATTCTACAGTCAAGCTTTGTGCGTTGCTTTAGTCTATTGCTATTGCTCCTCCTACTCCAGCTAAAGCTATATTTTTGTTCCCAATAAACTAATTCAGTATCAAAGTTAGTTTGAGCTTAGTGTTTATATACATAGCGCCACCATATAAAAAGTCTCCAGTGTTTCATAAAAACTGAGTTCCTGTCATATTAAATAATTATGTAACTTATTAGATATACAAGCCAGCTGGTCCACCTTAGCAATAGTTTTTCTCAAAGACACTATCAATTATATTTAGTTCTGAGGTTTAAGTTTCAATATGAACAGCTCCTTTGCATTGTCCTTTTCTCTTAATACTCTATAATGTGTCGATTTACAGCTTTTGCACAAAATATTAGCTTTTAATTCGCTCTAAATCCACTACTGTGTTCTCTTAAAAGGTGCAAAGTGAGATTGAAATTTTAGCAATATTTGTTAATCTTAGAGCACTAGAAGAAGCTGCTCCTGCTAGGTTAGAGACAAACTTTGATTACTATAACTCAAAAAGTTAGCTTTGGTCTTAAGTTCCTGAATATTATATCTGAACAGTACCTTAACTTACTAAAAGTCCCATATTATTTCTAAAAGTGCTGTTCTTTATTACTATATTAAGCATGCTAATTTACATTTTAATAGAAAGGGCATTTGCTTCCTCTAAGCCAAAATTAGAGTCGAAAGTTGAGTTTATAATTAAAATATTAGTGAGGTTTTAGTACTATTTATCAAGGCTGTTAACTGATTGGAAAACGATGGGAGCAATAAGTCCCATATTTCTTAATGCCAATGTATTCAACCATTAAATCAGCCTAAAATCCTTTACATAGACTAAGCTTTATTCTTCAGATTTATTCTTGAAGGATATTAGGTTGTCTTGGAAAGTTACTTGGTCGAATATTAAGCTAAACATACTAAAGGCTTAAATTAGTCCACCATCTCCACAATGATAGTTTAAGTTCTATATTACGCCTCTGGTCATTTTGAGTTAATTACATAAATTTTTGTCAATTTGCTACCTTTCTGTGCTTTAAGAGTAAGTTATATCTGTGAACTCATCCTAATCATCACACTTATCCAAGAAAATAAAGCTTTAACTAGCTTCTATTTAGTAAAAAGCAAAATCAGAAAAGGTAAGAGTACCACCATGAACTAAGAAATAGTTTGCAAAGAAGTTAGGCATTTAGCTTATTTAGACATTTTTAAATTCTAGCTGAGCATAGTAGATCTAAAACATTGCGCTATTCTCATATTATATATCTTTGCAAGAAGAGCTGCCACACTCTAAACTATTTCTTGCATTGAGACTGCAGTTCAAATATTTTCCTGATATATCAAGATTTTCGAAGCTAACATATCTTCCTTCCCATATCTGAAATTGAATATCAAGAGATGTAATCAATATAGTAGCGCGTTGCTTAAGTAGAGGGCACATTTCGGTATTTTCGTTATTAGTACAATCGTATCCTTTTATGATAATTTACATATATGCCTTCGAAATCGAACTTGATCCACCTACCAAAAATATTTTACCTTCACTTTAATCTGTTTAAAGAATGTGCTATTCGTTACTTAAATATATTACATTATACTTATATTTGGCTGCTTCAACAATAGCAACTTCAAGAGATCTATAAGGACTACTTTTCATTCCATTATATACTTAGCTTACTCTGGATTCATTATTAGTAGGTGCTTTAACATAGATGTAATTAGGACTATTAATAGTATTACTACATTCTATACATTCACAAGATTATGTTATATCACTATCAGCTTATCCTTCAGGACATTCTTTCTTACACTCTGTTATCGTCTTTTTCTAGCTGTTGGTAATCTGAAGATGCAAACCTTATTTACACTAAATGATTCCTTCTTTACTGACTCCACTACATTTTTAAGCTGAATTTTCACATTTGTAGCAAGTATCGGTCTGAGTTGGAGTATTCATATAAGTATATCCTTAATCTAACTAAGTGAAACCGTCTTCACATAGAAGGCATTTGAAATTTGAATTATCACATTTCTTACAATGAGAACCGCAAAAAGGCTTATAAAAATGTTACAAAATCTAATCTTTAGAGAGGCATTTTTAATAGAGCCTCAAATCATGAATCACTCCTGTCATATTCGAGTCTTTTTACCAAAAACCTTAAAAGGTTCAAGTATATGCTAGTGGATCAATTGGAGTAGCTTATATTTAGCCAAAAATGTAAGTAGGCGCTGAAGAACTCAAAGATCCATATTAAAATTCAAATTTCTAGTTACAATTGTTAAATGAAAAAAAAATCCAAACATCTACAAAGTTCCAAGCAAAAAAGCTGTAAGATTACAAATTATTTCCAGTGGAGGTTTGAACTGAAAGTTAAAACTAGCATTCCGCACTACAAATATCAGATACCTTTTTAAAGATCATTTTAAGATAATTTTATCGATCTTTCATAATAAAAATCTGTTAATCGTTTTATCAATCTAAATCTGTTCTTTTTCCCCAAAACATAAGAGACCATTCTACACTAGGCCAAGTTCTTGATTTCGCTTAAATTTCATCACTCAAGATCATTTAATGTTCAGGTCCTGAATAAAATTATTAGCCAGAATCTAAAGCAAATTGCTATAGTAAAATGAAATCTCCACATTCTCTATCACTAGGACCAAAGCAATTATCAACACATGATGCTGCACATTTATATGTAAGAATCTAAGAAATTTACTAGTTACTCAAACACCCTTCAAAAACCTGTAAATCACTCATGAAGCCTTAATAATTTGCATATTAACTCAGTCCATCTTAATTCGATAGTAATAGACCGCTATTTGAAGTATTTAAATCAGAGAAGTTGAGTGTTGGGAGGGACTGTACATTTTAAATAATTTGACTAATCTTTCAGTTCCATTCTAAGTATCCTATTTTAGTATATCCTAAGCTCTTGCAAATCTGTACAATTATCAAGTGTGGCTTTTGGTAATCTTAATGTTGTATAATTTTTTCATTTGAATGCTCATATTTTGAGCATTAACTTTTGTTATAATAATTTACAGATATCTTATACTTATTATCCTTAAATTTAAGAATAGGTAAATTTCTTCCGTAGGCACATATATCAGCATTCGAAGTATTAGATGCTCCAGAAGTAAATTCATATACGATTGATCCTTTAACTGCATAAATTTGCTAAAAAGGACGTAGCCAAACTGATATTGTATAATCACTTAGAAGAATGTTCTTCTCATTGAATCGCTAAAACAAATCCTCTTGCAAAGAGCGATTTGTGTACAAGCTTAAACTTTATTAAGAGTCAACTAGTTAGAATGAATTCGAATGTTCAAGTCAGCAATCCTCAGATTTTGGGCCGTAACACTCAGCACAAGAAGCATCACAAACCATTTATTCTTTAATAATTTCTAGAACTTAACGGTCATTAATACATCCATTATAAAACATTAGCAACTTATATAGTCTTCCCTATTTTTTTTAATTGGTACTACTTTAATCATCAAACTCTCCTATGGTAATTACACTTTACGTTGTCAAATTAAGCTAAGAGGTTAAGTCAAAGCTAAAACTTTCTCATTAATAATTATCTAAACTTCAGTCTTTAAGTATCATTTTTATCTTTTTAGTGCTAAAGCAAATTTGAATATTGATATATTTCCAAATATCTAACTAACTGAAACTTTTTGCCAAATATATCTGGGATTAGCTACTCTCACTATATTTAACAACCATTTTTCAACCTTCTCCGACTTAATTAAATAGCAGCAGAGATTAATATTAATTAGTTATATTCAGTATCTCTATTTATATCTTGTCATTCTATAAGAAGTTGTCTAAATTTCAGAAAGATATGACATAATCTGCAGAGTTTATCTAGGTATTTTAAAGTGATCTTTATCAGCGATCTCTTCCATTGAAATGCTTGTATTCTAAAAGACTTAATCTAGCAGTGCAAGAAATGAAAAGCAGAAAGTATAAAAATCACATTTTATAGTAATTTTAAATTTAAACTGACTAATTAAAACTAAATCTACAGTACTCTTTAGAAAAGAGTACTTTTCTTTTTATCTCCACATCTTTAACCTCCTCTTTTATTCTATATACCCTTATTTTAATCTTTTCTTTATACTCTTTTAGCTTTTATTTTACTCTAGTCAGCCTTTTGTATGATATAGTAATTATCACTATTATATAAAGGCATTTATAATTATTGAATACTTTCTTATCATATAAATCCTTGATAAGTAATCTATATTTTAGGTTTAGGAATCAAGGCTAATTAAGAAATACTTGCTCATAGCAATTTGATAATTTAACTACTTAATGAAAATATTAAAGAGCTAGCATCACTCCATAATATAGCCAGCAACATTTAACTAAGTTTTCTTCTTTAGAGTAAAGCTTATATTTATCAGAGGGATCTATACATACTTCATGCATTTATAGAGATTAGTTCTTATATTTATTAAGATTTACTCATTCATAAACTTGATTTATTGACATCCTACTTTCGTGTATTATATCCTTGAAAAATAATTATTTATATTTAGGTATATCAAGTTATAAGCAGATAAAGTACCTATACTTAACTTAATCTGTTAATTCTGTCTATGAATTAAACTATAATTACATTCAACTCTATAATTATACTTATTTAAACTTGCTTAGATGCTTCTACTTTTAATTTAATCATGTAGATTGCTAGTTTGAGTTAATGGTTTTATTATCGAAACTTAGAAACTAATTCTTATTTATAACTTCCTAACTTTTACTTTTTCTATTTAGGATTAAAATATCCGTTTAACTAAATCTAGATTTATTCATTGGGTGCTTATTTAACACTCTGTTACTTTAATGCTCTATTGTTATGAAAAAGTGTGCTTAGGAAATATGACAAGCAGATATATTTTCTTAATATCCCTTGGTTTATTCTATAATCAAGTAGATATTAATTAAGATTAAACCATTTTAGTGTGAGGTTCTTTACTTATATGTAATCTTCATATCTTGAAAGGAATTACTTTATTATATTAAATAAGCTACTAAAATCTACTCTAGCTATGTAAATATTCAAGCTCTTCTGATTGAAGGTAGTTTATTCTTATATTATCTTCAGACTTCAAATTTTAAAGGATTGCCCATATTTTTTCTATTTATATAGTATAATCAAATATACAGCTTTATTACATCCCCAGCAAAGTAGATATTATATAAGCTTAGGTTTAAGCCTCTATAATTAATCGCTATCATCCATCATCCTCTATTCTCATTTTCTAGGAGTATTTTTAATTCTTTTAATATAAATCAAAGTAACTATAAAATTAACTATACTACATTCACTTATTTCTAGCTATAAGAGTATCATACTATTACTAAAGAGCAAACCTACTTTTTAAATAGTAAGTGTCAGTAGTTCAGATATAAGTTACTTACTTACCTGCATTAATAGCCTTTAATTAGCTTCTATCTATAGTAGATTATCTATTAGTTAGACCTTATTAGCTTCCTAAGCTTATTGCCTGCTTATTATTTGGCTTTATTACTAATATAGGCCTTTTTCTCGTGACTTTAATACTAGAGGGATTCAGCTTTTATAACTCTGGTTTTATATTAAAAGTACTTGCAAATATAATAATACTAAGGTAAGATTTTTAAGCTAAAACGTGTCTATAAAGATAAATAAGAAATGCTTTAAGTCTTTAGATTGCAGGTAAAGAAGTTTGGCTAAATTCCTTTATATACTAAGCTTACAGTCTTAGCTTAAAGCATTTGAACTTAAATAGTTAAATTATGCTTAAACCTATATATTGGAGCTATACTTTAGAAGGTAATAGTTCTAATGCCTGTAAGTAAATATAGATAAGCTTATTAAGGAGATAATCTATCTAGAGGAGTAAGGATAGAGAAGTAATTTATTAATGCTGGTGGAGTATATTAAAGAGAGGTTTAATGCAATAAAGCTAAATTTAGATTTTCATTCATAATTAAAAAGAAAAGAAATATGCTAGAGATATTGCTACTGGGAAAAGGAAATCAAGCTAGTAGATCTGTGAGGATAAGCAATTAGACTACTATTTCAGTACGATAATAAAAATGTGCTCATGCTTGTCTGTATGTTCAGTCTGCCAAATTGCTAGGTTCGGGTTCGTGTTGCCATAAAACAGAAGATACAAGTGATAATAAAGGAAATGATCGTGACAAAAATAAAACTTCTAATAGTATATAAGATTAGATGGAAACGGGAGAAAAAAAGTCTACATCCAAAATCGCTCAAAACTAGTCATTTGAATAATAAGAAACTGCTGTTAATACTGAACGAACCCCTGGTAAAGTAGAAGTTGCAAACACAAAGAAAGAGAACGTTGAAAAAGATGAGTTTTCTCCTGAATCAGTTAGAGAAAAAATAAGAGTAAAAATTTAGCAAGCTGATGGCAAGGATGTTTGCAAAATAATTGGCAATAAATACGCGCTTCGAGGAAGATTAGGTTAAGGAGCTTGGGGAAATGTATATCTTGCTACTTATAATCCAATAGATAATCCACTTACACTTTTTGCAGTTAAAGAAATGCCTCTCCACTCAGGTCCTGCTCATAGAATAATTCGTGAAATGCTAACAAATAGAGAGATAAAGAATATGACAAGAGTTCAACACGAAAATATCGTGGCATTGCATGATTTTCTTCAAACCTCTAATAATACTTACCTAGTTATGGAATATTGCGAAGGTGGAAATCTCAAAGATTATCTTAATAGGAATAAAAACAAAATTACTGAAGCAAATGCTCAAGCACTTATTAGAGATTTGGCAGAGGGTTTAAAAGCTCTTTTTGAAAGCAAAGTCCTACATAGAGATCTTAAACCAGAAAATCTGCTCCTAACAGGTAAGAATAAAAAGCTAAAAATATGTGACCTTGGATTTTCAAAAAATGTACAAGAAGAATCAGAAGGAAAAACCAAATGTGGAACAAATCAATATATGGCCCATGAAATTCTAAAGGGAGGTGGAAAGTATACTTATAAAGTAGATTTATGAAGTACAGGAATTGTATTATTCTAGTTGCTATCAGGAGAACTTCCTTATAAATACAAAAGCGATTATCAAATTATGGTTTATTAGCTAATAGGACCTGACTTAACTAAGATTAACTGTTCTGATCAATGCAAGGATTTCATTTCTAGATTACTTCAGTGTAGAGAAAATAAAAGATTTAATTTTGATGAATTTTACAATCATTAATGGTTAAGAACTGACTGTAAAAATAACAATCCAGCTTCTAAAATTCCGAAAATTATTCAAGACTTGACTCAACAGGATATTTAGGATATAAAGCAGAAAATAGAGCAAAAGTTAGCAAAAGTAAAGAAAATCTTTAATGATAATGTTAAGATTGAAGATCCTTCTTAGAATAGTCAAAAGGCTTGCGAGTTTCTATTCTCTTGTCTAATTCTAAAGAAAGTGTAGGATGAATATTCTCAATATTTAACTATAAAGGAAATAAGAGAATGCTCCTCATTTATAGATAGTCTTTTAGACACTATAGGATTTAATTTTGTAGCGATAAAAAATGAAATGGAGAAATCTGGAATTGAAACTAAGGTTATAAACTTCTAAGAAATAGTATAAAGTCTAAATAAGAAATACTAGGAAATCATTAAAGAAGTGACTATTGATAATAAATAGATCTAGCATATTGTCGAAGAAGCTCTTGGCTTCATAGGTACTTTACCTGAAACGTACCAACCTGAATAATGGTGTCCTATGGAATATTGGATGACTTATGAGGAAGTTTTAAGCTTAGGAAAACCTGAAGTGCAGCATAGTAAAAACTCGGAAACTGAGTGGGAGTGATTTACTTTACAACTGATTATTTCTTTAATTTTCTTACTTAACTTTTTGAATTAATTAGGTTCAAAAGTGAAAGAAACAATACGATAGCATATTTTAATAAAGTATCTAAATAAAAAGCAAAAAGTGAATAGTAATAGCTTCTAGCAAATAAAATAATATAAAGCATCTACTCACTTAAGATAAGGTAATGAAGCATAATTTAAGGTTAGATAAATATAAAACGAGCATTATAAGTTAACCAATCTAAATATTAAATTATAACAACAAACTAGAAAATACATTATTTATACATAGATGCTCAAAGTAATTTATAAAGAAGATTAGTATTTTGAATTTGTTAGTAATTCAAAGCAGTTTATTAATATCTTTAGCCTTAGTTAAAGATATTTAATTAGAGATAACCGTTGATTATCTAAAATTATATTGAATAAGAAAGCATAATAAAAGAAACTTAATTTAGTAGCATTAATTTTTAAATTTAGGTTGAAATATTGCTAGCAAAAACTTTATTTCGCTTTTCCTTATTCGTTAATTAATATATAATTGTTCGAAATGCTTCTAAGCCTTTTAAAGGAAATATATAAAAATAGATTAATTTTGTTTACTTTTGAGAATCTTTCCTTTTAATAGATATAAAAGGTAGTTGGATATTACTTTTATATACATTATTTTTATTGATAGACTTTAAAATAAAACCTTTCTTTTCACTTTTATTTCGTATAATTTACAAAAATTAAGCTTCTTTTTTAATTTTGCATTCTGGGCAGTACCACTTTCCCTTAGGCTACTAGGTGATACCAACACATTCAAAATGAAACCATTAGTATTTGCAATTCTTGTTATCACAACCTATCATCTCTCCTCCTGTATTTTTTAAGCATGTGCAGTATTTTTCAGCTTTAATCATAAATTCT
Organism: Loxodes magnus; assembly: GCA_946699065.1. Taxonomy (NCBI): domain Eukaryota; phylum Ciliophora; class Karyorelictea; order Loxodida; family Loxodidae; genus Loxodes; species Loxodes magnus. Next base: position 122,384 of record CAMPDV010000147.1, read on the forward strand.
TCTTCATTGATTTCATCAGGCATAAAAGGTTTATCTTCAGGAAACGAAATTTCTTTTGAGGTGACTGTTTGTCTTTTTTTATAAGGAGAAGGCCCAGGAACAGTTTATGGAAATTGCTTCTTATAGTCATAAGTATAGACCTCCTCTTAATTTTTTTATTCTTCTTCTATTTTCCTAATTTTATCATCAAGAAGCTTAACATATTTCTCTACAAATTCATGTAAGCAATTTATATTGTTAATCTTTTCATCAGCATAATGGATGCTTTTCAAATGCTTTTATTTAATTTATTCCATCAAATTATTATGTTCATCAACCTATTCTCTATTCCCTTTTTCTAAACCTTCTAAGTATTATTATTACAACTCAGCTACTTCGCTTTCTAAGCATTTGCTTTTTTCATCAATCTCTTAGATTAGTAGACAGGACCGTTGTAGTTCTATAGGTAAAAATTAAGCAGATTCTAGAAATTCTTCTAAAAGAGACATTATATTTTATAAAATTTAACTATATTCTTTATCTTTACTCTATATTAAGACTTCCTATACTCTATTTCAACTAACGGATTCTTTAAATTTACCTTTTTTTCTTTAATTTAAATTATTAGATCCAAAAGATGTGTTAGATATCTAGTTATTTCAGCTTTATCTTTCTTTATTTACTTTTATTATTATTCTAATGAATGTTGGTTGTAGCTTACTTCTGGGGTAAAAAAGTTAGGCAACACTGCTTAGTAACTTTAGAGAGTTAAGTCTATATCTCACTATATATTTGCCTCTCTCCTTACTTTATCCTATATTAATTCTATTAGCTCTGAAGGTTAACAATTAAGACTTTCTAATGATATAACTAAGAGCATAAGATACTTTTATGATTATCTTACTGAATAAGCTTTCTTTATATAATAAGCATATAACTTATCTTCAAGAAAATAGCTTGTTATACCTATAAATAGGTACAATTATTATATTTAAAGTAGTAAGATCGTTTACTCAATAGCGCTATATCTCTATACAGCTGGATTTTAAATATTGTTATATTCTGATATTTTAAAACTAACTCTAAAGATATTAAATACACATCTCCTTATCTTATTTTTTGCTCCTTTCATTATTTACAAACTCCCATTCTAAGCTTTGGCAGGATCTCTTATATTTTGCTTACCTATTGCTATTAAAATAGTTTGAAGGTTCTATTATTAAATCAAAGGGAAAAGCTTTTAATAAATGATATTCTTATAGTTCTCTTTACTCTCCACTCTGCAGATATCTTTCTCAATCTCTTTTATTAATTTACTTTCTTTTAAGGAATAAGCACTCCAAACTCCTTAACTAGAAAAAGAGAAAAAGCATATATATGTAAGTATAAGAAAAGTGCTAAAGTTAAGTAGATAGAAAGGCAAAAAAGGCAAAATAAGGAGTATATTATATTAATAAAAAATGGGTTTTGATTATGATAGAAGCCATTTAACTTTATCTAACGAACTTATCTGCAAAATCTGTAATGGAATTATTGAAGTTCCTTATACAAGCAGTTCTTGCAATCACAGCTTTTGCCAACTTTGCATCCAAAATTTCATTTCTGTTAACTAAAATAAAAACTGTCCTGTGTAAGGGTGCTAAATGATTGTGTCTTAAATAGTTCCTGCAAGTGCTTTTCTTTAGTCTAAACTAAATTTGTTAAGTTTGAATTGTAAAAACAAATAAAGAGGATGCAATTAAGTACTTAACTTGAATGTACTAAGATAACATGAAAATGTTTGCCTCCATAACTTGCAGCCATAGATAATTCAACCACTGATTAATTAGCCATTACCATAATAGAATGATAGCTTAATGTAATAGCTCTTGTAGAAAGTAATGAATCTAGAATAAGAAGTCTAAAGTTTAAAAGCTGAGTCATAATAATAAAGAGCATTAATAGAGTCTTTAAGTGAGTAATAAAAGTAAGTGCATTAATAAGTTACTTGTGATGGATGCTTTATGTAACCTTTAATTGGAAAAAGATATAAATGCAAGTATTGTGAAAATTTTGATTTTTGTGAAAAATGCTTTATCTCTAGAAGTCATAAATGTAGAATATTTTATCAAGTAACTTTGGCTTCTAATTGTTTAGGAGTTAATTTGCTAGACATGTAGATATTTCAAAACTAACTTTAAAAAGCTTAGTGTTTTGGATGCTAAAAAAGTGTAATAGTTGGAAGAAGATATAGATGCAACACATGCTAAAATTTTGAATTATGTGAAGAATGCTTCATAATGAAACAACATCAGCACAGTTTTTCTTTGGTCTCACTATCAAACATGCTAAAAGATTGAAACTCTAATCAATTTAACAAATAATTCTCTTTACAATCTCTTATCAAATTCATGTTATAATTAAATAAAAATTTCTTATCTTAAAAGTTCAGATCAAAATCAAATAATTAGAGTAAAAATTAAAATGAAAGACATCAAGTAGCTATTCATACTATTTGATAGAGATCCACTATTAAAAGAGATAGAATCATGAGGCTTTTAAATAGAACAATCGACTGTACAGAAGATTTATTTTCAATTTTAGTTAAATTGGAAATTTCTTTTTCTAATGTACTTATAATATTCTATAACTTTTCTATCATCTTTCAGATGAAAATTATAATAACCTTACAAAAGGTTATCAATAAATATACTTTTGTATCTATTTTAGAAGTTTCTAATTAAAACTAATATGCTTTTCAGATTATGTTTATTATAAAGTAGATGAGGTATCAAAAATTTGTCAAAGTAATTTATCTTGATTAGCTATTATACAAATGGTGAGAAGAAGAAAAATATTTTCTGAACAATTATTACAAATCCACTTTTTATCAAGACCCAAAATATATCACAACATCCCATTAGATAGTGATAATTAATGAATATTATACTATAATCACGCTATTATATTCTCTTTTGCATGTAGCTCTCTTTTTATCTTTATTTTAGCAAGACATTTTTAATTAGTTAGATGGCTAATAGTCTAGTATTTGATTCCTATTTCCAACTTCCCTTTAATTTTGTATAAGGTTTTGTACTTAATTCATTTTAATCTGGTTTAAATTATTTCGATGCAAAGTTATTATGCTAATGCAGGTTTTAATGACTTAGAAATATAAAGCATAAAAGCTTATTTAACTGATTTACAATTTATAACGAAAGGCCTGAAGCATTTATAAGGGAACATGCTCTTTTAATTCTAAGCTTTATCATTTTCTTTAGATTGACTAAGAAATTTTTTTGCTTCCAAATTTCTTGTTTGAAAAGTTCGAGATGTCATTAAATTAATCTTATGAAGCTGTAATTTATAATTGAGTAGGATGGTTGATTTAAATATTAAATATATCAACATGGTACATAAAATATCATTGTCTTAAATGTAAAACTTAACCTTAATGACTTGAGCATATGATATCTAGAAAAATAATGATATTGACACTAAACTATTATATAACTAGAAGGGCTAATCAGTCAATCCATTATTTGTTTAGAGGGGTACATATTTAATCTTGCTCTAAAACTTCTTTAGTTAGATTTTGTTCTTCAATATCAAGCATATCTGTGTTATTCAAACATCGCATCTAATATAAAACATTCTTAGATTTGAATCCTGAATTTTAGATACTATTTCTCTAATTTATCTTAATAGAAGAAGAACCACTTAATTATATAATAACTCCTGGTAAATTAGTCAATTCACTAATATATTTCCTTAGCTATTCCAGCTTGAGATAAGACACTCTCTGTAATAATAACAGTAAAGTTATTATTTCTAAATCAGGTCTTTATACCTATATTCGTTTTCTTTCAATCAGCTTCGATGTCTTCTCTTAAATAAAATTTAACTCTCATAACTATCTATTATTTAGCTAAAATAGCCTGTAGATGACTTATGCTAAATATAGGTTTTTTGGCAATTATATAGTAGATTGATTTAAAGAGCATTAAATAATTAGATAAAATGAATCTATATAATAAAAAGAGAGCTATACTCTTAATAATTTTCACTGGTTTGCTTGGGTATTTTTCTTTGTACTAAATGCTTCATATGAGAATGAAAAAATAGTCTGATTTATTTTCCATACACATTAATACTAGAAAAGTAGAAAGTACTTAAAAGGCGTTTTATGAGAGATAATAACCTAGTAAAGATATGAATGTTAAGTTCAAAAGCTTTTAGGAAATTATTGATAAGACTGATAGAGAGTTTAAGGAGATGAAAATGGAGAATAGAAATATTACATCCCCAAGGTAGATTCTAGAAATATATGATAACTTCACTTAGTGCTATTAACTTGATTATAGGTAAATATGAATAAACTCATCTTTCCCATCTAAACGCTATATTACTATTTCAGGCACTCCTGATCATTTCTCTCATTATATGCCTTTTCTTGGAATAATGAATAGAATGTGCGGACTTGAGCCAGTTTATTTCTTATAAGGAAAGACTGAGGATTGATAAAAAAATTTGCCTTATAAAACGTTTAATTTTCTCAAATAGCAAGGATTCAAAATTAATTACCTTGATATTACTGCTAAGGAAAAATTCAACTCTTCTTGGAAAAAAGCAAGCTGAGCCTAGAACTAAAGAATATGAATTCCTCTGTTTTTTTAACCAAACGACTTTTTAATACAAACCGATGCAGATGTAATCTCATTTAGTTGTGACTGATTTTGACTGCACGATGTCACTAAATACAAATTTTTCCACACTTGATGGAATATTTATAAGTCAAGATCTTTTAAATTTAGAGGCTAACTTATTAAAAAGCGCACACTCTTCTTTTTCTTGTCTTATTTTGCCTCAGATTATGTTTAGATCCTACTAAACTCCACTGAAAAACTTAAATGAACGGATTAAGAAAAGAAAGCATATATATAAGACTAAATGGATAAGCTGTTTTAAAGCAATGACTGATTATGCTTTGATGAGCTTTATATCTCTTCTTTTAGCAATAACTTTACTCTTTGATAATAAAATAAGACTAAACTATAGGAAGTCTATTAATCATACAGTCTTCCTCCTTCTAATTAGCTACTCTTTTCAGGGGTTGATAGGAAATCTGACTGAAGTTTAAGACATTTCTTTAAAAAAGATAAATGAGACTACTGTTCCTCTTACTTAAAATACTTAGATTGAAATACATTAGCTAGATTTTTCAAAAGGTGTGAGCTATTTCATTTAATAGATGCTTAAAATGATTTGCCTTGGATATTTACAGCTAAATTAGGATGTAATTTTAGAAAAGAACTTCTCACATTAGCTGAATACTCTGCTTCTAATGAATTTTTCAAAAATGAACACTGGGAAAGTATTTTAAATTATTTAAGACAATAATCTACATTTTAAAGCTAACTAACTACTATTTTATTAATAAGCTTTACATAGCCTTATTCACTTCTACTGCTTTCAAATACAGACTAAATCATTTTTGACAGCCTTCAATCTTTTTATATCGTATTAAAAATCTGATTCTTGCTTATTTAGAACTGAAGCCAAAGATGTAAATAAAGATTTTAATGTTGATTCAATGTCTTTTTTCCTTATTCCCTTATATGCATTCTTTTTCTATATTCTATATCCCTCTTACAATCAAAGGTATTATTTTGATTATTTTCTTAAATTTAGCTTTTTTTTTAGAAAGCAGTAGTTTATTCTTTTGCATTAGCAGGCACTATAATGTACGAAGCTTTAATCTAATACTTAACGGTATATCTTTTAATTAATATCCTTTGCTGTACCTATTTGCGTTCAATGAAATTATTAAGGATTAATCATTTTTTCTTTTTTCTTCAGCAGATGAAATCTACTAGCTAAAAAAAAATTAGATTGAATTGTATTTTTTATAGTTTAAGTTCAAAAATAAATCGAAAATTGAAAAGCTAAAATTATTTTAGTTAGGTAGATTTTCTTCAAAGCGCTTTTCCAAAATAAGCATTAAAAATTTACTCCTTTTATCTATATATTAATTTCAAAGCCTTATACGCCAAATTTATTAGTAGCTAGTTATTTATAGCAGAATAAGTTTTAGCTTTTAAGAGTTCTTGATGATTTTACTTCCTCTGATCTTTTGAAAATGAGTAAAAGTAAAGGCTAACAGAGAAATTTAAGAATCTAACTTTATTTAGTAAAGCTTACTCTTTTTAATCTTGTGAGATAGTATCCCTAAAGCTTAAAGAAGCAAAATTATTATATTCTAGACTCAGCGCTTTTTTGGTTATTCAAGCATAACTTAATGTATATTTTAATTAGACAGGATATAAAGCAGAAGTTATAGCAAAATAGTATTAGGAATAAACAACTGATGGTATAGTATGATAGTTATAAAGCCTTCATTAAGAAGGTTATTTAACTATATACAACGTAAAATTTATACCCTAGAAGCTAAAATATCTATTGATTTTAAACTTGAAAATATTATGATATGTATGCATTATTAATACTTAAGAGTATGATTTTAATAGAAGGTTTGGAATCATGATATTAGAAGACTGATACTTTTGATAAGATATATATCAATTAATTCCCTAGAAAATAATTTGACTATTTTTTAGATCTTTAGATTAAAATTTTCATAGAAGCTTCTATCTTTTAGAATTTAATTTTTGGATTCATTAAAAGAGATCGAAAGTGCTAAGACCAATTCAAATAAACTAAAGAATAGAGATTCCTGAGCTGTGTCTTTATAGATTTTTAAATGTGTTTGATTAAAATGAGCAATCTTTACAATTAAAGATGTCCATATACTCTGAAAGTTAAAACTAATTTATATCTATTGATATAAAAACAGTTATTAGCTTCTTCATTTTATTAATGCGTTTCTTACATATAAAGGATAAACTTTTTAATGAAACATCTAAATTCTAATTTAATTATTAAATAGAGAAACCTAAGAGTTATTTAAATATTAGATATGCTTAAGATAGGTTATAGTAAATAAGTTAAATTACAGATTTAATGCACTGTTAAATATTTTTATTATTTCATTGGTTCTAGGAGATACTTTCTTCAAGTCTATTTTTGCTCTTTTATGTTTCAAAAGCAAACTTTATCCTCTCAAAATTTCTTGTTTCTTTTCTTCGTTTTTCTGATTAAGTTAAAGTAAACTATTATCCATTTGAGAAAACATCTTCAAGTCATTATAATTGTCTACGTAATATCCTATTGGTAATACACTTATTTTTCCTTCACTTTGATTTAAGAAAGTTTTTTGAGCTTCTTAAGTGAATTAAGCTTTTTAGAATCCCTTTCTTACAAATAGTTTTTCCTGTAGCTTCATTTTAACCTTTCTTTATTACTCTAACTAAAATTAAAGCTGAGAATAAGGTTGCAGCTTATCAAAATCTATCATCTAGTTATACTTAATTTTTTAAGGAATTTATTCAAATGCATATTTCTAAGCTTTCGCTCTACTTATCTTAGCAGCCTTCTATCTTTCTTTAGAGAAGTATATAATTTTGCTTAGCTAGTCTTTATTTATAATCTATTTATGCATTTTTTCTTATTTTTATATCTAAAGTTGCTGCTCAGCTATTTCCTTCAATGTCATATTCTATTGCATTAATTTACTTCTTTATTTTGTTATAAAAGATAGATTTCCAGCTGATCGGATACCATGTCTCATTTAAAGCGTTGAAGAGAATATTTAAGGTTTAGCAAAACTATAAGAATTGTCCTAATAAGCACTTTAAGATCTGACAACACCTTTATTATACTAGTTGCTTTTGGAGTTTCTATCTCTTTTGTTTTGAATATACTTAACATTAGTTAGATGAACGGCTGTTTTAGGTCTTACTTATTTATTTTTCTTTTCTATTTGATTTAGAGTTATATTTTGAGTAGAGCTTTTAGGTCTAGGTCTATTGAATTACTACTAGTAGAAGCTAAGTTAGCTCTCTATTATTTTCTATTTTTATCAAGGATGAATTATTTACTATGCAGCTTTTGAATTTTCTTTACTAGCTTACATCTTTTCTTAGAAAGCCTCCATATCTATGCTTTCTTTCCTTTCTTGATAGTCTATTTAAGGAATATTTATTTAATACTAAGCAGATTAACTTCTCATATCGCTCAAGCTTTGCTTATTCTTAGCAGGCTATAAGTTACAGTGAAACTAATCGTTGAGTTAGTTAGGATCTATATTTGATATGAGTTAAGTTTATTACTCATATTCAAAATAGTTTTCAGCTTATTAGTTAGGAATTAGGGATGATAAAGTATTGCATTTCTTTATCCTTTGTTGAGAGACTGCTTCTACTTCCTGCTGAATCACTTAGGATGAATTTAATCTTCGAGATGAAGATTCATACTAAGGCTGAGCAATCTGAATGTCTATTACTCTACGATTTGATTAGATTGATTTTGATCTCTGAAAGATTTAACTTGACTCTTGCATATTTTCCTTATTAGCTTAATTTATCTATCCTGTTCTATAAGAAAAGTTGTTTTAAAACCTAGCAGACTATTAAACAGACATAGTGCTCTATACAGTAGTAATATTAATAGAATTCTAATTTCCCATCTCAAAATTCTACTTAGATTTTGTATTTTCACTCATAACGCAATCTCATGCACATGTCAATCAGATTTTCTTATTTTTATCTTCATTAAAGATTAATTTAATCTTATTAAGGAACATCTTCTTTTCCCCTTCTAGACTCTTTAGAACTAACTTTATTATCTTTATTATTTTAGTTACTTTGCTTTCCTCATAAAGAGTCTCTTCCTTTATAATATTATTAGGAAATTAGCTGGAAAATCAAACTTTCGTTATTTAAGCTTCGAATTGTTTCTTTCCTAACTGAGTTACTAAAACAAAAATTAATTAATCTTTGTTGGTGTGTGTGCTAATGTAGGGTTGAAGAGCTGTTAGTTCAATTGAAGTTAGGGAGATTTAAGAACTCATCGTCTGTACGAATTCTTTGATTTACATAACCATCCAAGTACCATCACTCTTAATAGCTGTGCAAGCCTTTTATTTTATACGATCTTAAACTGTTCTACCTTTTACAAAACTCTCTATCTTTGATTTCCAAAACGAAGAAGTGAAGTCTATATTAGTCAAATCTGTATACTTCAACAAGATACCAGTCTTATCCAGAATTTCCTTAATCACAATTCCAGGCTATCAAAATTCTTAATCTTTGACTACAAAAAAGCCTTCTCTATTAGTATAAGTTCACAGCTTAATATCAATCTAGTTGTCTTAAAGGAAAATAGTATCTATTATATTTATCTATAATGGCTTCTATAAGTTTGCTAGCATTTAGAATATTTCTACTCAATCTAAGTAAATCTTCTACATTTTTTATTTACCTTAATATAGTCAAATCTATAGCTTTTAATACTAAAGTACTTGTTTACACTTATCTCTCCTCTTTGTTTAATAGGAATATGTAGTCTGTTTCTTAAGCATACTATGCTTGCTTTTGTAACTGTCTTTGCTTTTCTTTTTCAACTTGTATAAGTTATCTAGATACTAGGTAGATAAGTATAATTAAGCTTCAAATTTATAATTTAACTTTTGAGTAGCTTGAGGTACTATTGGAAAGATTATCTGAAGTAAGCTTAAATTTAATACCTTTAGTAGTAAGTAACTAGCTATAATAAAATAACCAAAGCCTAGGCATTATATCCAACTTTACTTAAATAGCTTAAAATATTTTACTTGTAGCACTAATCTAAACTCATTATTTACAAGTGATAATAGTTTGAAACACAGTGAATAAAATTATAAAAGAGATCAAAAAAGAAACTTGAAACAGTATAAAATATAATAGCTATTTAATACTTATTATACTTATAAACTAATTGCTAATTTAACTGCTATAAATGAATGAGCATACTAATATTTTAGTATGTTACTTTATTATAATAGATCAAAAAAGCTAAAAATGCTTCTTTTATTTTAGATTTTATACTAAATCGTTATTTTTTTTACAATTAAAAGGCTAAAAAATGTAAGTCTTTGATATATCTAGAAAAAGTTGAACCTAATTAAATCTTTCAAAGTAGATATTAAATATAGTTGAAAATCTTTTTTGAAGTTAGTCTTATAGTCATAATAAGAATTAATTAACTAGTACCATCATAATAAGATTACCTCGATTAAAGATTTAAGTGCTTAAAATAGAATGAACTTGAAGTCGCTTGAATCTTCATTGTTATCAGTTTTGATGAATTTAAGATTATTTTTTTCGATTTACTCCTATAGGTGAATCCCAATAATTTTCTAATGAATCATTGATTGCTTATAGGATATAGGGAGTTTCTTTCTTTACTGGAATAATTTATACAGTAAAGCAAACTTTCTTAATTGCAATAAATCTGAAATAAATGTTGCCATCAATTCACTTTTATTATATTTTCTTTTGTCTAAATATTTAGAAACTTTATACTTAAATTTGAAGCTTCAATATCAACATATCGTTTCTCTTCAGTAAGGAATTTATTTTATTATAATTTGTTGCTTTATTTCCTTTAGATCGCTTAGTATTTAGAATAGTTTTAGCTTTCAGTTTCTAGTAATTTATAATTCACTTATGATCTATTCTGTCTATGAAATTCTACTCTAAATTTGCTAAAATGAAGGAGTTAAATCTAATTCCTATCTATATTGAGTCTTAAGATTTTAAAATTCCCATAGAATTTATTCAACCTTAAGTTCGTTAATAAAGAAGAAGATTACTCAAAAATTGTAGTATTGAAATTAACTAAAAGAATAAGGGAATTATTCAAGGATAAATTAAGGAGAAAAAACTCAAGATTTAAAACCAAAATGGAAAGAGAAAGATACCACAACTGCAACTCTCAAATGCATCTATAAAAGAGATGCTAGGAATTTGCAACTTTAGATAAGAATACTGAAATTAGTAAAAATGTTGGAGAATAAATCAGAAGTGACAACTTCAACTAAAACTATCAAGAGAAAAAGAAAGATTTTATTGTAAAAAATTTGGAGAAATTTACAAGAGAAAAGATATCAAGCATTATCTAGGCGAAATATGAATTCAGAGACACATGAATGACAAGGAGAAATAAAAAAATAAACTATCATATCAGTATAAGAAATCTTATCTGCACAATTTGAGTATAAGTGTATGTTTTAATTTTTAAACCAGTCTTTTAATTCATTTTCATACTGTCTTAAAGTATTATCAATAAACATTTTAATCTTTTAATTTTCGTTATTGCTTCCTATCAAAATTTAGCTATTTTATAAAATATATATTCCACTTTATAAAATGGCATTTTGAAGCTCCAAAAACAGAACTTTGATTCATAACACAATAATTGTAAAACATAAAAAGAAGCAGTATTAGAATAATTTCAGTATAAACATCTTTTTAAGTCTAAAATATTCCTCGATTTACTAAGTAACACCACTCTGTTAAAAAGCTTTAAGAAGTAATTTCATAATAGCCTTATTTTTATTACTCATATGATTTAATTTCTTTAATTTTCTAAAGTATAAAGGCATTAATTTAGAAAAATATAGTAATAATTCTTCTTTCCAAATCTGCAAAGTAGATGTAAGAGTTACTTAATGAAACAAGTAGGATTTTTGTATAAACTTATATAAAGATCAATATTACCAAATCTGAACGCATTTAATTCTAAAGAACAGTAGAAATAATAAAACTTAAATTTATGATTAGAAATTTAACCAATTATTTAAAAGGAACAAGTAATATATTTAGGTGTAATTCTATATTAGAAGAAGAATTTGAATCTCCATTACAGAGAAGTGGTGATCAAGTTTATAGATACAATGAAAAAAGCTGTTTTTTAACTAATGAGATATAAGAATGTAACTCCTTGACATTTCAAAACTTTATGCAGACTTTATATACTAACTAAAGCAGAATATGGAGGAGAATTAGTACCTGAGTGCATTCAGAAAGGACTATTTGGTGTTTTGAATAGAATTGAATAAAGAATAAGAATGATTTCAAGAAAAGCATTTTAAGCAGCAATTTCAAGTTTTAAGGAGTCATATTATATAGATTTAAATTAGTTATTTTTTAAGCACATTATGCCAATAAATTTTTTTAAATTTATTTTTAAATGAAATAAGAAAGCACTGATTTTCCGAGATCTACAATAGATTCTCTTTTCATTAGCAACAAAAAAAAGGAGTTCAAGTTTAATAATTATCAAACCTTTATAATATCGAATTTTAGAATTCCTAGATTAATACAAATTAAAAACCTTTACTAATATAAGAGACAAATACAACATTATTTCTATAATACAACTATTCAAAAACTTAAGAGAATGAAAACAGCTAAAATATATACTGAGCAGTTTACTAATCTTCGTCAATTTCCATAAATTACTTACGCTAAGTTGAACAAATAATTTAGACAAGAAATTATCAGTATATATACTTAGAACCCAATCCTATCATTTTCGAAAAGATCTTTTAGATTGTCATTATCATATTGATAATCTCGTTTGTAAGTGTGAAGAATATGATACATTCGAGCTAATTTTTAAATATATATATAACTTAATATAAGGGATGAACTATCATAAAAGTTTGAGAATCATTGCTTAAGACATCTCATATTATATGATCAAGGACTCCTGAAGTTTAATTTGGAATACTTAGACTTATAAATAAAAATATTTTATATGTAACTTGTATCAAAACTAGAATTATTAGAAGTGGAAAAGTAACAAAGGAAGAAATAAAAGTTAAAACTATAACAAGAGTAATTAAAATTGATTAGATCTTAATTATGTTTAAAATACATTAGAAACATTTATTAACGTCTATAATTTAAGCCAGCAATTCTACCATTTATAGATGTTAAAAAATTATTTTAGTTTAAAATTTTAATTTTTAGAAAATTATAAAACTGACAAATTTAATAAAACGATAATTTAAATTAACCTTTAATGCTTATGAGAATATTCGGAAGGAGTGTAGTTTATTAATCAATCAAGAGTTAAATAATTATTGCTTTTTATTAAAGAATTTATAGATTAATAACTCTTATACTTTATAAAGGAAAATAAAGGTAATTTTATAAGAAAGCTTTATATTTAAAGGCTACTTTTTGAATCTTTATATTTGTATTATAATCAAAATATTTGATCGATTTTGAAACATAAATTAGACCAATAGTTATGATTATAAAGTATAAAGTAAGTTAATAAGTATCTTAATATACTTTTAAAGGGTCTTAGTTTTAGTTTTTATCATCCATATAATATTTTTCTAAACTAAATTGAGAATTCCTTTCTTCAATTTTATGCTTCATTTAAATCATTCGAATTATTAAGTTTCTTATTATAAGAACTATGCTTTTACCAAAGTATAGAGGTATTATTTTATAAATGATTAGAGATTTTAAGAAGATTACTCAAACACCAAATATTTTTGAAAGAATTAAAAAGCAGCTTCATAAAATAAATTTAACTAGCTTATTAATTAATCAGGTCAAAGCATTTGCTTTTTTTCTTTTTACTAATACTTATTAGCAACTTTAAATATACTTTATGGTATCTAAACAAACTAGTTTTTGCCTAGTATCTTATTGAACTAACAATTAGAAAACTGATAAATATATAAATGAATAGAGTTCTAAGCAAAAATTAAACTAATAGACTTTTCCCAAAAGATGGAAAGATAGATTAATCTTATCGAATGGAATTTAAGAAAAAACTTTGAACAGAGTATCAGTTAACTGAAGCAAACCAAACTTAACTAACGATGAGATGCAGATAAAGAGGAGAACAGAATTCGTCTTTAATCTTCTCCTATTAGTGTTGATATTGCAAAAACACGGACATAAAATAAATTAATGATATAAATTAAATGGAAAATATTTCAAGAAACAAAAAGAGGAATTTAAAACCTATTTAAGATTTATTAGACACTAAACGAAGTTCTATATTAGGGAAAAAAATTATAACCTTTCTTAGAAGTTCCCAAATATTACAGACACACTGAGGCAATTCGAGACATAACAATTAGGATTTGATTTCCGAGTATTAGAAAGAGGAGAAAAGAAGCAATTTATATGGATATACAATCTGGAAAAACCAGATGAATACAACATTGAAGATTTCTGATAAGAAAAAAATTCTAAAACTCAATAAGTGGCAATTAAAATAAAGGTAACACTTTAATAATATATTATGTTATATTATACTTTTATTCTAAAATTAGAATAATTAATGAAAAGTATAATGAATAAATGCTTTTAAAATCAGATGATAAAATAAATAAACTAGCTTCTCAAATAATTTGTATGATAATTAAGTTGTTTTATTATATTAAGAAAGAGCGAAATGTTCACTATTTAAAATAAAATTTATAATTTGTAAGGCAATATAATTTCCTCTGCTTTAGATAAATAAAAAGCAAAGTTACTTTATACATAGGAATAAAAATACCAATATGAAGATAATTTCTTTATATCATTTTTAAGAGAACAAAATTAAAACAATTGAAAGTAAAGAAAAATTACAAAAAAGCTAGAATTACCTATTTTAATGAAAAGGGATAAATTACAGAGAAAAATGATATAAGTTTAATGATTAAATTTTAATATATAAAAGAGATATAAGTATTTTGCTTCTTTTAATTGAGATAATAATATAGAAGCATTTTCTGACTATTTAGCCATTTAAACTTTAAAAAAAATTTCATGCAGATTTTCTTGTTTCTGATAGGAAAAAAAATATAGGAAGAAGTTATAATTTTTGAAAAATTTAGTTAAAATACTTAAATATAATTCATTGCTTTTAACATTTTTCATTAAGATATTAGAGGAAAAATTGATAAATAAATATCTATTAACAATTAGCAAAAATTTAAGACTTTTTAAATAAGAAAAATTTCCTTAAAGAATAAAAAAATATAACCTAATTTTCTTATCATAATACATTTTTTAAATATTATAATATGAACTATATTGATTTTAGAAGCATAAGAACGGAATGCATTTCAATAACTCTTTGGATTGTGAAAGCATTTAATAATATAATAATTTAATAACTAGAAAGAGGTTTAAAAGTCTCCTATAAAAAAAGAGTAAATATTAATAATTTTAAAACTACTGAAATTTGTTATATTGAAACTTTTTAATTTAGAATCTATTCATTCATTATTTTTTAGTTTTAAGCTTTATTTTCTTTAAGACGTTTTTATTCTAAGTTTATCCTTCAAACCCTTTTATTCTGATTCCTTCTTTTAACTTTCATAAATAAGCATTGAAAAACTTAATGCATTTAGTGAGAATTTTATTTTGAAATGCTTATTATAGATACTTTTTGGCATTTTTAGTTAGTTCAAGCTTATAAGGTAAAATAATTGTTTTTAGCATAGTTATTAATATATCAATAAAAAATAGCACCTTAGAAATAACAGATCTCTCCAGTAGAACCTAATAATTAATCAGACTTTTCTAATTATTTCTATTTGCTGCAATTGGATAATTAGAAGCTAAAAAAATGTTTGAGACTTTAAATAAATAATTTATCCTCTTATGCTAACAATTAGCAAACTGGTAAATATATAATTGAATAGAATCCTAAGTAACAATTAAGCTAATAGACTTTTCCCAAGAGATGGAAAGATAGATTAATCATATCGAACGGAATTTAAGATAAAACTTTGATTTTGGGTTCAGTTATTTGATACATACCAAATTAAGTTAACGATCAGAGGCAGAGTCAAGAGGAGAATAGATTATGCCCTTAAACTTTTCTTATTAGTATTAATATAGCGAAAAATATGGACATAAGGTAAATTAGTACTAAAAACTTAATAAGAAATAATCTTAAGAAATTGAAAGAGGAATATAAAGACTATTCAAGATTTATTACTAACCAAGTGGTAGATGTTTAAGTATAAGAGATTCTAACCATAATAAGAAAGTTGAAAAATTATGGGCATACTGAGAAGAATTGAGAGGTGACAATAACCAATAGATTTCAGGTTTTGAAAAAGATCGTAAAGTAAGTTATATGGATTTATTCCAGAAAAACCGAAGGAATACGATTTCGAAACCTATAAATTAATAAAGACTTCTACAAACTCTAATTTGTGAACAAACAAACAATGATAACATCACATTAATGTATTATTATAATATAAAATGCTTAATTTCTGTATTATTCGTTTTCTTCTAGAGCTTATTAATAAAAAAAATAAAGAAAGATATTTTAACTTTAAAAGTAATATTATTATTAATGAATAATCTATCTAGATTTCAATTTTCAATTTTTTAAATCGATTAATATCTATAAACTTAATATTCCCTACTATCTGTAATTTCTATTCCATTTCTTTCTTTTCCTCATGAAGCTAGCATTTTTGAAAACCCTTATAGAGTTAATTCTTGGATATTTACAATTTTAATATTTTTATTATAATTTTAAATCTTTAACATATCTTATTAGTGTTGATTTTTACAAGCCACAAAAGAAAATTTCAAAGGACTCAATAAGAAAGATATATAAATCCTTATTTTATGTCTTTTATTAGTATAATAATTGAATGTTCTGCTAATAAGTCTATTTGGTTAAATCTATTTCGATAACTTAAGAATTTATGATCGTTATTTTTCCGATAAGAAATTTAATAAATTAAGCATTATTATACAAATACATCCAATATAGATTTATTTAATACTAATATCGTTAACTTTATCATTGCTTTAATCTTTCAATGCTCTATATTTATCGAATCAACATAGTTTTACTTCCATTGAAACTAGCAGAAGAAAATAAAAATAAATGGAAATGATTAATTATTGCAGAAATGTATTTCAGTAACTTAAGCAGGAGAACTATAAATGCTTAATCTTGATCAAAAGTGCTTAAAATTAGAAATATCGAAATAAAATAATTCATTAATAGTCATTTTATACTAGCTTGATAAAGATTAATTATCAAAAATTAATTTGGGTTGTTATTATTATCATTCTAATTCACAATTTTTGTCTTTAATATAATTATCAATTTTATGATTAAGGTAGTTTGAAAACCTTGTAATTTTATCCAAATTCAAGAAAAATACTAATTAAAATGCTTTTTGGATTTAAAATTATCTACTTATCATATATGAGCGTTTAATCTATAGTTTAAGTCTTATTTATTTATCACTGTTGTATTCAATAGAATCGTAAATTTATTAGTTTTCTATATTAACTTCTT
Source organism: Loxodes magnus (assembly GCA_946699065.1). Taxonomy (NCBI): domain Eukaryota; phylum Ciliophora; class Karyorelictea; order Loxodida; family Loxodidae; genus Loxodes; species Loxodes magnus. Next base: position 139,577 of record CAMPDV010000147.1, read on the forward strand.
GAGTTTGAAATATGCTTCGATTGCGTCTTTTTTATTTTATAGCTTTTTATGATTTTAAATCTTAAATTAATTATTTGAAAGTTTATTGCTTTAATCTAATATTATCCTTTATTTTTTAATTTACTTCTATTCTAAACTAATTTGCTATTCTAAATGTTTCTTATTATAATTTTATTTATCGTAAGATTGTTTTTCCAATATACTTCGATATTTGAAATATTTATTTTAGCATGTTTCATTTAATTTCGTTTATTTTACTTACAACATTATACAAAAAGAAATTATTTTGTAGCTATATATCTTCCCTTCAATTTACTGGCTAATATTTTATTTTCTCTATATTTTTATTGGTTTAGGTACAATCTAGAATATTAAAACACTACAAAATGGAATTTATTTTAGTCTAGCAAGAATAGTTCTTTTTTCTATAAAACGAAGTTTATTAGTGCAAATTAATAAAAAGGATCCTTATATCACTTAAAATGTAGTAATTTACCTTCTTAAAATTTAAAATTAACCCAAAAAGCTTATTATAGGGAAATAATTTATCTATATTAGAAAACATTTTTCCCTATTAGCTCTCTAAGTTATTCCAAATTTTACCATAGAAGTTGTATCAAATTTGATAGATGATAGTGTGATTGGCAAAAGAGTCAGATACTTATATTTTTTATTTTACTTTGAAAAAGAAATCCTTAAAATAACTTTCCTTATAGAGATGTTTATTTATAGTTATATTTAAGTTCTAAAAAACCCTAAATTTAACTGCTATCCTATATTAATATTCTTTTTCTTTAAATTTTGAAACTATTATAGTTAATAAAAAAAAGTAATTTAGTGATAAATCTATAGGAATTTGCAATTAGAAGATATAGAAATTTATGGTAGTTTAACGATGGAAATTTTAATTTAGATATAGCATTTAAAACTGCTATTTAATCTAGATCTTATAAATGCAAGTAATTTAAGACTCTTATCACAATTTCTAAGTATAAAGTTGAAAAATGATATAGTACTTGTGGTTTCTTTGTACTGTCTTGAGTTATAAACTTATAGCTAAATTACCTTCTAATTTAGATAACTTAGAAAAGAGATAAAAAATGTTAAAATTTACCTGAGCAATTTGTACTTAAAATGCTAATTTAACTATTATAAATTCACTTCCTCATTCAATAATTATGTTCAATGTATTTTAATAACAAAATAAAACGCGTTAAAGATGCTGCTAGTGATATTGTTTGAATTTCTATTAAAGAAAGAGATGAAAACTTTGAGATAATGATGCTAATAATTTGATATCTATAACCAATTTTAGGAATATTAGTATTTTGCTTGTTCACATAGGCTAAATTAAGTTTAAGAGAAAGAATTCAGAATCAAAAAAATTGCTGAAGATTTATATGAATTTTTCGGAAAATTAAATAAGAAGAAGGAATGTGTGAAACTGATGGAAATAGTATTGAAATATTTATGGTCAATATCATTGAGTTATTGATTTTCCAAATATTTATTTCTGTTGCTTTTTAAGATAATTGATACCTGTTTATCTATAATAAATTTTGCAATAATTAAATAGTAATAGAAAAAGTGTATCTCAATTTCAGAAAAATATAAAATGCAAAATGAACTAAGTTTTTTTAAGCAGGAGAATATAAAATTGAAAGTGAAATTACTATACATTCTGAAATAATTTAAGTTGTACTAGAATATTTCTTCATTATTACTTATATTTTTGAAAAAACTCATAAACAGTAGGCTTTTGATCCTTTTTTAATATTTTCTTGATTTAAAAATTTACATAACTTTTATGTACTTTGTTTTTTTTAATTAATTATAATTAAAATTGTTTATTTATTATTACTTTGCTACCTAAAATTTAAAATATAGTTATAATGTTTCTTAGTGTATTTATCTTAATGGAAATATATTTTATCTTGTACTTCCTCTATTTTAAGGAAATATTTGCTATAAGCTTTAATTTTTAAACTAATTACTAAACTTAAATGAAAATTTAGTTAAGTTAACTTTCTTAAAGCTATTTAAAATACTTAGCGTATATTTCTTTTCTAGTAATTAGAATATCAAGATTCGTATCTATTTCCAAGTCTTCCAGACTTTTAGTCAATTAATACTTATTTGCTGTAAGTCTGTTAACTTTAAGGTTTAAAATGTTAAATTTTAATTATGCTTTCATAAGTATATTTTTATAGTAATTATGTATCATCCAGATACCATAAATGAAAGGCTTCGTCTAAAAGTTAATTTATTTAGGAGTTGATATAGCTTTCTCCAAAAGTCCTATAATTATTCGAAGTTGCGAAAAAATTAACTGTTTATTCCTTGCATGGGCTTATACAAATTAACTGACCCTAACATATCATCTTCTCGATAGTTTACTGATTTTACTTTTAATTACTATATAGTAAGATTGAATAGAAAGAAAGCGTTTGAAGTTCACATAATAGTTTGCCATTATTTTGATCCATATCGAAGTCAATCTTCATTTTAGGATGAAGAATATCGCGAATTAAGACCCATTTGCATTAAAAACTTTCAATCAGCATCAGTTACATTCTAATGTGACCATCTTTTAATCTTCTATAATAAAATAGCTATTGACATAAAGATAAAAAAATTAGGTTTAAAAATATTTTTTAAGACTTGCATAAAAATAAAATCTTCTCTATTCCTTTTTAACTAGAAGATAGCACTTAACCTTTTACAATATTAAATTAAAAAATAATTAAATTTTAATCAAAAAAGTAACTAAATTTTCCATGCATAATAATTAGAAATAGTTCAGTAGAAATAAAGATCCTTTAATTGATATTTTTTATATATTTTCCTTTCAAAATTGAACTATTTTTTCCTAATTAATATTTTTATCTTCTTTTATAAAATAAATTCTAGAAATGAGTCGCTAAAAAAATAAAAATTTCCTTAAAATCTTTGGATTTTAATTTTACTTAAATCTAACATAATAAGCTAGAGAAAATTAACTTGAAGAGCTTTTTCTAATCTACTAAGTTAAATAAGAGAAGCTCTTGTAAATCAATTTTTAACAATGAAGCAATTAAATTATATTCTTAGATATCTACATTTTGAAAAATTAAATGTGCATGATAATTTTTATTTCAAGGGAATGTTTACACACATCATTATAACGTACTATTGTATCTTTCTATGAAGTTAACAAAAGCCTCTATTATACACATAGTTAATTTAGCTTCTTTTAAATTTTTATTTTTTTGCTTAAGTTTGTAAACTATAAAACAATCAAATTAATCTTAATAAATTTGAATATTTATAATCAGAAATATTTCAAACGTAAGATAATTGTCTAAAATACAACTTAAAACCAGAACTTCAAATATCTACTTCCAAAAAATGTTTCGTCTTCTTTACTAACTAATTTTTATTGTTAGTATTAGCTTTCTTATATTGAATTAAAGCATACATTTATATATTAAAACTTTATTAAATAGAAATTTAATTATTCTTTTATTAATATATAATACTGTTTATTTTATATAAGGACTTAACAAACTTTCAGTGCTTTTATTTTTTATTTTATTGTCTTTAATCTCTGTTTTCAATTCTTGGCTTAATTTTAAAGCTAAAAAATCTTCTTGATATTTTTGCTAGTTTTTATTACATAATTTATCCTTATTCGTTACAAAACAGCTTTTTTTTATTTTTTCTAGTAATCCTTCAGATTTTTTTCTTCTTATCATTTTCATTATTTAATTTTTAGCCTAATAAATTTTTCTATCTTTATATATAGAAGTTCCTCTTAAATTCACAATAATCGTCTTTTAGCTCTTTATTTTATATTTTTAGTTTTTGACTACTTTATTTACACACTTTTTCCTCTTTAGACTCATGAAACAAATTTAGTCATGAATCTTAGTATTAAAGTATTTATATCTCACTTGTATGATATTAGTTTTAAATTATTTTCGTCTTATTTTCTAAGTTTTTCCTATGATTTTCAATATATTTCTTTAGTCTCTTAACCACTTACTTTAACTCAATATTATCGCATTAGCTATCAAAAATCCAATTACTATTTCAAAAATTTAAGAAATTTACTAGAATGATACTAGAATTACCAATTTCTCAGCTTTTCTTAAGACATTAACACCTCAATTTATTTTTAGGCTTTCCTGCTGAACTTTTAATTTAAAAGGTTTATGAAAATATAGTATGTTTCTATTAAGTAGCGTATAAAATCCTTTTTGATAGAATTTTAAATTTTTCATTTGTTTATTTTATTATTTCAATAGCTTTCATTATACCATAGTTTCTTAAATATGTCCCTATTTGTACATTTTCAATACACTATATAGAAGCATGATTCATTTAAATATTCTATATAGGGACAGTTACTTAGTAATATACTATTCAACTAATAAAAGATTGTAACTGAAGTAAAATTATTAGGTATATCCTTTTTCAATTAAAGTGACTGAGGAAATACTTTTCATTTCAGAAACTTTTTCCTTCGAGATTTCGGATAAAAATTTCTTCTGAGTGGGGTAAAGCAAAATATATAAGGTCTTATTATTAAAAATATAGCAGTTGCTACTCTGATAAATTAAACCTTTTAATCGAAAAACTCTTAATTACAGAATTCAAAAATAAATGAAAAAAGTGATGATTAATCTCTTACCTAAGCAATGCTAAAAATATTCAACTAAAGAATGTCATATCCAAATTGAAGATGGACATAAATACTAAAGCCTTTATTACGAAGAAAGAACATCTTTAAAGTAAACGCAAATAATCCATCAATCATTATGCTTCGCCTTTTGATTTAAAAGTAAAAGTTTATTTGTTAGTATAATAATGTATTCTACTATTTTTCTCCTTTTCTTACATTTGTCTCTTAATCGAAATTTGCTTCATTTTCCAGAATTTTCAAGTTCCCAAGGGATAAAATTTAGTAGATTTTTCTTTCAATTCCTAGAATGTTCAAAAAGGTTAAAAGGTTAAAAGAAGTATATAGTTTCAAAAGTTAACCTTTAATTCCAGTGAATTTGAAAAAGTCTTGTCTTGAACTAAAGGGCGGCTTAGGACTTCATTAGTCCGTCATCCGTATTTATAATTTTTATTTCACAATTAAGCCTTTTGCATCTAAAAATTACTTCTAAAATTCTTGGTATTGCTATAATAAAATATTTTCCAATATATTTAATATATTTAGGCTGATCATATTTGAAATAGGTCTTTTATTATACTTCTTCTTTATTTTCATAGATTGGTTTCTTCACCAGTATCTATTAGCATGACGATACTTTTAGCATACATAGCTGCGTATTTTTCTTCTAATTTTTTATTATTATTTCTTGATTTCGATGTCCATTGGAATGCTTTCCCGTTATCCATTGATTCTTTATACAATTTCTTATTAGATGTTCTATTTTTCTTAAAGTTCTTTTATTTGAAATTGGAATGAAAAAAACTAAATTAAAACATATATGGGATTAATTAAATTATTTGTCGATCTCATGAAGTTTATATCCTATTTGCAATTATATACTACTTATTGCATCCTCTGTAGATGGAAAATAAAGGTTTATTTATCACCTATTTTTTCTAGTATCCATTCAAATTTTTCAATTTTTAATATATGCTTTTTAAATTCATATTGTATATTTGATATTCTTTACTGAAATGATTATGCAAAAGATTCCTTAGATTATTATCCTTTATCTTATTAAGGCGATTATTCGATTAAATTAGATTGTCATTCAAATATTTTTAGTTATTCTTTGAGAGTGATCTATTATTTCTTAGCTGCTGTTTTATTTTTTAATGAATATTCGCCAGATGTTAGTTTTTATTCTTTTTTTCTTGGACATTCTGTAACAAATGTCAAATGCTGTTCCAATGTAGCATCTTTTTCTTGCTCTATTCAATGTTCTTCTATTTTAATGGGTTTCTTTTGAAGATTTCTGCAAATTTCTTTAATTTATTTGAATTTTGAATCTAATATTACACAATTTTTCTTGTCTTGCTCTTTCATTATTCAAATATAAATTTCTAGCCTGTCATTTGTTCATAGATTATGTATTTAGCTCTTCATTCTTCCATATTGACTTCATCATAATTTTCATGTTTAATGAAGTTTTGATATATTTCGAATATTTCTTCCTTTTATGAATTTAATTCCTCTTCAAGCTTTTTTAAGTTTTTTATAAGTTGATATATTAATTATATCCTCTTTTAAGAATCCATTATTTCAATATTATCTAAATCAAAATTATCAGGGTCTATATTGAATTATGATACTTTGCCTTCTTCGTTTATTTCTTAACTATTTATTTCAGAGATTTAAGTAATCTCTTTTTTCAGTTTACAGTGGAGGCGTTAGAAGCTGTACTTATTTTTCTGTTTTGATTTTTTACTTCAACGGCTTTTTTCCGTTGAAAGAAGAAAGCTATTTTACATTTTTTATTATTAAGAATGTTATTTCTTATCTTTTAAGTTTCTTCTCTGTCGGTCAATAGTTGGTCTTGAGAAGAATGGGTTAGTTAAAAATAAGAATTGATTAGAGAAGATGCTTCCAGTTTTCTCTCTTGCTTTGAGATGGTGGTTAAAAAACTATTCTTGAAACCAATCTTTTTATATTAGTTAAGTGCAAATAATTGAATAGTCAACTTAAAGATATGCAGCAACTAAGTATTTAAATTGAATCTAACTAAAAATTAACGTTGACACTTAAAAAAGTTATTTATTTAAATGAAATAGAAGCTAAAATCCAAATAAATGAATTAGTAAGTAATTTAAGATAAATCTAAATTGATATATACCTAGCAACTATTTAGTAAGCTAATTTACTTTTTTACATTTTAAAGATAGTTTTAAAAATTTAACCTTGCTCATTAAAAGGAAATCTTTATTAAAAAAAGAATTCTTTTTTAGACAATAAACGTAAGAATGAGATAGCATAACTTATTATTATGGTTTCGCCTTTATTTGGTTTGCCGCTTTTTAGTTTATTGTTGAAAATATTTGCTACCTCAAACTTGCTTGAATCTACACTATCATGAATTTGATGAATCTAAGAATACTTTCCCTCATTTATTCCTCTAGGTTAAATCACTTCATTTTCTATTTAACTTCTTAATTGCTAAATAGATATAAGAATCTTCTTTGTTTAGTTAGACTATTTTTACTATAAATAAACTTTCACTTATACAGTATTTTTAAATATATCTTACTATTATTTTTCTATTATTCTCTTTTATTTTTATTAAAATTTATAACAAATTAATACTTATATTCTGTTCTCTTGTATTACCATTATTCTTCAATAAGGAGTTTTTATGTAGGAAGTTATTCTTATTAATTGAGTCTCTGAGTTAATAGGTTTGTTCTGTCTTATAGATTATGGAATTTAAACTTCCTTTTCAATCAATTCTGTCAATGAGATTCTTCCTTAAATTTACTACAGAGATGAGTTTAAGCTAATTTCTATCATAGAATAGATTTTTCTGAGTTAAAAAATTCCATAGTTTAGATAGACCTAAGTAGATAAAGTTAATTAAAGTCTTTGCAAAATTATGATTTTCCATCGAAAGAAGGTAGAAATTATTGCCAAATTCCTATTACGAGTTATTAGGTTTATAAAAAGAGAGATCTATTACTTCTTAGGTGCCATTTTATTCATAAATATCAATCAATATATTTTAATTGCTTTAAATATATTTTCTTCAAAATACTTTTATTTGATAATTTAAATTAATTTTAGCAACTTAACTTAAGATTACTTTTTACGATCATCATACTAAAGGACTGGTGTTTAAATTGTTATTGTTTCCAAGCAGGGAACGAACTCAGTCTAAATTAAATTTAATGCCTAATAACCTATAATTCATCCACTTTTGTAATCTAAAAACATGTTATTAATCTTAGGTTTAATTTAACCGAATTTTATCCCTCTTAGGCTTCTAAGCGATGAATCAGATCTAGCTTATTTTTTTACCATTAAAGTTCCAATGATGCAATTATATATGAAAGTTATATTTATTTTTATATTACCATATTAAAATTAACATCAAATCAAACAGTTTCCTAAGAAAATAAACTGTTTCTTTAACAAATTATCTTCCCCTGAATCGCTACTAAGATCTTCTAATTTCCTAGTTTAAAATCAGTTCATTTCTTGACTTATGTTACTCCTATCGATTAAATATCTTCTTACATAATCCTTCATCGCTTGTTGAGTAAAGAGTAGAAGGCTTTTCCTTATCTGATTGCAAATCATATTATCCACTAGCAACCTCTCCAAAGATGTAATATGGAACTACAAAAAAATGGTATTAATGGTTTAATAGTTAGCTTACTAAATAAGCAAACTTAATAAGCTTAAAAAGACAAAGGATCTTCAAAAATATATTTATTAGCTATATAAAATTAGACAAAAGCATACTAAATCTATCTAAGTCTGAAATTAAAATGCTCAATTCAAAAATAAAATGAATATATAGTCAAAATTATATCAGTATACCATAAAAAGAGACTCAAGTCTTTAAAAGAATATAGCTATTTAAGAATAATTAAACTAAATAAAATTTGTAATTTGGAAATGAAAACTAAATAAATAATCAAAAATAAATCAATAAAGCGTTATTTATATGACATCAATTTTTAATTATTTATAACTATCTTAAATATAATTAAGGCTTAAAAAATATGGTATCAAGTGAAGTAGCCCTTCCTGAGGATTAATAAAAATAGTGTTAAATCTTACTAAGATAAAAGTTAAAAAATGGAAAAAAGTTCTTAAATTAAGAGACAATTTTTATCTTAAATAAGAGACGGAGTTATAAAAACTAAAATAGGAATTTTAAATAAATATAGAGTTTATTTAATATCTATCCATTATTTATAAATAAATCGAAAGGAATATATTTTAAGGAAAAACAATAATAGTTAATAGTGTCATAGTAATAGAAATGATATATAAACAAAAAGAGTCAAATATATTGTAAAGCTCTAAAGATTGTTTGGAATGATTAGATGGAAAAGTGAAAAAAGCTTTTTTAATTAAGTTAAATATTAAAATTATAATTCATTAAGAAAAAAAGTAAGTTAATTAATATAAAAGGAATTAAAAGCTGTTATAATAAAGATAAATTAGTCAGATTAATATAAAAGTAATTTAGTTTCAAATATAGTAGATTTTTGCATTATATGGTACAAAAAAAATTAACGATAGATAATGTATTAAATTAATAAAAAGGTAGAGAAAAAGGCCTAAAAAGAAACGATTATTCCTAGATTTTATAAACTTTGATAGAAAATAAAAAAATTTAAAGAAATAAAATTAAAATTAATGAAATGGAAAATTCTATAAAATTATATTCATTCTGGATATAATATAGATTACTTAGTGACTGTTATATCTTATGTCTTTCTAGTTATTAATTTCGCTAGTATCTCAACATTATCTTAAAATGAGTTCGTATTTCCTACAATAACAGCATTACTTTCTTTTTTATTAGAGGAATTTTCTCTGGCTGAGCATCCGGTTCCACTTCCATAGGATTGTTCGATGATATGATTTAAGAAATAAGCTTTCAGTCAATTTAGCTAATTAGTTGAATTTGATATATATCTGCCCAATTCTGGAATTACCTGCTTGCGAATTTTAGTTTCTTAGTACTAAAGTGCTTGAAATAAGATGCTAAATTTTTCCTTCAAGCTCTTATATTTTTCTTGAAGTTTACCATTTTCATTTTACATATTTTGAATTTATTATTAAAAAAATATATGGATGTAGGCCGCAGTCGGGAGAATTAGTAGGTAATCTGGTGTAGTGTTTGTATACTGTATTGCAAATAATCTCGCCCTAGATATTACCATAGAGAAGGGGGGACAAGTTCGGAAGAGATAAGAAAAACTTGACCGATAGTTCTCACTTGCAGAAAAATTGTTGACTGATTAGCCTCCTAATAACTTACTGATTCTTATTTGGATCTTATTCAAGAATACTGGAGCATTTGGTTCAAGATTTAAGAATATTTTTTAATAGCGGATTCCCCATTTAGAGAAGCTGATGTGACTCATTGGAAGAATAGAATAACAACAAGAAATATGATATTTTTTTTTTAATATTAATATTAAAAAGCTGCGTGCCAACGTTTTGCTAGTCTCTCTATAATGATATTTATTTATATATATTACTAAATTAAAAAGTTTAAATTGAAGTTTAGTGAACTTGGAGGACTTTCAACCTCGTGTTCACAGGACCAGTTTGATAACCTGGCTGGAACCAGCTCCCTTCAGAACTCTTTCTTCAGTCGCCTTGAATTGTGTACCACTTCGGTTTGTAAATTTGACCTCCTGACGGATAAAATTAGTTACAGAATTCTCGTCTAATCTTATCCTAATATTAGTACTATTATTTTTCTTATTATTTTCTATTCCAGTACTATTATTTAATTAATTTCAATTTCTAACATTGTCTATATTTATGTCCAGTTTGTTTGCATACAATGCATCTTGGTTTATTCCTAATTCATTTCTTGTCTGGACTCCTCGGTAAATTAGTAGCTCCTTCTATGTCCATTGGATCTTGAACTGTCCTAACTTTGAATTCCTACTACTGTTGCTACTTGCTGTTCTCTTCAAGCACAGTTGTTCTCTGCTGCAGCAATCCCATTTCCCTGAAGAAAGTGTTTTGCTCTCGATCGTAGACTTCCCAGAAGCTTTCTTTCCATTCCTTGAGCTCAGTAACTTGATTTTTTTGAGCTCTATTCTCTAATCGTAGCCTCTTTACATCCTCCTTCAGGTTAGAGAATGCGACTAAAATTTATGCCTGTTCTTCCTGGAACTGTGACATCGCAACTCTCGCACGGCTGCTGCTTCTTGCGTTTCCAGCACCTTTCTAGGTCCTTCCTCTTCAGTTGGTGTCATCAAGGTAGCCTTTTGGCGCTTTTGTCCCATCTTTTAGGTTGGTCTGAAAATTCCTAGTTGAGTCTATTTTTCTTTTTGGTTTTGAGAAGAAGATTATTTCTAGAAAGAAGATGTTTGAGTTAAAGATGAGGGTTCTTACTTTATCTCCCCTTTTTAGGAGGTGGAATAAAAGCCTTTCTTGAACCCTTCTACCATTATTTTATATGATATTTATTTATTTGTTGGATAATTTGCTGATTGGGGCTTAAAGGAGAGATTATTTTCGTCTGTGTGACTTTTAAGAGAAATTTCCCATTTTTTTTATAACCTATATTATGAATAAAATGGCACCCAAGAAATAATAGATCTCTCTAATTAAACTTAATAATCGTATCAGGATGTTGCCAATAATTTCTACCTTCTTTTGATGGAAAATCGTAATTTAGCAAAGACTTTAATTAACTTTATCTACTTAGGTCTATCTACGTTATGGAACTTTTTAACTCAGAAAAATCTATTCTATGATAGAAATTAGCTTAAACTCATCTCTGTAGTAAATTTAAGGAAGAATTTCATTGACAGAATTGATTGAAAAGGAAGTTTAAATTCCATAATCTATAAGACAGAACAAACCTATTAACTCAGAGACTCAATTAATAAGAATAACTTCCTACATAAAAACTCCTTATTGAAGAATAATGGTACTACAAGAGAACAGAATATAAGTATTAATTTGTTATACATTTTAATAAAAATAAAAGAGAAATAATAGAAAAATAATAGTAAGATATATTTAAAAATACTGTATAAGTGAAAGTTTATTTATAGTAATAATACTCTAACTAAACAAAGAAGATTCTTATATCTATTTAGCAATTAAGAAGTTAAATAGAAAATGAAGTGATTTAGCCTAGAGGAATAAATGAAGGAAAGTATTCTTAGATTCATCAAATTCATGATAGTGTAGATTCAAGCAAGTTTGAGGTAGCAAATATTTTCAACAATAAACTAAAAAGCGGCAAACCAAATAAAGGCGAAACCATAATAATAAATTATGCTATATTAATAAAAAAAATATTCCAGTACAATTTTTTAAATTTTAATATTTTAAACTTTATGAAAATAAATTGAATTATAATATAAAATATTGCCATCCCTCTTTGGTGCAATATCTAATTATAACTAAAAAAATAATAAGAAATTTGAAAAATAAAATTTGTAAAGGAACAAATAAAAAGCAATGAAAAAGTTTAATAATTAAAGATTTTCATAATTATTAAAATTTTACCTACGAAAAATTAAAAAATAATTTATTATAAACTATAAAAACTAATTCATCAATAACATCTCCCTTATTTATATATAATTGCTTCTTTAGCTATTTAATTTTTTAAAATCCTTTTACCAAGTCAATACCTATAATTTTTTTAGTGTTTTCTTTTATAGCAAGTATGACTTTTTAATTATTTTAATTTAATTTGCTTCATTTTTTTAATAGTTCATCTTTTTTCTTATTTCATACTTTTTTTCTATTTTTTTATTTATTATTAAATTCCAAACTTTCTTTCTTATTTAAAAAAGTGTATTTACACTGCTTCAACTACTAAGCTTTTTTCATTATTTATTGATTTTTAAATTATACTAATTAAATTATTTTTAGAATACTAATGTTTTTAATATTAAATTACACTTTCATTTGTTTTTTATACATATAACCTTATCATTTTCACTTATCTTAATGCTATTCATACTACAATTCTCAAATCTTAATCCATAATTTTAATATATCTTAGTCCAATCCACCTACTTTTTTATTATTAATGCTCTTTAAAATTTTAACTTACCTATTAGCTCTAATTTCTTGAGAATAATAATCTTTGCACGTTCCATACTTTTACTGCTTTTTCGCCTCCTCCTGATATTATTCATTTATTGTCAATTGAAAATTTAACACTTCCTACTCCTCCTTTATGACCTTTTAGAGTACATAAACATTAAGAAGTTTAGAAATCTCATATTTTTACTGTCTCATCAGCACTTCCTGATACTATATAGTTATTGTCACTAGAAATGCTTATAGAATAAATTGTCCCTGAGTGTCCTTACAAAATAACCTTACAAACTCCATTTTATCAATCCCATATATTTATTGTCTCATAACTTGCTGAGACAATTCACTTGTTGTCACTGGAGAAGCATACAGAATTAACTAATTTCTGATGTTCTTTCAAAGTACTCTTACAAACTCCGCTTTGTCAATCTCATACCTTTACTGTCTTGTAACTTCCTGAAACAATTCACTAGTTGTCACTAGAAATACAAACAGATCTTACTATATCAGAATTTTCTTACAAAGTACTCTTACGTTGATTAGTTTAAAAGTCCCATACCATAATTGTCTCTTTGCTTCCTGAGATAATTCACTTGTTGTCACTAGATATGCAAACAGATCTAACTGGATCCAAGTGTCCTTGCATAGTACTTTAACATTAATTTGTTTAAACATTCCATACTTTTACTGTCGCATCTTCACTTCCTGAGATAATTCATTGATTGTCACCTGATATGCACACAGATCTAATTTAACCAGAGTGTCCTTAAAAATTTTTCTTACATATTCCACTTTGTAAATCCCATATTTTTACCGTTTGGTCAAGAGAACCTGATATTATAAAGTTGCTGTCACTAGACAAAGCTATCGATGTAACCGTGTTTGTATGTTCCGATAGGATATGTGAGTACTCATAGGAAATATTGATGAAATTAGAGTTATTTAAATTGCAGTTGATGAACTTAGTGTTTCTGAGATTACACTATTACAAATTAGAATTCGAAAGATCACAACTATCAAATGTAGTATCAGATAAGTCAGCATTAGGAATACTTATATTCTTTAGATTCATTTATTTGAAATCAAAATTCATATAACTCAAGATAGTCATTACATTCACTGAAGCTTATTGTATCTTCAAATCATTTTATCTTGATAACTCTATTACTTACATCAATTTTTACTTCAGTTCTTAGTCTTTTATTGAGGCTAACTAAACTAGTTCTTATATACTATTATTAATGCTTGTTTTGTTTAAAGGATTATTTAGCACTGTCTAAATATTAATTGTCTATTACTTGAAATTATTAAGGAAAGATTATAATTCCTAGAAATTTGCTTTATTCAGATTTATTATTGGCTATTCCAAATTTTAGATAACTACTTACTGCTATTAAATTTATTAAGGCTATTATTGCTAGTTACTCTATACTATTGAAATATTCGGATTTTATCAATACACTTATTGAACTTGAATCTAATTTATCTCAAAGCAATTGTTAATAACTTATTCTAGCTTTTTTTAAGTGAAGTAGCTCTATATTAAACTTGTGATATTGCTCAGATTTATCTACTCTGTTTTTGCTCTCTCTTAGAAGTAAACGAAAAAGCTTAGATGCTATTATTTTAATATCATGTTTAGTTCTTTTAAGTTTACCTAAACAGTCTTTTATTAAAAAGCTTAGATCTCGTCTATTAGTTATCTATATTTGCTCTTAATCTCATTCATTACTTGTTAAGTCTAGATATTTTACTATGCTGATTTAGTTTAAGAGATAAGCAATTAATCTATCATATCGGATAAATATTTCATCTTACCCATTAACTCTTAAGCTCTTTTCTATTTTTAGTTCTAAATTGATATTATAACTCTTAATTAGTGCTCTAATACCTTCTGAGTAATTAATCCAAATATCCGTTAGTTTTCATCTTAAATCTTTATAATCTCTAAGTGCTACTGAAATTACTATGTATACTGAATCTTTAGGAACTTAATCATATTATTTGCTTATATTTCTTACTTTAGTTACAAGATTTCTTAGATCTGATTTCCTTCTTCAATCAAGTTTTTTAGATTCTCAGGTTATACTCTGAAAAACTTCTAATGATTATAGCATGCTATGTATTTATTAACCTGATAAACAACGTTAAGACACTAGATACACTAATGGCAGCCACATGGTAACTCCTTAGCTAGCTTATTGCTAAAGTCATACACATTTAAACAGTTTGGACATTAAGTTAAATCCATTTATAATAGCATAGTTTATATCCCCATATAACTGAAATCTATATATCTTTACATAAAACTGTGAAATACTTTTAATATAAGATAGACAGGTAATTTAGCTCCTATAATAACTTACTCTTCTTTAAGTTAAGTTTACTAGTTATTATATTGACTACTTTATATAGTATTTATGAGAGGGTTAGATGCTTAATTATAGTTTAGAGTATAGAAATAAAATAAGTCGTTTGTAGTACTTTGATTGAAATCAGGCCAAACTTCCATTAATCACTCGTCTTCTGTTTCCTTTTTTTTGATATAATACATAATGATATCTGATTCCTCCTTTATCTTAGTGACATTCGTATTACTAGTATTGACATCTTTTCTTTCGTTAATGCTAAAACTGGCTTCAAATAATATATTACTATGTCTATGTTAATTATTACCTTAGATACTCTAGTCTAGCTTCATTTAAGCTTCTAGAGGTAGTCAGAAAAAAGTTCTCCTTACTTAGTCTTTATTTCTACTATTCGATATGTGTAGTCAACATCTCTATTTTAGCATTGTACTTAAAAGCAAATCTGAATAGAGTTACTTTATCCACTTTATGCCTTTTCAATAACTATTTATGCTTCCTTAATCCGAAAAAGTAAATTAGCAAGTATATAGGGAAAATACCAATGACTAGTATAACGGATGTAGCTAATTAAGTTGATTCATTGGATAAACAGTTATGGATGGAGACATTCAGACTGATTCAGAGTATCTCGCTAAGTAGGAATATTTATCACACATTGAAGATGCTATAGTTGTATGGTCTTAATAAGTGGATGGTAATAATTAAGATCAGTACTATAATACAGTGAATAAAGCCATATCATGCTTTGTATCCAAATTACTTCTTTAGAGTTATCAAAGTTACCTATAAAAGCGAAAAAATGTTTATATAGTTAGGCTTTCTCTTGATATGCAGACTATCATAGTATGTTTCTTATCATGTTGGCTTCATTAGTACTGCTGCTGGCAAGTAGAACAGCAAGCAGATAACTGAACTAGCAAGATACCAAAAATGCTATGTGTTTCAACACTAAATTTCGCAGTCTATTACTAGAAAAGCCTCAATAGTCTCTATCTTATTGTTGAGCGAGGTATCTCTACCATAAAGACATATAAAGGGGTCTACTAAAATGTATACTATAGGAATGAACAATAACTCTCCTAAGCAAGGAAGTAAATTAAAAGAAAGTCAACCCAGAAACTGAAGTAGGCGTCTATTTTCTTTCAACTCAAATTGACAGTAAAAAGATATTAAAAAAATGAATCAAATACCAGACAAAGAAGCTATTATATTGTATATTGTTCAATACCTTTTGGAATCTAAAGCGTTATAGTCTAAATTGAAAATAAACAAACTAGATGATTTCTATAAAAGTGTATATATTGTCATTGATAGGTCAGGACCTAAAGCTAGTATCTAAATAACTTAAATAAACTAAGTTAGAACAAAAATATCATCCTCCTATGTTGCAAATACTTCATTTTTTAGCTTTTTATGAACATATTGTTTTCAGATTTTTAGACTAAACAGAATAATGACAAAAGCAATAAGCCATATTATTAATAGTGCTATATGCTTGATAATGTCACCTTATTTATAGTCAAGAACTCTACGTTCGGAGAAGGAGCATTTTTAATATTGTCTAAAATGATCTGAAGGGGTTTATGTGGTATTATCATTTCAAATCAAACCTCCGTTTATTTCTCATATAACAGCACATGTTTAGCAAAATTTTTCCCTCTAAACAATCTTAGGTACTTTTTCATTTCTGCTTATAATACTATTAATCACGAAGATGTTTAGATCTCTGAAATTTCTATTTCTTTCAAACTGAATAATCCCCGAACATCCAGCACGTTTGAGGTTTCTCATTGCCTTTGTTAGGATAAACGCATCCGTAAAATCCTCACCATTATTGATGACATCGCTTATACCATACGCTATTATAAGTCCTTATTCCAGAATTTAGCAATTTGCTTCTAGTTCTGGCATACATTCTTTTTGAAATTAATGCAGCTACTACCCCATTTCACCTACAAACCCTGGAGAACCTAAGTATTAGCTTCCATGTAATACATAGCTAACATCAGACTGACTATGAATATCGGGTCTGTCATTGAACAAGGTATTTACGGGAGCATTATGAATTATATTAACATCATCAATCTTGAAATTTCTCACCATTAGCTATTAAGCGATTACTGGAAGTGCTACAGAACCTCCTACAAAAATAGCGATCTTTATTTCTTTTTGCAGTCATTCCTCAGCTCATCTCTAGGCTTGCTCAATTCGACTATCTAAAGTAGAGTTTATATAGTGAAACAGAAACTCTTCATTCTATATTTTGACCTTATTTTAATCACATCACTCTTTGATAATTATAAAGGTTTAATACATTCAAGGTGATCAGTCTTCGTAAAATACTCCAAGCTATTTTCATTATTTTCTCTTTATAAGTTAAACATACAAAGTGGCGAAACTTTGGTACCTGAAATAGTTGTTAATATGCAATGGATAAGCTTGAATGTCCTGCATAAAGTTATCTCTTAATAAAGCTACTAAAGGGATTTCTAAATCCATTTAGGCATTTAGTAGTTGGTATGAAGCTACTGTTAGGTAATCGCTAACACTTCCTATATGTGCAACTCCTATTTCCTAGAAATTCTGTTCAAAATAGCTTAGCATATACTGCAGGTCTAGCGTTAATGCACCATAGTTCATGGGATATCCTATGTATTTATAGTTAGGAAGTAAATTCATCCTTTCATCAGCAAATCTAATACCACAAATAACTGGAAGCTAGACTTAAATAATAGGCATAGATTCCTAGGATTTGGCATCTCCTCATCCAGTTGCATAACTAACTTGAATTTTGATTTGATTCTAAGGTTTTTCCAAACTAGGAGCAGGTCATATAATGCTTTCCTACTAAAGGTATTTATAACTATCTATCATACCCACTTACACCACTTTCCCTTATTATAAGTTTACCACTGAAAAAACTGTTTTTATGATATTAAAATGGAAATCTTCAGACTATTGGAACAAACTAAGTAGGTTAATACCATTATAATAGTGCTAGTCAATGAAGTTAAGCTGTTTTTATATATAAATCCAGTTTAAATTGAAATAGTCAGTAGGTGTTTAATTATAAGGAGTTAAACCTATTATTCCGTTGTTTAAGATGGAAACCTCTACTTTACTATGCTTCTATATGGTTTGCAACTTCTGGTAGTTTATTATAGTTGAAGTTATGAGACCTAAAATTCAAGCGAAGCCTGCATTTGCTAGCTTGACTGTTGTTGCATACTCTAGTATAAAGCTAGTTCAGCAATCTTCTGTACTAAGGATTACAAAAGGTGAACCATAGGTTTTCAAAGAAAGACCTATCTAGCTACGAACTTTTTACTAGGATGCGGTATCATTACAAGAATTGGTATTATGCTTAACTAATTAGCTTGCATATGGAATAATGAGGGAAGTCCTCAATCTTCCTTGAGTAACAATTTAGCGCATGGATGGTTCAAATAAATGATCCTGCTAGTAAATAATAGCACTATTTTATAAATCATGGTACTAGAAGAAGCTTAGCAAAGCTTTACCTTCCTACTAATGAGTAGGTACAATATAAAACAAATTACTCCATCTCTTGCTCTCTTTATCAGTCGCCAGTCTATTCATTACCAGAATTACCGATGGATATTAAACAAACTGCTTGACAATAGTTGATATCCAAATCGACGTCTACTTGCTAAATGTAAGATCTATAAACAACTAAATTCTCTAAATGTTAGCAATCTTAACCGTTTCTTTTATACTAGCCACTAGCTTTACTTGGAATTTAAAAGGAACAAACTCAACATTCTAGTACGAAGAACTGAAAACTCATTTATAAATATAGTCAGACAAGCCAAAAGGAGTCAGGTTGGAAGATATCAATCCGACAGGCACAACCTACTTGCATAAATAAGCATTAAGGACTATAAGGAAGACAAAGGTTTACTTCATTTTAAATAATAGCTATTCTCTCCCTATTTTAATAAAGAGTAGCAAATACTTTAATGCTTTTGCTCTATCTATATGCTAGCAATAGTAGTATATAATGCACTTAATATGGTATATATGTTATACATTTAATTATCCAAGTTAATATTTATAGGATATTAGAAGTTTGGAATATCGGAAGACGAAAATGAGAAGTAGTTGAGGATTAAATGTGACATTATGTGGTTGGCTTGATATACCTAGAATAGTATGCTTGCTTAAACAATGGGAGAATGGTAACTATATTAATATGAGTATAAGCTTCTGTTAAGATGCTAATACTATTGTTGGGTATAAAGTTATAAAGTCCAGACTAATAACTTCATAGAGCTTCATAAACTAAGATAAGGTAAACAACTAGGTGGATATAAATAGCACAGTAGAACACTAAATCAATTTTTGACTATCTTACATAAACAATAATAGACAGAGACGTTAACACATTAGTAGGTAAGTTAAATGAATAATAGTTGATCGAATAAAAATAAAACTGAAGTTTAAATAAAATAAAAATGTATAACACTAATTTGGATTTAATAACGTAAGAAGGATTTATTACAATTCTCTATTCAATAGGATCAAAACCACTTTCAAACTGAGATAATAAATGCAGAAATGGACACATCAAACGCCTTACAGATCATGATATTCAGTCATCTGCTGTTGAACTTTTTGGATTGAATGTTCAGACTTGCTATATTACTTGTCCCTTAGATCCTAAATAAGTGCTATAAATTAAGTATCCCTTTTTAGTTCTGATTGTTAAGAATATGAAGAAGTACTTTACCTTTGAGATTCTCATTCAAGATGATAAGAAAATCAGGCGACGCTTCAGAGCTAGTAACTTTTAGTCAACCACTCGAGTGAAACCTTATTTATGTTCCATGCCTCTAAAGATGGAAGACGGTTGAAACTAAATTTAATTCGATCTGCAAGATTTTACTAGAAGAGCGTATGGCACCAACTATGCAGAAACGTTGAGAGTACAGATACATGCTAATTGCAGAGTGAGAAGGATTTATTTCTGTGACAGAATATATCCTGAAGAGGAATTAGCACCTGAATTTAAGCTCTTTTTCCCTATACAGAAGTGATTTTTTATTTAAATTATTAGTAATTTCATCCAAACTTCCCTATCTCCACCAGTTACCGTCATTTCTAACTTATCCCATTCTTTTTTGCCTAGTGCTAAGTAAAATTGTCTGACTCGCTTATTAATCCTTACTTTAGCCTTGCTTTAGTTATTTAAACTTATAACTCTTTCGATAGCTTTTAGTAGCTTCCTTTTTTTTAATTTAATGGAAGAGAGTAAAAAGGAAATAAAACAAGTAACTAGTAGTGAATCAGAGCCTTCGACAGCTGCTACGATTGGCTCACAAAAAGGCGAAGAAAGCAAGTCTTGAGAGAGTAGAAATACTGCTATCTCTGAAACGGTGCAGAAGAATTATAAGACACTAGCTTCTGTGTAAGAGACCTTAGAAAGCGTAAAGCGAACCTAATAAATGTGACTTGACTTCTAAAGGAAGTTTGATGAACTAACAAGTAAATGTCTTTAATAAGCTTTCCAAGAAATGTCACCTACTGAGAAAGGCAACCCTACCATAGTAAATGTACAAGAGTTCGCTTAAAAATTGAACTAGGTTAAATCAGTCTTAGTCATAACTGGTGCTGGAATATCTGTTGCAAGCGGCCTCCCTACCTACAGAGGTCCGGGAGGAACATGGACAAAAGAAGGTGAAGAAGCTTAAGAAATCGCTACAATACAAAACTTCAGAATAGAATAGCTATCAGGATGGTCCAGATGACTTTAAATGAGAGATTTGGCAAATAAAAATCAACCTAATTAAGGACATTTGGCTTTGATAGATATACAGAAAAAGTTTCAGCTAAAAAAGAAAATTTTTGAAGTTTCTACCCAGAATATAGATGACTTACATAATAGAGCACTCAAGATTAAGAAGTATATCCCTACTAATTAAGTATACGAAATGCATGGAAACGCTAAATTTATGAGATGTCTAGAAGAATGTCACGACAAAATCTATTTGTCACCTTCTTTGGCTGAAGTAGAGAAGAAATTACCAACCTGTCCAAACTGCCAAGCATTGATGAGGCCTAATATACTGCTTTTCGATGAATCTTATAATGAAAAGTTTTACCATAAGGAAACTATACAAAATATATTTGACTAAGCATAAAGTATAATGATAATAGGAACGAACTTAGATACACAGCTTGCTAATAGGCTAGTAGGACAAGCTTAATAGTAGCAAAAGCTGATTTTAGAAGTAAACACTGAACCTATTATTACACATGGTTTCGCTGTATAAGGGAAATCTGAAATCCTTCTCCCGTAGATAGCTAAATTAGTGAAGTGAAAGCATTGGAAAGTAATATTTTTGATTTTTGTCTTTAGTTAAAATATTGACATATATAAGAGTTTCTAGGTACTAGCGTATCGTTAAAATATAAGACTAATTGATAGTATAAAATATGCTAAAGGATATATTTACATGGCACTGTATGATATTAAGAGTATATAAATAGAATTAAAATTAAGTTAAGTTTGGACTCTCATCATATTTCAGTATTGATGGTACATATTAAACTAAACTTAGCCCAAAAGCTCTGGGAGAAATTGCTAAAGAACTTGCAGTAAAACTGAAATCCATCATATTGCTAGAACTCGAAATTTTCCTCTTACGCTCTTAGTACCAAAGGAATTAATACTTCCTAGCTTTCGGAATTCTAATTAAGCTTACTTGATTAGATAGTTAGTTGTCTGGATATTGTGTTGACTGTTAAATTTGAAGACCTTAAATTTTACTGTTTTTATTTTATAGGTGACTAGGATCTGACATTCTAAGGCAATGACACTTATATTTTCTTCTATAGTTATACACTGGCTTACTTAGGCATCTTAATGACGATAAAATTAGAGTTATTATCTTCGTAGCTAGTCTATACTTATTCGCTATTAGCATTAAACTATTCCTTTTTAACTATTTTTATAGTCATGTCAGGTAGAGCGGATCAGTTCTTCATTATATTATGCTGTTTTACATCGAGCTATAAACTTTAGGTATCAAACTATACTGGTCCTTATAAAATCAAACCTTGAAAGATAATTCCAGTACTTTAAGAATTATCATTAGATACTTAATTCCTATCCATTTGTGTTAGAAGCTCAGCTTAAAGCTCTAGCCTATCTAGTGGGATCTTATTTTTTAAAGAGAACTGAATCATATAGTTGATAAATGCGTTTTCCGGGCTTTGCAGTAAGTTGAGCTAGATATAGAAAGGAGTCTGCAATTTTTTACTCCGCTCCAAGAAATTATGTCTCATCTAAATTTATCCGAGGCAAGTTTTTAAGTTCCTACTCAAATTAAACTGCGAAAATATTTTTGGAATCTGGTCATTCGTTATATTCTAGACAAAGTCTTACAGGTTTTCCGAGCTTTTTGTTATATACTTATATATCTTGTCTAGCATTTTATTGTATAAGGATATTTCATTCAAGATGATTGATTCATATGACTAATTGAGATCAATGGGATTTGTATATAAGTAGGCATGCTTATCGTAAATTCTGAATGTGGTTCCTTTGTTCTGGAACACACTACCTGACATTCTTTTTATCTTGTTCCTCTATATCGTTGTCGTCTGAACTTAACTTCAGGTAAATGTTGTGTTCTACCTTCATGTCGGTAATCTGCAGAGGCTTCCTGCTTAATCGGTCGATTCTTCTGTTATTATTTTATCTGGAAGTTGATTTAGGAAGTTCTATATAATGCTTGGATATTTGGACTTCATTTTTTATTATTAAATCGCATGAGATTAATTTCGCTTGAAAGGAGAAAAAGAAATATCGCTTTTATTAGACTCGAATGAAAAGTTCGAGGATTCTGAAGAAAATATTTCCTAATCATTTTGCTCTTCAGTTTTCTAATCTTATTAAATGTTCTCCTCGATTTTATTTTTCTCTTGCTCCTCGTTAGCGCTTTCGCTTTCAGTCTAAATCAAACTATACTTGCCTGATACTGATTGATTATCCTCTTCTTGTATCTAAACCATATTAAAAAAGTCTTATTTAGGGTTTATTATCTCTAGTATGCGCTCAAACTTGTCAAGTCAGAATTAACTGCTGGCTACAGAAGTATTTTCCTAAACCCTTTGGATGAATTTATAGACTGACGTGAACTAAAATCTCCTATATTCGAACATAGGTAGCCCCAATGTTGCACATATCTCTTACTCTGGTAAGTCTTGAAGACAAATAGTAACATTTTCTGGTTAATCTATGTCGATAGGATACTCATATTTAAAATACTGAGTGTTGTCTATTTACCTGAAATGATCCACTTTGAACTCTAAGTACTCCTAGAAGCTTAAAGCGTACAATAGCATTTGCTCATAGATAGACAGGTTATATATATAAATCTCCTTCTCGAAGGGTAAAAGTAAAAACTAGAGTACTTCAATGACTACTTCAGTTATTTCATGCTGCTAAGTTAAGTTTCTATTGCTAACCGTCTTAAATATGATTTCCCGAAAATCCTCAAAGAATGGAGTTTGTACTATACATTGATCTTTAGGAAATAACCCTCATAGTTCTAAGTACTGCATCTTTATCTTCTGACTTTGGTATTGAAGCTTTCTCTAGAATATGCATTGCAAAAGTTGAAGTCCGAATACTATGCGTGACACTACTGTATCAAGAGGGATATCTTGGTTATTTTGGCAGAATACTAAGGTGTTTAAATGCTTAATTTACTTTGTCTTTTCTAAGCTTGTTTGCTAATTATCCTTATTAGTAGATTCTTTACCACCTTTAGATTGCTTCTTAGATAAATCCTGCTAAGCTGAATCATCAAATGAAACGATACTTGGGTTTTTTACTGCCGATAAGTTTAAAAGAGAATTTTATTTCTAGATCTAAGTTTTGATTAAGGATAAACTCTCCTATGTCTGTATCTTTTTTTGTATAGTACTCTTGAATTTTTCAAGCTTCTATTCATTGTTACCAATACCCTTTAAAAACAGTGAAGTGATGTTTTTACCGAAGTACTTCTTTAGATGCTATACAGCTTCCTTTTTATTAGCCTTCTTATGGTATATATCAGCCATGAATTCTTCGTACATTAGAAACACATTTTAATTGAAGCTTGACATTTGTCTTATTAGCAGAATTTTAGTGTTAGAGGAAATCTCGTTGTATATGATATGACACTCACTCAAAAAGTCAAGCAGAATGGGCTCTAAGCCCTACTCTTATAAATTCTTCGTTTTGTTCTTTATCTGTAAAGTTATTCAAATTCTGACCTTTTCATGTTTATCCTAGGCAAGTAGTTTATCTCTTAGAAGCTTAACTAGCTTGCTTACTTTTTGTTTAGGGTAAAGTTCAATATTATCTATCAATATCCAACCTCCTGAGTTTTCTAATTATGTCCATACAGTTTTGATCTATCTCTGTAGTGAGTTAAACCTAATCAATTGCTTTCCTAGGTATCTAGCTATAAACTCTATCTCTCGTATTGGATATTACTCCCCAAATATTACTACAGTTGCCTAGTTATGTCACTTATCTCTCGCATGCTGGAGAAGCATAGGCTAAGGTAGGGATGTGTATGTAGTTCCTAGCTTTTCCTTAAGTAGGAAAGGAATAAATTGAAATACCAAGTCACATCTAAATAGGTATAGAAAAATAAGCTTTAAGAAAGAGTCAAACTTCCTGATAGGGTTTGGCCATATGAAGCTTTATGTGTAAATTTCTTGGTTAAAAAAGATTCTTCATGTCTTAGGCTTTAAAGCCAAATGAGACTGAATACCTAGAGTTTCTTATGGAATATAGTCTTTCACTAGAATATCCAGTATTTATAGGCTGTAGTAAAACTTCTGTTTGGAACTCTGTTGAGGCTTTTGGAAAGATTGGCTTTCTAATAGCTTAAAAATGGAAGATGAAGGAGATATTAAGTTATTTGATATACTACCTTGAATTAAAGAAGGCTAGTATGTTATTTTGCTTTATTCGCTTATATCTGAGAGCTGTGGAATTATTGAACTTCTCTTTGACACAAATTTAAAGCTTTCGGTCTAACTGGCGATTGATCCAACTTCTATCTATTTTATTCTATAGGTCATTCTTCTTGCTAGAGCTATAGTTGGAGTTGTTACTTCCTTGCTTAAAGTAACTTCTGAAGGAGTTTTAGTTTCTCCGTTTCATCTTAATTTCTCGATTTATGTGAAGTTCTCTTAGGCTTAAGGCTAAAAGTCCATATCAAAAAAGCAATTTCCTTGTATTTGAGTCAAAGTATTCCAGACTATCTCACTAATCTATTGATTCTCATTTTACTTCAGTATAAAAATGAGGGCAAACAAGTTACGATACTCCTAAGGTAGGGCCACTTGAATCCTTCAGTACACTCTAAATTTAATCGAATCTTGGAGCTCTTTCATTTATGCTGCGTTAAACGAAAAGTTTTTCATATTCGGTAGATGTTCTTTCAATGCTACTTACACCCTACTTTTAAAAATGGTGAAATTGGAGGTATCAATTCCTATACTTTTTTTAATCATTTTACTCGTTTCAAAGAGACAAAATAAGTCCTTCACAGTTGGATCTAGTAATACCTTGAGATCCGTTATCTGCGATTCCAGATTTTTAATCCTGGCTTGAGAGTTAGCATCAAAAGCTTGCTTCCATTTTGAAAGAAACTCCTTTAGTTACTTAGGATTGCTTATTATGCTGTTGATCAATGATTTTTATTTCTAATTTTTGTCTAGTTCTGCGTTTTGTATTACCGAGATTAGATTAGATAAATTCTACCATCCAAACCTTTTATTTCCTTCCTTCTTAGTCTTCTTTTTCTATTATTCATCCTCTTTCACAAGGAAATTCTCCTGAATATCTAGAGTTCTTTTCTCAAGTTCTTTAACTAGTTGTAAGTTGACCAATTCCATTTTTATAGCGTTCACAAAGCTACCTTTTTCAAGGACTTTATCCTCTAGAAGCTTAAAGGATTCTGCTAATTAGTTAGAGTCCTTTATGATATCATTAGCTAAGTACACTCTTTCCATTATAAGCTTTTCCATTTTTATGAGGTATCTTTGATAGTTAATACTGCTCTTTATAAGGTCGAATTCTTACTCCATTATTTCTTAATGAGTAGCTTGCAAAATTAATTCCGATATTATTTCCCTCCAAACCTCATAACAATCTGTTAAATCACAGTTGATGGTAGTAACAAGTTGTTACTAGCAAATTGCCAGTTCTTTATAATCTTGGACTATGATAAAGAGATGAAACTTAGGATGGATAGTTATCACCTCTCCTTCAAATTCCAACTTGTAATTTTCAGGCTTTCCTTCAGCAATATTAGCCACATTGTCCTTCCTTCACTTTAAGATAGGCATGAGACAATTCCAGATGCTTTCATTGATGAATGTACATATCAAAGTATTTCCATTGGTAATAGCATCGAGTAGTGTCAGCATAAACTTCTAGTCAGCAGTTGTGCTTTCAATGTGTACCTTATATTGATACTTATTACATACATAAGCCATTGCAATCTTAAAGGGATCTATTACAAAAGGAAAGCATAACTTCAGTCTAAGTACCATTTTTATCTGAAATGTTATATCTCCTATCAAGTCAGAACGAGGTAGTCCATAATAGATATTTAGATGATTTTATTCTAATTAGTTTATGCTTGGAAATAGTGACTCTAATGTATCCTAAGGATGATCCTATGGTTGTTACTACTGGTTTTAGTCTTCACTTTAATCATAACTTTGTACTTTAATATCTTTTGCTGGCTTTTATGCTATTAACTTTCTTAGAAGTTATCTCTATAACTGAGGTTATAAAGCAAATCCATGCTCAAGCATAAAAGTAACCACTAAAATTGAGAAAATATCTGTTTTTCCCTTTCTATTCATATTTTCGACCTCCTGCTACCATTTATCTTTGTAGTTTTCTAAAATTTTGAAGATTTTAATTCCTTTGGATTTTATTTCCTTTAAAAGTTCAAGTTTCTTGTCATGGCTTTAAAGATCTTGATCAGCCTTTTAAAGCTCAAAGATAGCCGTTTCATGTATTTTTTCTAGCTACTTTTTTCTTTTGATCTTTAGCTCGCTATGCTTTTACTACAGTTCGCTTCCCTATTACCTTATTTAGTTTTCCTAATCATTCTAAGTTTTATAAGCCTTCTAGAGCTTAACGTAATTTAGAGCTGCTTGTAGTAGTAAGGCGATAATTGAAGGAGCTGATGAGAGGATTTCCTCGTTTATCTCATTTAGTTTAAATAAGCTTTTTTCGATCTGCAGGTCTTTATTGTTAACTGCTTACTTCATTGTTGATATGAATTAGTTTCACTCTCTTACTATCTATTCGATTTGCTATCTGCAGTATATTTCTACTTTAACGTTCTACTTTATAGGTCTGTTCAAAATCTTAGTGCATACGAATTATATTACTATCAATGTAAGTTAGTCAGGCTTCTTAGAAACTCTCAATGCATCAAAATCCTGCTTTTATGGTTCAATTTCCTTCAAGTCATTTTCGTATGCTTATTTGAAACTCACGATCTCTTCCTCTGTCTTTTGCAGATCTTAAACATATGGTTCGTAAAATTCCTTCATATATGGTTCAGGATCGACATCAAAATCCTTTATTTTCTATAGCTCCATTTCAACATTCTAAGCAAGACCTTCTCTTTACTCCTTCAGAAAGTTATACTTTTGGTAAATATTGTTTTCCTTATTTAGTAGTTCATTTATCTCATCCTCCGCTTTCTATACTTTCTTTAGCACTGTAGAGTATCTCTAAAACATAGTGGTTTCTCTCTCCTTAATCCCTTTTTTAAAAGCCTTGTATATATTATAGAAATTGCATGTGTTATAACCTTAGATCTTATTCCCTGATACTTACTCAAAGGCTTAGCACATCTTTTGATATTTATGCTTCAACTTTTCCTTCTTCTCCTCTTTTTCCTTTTCCTTGATCTCCTTATATATTTTTTAAAGTTCAGTCGCTTCATCGTTAAGATTCCTCTCTCAGCATAACACTCTGCACTTGTTAAATATTTAAGGAAAGGCTTAAGCAATTGCTTGAAGGATGCTTTCGCTTTGTACTATAAAGGCTACATGGAAGCGAGATTTGATTCTTCTTGAGAAGATAAACTGGATTTGTTCTGGTGTTCAGGATTAATACAGTTCATTTGACTCTCTTGCGTCTTCAATCCAGCTTTTTACTAATGACTGTCTTATAAAAAGGTTAGATCTTCCTCCATTCATCAGATCGTTTAACTCTTGCATTACTTAAATTATTTGTTCCTAAGTCTCGTTTTAGTTATTCCATTCATTGAGATACTGCAACGTCATAATCAGCAATGTGTTCTACTCATTGAAAATGGTCTTGAAAATTAGATCTTAAAAGCTCTTGCAGAAGCTTTTTTCGATAGAAACGTTAGTGAAGTTCATATCAAGATCCAAAGTGCTTTAGTTCAAGGTTTAAGAAGCCAGTTTTATGAGAGCTTTACTCAAAAAGAATCTATCATTTGATTACACGATAATATGCTATCCAGGAGTCTGCAAGTCGACAGTAAAGTTGATTAGATGCTTTAGCATGGTATTCTTATCACAGGTAAAGTCCTTTGGTAGCTTCTATAAAAACTTCTATCTTATTTCACTATAAAGAAAGAAATCAACTGGTTGGTAGTTAGCGACATAAGCTGCTGTATTTAAGTCAACAGCGTTCTAGTTTAGCAAGTCTTTATCAAAAATTAGTGTGTTTTGTACCTCACTTCCGTCAATCATCTAGTACTCTATTTTTCCATCCTCGCTAATTACCGATTCAGAGAATATTTTATCGTTTCTTGACATTCGGACCTAGTTTTCAGATGGCAGTTTTATGATATTCTTTGATGGATGTTTTCTTTCCTCTCTAAATGACTGCTCGCTTAGTTGTTAAGATAAAAGTTCTCCTCTAGTTCCGCTACTCTCAGTGTTCTCTTCTTAAAGCTACTTTGTGTTTTGCTTTCATTGTACAAACAGAGTTTCTGTTAATCCCTTGATTGCTGAGATTTTCTGCTATTGTATTTCTTTCTTTAGATTGGCAAAGCATTAACCAGATTTCACTAGTAGTTACTATCTTTTTTGAACGGAGTCTGAACTTACATCCTTTTTAGGTAGCCATTCAAACATAAATTTGCTGAACAGAGTGCTAAAAACAGGCTATAACTGGGAGTCACTAATTTCGTTTCAATCAATCAGGTTGGATTGCATGAAGATTTGAAGATACTACCTGATATTAAGTGGAAACCATAGCTATAACTAGTTTATGCCTTCATCTATTTGAAATACCGATTTAGTCTAACAATAATGTGAGTGGATTAGCTTTAAAAATTCCTCAAAGGGTTAAAATATATCTTCCTATGGGCTAATTTGCACGAAGTGTTCAAAATACCCTCTGAAAATACTGAATAGCTACTCATCCTAGTATTAGTTTGTTTTATAGTTGTAGAAATGTCTTCATACTCTCCTAGAAAACATGAGGTTCTAAGCTGTTGCGCATCAAGTTATGTTGCTAATAAGATTGAATTAATCAGATGTTGAGCTCTACCATCCTCCATATTCGAATTATTACCTTATTAGATTGTTCGCTACTGTTGACAAGTGCAGGTCTTCTACAAAAATGTACCCATTAACTCCTGCTGCTAAACCAAATAGATCGTAAGATTTTCTCTGGAATGAATCTTCTAACTTAGCTTGTAATTCGCTTCTTTTTGAATATTTGTTCATCTAAATCCTTATCAACTCGAAATTTCCCTTCTCAATTTTTTCCTTGAATACTTTCTAGAAAATAGTAGTTTTGAAGCTACCTGAAGGGCCAATCAAGATCATTTTTTCATTTTAGTTAACGAATAGTCTAGTAAAATAGTCCGCTTTGATAGTATTTATTGTAGGAACATAAATTTACTCGAATTCATATGGTAGAGGAGCTTGGCCAGAATCCTGTGCAAATTACTCCATTTGATTCTTTTAATCTTGACTTTGACTTCTATGAAGTAAATTTTCAATTCTCATAGTTTTCCTCTACCTAACATTTGGTTCAGTTTAAGGTTCTTTATAGAATTTTAAGTTTTCCTCTTACAGTAAATCAGTTCATGCAGTCCATTTATTAGTCCTGACGTCGTAGAACTTATCCCTATAGTTAGATTATCCCGCCATTATATTTTTAACACATTTGCTTAGTTTAGACCAACTTTCCTCTTTACAGCTGTTGAATATTGTCGATATGATACCGAAGTTTGTGATGCTGATACAAATATCATGAATAAGACTAATTTACTAATGGAAGTTTATCTGCTTCTATCGCTTTTAGAGTTGCTAGAACATAGCAAGAGCTTGATCAATTCCTTTCAGTTTGTTCTAAACATTAGTAGGATCATAAATGTGAGATAACGCTCCTCTATGAACTCTAGATATTCTCCTGATCATGCCATCTTCTCCATGCAGATCACTTGCTTATTTCCCAGTATTTGCCATACTAACCCTCGATGAATTTTCTGAAGGCAACTAGAAGAAATTGTTTTAATTCAAAACGCTATTTTTATTTACACTTCTAGGAGAAATCATACTAGACAGAGAAGCGTTTGAATTAATCGTTTTGGTTGAAAACCTCAAGGAGTTTTCTCTACCAAGTATCGACTATTTAAATGTCTGCTAAAACCCCATATAAGACTCCTATATTTCCTATATCTACTTTAGTTCGTAATATCTAGTCATCATGCAGACTTTTATCAAGATAAAAGCGTTTTTTAAGCTTTCTTGCAGATCAAGTTGATCTTCATTTCACTTATGCTTCACCACTTATTTCCATAATGGAGTAAACAGTAATTAGAACCTTTCAAGTATGGTATCTTTCAGTTAACTGAACTCTTAAGGAAGCTAACATAGCAGTTTCTTTACCAATTCTTTGTCTGTCTAATCAACTGCTACATTGCATATTTACACCCTAGATATCAAACCAGGAGATACCTTTTTAAGCGAATGGAACTCGAAGATAAACTTGTTATTTTGGTTCCTAACAATTCTACTTCCATCCTAGAGGGTTAGGTACTTCTCATCAATGAACGATATAATAGACTCAAGTTATTTAGCATACCCATCAAAAATAACCCAGTCGTTCTCAGTTATTTTACCTTCTGATGTTAATTGAATAGTTTATTAGTTATTCGTGTTTTCGTCTATTTAGAAAGCGCATGATCATATTTACATTTCCTCATCCTCATTTTACTAATTTTATATACTCTTTAGTAGCTTTTCTAGACTCTTAGAAATGGGATATTAAGAGTCGCTGAACATAACATGAATTGAAAAGGGCTCATCAGAATTTATGTCTTAAACCACTTTTGCGCAAACTTTTATTAAAACCGATTTTCCTACACCTGGTGGACCTATAACTGCTATAGGGTTTGCATAATGCTTAATACAGTCCAATAGCTGACTACACTTTTCAATTTGTAAGGTACAAGGGCTCAACTTCATTCTCTAAAAAGCCTTCTCTACAACTGCACTCCTTTACTTATACTTGCTCAGTTTATCGTTTATCTATTTTTAGAAAACTGAGGCAAGTATTCCATCCAAAGCTAGCATCTCAGTTTCAGAGAGTCTAAAGCTTATTAGCTTCCTAATAGCGTTGCATACTAGAAACTCTTCATCATCTAAATTGTATTTATCCTAGAACTGTTAGATTTGTCTTATTACCAGCTTCACGAAACTAACCAAGTTACCTATCTTTAGTTCATCTTCATGTTCAACATCTGACTTTAGAGACTGGAAATTAGACTATAAAATCTTCAAAGTTAGTAGCGTTTTCTAAGCTATTTGCTCACTTTTTTAATACCCTAGGTATAAGAAGTAGTTCTTGAGTAGTATCTGCAGATTTGGTTGCATAAAGCCAATTTTACGGAAGTGGAAAGATAGATTTGACTTTATTCTTTTAAGTTCATTTGTAGTAAGAAATAGGTTAAAGTTCCTAGCCTTACACTAGATTTCCCCTATATGTATCAAAGCTATTTAAGAGGATTCCTATATATAACCTAAGCTTTGTACTAGCTAGAATAAAATTGAGCTGAGGATTGAGCAGAACTCTTGACTTAAGTACTCTATGTTCTTGAACACGAACCAATGGTTACCACTTATTGCTCCTATCAGTATGTTTTGAAAAGTCTTTATTGATATATCTTTATTACAGTCTAGACTGAACAGCTACTCCCCAAAGAATCGAGAAGCGATTTGGATAGTTGAAAACTTACCAGCTTTGCCAAAAATGCAGATTCCTTGCAGGTTCTTCAAGTTCAAAAAAATGTTCAGCAGGATCTTCTCAGTCGGTACTGTTATGTAGTTAAGTTGATCGCTGGTATCTACAAGACTGTATCCATAGCTTCGTTAGAAGTCAAGTACTTAGCAATTTATATCAAAGTGGTCAATATAGCTAAAAGGAATCTCGTTAAATCCCTTGGCCAGTTTTTCTTCAATTGCAGACTCGAATTTATTATTATTGTCTACATCCTTTTTCTTAGGCATTTAATGACTTTTTTCTTAACTCTGGTGAGCGTTTTGCTCTTACTTGAGAAGTTAAGTTTTTATAGCTTTAATATCAAAAATAAGTATGTACTTAGGTATCACTGCGTATTCAAAAGATTCGATTGAAGTGACATTTAAACTAGTGAGTCTATTGATTAAATCGACGTTTCAAAGCAAATACATTATTATTTCAGAGAATTTTTGCCTATTATCGTTAACGTTCTATATAATAGCCTTTGCTTTAGCCTTCTCATTTACCTAGTTCATGATCTTATTCTCTTATCTCTTCGCGAACTCGTTTTTCTAGCATTGGTTTATGAGATACTTTATAGTTGCCTAGATCTCCTTCTTCAAGTTCTCGAGGAGGGGTTTACTTTATGAAGGCTAGTTTTTCAAGAAGTTAAAAAGGTTGTAGAAGAACTTAGTCTAAAGGGCAATCAGGATGGGTTAGAAATGGACTATTTGCTGGAATAAAATGTCCATATCGTTGAACTAGGAATACTCCATTGCCCTTTTGATCTGTACTTTTAAACTATCTTAGGTTCCCTTTAGTAGCTTTATCAAGTTTTGCTCTTATGGGTAATAAGCTTCTTAGTCAACATCGTATATTTAAATCTAGTTTTAGAGAGGAATATTCGATACTTCAAATACTTTAAAATCCTGGACTTTTATATTTTTAATACCTGGCAATAATTCTGTCCCAGGTCAATTAGGATGGTCGAATGGTAGTATCATGAACTACTATAATTAGTGATCAGAAAAGAAGTTCAGTAGAGGTAAGTTCTACCTCTTTAGGTTGATTTCCTGTGTTATTATGAATTTCAATGTCTCACCTTGCATTTGCAAATGGTCTAGTTATATAAAAGCACTTTTATTTTCCTGCTTTAAGGACTCTTTCAAGTTTAAATTCCTGTTCTTTTGGGCATTTGTAAGACCTTCTTAAAAGCTTTAGAAGAAAGATTTATGATTTAAGGACTAAAAGTTTGACCTGCATTTTTTGATAAACAAATCACAGTCATTTTTGTACTGTAAAAGTCTTGAAGCTATTGATTTTATCTTGAGAAAAGGGTAAATAAAGAGGTATAGCTCCTGGATGTATCCCATTATATTAAGAACCTTTATGAAAATATTAATCAGCTTATATTGCTTCATTATCTCG
Organism: Loxodes magnus; assembly: GCA_946699065.1. Lineage (NCBI taxonomy): Eukaryota > Ciliophora > Karyorelictea > Loxodida > Loxodidae > Loxodes > Loxodes magnus. Next base: position 173,394 of record CAMPDV010000147.1, read on the forward strand.
TTTTTCGATCTCTCAAGGTATCTTACATTCGTCATTATATTCTATAAAGCTGACTAATTCTCATATAACACATTCAAGATTAGACTAAGTCCTCTAACAAAATGTATCTAGTACTCCTAACTAAAATCTAGCTCTATCTATAGATTTTCGAGTGAGTTTTTTATATTCTTTACTGCTTTCTATATCTCCATTTCGAACTAAGCTATTTTACAGATGTTATCAATAAAGGAAATATGCTAGAGGATCCTTGAATTGTCTATTAAGTCTTAAAGTGTTAACTCACTCAATTTCTTTTTCTAGCCTTAGATTATTTCCTCTTCACTTTCACTCTGTTCACTCTCCTCATTTTCTTCATTATCTCTTGATAAAATATTTGCATCTTGAGATTCCTATTCCTGTTTTTAGTTCTCCTTGTTTGGCTCTTTTGGATTAGTTTCTGCTATTTCCTATTGTCCTTCTTCATTCAGTTACTAATTCAGCTAACTTTCCTTTTCTAATTGCTACTCAAGTACTGTAGTTTTTCTGATTTAGCTGAAGATTTACTTCCAATGATGTTTCTGAATGGATTCGTTACTAAGTTTCAAAATGAGAGGCAGAAACTTTTCAAAAATGTTTAGCTTAGATCTGTAGGTGTTTACGACCAACAGGATTTATGAAAGGTTCATAAACTTCTCTTCAAGTTCATTCAAAAGGTTATACCCAAAAGCCAATAGCCCTGATACCTCAAGTTGATTTATATACCTAAAAGGCATAGTTTTCCAGCTATGACTCTCCTTTTCTCATTCAGTAACAAACCCCCAAAGTTGGAAATATTTATAGAAGTCTTCTTACATCTAGTTCAAATGAGTGAAGTCAGTAATCTGAAGCAAAAGCATACTCTGCTATTTGTTCAGTTCTTCTGCTTTTTCTTACAGAAGCTTTAAGTGTTTTAAGATTTCGTCACTCTTAACTTTGTTCTATTCTGCTTTGCTAGTGTCGTTGTTATTATCAAACTTGGAGATTTGGATCTAGATTTCATAAATCTCTTACTTTAGCTGTTCTATTTAATCCGTTACTTGCCTTGTATATACCGGAGCCAGTTTTTCCAATTTCTCTAATATCTTGTTTCTTACTAAATTAAGCTCCGCCTCTCAGCTTTTGCTGGCCCATAGTCTTTTGTTTAGATCATAAGAAAGTAGATAGAGGAAATCGTCAAAGATACGAAGAATTATCCAGCAATCTTTAAGGTCTTCCCTGGTTTACTCAAACTCAGCTAGATCTTGATTGCTGCTGATATATAATCTAAGATTTACGTATTCTTCAATAGATGTCGGTTCTTATTTTAGTTTCCCCAATATTGCCATATATTGCCCTTCAGCTTCTTTAAGTGTTTCTTAAAAGGACTCTAGCAGAAATTATAGTAGCGCCTCTATCATAAAGTCAGCATTTGTTATCAACTCCTATTTCAAGTTCCCAAATTTAATCTATAATAATCCAATATTAACCTAGTTAGGAATGTTCCTTTGTAAAAATCATTTATCCTACCTGATTGAATTCAGCTCCTCATACAATCCACTATAGTCACTCACGTTTTCTTATATTTTCTTTTCCAGGTAGTTATCGTTAGAGAACTCAAGCATATAGTCATATTTTCTTAGAATAGCCAAAAGAGAATAAACTGATTGTAGGTTTTGCTCCAAAATTTTATTTATCTCTGAAAAAATAGTCATAACACAGGTTTTTGCGTTTATTGCTTTTACCTTTTCACTATCATCTTCCTTAATGATATTCTTCTCTTCTTGTTCCTCAAGATTAGAGATCTCAGAGTCGCGCCTTAGAATCGACTATTTATCTTTCATCACAATCTTTTATAGCTTTTAAAGCTTTTTAAGAGGTCACTTCAGACTTCTCTTCAGCTTCTCCTCAAGTTTGTGCATTTTAGGAGTTGCTACGATTTTTTAGTTGCTATCATCAGAAATCCAGCTGAACTTCTCAGCTACTACATTTTGTAATTCAGTCTTTTAACATAAATATAAACTTTTTCTTTGACCCTTAGAACTAGATTCTTCAATTGAAGGATTGATAAGCTTTATAGAGAACTTTTTCAAATGCTCTTGCTAGGATATTATCTTCTCCAATGTCAGTCTTGTATGTAAACCATATGGGGAATTCTCCTCTGAATTTACAGTAGGTTTTTGCCATCCCTAAGTTATTATTTAGCTTTTACTTTGTCTATTGGTAAAAAAAATCTGTCGTTAATGTAATTTAACAGGACTTTAATCTTCTTCCTCCTTTTATTCTTTAATCTAGTCTTCTAACTTCTTTTCTTGATTCTTAGACTTAGAATTATCAATTACTATGCTTTCTTATATCATAGATTCGATTCTCTTAACCTCTTTCCTGATTTCCTTCTGCTTACTCAAGTCAAACCTTATTTACTTTGGCTTCTTGCTTGACTGCAATTTCTTACCCTAAGTCAGATTATGCTTCATTACTCTTGACATTAATTCTACTTATATCAGAGGAGTAAAATTAGTTGCATTCTATGGTAGAAAGCTATCAAGCATTAACTTGCTCGAGATTATTAGCTAGTAAAGCTCGTAGCAGTTATAGAATATCTCTTACTAGAGTCCTTAGCTCCGTTTGAGAACTAAAGGAGGATCTGGTTCTAGTTAGTTTTCTATCCTATATTGAGTTCTAATCTCATGCTAGTTTTGTGTGATCTTCGTTACTTCAGATAGAGGCAAGACAGCATAGTATGACCTTAGCTTTTGAATGATTTTTGATGTAGACTATTAAATGCAGATCTGAATCATTTGCTCTAGATAGATGTTACAAATCTCTTTGATATGCTCATATTTTCTGTAAATCTGTTCAAATGCAAAGCTTGATGTTCCTTCCTATTTCGAGATCTCATTCTCTTTAATCACTAGCTTCTCAAAGGTCACTCCTATCCTTCTGATTAGAAGATCAATTTGCTATATTTACTTACTTGCCGAAGTCTTTGAATTCATTACAAATCCCTCTAAACTATGGATTGTTTTAATTTCCTGGTTTTCATCTTCTCGCTCATAGAGATTTATTTATGATATACTGTTAAGTAAGAGAAGTAAGGGATATACGTTATTACAGTGACTTACTTCTGATAATAGGAATTTCTTTTAGAAGTGCAGCTAATTCTGCTTAAAAATGGAGTTTGAGTATCCTCTATTGTAGAATATTCCATCTCGCACTTTTAGTCTTCCTTACTCTGAGGTTTTAAGACAAACGAAGTACTGAAAATACTCGTTATTCCCATCTAGCAACAAGTTATCAAAGTAGAATTTAAACGAAGCGTTTTGGTAGTTTGCTTGAAGTGCGGGGAACATCTACTATTCCCATTTCTTACTATCCACGGTATTGAAGTATCTGGTTCCTATTCTTCTTTAAATTGAGCTAACAATACTTTAATTAACCTCTGTAAGGAACTAGTTCTTCTCCTATGCTATTTTCATTCTCCCTGCATACCTAAAGTTAGCAACTGTCATATCTCTGTTTTTATACGCTTCTTACCATCTCGATTGTAGATCGTTCTAGTTTTCCTATTCAAACATCAGGTTAAGTCTTCCCACTTCCTTCGTCTTTTAGTTGCACAATCACTTAATTGTGTATCTTTTGGTGTTTGAGTTGTACGAAAGAATCTCGCATTTCCTTCATTCAATTTTTCCATCCATATGGAATCATCTTGTGTATCCTTCTTAAGGACCTTTAAGTAAAAGCTATTTTGTATTAGGACTATCAGGAGAAGGATCGAATATTTCTATTGGTAGAAATCCGTTTTTAGCATGTTAATTTAGTTGAGGTGTCGCAACTTATGTCTCTTAGAAATTCGGTTTTGGAAAATCAGCTCTACTAGTTTTAAAGCCTTAAGTCGTTAAAGGCACTAATACAGATGGATTGTTTTGCTTGAAGTTTTAAGTCTCTTCATTACAAAGCAGTAGATGAGGCTACTTATTCTTAGGATTCTTTTAGTTTAACTAATAATTGGCTGCAGATGACTCTTTGAAGATCCTTTCTGTTTGAGTGAAGTTCTTTTATGGCTATACATCTAGAGTGTCTAATCTCAAGGGAGGAATTTTATCGATATTTTTAGTAAACACTGTAATTTTATCAGACGAGAAGAACACATTAGTCTAATAGTCCGAAATCTATTCCTTCGCAACCTTTTCTCCCTATTTATGTGCCTGCACTATCTAGCTTAATTAATGCTTTTGCAAAATGTATTTGGGAAGTTTAGAACTCTTTTATAATTTTTCCGGTGCATATGAGTGGACTCGTTTAGCATTCAGATTCGAAATAGTTTACGTTCGTTCAGTCTATGATTCTAAAGAATCTTAGAGAAGCGAAAGTCTATCACTCTTTTTCCTTTTGCTTCTAATCTTATGGAGATAGTTCTACACCTCTTCATTTCTAGTAGGTGGTTTAAGCATTTTTTGATTGATAGTTTGCTCATCTTCCAGTAGCTATTGAAGTATATTAGGAGTTTCACAATTTAGCTTCTTTACCTTAAATGAAGGCTCCTGACCGACAGACATGCCAAATCTCTCTCTTAAAGTCTCTTACTCCAGTTAATTAAGTTCGTATTGTACAAACTAGTTAAACCCTCTGTTTTGTCTCTCTCTCAGATTCATATAATTCCAGTCCATTTTATGTATCAATAATTAAAAAAAAGATTAAGGGAGTTTTATTTTTAAGGAAACTAACAAAATTAAGGGTTAATTTATCCCATTAAGCTGGGAGATCTTTTTTGGTGTTAATTGGTTACCAAAGGAGAGAAAGAAACTTTTACAAGTCATTAGATAAAGCGAACCAATTAGGTTAGATGGATGGTGCATAAGATTACTCTAAGGAGTTATCTGAGACTAACTGTAAAGGGGCCTTTGCTTCTTAAGCTTTCTTATGTCAATTAAGCTACTAATTAAAGCTTTGTTGATATATCTTTTAAGTTACATAAAAACGATATAAAAAAGTCACAAACGAAACAGCTCTTAAGAGCAATTTTATTTAAACTTATCATTTAAGCTCTAAGAAATATTCACTGAAGGTTAGATATTAAAAAGCATTTAAATAAACTACTTCAGTATAAATAGGACTGTTGTTTTCATACCCTGGATATATAGTAAGCTAATCAGCTATTTCTTACTTATATTAACTGTCATCATTTCCATGCTAAGCTTTTGATTAGCTTGTCTTGCTTTTTATAGTTATTTTTCATATTTCCTCTCATACTATGAAATGCATGTAAGAAGGAAGCTCTTTAATGGATATTGCCTTATAGTATACTTTATTGTAACAATGATGGGTATATAGAAGTAAGGTTTTGGTATATATAACTGAAAAATCTCTTTGGAGGTAACTAAACTTAAGTAATTAGCCTTACAAAGAAAGTTAGTAGATGGGATTCCTACTTGAAGATATGAAGTCTATGACTTATTGCTATATTAGCATGATTATCCTTCAACCTTTTAATCAGTTAATATTTGAATCCATTTTGACTCACTAGATATATTAAATGTGATCAAGATATCGAAGTGCTATAATAGCTAAATATAAGCTTTCCCTTTGAAGTATCTTCATTTTCATTTTTCTCACTTAATAACCAATTAACTATTAAAGTAGCATTTATATCAGTTTTTGATATCACTTAATGAGATCTTCACTGAGTAATTGGATCATTCTTCAGTTTTAAATTGACACTATTAAAAAGAAAGGGTAAGAAGCTTCAGTTTCATGATTAGCAATTTAGTAAACAATCTTCATTAAGAGTCCTCATTTGCTAATACACTCTATATAGTGCTACCAATTCATTATTCAAGTAATGAAAAAGCAGATATTTAGATACTACAACATTACCTTATTTATCATGTTACTTGCTTTGTAGATTAGAATAGACATTTAATGACACTTCATTTATTGAGCCTTCAATGTTGAAACTAACCAAAATGAAAAAGCATATAGTAGCACATTTTCTTCTCAATATATACTTGAAGTAAGATTGCCTCAGGCCTTTACTTTCTATATGTAGCATAAACTGAAAACTATAAATAGAGGAAATCGAAAGTAAGGTAGGCTATGTGATAATGGATACTCTTCATTGGTTAATAAAAATACAGATAAATAAATTAAGATCTCGTTTCATTCTCTCCTTCGTCTTGATCTTCTTGTTAGTAATTCCTTAGTACCATTTGCTTAGACTCTACCTACTCGTTGAAAATCAGTTCGAAGTTGTTCTACAACATTCCTTCTTATGATTATTTACCACATGCCGGTGCTGGGTATAATGTGTCGCATACTATTCTGCAGTAATAACTAACCTTATGCAGTTTTCTATAACTTATGGTATAAGTCTTGATAAATATGGGGAAGATAGTTCTAAGCAAGGATTAGAATTGACTTCAATGAGATAAGGATTTCCTTTGAAATCTAGTAGAAAGTCATATCCAAATAGCTCAAAGCAATTTTATTACCTTTTAGGTTCTATCTTTAAATACACAGCTAAGATAGATTCTCTTATAGTCTACTTTATCTTTGGAATGATCATTTGAAGAAAGTCAAGCTTGTACTTGATTTGGAGATATTTCTACAGCTCTTAGTAGTTCAATTTGTTCCCTTACTCAAATTTATTGTAATCCTCTCCATGCTTTTATACCGCATCGTTAGTTAAATGAATAAGTGATGAAGAATCTTCGCATGTAAATTCCTTTGAACTTGTTCTTATATATCCATCTTTACTTCAAAAAGCCATTAAGTTGCTGTTTATTACAGTAATCAGTACGAAGATACGAATGTCAAATTTTCTTTTCTTGTACAATAAAGGTTTTATATACTCCTGGATAAGTCAGGTGTGCTTCTTTCCATCCTACCCAAGAGCTTTCTTACTTATATAGCTTTCTATTACTGCTAAGTTATTATTAGATACCTAAATACCCTCTCCTCTATTCGTATTCTCCCCTGGCTTCAATATCCACATATTCCATTTATTTTACTGTTCTCTGTTATTAAATTCATTCAAAAATGCCTAGTAGTTCATATCAGCTTGCTGTTTCTTAATATGGTATGTTAAAGGAATTTGGATGTAGCAGTCTCTTTTCTAATTTTTATAGAACTGCTGCATGTTCTTCAGTAGATTCTTCTTATTTGATAAATTGTGATTGTTCTCTAGGTGGTTGTAAGTTTTAATTTCAGTAGCGTTAGCTTATCTTAACTTTGAGTACAGTTTGATGTGCTAGCTTTTGCTGATTTTAAGTATTCCATATTTATCATACAACTGCTCTATATCTTAGCTGGAGTAGTTCTCTAAAACTCCCATTGCTTTTGCATGTAGTTCTTAAAGGTCTCGATAAACAAACTCAGTTACTCCTTGCTTCTTAGCCATTTTTCTTGACTGTATGTTAGCCTAGAATTTTTGAAACCAAGGACTTCAAATAAAATTAGCATTTTCAGGTTTTTCAGCTTAAATCCATCATCATCTTTTTTTGAATTCTTACTTGATTAAGACTGAATTATTCCCATTGAAAACATAATATTTGTAATATCCATTTTCAGGAGGTAGGGATAATATTCCATTACATCCACTAATTATCAAACTAAGCTCATCTTCTAGGAGTCTTTTGCAAAGTAATCAGATCGATTTGTTTTTTTTCATTACCTTAAGTAATGATTCAGCCATATACTCTTCTTCCTGTTATCCTTCATTCTACTCTGGCTTAAAACTCAATCCTAGCTATTCTCTTAAGTGCAAGGCTTGCTAAGCCATTAGCATTTAGAAAGCTCTGTACTCTGACATGGATATTAATTTATACTAGTGACTCAAGTCTTTTCTCTAGTTCATTGTATTAAGCTTCTAAGAACTCTTCATTCCTATTCCTTTTATTTCAGGGAATTCAAGCTTTCTTCTTAAAAGAGGAGGAGAAAGTTCCTAAGTGTTCTACCCCATCACATCATTTTCCTAGTTGTTAATAGTAGATAAATTTAGTAGCTTCTAGGAGTCAATTTTCAAATCCCTCTGTAGTTTACTTTTATCTATGCTCTTATCCAGCATATTTGGTCTAATATCATTCATCGATTTTTCTTTCATTTTGCATCTCTTCTAGCCATCAACAACCAGATTCTATAAATTAGGCTATAACTTAAAGTCCAAATCTTTCTTCTTAAGCGATATTCTCTTCTCCCTAGCTCTTGTTAAGAAGTTCCTAGTTTTATACTTACTATAATACTGAATGATGCTAGACTTCTTACCACATTTCTACAAGTCAAACATCTGCTAGTTTGCCTCTATAATTTTGGAATGATCAAGTGAGTTGTTTAGTGGTGACTCTTAGCTAATATCCTTGTAGCTATTTTTTAACCTTATTAGATCAAATATAAAAGCTTACTTTCTTTTAAGCTCCTCAAACTCCATTTATTAGCTCGCTTTAAACCTCTTAAGGCTTTTAGATTAACTAATTAGTTCACTATAGTCAGTCAGTATAAATCTGGCTTAAGGGGATATTACTTTGGCTATAAATACAAGAACTGGGGTTTTTCTAGAATGCTCAGTTTGGTATCTAGTGTAACTTTGAAAAAAAAAGGAATAACTGTTGAGGCTTTAAAAGGGATTAAAAGATATTTTTACCTTGAATGTGAGGAGAAAAAGATTAGGGATATGGCATGTAGTTTCTATAGACTAGCTCTATGAGATTAAATCTACTAAAGGAATAACAAATTACTCTATATAAGACTCAAGATATAGAGTTCTCGTTTCTACACAAGACAAAAAATAAAGGTCCCTGGGTAGTATGGATACTAAGTAAATATAATTACTTATGATATAAGAAAATGATACTTTAGTCTATTAGATATATTTTCTTAAGCCATAAGTTAATAGTATTATAATGATTAGTTTAGATACGAAAATATGCTTGATATGATAGGCTTAGTAGCAGAAATTGTTACTAATAGAGAGCTAAGATGTATTTAGTAATTTATACTTTCATTATTAAGAATTGTTTTTATAATTTACTTTAGTTTGGAAATAGGAGTTAGAATCAGATTTTTGGTATTTAAGATGTTAGATATAACTTAAAGTATCTTTGTAGCTTTTATTACCTCACAACTTCTTCTAAAATTCCTATCTCTCTTATTATTGTTTGGATTTAGTCACGGAATTTGATCACTGGAACTTCTTTACTTTAGTATTTACCTAATCTGGTTCTTTTTTTCTTTAATTCTGCTAGTCTTAGGTTTGAAAGAAGTCGCTTGTACTTTTTGGAGGTTAAGTTCTCACTGATGATGCTGCAAAGCTTTGACCTACAGAAAAATTTTCACTCTATCCCATTTAGAATTACAAGGGATCTACACTCGACGTTTTCTAGTTTCTTTCTTAGGTTTGAATTAAAGGAGCCAGTTTTCGTTATTGATTTGCAAAGCTTTTAGACTCTGTCTTGCTATTTCTTAGCATAGCTTTCATGATTTATATTTCCTAATCTTTCTCTTCTATTTACTTATTCAAGTTTTATAGTTTATCCATTAGCTTTTATTTAATTGTGCTTCCTTAATTCTATTACATGAGTTTAAGTTCTGAGATCTGCTTAGATTTTTCAACAAGTGAATTGCTCAAGTTTCTTATTTCGTTATCCTTGTTAACTAACTCTTCTGATAGTTTTTTTATCCTTTGTAATGCTTTTTCAATCTATATTAGAAATTACCTTCTCTTCTCTACTTTATGCTCATTGCTAATGATCCTTATATAGCTTAAATACCTTCTCACCATAATGCTCATTTTCTGCTATTTTCTGCCATAATTCCTAATTTTAAGCTACCAAGAGTTTCTTATTTTCTTATAACTCTTCAATCTATTTCTTTTGTTCTTGGAACTAATCAAGAATTTCACTTTTGTTAGGTTAAGAAACTTTAGATTGCTGTTATTTGTTACTTCCTGTTGTGACTTAAACCTGATTCTCACTCTGTTTTTATGCTTTCTTCTCCTCCTTTACTCCACCTTAATGTCTTATATTAGAAAGCTGGAGTTCAAGATCTCTTATCCTTTTATCTTTAGTCAGATTCTGCTCAGATAAGTCAAAATTTTTCTATATTGTATCATTTACTGCCTCTTCTTTCGCTATTTTCTATAGATCCTCTAACTTCTTTTCCAATACTTTTTTCTACTTAGATGTTTGCTTCAATTATTACTTTAATTACTAAAATTGAGCAAGAGGAATTACATTACTGTAATAGTCCTTTACTAGTTATACTTATTTCCTAAGTTACTCGTTTTCTACTTCTGGAGGTTATACATTTTCACCTGCTTTTTGTCCTTGGACTTTTGTTTTTTAGCTCTTTTGTTGTAGTTGTTTAATCTCATCAAAATAGAGATCTTTCACACCTTTTTTTCTTGGTTAATTGCTTTACGAATCCTCATTTAAAGGATTAGAATCATTCTTGTTAACGGCATCTAATAATTATTATAAAGCTTCAGTTAATAAAACCATTCTAGTTGAATCTTCTTTAACTGTTTCCTTTTTACTTACTTTCTAATTAAGCAACTAACGCTAAGCTTCTGCTAGTATTTTTATCTATTTTTGCTAATCTTCGAGTTCATTTTTCATTTCTATTTTTTACTGAAGAAGGTCTCGCTAAGCGCCTGCAAGAATCTTAGTTTGCTTTTATTACTCTTATAACTCAGTTTTTATATCAAGCTTTTATGATAAGAGACCTCTTTAAGCTTCTGCTAGTATCTTACTTTATGTTTACTGGTCTTGTATGTTTGTCTTGTTTTCTACCTTTTACGAAAGTAAGTCTCTCTAAGCTTCAGCAAGTATTTTTATCTGCTTCTGCTACTCCTGTATTTCGTTCTTCATTTCTAGCTTTTGTTATAACAAATTTCTTTAAGCGTCTGCTAGTATCTTAGATTACATTTATTTATCTTAACTGGTACTCTTATTTTCTAACTTCTATTATAAAAGAGTTCTCTAAGCATCTGCAAGTATCTTAGTTTACTTCTACTAATCTTGAAGATCAGTTTTAGTTTCTACTTTCTTTGAAAGTAGTTCTCTTTAAGCTTCTGCTAGTATTTTGTTTTACTTTTGTTAATCTTGAAGTTCATTTTTAATATCTAGCTTTTACTATAATAAATCTCTTTATGCTTCTGCTAGAATTTTAGTCTAAACCTACTGGTCTTAAATAGTATTTTTCATTTCTAACTTTTATTAAAGAAGAGTTATCTAAGCTTCTGCCAATATCTTACTTTACATAGACTAATCCTAAGAGTTTGACTTGTTTTCTACCTTTTATTGAAGTAAATCTCTCTAAGCTTCTGCTAGTATTTTTATCTATTTCTATTATTCCTGTATTTCGTTCTTCATTTCTATCTTTTGTTGTAGCAGATTCCTTTATGCCTCAGCTAGCATTTTAGATTACATTGATATATCTTGATTTATATCTTTACCCTCTACTTTTTACTACAGTAGATTTCTCTAAGCTTCAGCTAAAATCTTAGTTTGCTTTTGGTAATCTTAAAGATCACTTTTTATTTCTACCTTTTATTAAAGCAGAGCTCTTTATGCTTCAACTAGGATTTTGTTTTATTTTTGCTATTCAAGAAGCTCATTTTTTATATCTACCTTTTATTATAGTAGATCCCTTTAAGCTTCTGCCAGAATTTTAGATTAGACCTATTAGTCTTAGAACCCACTTTTATTCTCTACTTTCTACTATAATAAGCTACGCTGAGCATCAGCTAGGATCTTAACTACCTTTTACTACTCTTGCATATCCCCTTTTATTTCTATCTTCTACTATAATAAATCTCTCTATGCTTCAGCTAGAATCTTATTTTACATCTACTAATCTTGCAGCTCATTTTTAATACCTACCTTCTACTAAAGCAGATTTCTCTAAGCCTCTGCTAGTATTTTACTCTACATCTAATACTCTTGGTACCCGCTCTAGTTTTCTACCTTTTTCTAAAGAAGTTAGCGTTAAGCTTCCGCTAGTATTTTGTTAAGCTTTTATTGTTCCAACAATTCGGCTTTTACTTCTACCTTCTGTTATAGAAGATTCCTCTAAGCTTCTGCTAGTATTTTAGTTTAGGCAGATTGATCTTAGAACCCAGTTTTATTTTCTATCTTTTATTGCAAAAGAGTCCTCTAAGCATCTGCCAGTATCTTATTCTACTTTTATGCATCTTATAGTTCGCTCTTAGTTTCAATCTTTTATTATAAAAGATCGCGCTAAGCTTCAGCCAAAATCGTTATCTACTTCTGTAGAGCTTAATTTTCGTTCTTCATTTCAAGTTTCTAATTAAGTAAATCTCTTTATGCCTCAGCTAGTATTTTTGACTATACTTACTGATCCTAAAATCCATTCTTGCTTTCTATTTTTTACTGAAGAAGAGTACGTTATGCATCTGCTAGTATCTTAACTCGCTTCTATTACTCTTACACTTCATCTTTGTTTTCTATCTTTTATTACAATAAGTCACGCTAAGCTTCAGCCAGTATTTTGATTTGCTTTTACTATTCTTGAATTTCATTTTTAATGTCCTATTTCTGCTAAATTAGGCCTAGCTTTTGCTAAAGTAGATCTCGTTATGCTTCAGCTAGTACCTTAATCTGTAGTTACTAGTCTTGCTTGCTCTCTTTGTTTTCTATCTTTTACTGGATAAGATTTCGTTAAGCTTCAGCTAATATCTTCAATTACTTTGATTGATCTTAAGCTTCATTCTTCTTTTCTAGTTTCTACTATAGAAGATCTCTTTAGGCTTCTGCCAGTATTTTGATTTGCTTTTATTATTCCTGGTTGAAACTCTTGGTTTCTATCTTCTACTCAATGAGATTTCTTTGAGCCTCTGCAAGTATTTTGGTTTGTTTTTATTGATCTTGCAAATCATTCTTCAATTACAATTTTTACTATAGTAAGCCTCTTTAAGCCTCCGCTAATATCTTACTTTGCGTTTGTTACTCTTGTTTACTTTCTTTTTAATCTAATTTCTATTGTATCAAGCTTCTCTAAGCTTCAGCAAGTATTTTAATCTGCCTCTACTACTCCTGTATTTCGTTCTTCATTTCTAGCTTTTGTTATAACAAATTTCTTTAAGCGTCTGCTAGTATCTTAGATTACATTTATTTATCTTGACTGGTACTCTTATTTTCTAACTTCTATTATAAAAGAGTTCTCTAAGCATCTGCAAGTATCTTAGTTTACTTCTACTAATCTTGAAGATCAGTTTTAGTTTCTACTTTCTTTGAAAGTAGTTCTCTTTAAGCTTCTGCTAGTATTTTGCTTTACTTTTGTTAATCTTGAAGTTCATTTTTAATATCTAGCTTTTACTATAATAAATCTCTTTATGCTTCTGCTAGAATTTTAGTCTAAACCTACTAGCTCTTAGATTCTTGCTGAATCTCTTTCTTTGCTTATAATAAGTCCATCTATGCCTTGCTTAGCATTTTTATCTACTTTTCACTCTGCTCTTAGTTATTACGCTTATCTTGAAGCAGTTACATTTGAGCTTTCGCCAGGATTTCATTTTACTTCTTCAACTGTTTAATCTCCTCATTAAGTTTCCTTTACTCTTCTTTCAATTAATTAATCTCCTCAGACTCACTCACATTTCCTTTTTCATTTTGCTTAGACTACTAAGATCCTTCTTTACTATCCTTCTCTTATAACTGTTTTTTATATTCCTCGTTCTACTTCTACAAGCTCTCCACTTATTTTTCTAGTTACTGAACTTAGTTTTTCAGCAAATCAGTTTCATTTTACTTCCCTTTATTTGCCGACATTTATAAGATCAGCTAATAGTGTTAAGTATGTATTTTAAATCTAATTAACCTAATTAATTACTTATATAAGTACACTCTTAATACTACCTTAGTTAACCTATTATATATACAATCTTTTTCAGACTTTTTCACTAGCTATTACCTATCTCCCTTCTTTTTTACTATCACTTGTTTTACTTACTCAAGAATTTACTTTTTCACTCATCTGATTAATAATATTCCCTTATATATCCGAGATTAAAGGGGTGGATAAGACTAGTCCCTTTCATAATAACAGACGTATGTTTATGTAATTACATTGTGCCTTTTAGTACTTAAACTCTAGATCTTTATGCTCTTATCACTAATCTAATTGGAATCTGCTATCCTTACTAATTTTTATCGATAGCTTCACTAAAACTCCTTATATATACTACATATTCTTATCCTTTCCCATAGCCATTTAAAATACTCTAAGACAGTGCTAATGTACAAGCGTATTTACATATATTGACTGTATATTTATACCTAGATCGTTACTTTAGGTAATGTTTAGCTTTAGCTTATTATAAGCATTTAAGATTTTTAATTCCTTTTACAAATCTTTTAAGCTTCAGTTAACATACTTAAGTTTTTAGTCCTTAAGTTTAACTTAAGCTTATTCATTATAACAGTAGAAGGTAACTACTATCTGCTACTTTTCATATGATAGAGGACTAGACAATTCCAATCCTTTAATTAGCTCCTTTTATACCTTTCTTAGTATACTGAAGTTAGCCACTTTATATATAGTTGTAGCTTAATGAACCCCACTTGAGTGCCAAACCTTAAGACTTAGACAAACTCCTCTAGTCAGCATTACTTCATTAAGTTCTATTCTATTCCCAAACTACCATCATCGTACTTCCTTACTCTTTTACCTCATACAGAGTACTTACATTACAGCTACGAGTCAGTCTATCTCAACCATTTAAGTAGGTAATACTTTATATCTCTTAGTGGGGTTAAAGTAGTATAGACTTGGAAAAAGTAAGTTAAAGTACTGAAACTAAGAAATCTAATATTTCCTTCATTTAGTCAATTTCTTAGCCACATACTATAAATGGTAAGGTACCTATTGATACTAGTAATTGCTATAATAGAAATTAGCCTAAGTGTGTAGTAGGAAGCATTTCCTAGTAGTAGCTTTAACTCCTTTAAGCATGTATTGATAATAGGAATTGATGGACTTGGATATGAATACTTGAAGAACTATACGTATAATTTACCAAATATTAGAAGATTAATAAATCAAGGAACTACCTACACTGCTATGCGAAGTATTCACCCTTCTTCTTCTGGACCTAATTGAGGAGCGATAATAACTGGAATGAACTTGGAAATGTCAGGTGTGTGAGATAATGCATGGAACAGAGATTTTACAAATCCATAAATAACTGATGATGGTTTACCACCTATAACAGGAAAATCTAATATTCCTCCTACTATATGGAAGATAATGAAAAAATAGAAGCCTTAATATACAGGAGCTTTCTCTTTTTCCTGGGATAAGCTGCTAAACTATGTAGAAAACTAATACATCGAAGACTATTATCGAGGGTATAAGAACGATTACTCAACTACATACGAAATGATAGAGTACATATATATGTAGCGCAATCTAATGTTCGTTTAGTTAGACTAAGTTGATAAAGCAGGACACTAGTCTTTCTGAGGAAGCTCTTACTATTACGACTTTGTAAAAGCTGCTGATGATTATGTAGGATCTTTGCTTGATGCTATAGTGTAAGGAGGAATTGATAATTCAACACTTATTGTGATAACTGCTGATCATGGAGGTATTGGAAACACTCATGGTTTCTTTAACTAAGTTTGCATGAGCGTTCCTGGAATTTTTTACGGTCCCAATATTCAAAAGAATAAACAAATAGACGATCCATCATCAGTACTGGATATTGCACCAACAGTCTTATGGGCTTTAGGAGTAAAACCTCCTGAGTATATGAGAGGCAAAGTTCTAATAGATATCTTCAAAAATTAGACAAGCAACTACAAAAAGAGCCTATTCGAAGAATACGCTAAGTACTTAGAAAGCCTATAATAACACTTTAGTATATAATTCTAAAATTAGACGTATTTCAGTACACTCACACTATCTCTTTTTTCCTCATATACTTAATATAGTTATATCTCAAGAATTCAAGAGCAAGTAAATAAAAAAGCTTTTAATACTCTTCTTGTTTGAATTTTTTAATATTAACTCCATCTACTCAACTCAACCTACTCAGAACTAGATACTCCGTTCTTATTAACAACCAAACCCAAGAATCAATTTTTTTATCTCCCCTTCTCCTCTACACTCCTTCTTACTCAACTCTAAGTCATAAAGCTCCCACTTCATACTAGAATTTCAGATTTACGATCACATAAAAAAGGGAAGATTCTAGAATGAAGCTAAAGAGTAAGTAGGGAAAGAAACAGTAAACGAACAGTAAATATCAGTCTTAATTTTCTATTGAAATTCCCTTTTTTATGTGAAATTAAGTAGTTTTATGGCTATTTATTGAATATGATATAATCTTATAAATGAAAGCCAATTATAACCAGCTAAAAATCTCGACGTAAAGTCAAACTCCTTCTAGTTACCGAAACTGTATCACTCCTAGTGAGAAAACTAGACTACATGAGATGTAAGGAGAAGATTCAGGAGGGGATCATCCTCATTTGATCCCACACTCTTCTAGTCCTTCTTCTCCTCGTATGAATTAGATACTTTTCAAAGATAAAACTGAAAGAACTATATTTGAAAGGCCTAAGAGACAGGGATATCTGCTATATAATATAAAGGAGGCTTAGAACGAAAATGAAACGTAAAAGATTTTAAAAATAGCAGGGAAATCTCTAGGTTTCTAGGACAAATCGGATAAGGTTAGTTTTAGTTCTTCCAGTTCTTTGATGAATGAAATACTAGAAGAGGAAGAATCAGACAAAACTATTCAGTTGCATAAGCTAAAAATGCAAACTGACTGACTGGATCTTGCTAATTCCTCTATCAAAAAGTCAACACCTCTTTCAGGAATTAAAGAGGAGCAAGATGAGGAAACTTTTCGGTTTCAAAGGACGAAAAGCTGAAATAAAAAATCGAAAGATCTAACTGAAGAGTTGTTATTGACACCTAAGATAAGGATTAAGAATATAATGGAAGAGATAGGAGAGGAAAACTCTGAAGAGACTTAATTTTCATCTAGAAGAAGATTTAGAAAATAGTTGATTGTTATTGATAAGAGCGATAAAGTTAAGGCTAACAGACCTTCTCAGCCTCTTTAAGAAATTACAGAAAGTGCAGAACCAAAGTCATTTAGAAAAAAAATAAAGGACTTCTACGACAAGTCTGAAGATCCTTCTTTCAGACATAAAAGATATTCTTTAGAGTTAATCTTAGAATGTGCAGCTGAAATGAAATCAGAGAAAGTAAATTTTAAGCATATTACAAGCTTCTGTGATAAGACTGAGAAAATAAATTCTGCAGGAAGAAGTTTCTCAAGCTTAGAAGAAGTAAATGAAGAAACTATGTAGCAAGATCAATTCAGGAAAGAAGCAAAGCCTTTTTACGATAAAACAGAAGGCTTTCCTATATCTTAGTCGCTAAACACTTTTAGCAATTTAGAGTAAATTTGTGAAGAGAGGGAGGAAAATAAAATCGCTGAGTTCTAGATAAATAAAGGAGGTTTGATCTTTTGTGATAAGACGGAAAAGATGGTAATGAAGATAAAAAGCTTCGATTATTTGTAAAAAATAGAAGAAATTCCAGAAAAAGACTAAATTCAACTAACTAAGATTTAATAGTTTGAAGACTAAAGGGAAAGCTATGACTTTGTCAGGAGAAAAACTGGTGGAAGTGTACTTGATAATATAGAGGAGCAAGACGCGGATGATGAGATTTAGAGGAAGTAGCTGTAGATAGTGTTTGATAAAGCTGAGGATTATGAAACAAAAAAATCAGTAGATATCTTGTAGTGCATAGAGGAAACTAACGAAAGCGAAAGCAATCCTGTACATTTTAAGTAGTGCTAGACTATTGAAGACAAAACTGATCTTCCATCAAAATCAGAAAGAAACGTTAATATTCTTTAAAACATCGAAGAGGCAGAAATGAAGAGCGAAGGAATGTTTGATTTTAAACATTTGCAAGAGTGGACTTAAAGAGTAGATAGTGTTGGAAAGCCAAAGAAATATTGGGGAGATAATTTTGAAACTATCTAGGAAGAAGTGATACGGCTTGAGTCATCTATTAGCATGGTAGAGGAAGAAAATAATTCATGAGTCTAGAGACACGTTTATACTCTTATTTTTGTATATATTCTTATTATTTTTCGTTAAACTGCATACCAATATCACATTCTATATCCTATTAAGATTGCTTTTAACTTACTGCCTTAGCTTCTAAACTATAATCCAAGATATCATATTAACTATGCTTTTCAGATCAAATTACCAAATTAATTACTTTAAGTGGACATAACTAAGGAAGGTCTAAAGGAAGAGTAAGTTAAGCAACTAATAAAGACTTCAGGCAAGATAGCTTTAGATAATCAAAATCAGTATTCAATAACTCTTGCTTCATTGATTTGTCTAACTTCCTTTTAAGCATACAGTCATACAAAGTTAATAAACTACTATTAAAAATAAACAGTGCAAAGTAAAGGAAAACTCAAACCTTGCTTTTTGCTTGAAAGAGGTAATTAGCACAATAAACCTTATTAGAGGTATTGAAGTAAAGGTATTCATTTATATAACTTTGATGCTTAGCAGATTTGAAATAAGAAGACACTTGGAATTAAAAATAGAATAGAAGGGTTTTAAAGAAGTGTCTAAAAGTATTAGTTTATAGAATCTGCTCTAAGATCTATTAACTAAATAGAAAATGCTTATAGGATGTTTACTGAATCTACCTAAACCTAAATTAATAATGTATAAGAGAGACTAATTCTATATATACACTCAGACATTTCCTACTATTTTCGATAGGAACTCAATAAATCCCATCATAAAGATCGAAATAGTATCGTTTGTATAAAAGGAAAAATTAAATGAGTGAGCTTAATTTAGATTGTATATATCATGAGGTATTAAGGAATTGAAAAGTAATTCAGATATAGTAGGTGAATACAAAAGAGATTTAATCTAAATGACTAAAACTATATAAATATGAGATACTCAAAAAGCCAATTTCTAAAACTGATAAATTCAGCAAAATGTTATATTCCTCTATAATAAGAATCTCCTTTAAATCTTTACAAGGACAAAAAAAGGCATTAAAAGAGTCAAATGTTTATATGCAAAACAAGTTACAAATTACCAAAGTTAAAATATAAGAAAACCTGTGATAGAGAGAGAAAGATATTGACGCTCATTTATAAAATACTTATATTTAGTCATTTTGATACATTTATAGCCTAGATTAGAAATAGTATATCTAAGCTACATTAGTTATAGATATTGAAACCATTTTGAGTATAAATAGCCAAAATATTATTATACCATTAAGTATAGAAAGCTCTTATGTTAATAAAAGAGAAGAATGAAAATTTGGGCTTTTCTGGATGAAAAAAAGAATTTACATCTTTTGATACATTTACAAGACACTTGGATTTTAAGATTATATAGTATATGAAAATATTTAAATTTATACCTTAAAATTAAATTTAGCATCAGCTAATTTAAGTTTAGTATAGCTTCGATAAATCTAAGTCCTTACTTTTAATTTTTTCGTATAAAATAGAAAAGCAAAATCCTTATTATCGCATCAACCTTCCAAATTCGTATTAACATTCATGCCATTTCACCAACTATGCACCTAATACCTAATCAGCATTAACAGTTTATTTACTATCAAGGTGATTTACCGACTACAACAAGTATGCTCTTTCTGAATGTCTTATAGTAGCAAACTAAAGCAAAACTTTCGTAGCACTATAAGCTTATTTTCAGCTAAATCTTATAATATCTTTACTTTTCTTGTAAGTGACTAGATACTCTAATTTAATACTCACTTGAGTTATGAAAATTTATTAAAAACAACAGTTTTCTATCAGTTTCTATCCCTTAAAAGAGATCTCAGTTTGCTTATATAACTTTCAGCTATTTTACCATGCAAGCATTCTTATTATAGCAAAGCTTTATGGGTGTATTCTTATTAGTATCCTTAAGTAGTTTTGATAGGAAGAACTAGCTAGTCAAATTAATGTACCTTTAATGATTATTTAGCGTATTGAAGTTACTCGGAAAGCGACGGCTAAAAATACTTAAATCATATGCATGAAAGTGATGAGATTTAAGGAGTGTATATATCATAGAAATCTCATGGTTTAGTAATAGGTTAAACGAACACCCTAAGATAGATAGTATATAAGCTTTAAACAATCTTGAATGAGATTATTTCCCCATATGAATAGATTCTTTATATGTGTAGTCTGTATAAATTTAAAGCTTTAAAGGTTAAAATATAAGCTTAAGAAAACATAAACCAACGTATGGTTTATTATAAGCGCTATTATAGATCGGAGGCATCTAAGATAAATAAGTTAGTATCGAAGAGAAATAAGAACAGAGACAGTATCATTATACAGCTATTAATTCACCTTTCTGATCAAATCATAAGTTAGTGTATCTTGAAAGCTTAAGGCATCTTCTTTAACTGCTTTTTCCTAGTTTAGTTGCTCGCCTTTATACGGGGTTTGATTGCTTAGTGTCTATAATGAGACTTTAAAAGACACTCAATTAGCTAGTAGAATCAATTAACGTTTGATTGTAGTCTACATAAGCTTGCTATCTTCTTAATAGTCTCTCCTTCTAGCATCTTGGATAAGACAAAAGAGAGTTGAAAGCAGTTTAGGTATAATAGAAGACTAATGGAAGTATTTCCTATAGGAGTGAGTTAATTAAATTTAAAGTCTTTGGAATTAAATTAAAATGAGTTATTACTAAGACACTACAGCCTCCAAAGACGAATGCTCTTCCTGTGGGATTATCATAGGAACTTTTAGCACTAAGCATGTTTGTTTCTTCTGTAGAGGTATAATGTGCAATGATTGTAAGGACTATAGACCAACACGCTAACTAGCCTAGAAAATATGCAGACCTTGCAAAGAAGATTACATGCTTTAAAAAATACCCAAGAGCTTGCATAGAAGGTATAGCTAACTGGAGAACGCTGAGATGTAGAAATAATTTGAGATTGAGCAAACTAAAAATACTAGCCAGGAAACTGTTCAGTTTATGAATGAAATAAAGTAGCAAATCAAGGAAGTGAAGGAAGATAATTAACAGCTCAGGGTTAAGTCAATCACCGATCAGAGCGACTTCAAAGATAGGTAAAACAAAATGCTGATATAAATAGAAACTACAACTCAGGCTTTAACTGCTTATAACGAATAAGTGGTTCAAAAATAGCAAGAACTTCAGAATCAGTATAAGGAAAAAAGCAAACTCTCGGACTAAATTAAGAACTACAAAGCCTAACTTTAAGATCTAGCTGAAAAGCTTAAGATTGAGGAATAGTGTAGTGAAGAAATTAGGAATGAGCTAGAAACAAGCAAAAAAGAAATTTCAAGTAGAACCAACAGCGTTTCTTAAATAAATGAAGATAACCAAATCTCTAGAAAAAGCTAAACAATGGTTCCATTAAGCGATCAAAAAGCAGAGTTTAGTAAAGAAGGAAATACTGAGAATGATCCAGTTAACACATGTTGCTGCTTTAAGAAGAACTGAAAATTTAATTGTGCATAATTCTTAAAACCACTTTTAATATTCTGGTCTTCAGTTTAAATATAAACATAACATAAGTAACTTGGCTTGGCTGGCTAAAATTTACTATACCAAACAATTACCAAAGCCAATTAGAAAATTCAACTTTGAATGTAAAGCACTGAGTCACTATATTTCTTTCTGATTAATTCCTTTTAAACCTTTCTGTTATAAAATAGCGTAAAAGGAAGCACTTAATAATTGCTCATATAAAGAGTAAGAAAATGCCTAAAATTAAATGCAACAGAACAAAAAAAGCTCCTGCTGGATTTGATTTGATATAAGAGACTTTAAGAGAATTCGATTAAAAGCAGAAATAGGTACATGATGAACCTACGGAAAATAAGAGGAAAATTGAAATGACGTGGCCTATACTTCAGCTAAATCATCAAAGGTCACGATATATCTTTGAATTATACTACAGAAAGAAGGAAATTACAAGAGAATTATATGAATGACTACTACAGGAGAAATATGCTGATGCAAATCTGATAGCTAAATGAAAGAAATAAGGATATGAGAAACTTTGCTGCCTGCTATGCATACAAAACTCTAGTCACCACTTCAAAACTACATGTAAATGCAGAGTGCCTAAAAAGAGTCTAGAGGAAAATGAAATGGTAGAATGTTAGCATTGTGGATGTAGAGGATGCGCTTCTTGTGATAAATGAACTTCTAATTGTTTTAGTAAATTAAGCATTCATTAAGTTTCACACTCTTAAAGTAAATCAATTATATATACTATAGCTAATTAAATCCCACTATACTTTGTATAGTTGGCATAGATACTTAAACATATAGTACCTTGTGGCAAGACTTTAAGTCATGTATTAGATACGCTCTAATACAAAGATGATATTTGATTATATTTAAACTCTCTTATAGAAGGCTGTGATAGTCAATTTAGCTCTCACATGTAAAGAGGTAAACAATTTCAAGACTAAGTCACTTGCTTATCGATATACAGCATAAATTACCTAAGATCATAATAAGCTTGATCATCTCTAATTTGAACTCTTCATATTCCCTTCATTCATTTATAGGTTCCTTTTCTGTGAGTCTCCAAATAGAAGTAGTTAGAGTATATAGATATTATTATAATAAACTTACTCTCTTTAAAAGGATTTAGGATATAATGGATAAGCATAATAAACTAGCAAATGCGGGGAAGTAAATTTTAGTCAAAAGCAATGCAAATAAACCTCCTAAGCATAAGTCTTCTATGACTATTATATAAGAGATAGAGTCTCCTCAAGCTAGTCCTAAAGATTTTTAGTCTAACTAGTACTTTTAGTATGCTAACTAGCAGCAACTCTAAAAGGAATATTAGAAGTAGAAATCCAGCTCCTAAGAAAATATATTTGACATCCAAAATGAAACAGCCTCTACTTTCAATCAACCAAGCAATTAGGCAAGTCCAATAATCAATCCTAATAATAAGCCGCTGCAGTTATAAATGAAACCATTTAGTTCTAATAAATCTATGCAGGATTTACAACCAATGATCTTAAGGATAGATTCTGATATACTAAGAGAGGGTTTAGTAGTTAGAACTTAGAAAATGAAAGTCATGTGTTTAATGAGGATGACATAATGCTTAGCAAAGTATGTTTAGGTAGTGGTTCATATGGATAAGTATTTAAGGCGTTAGACACATAGCTTGGGTAGTTTTTCGCATGCAAAATGATCAGAGTACCTAAAAATAAGAAATATAACAAGTACTTGGAAAATACGATAAAAGAGATAGCTTTATTGAGGCATATATAGCATCCTAATATTGTTAGGTATCTAGGGAATTCTCAGCATGAATAAGAAGATGAAACAATAATTAAAATATATATGGAACTTATGTCAGGAGGAAGTATCAGCACCATGCTAAAATACTACGGGCCTTTTCCTGAAAATATAATTAAGAAGTTTACAAGGCAGATTGTAAAAGCGCTATAGTATTTACATTCCCAAAATGTCATACATCGGGATTTGAAGGTAATCATCTATATAGGGAGCTAATGTTCTTGCTTCTGGGGATGGAACAGTTAAAATAGCTGATTTTGGTCTTAGTTTACACTTTGATGTTTTAGAAGTAAATTCAACGTCTGTATCTGAGCTTAGTAACGAGTATAAAGGGTAAATATTTTATACTTTGTAGAAGTGAAAGATGAATGGCACCAGAAGTGATCAAAGGAGAAAAATATGGAAGAAGAATTGATATCTGATCCTTAGGCTGTACAGTAATAGAAATGGCAACTGCATAAATTCCTTGGCCAAAAGTAAAAACTTAAGGAAAACTGATTATTAAAATGGAAAGAGGCAAGAAGCCTCCTTTTCCTTAGAACATTTCTAAAGAAATGTATGATTTCATTGACAATTGTTTGACTCATTGTGCTAAGGATAGACCACACTCGGAAGATTTACTAGATCATCCATTTTTAAAAGAAGAATACGAATGAAATTAAATAAGTTTGTTAGTTAATACTTTGTTCTACATTTCTAAATTCTTATATATATGATTACTATTTTTCTCCAGCTTTTTCAATTTCAATTATTGTTATGTGTCATACTTGCCTTTGGCTACGAATCTCATATCGTTTTTGGACAGATATTCAGATTTTGCCAATTTATACTGTGGCTACTAGACATTCTATTTAAGCATTTCTTTATTCTACTGATGCTACTTGAATCGATAGAAACTATAGACTTCCTGTGTGGTCTAATCACTTTTATTCTTCTTATAGTTGTGTATTAAATATTCCCTTGAGGGTATGAGAAAAACTATTTTTTCATAAGGTATTTTGTCCATAAACCTCCTAGTTTCAAAATATCTATTCAGTCCAAATAAAAAGGCATTTCTTTCGTCTGAATATTCATATGCATAATATCCTTTATTGTTAGCTTTATATAGCTTTACTCTATTAAGTATCAAATATTCAATTATTAGATCATTTTTGCTTTTAAAGGCAGCATGTAATAGAGTATTCCCGTTGTTATTCTTAAAGTCTATCTTTCCTTACATATTATACACTAAATGCTATACTAGCAGAAAGTTTCCCTGCTTACATGCGTAATATAGCGAGTTGTTTCCAGCTTTATCTCTCTAGTTTACATCATAAGAACTTATGAGATGCGACATATCTTTCACTTCTTTAATGGCTCCTTCCTTTACATACTCTATAAAAGTCTTTATTTTATTACTGCGTTTTGTAGTTCGATCCTAGCTTAAGTTCCTAGCATGCTATACAGCTAGATTTTATAGCATTTACTTCTGGGATTTGTTTACAACGTTAATACCGTCTCTTCTTTCATTTTTGTTCGATGACTATGTAAAGAAATTTTCTTCAGCTTGGATTTAGTTTTGGTTTTATCTCCATTTCTATTTTTTCATCATCTTATCTAATTCCTTCATTTCTTTGTAAATCCTCTTCTACTTTAACATTTTGAAGAAGCTTTATATCTTTACAGTCGCCCATATTTTTTCAGCCATTGATGGCTCTTTTTGATTTTTCTTAGTTAAATTGCCAGGACCTCCCCAACAAGGCTTTGAATAAGACAGGCTTTTGTTATGAGCTGCCTTTGGGACTTAGGAATGCTTAGTAACTGAATTCTTATCAAGAGCATTAATGATTGTAGAGTACTTTTTGATATCTTTTATAAGCTAACTATGATTTTATCTTTTAACCCTTTCAGTGTTTTATTTTCTAATCACTTCTTACAAACTTTTTCGAGTTTAAAAGCTCTTACTTTATAGAAACTACCTTCTTGAGTTCATTGCTATTTGGTATTTATTTTTGAACTTATCAATTATCTTGTTAGATACTTTAAGCTCTAGTTAATGGATAAGATTATGTGGGATTTTGTGTATTTAGCTTCGAATCATCTTCTTATTGTGGCAAGTCATTAAGTATTGATCTTTTTTAAGGCATTTAAGTATTTGGTCGTGTGTTTTCCCAATGTATGATTCACTTTTCCAGTTCTCCTATTCTTCATCTCTAAGCTTTCCTTATTTAATCATTTCATCTTCTATCTTTTCCGTGCTTTACACAAGTACTGACATACCTACCTAGTTATAACGAGAAGTATTAGCTTTGTAATATTTCTACTTGACATCCTTTCTTTTATCTGTGAAAGATTGTTCTAGTGATGAGTTTCATTCAAGAGCAGATTTTTAGTTGTTTGGTCCCCAAAATTTCTAAGTACATGGACATATAGCCTTTCTGTCTAGACAAGCACTTTTAGGCCTCTAAACCTTATTATTTTTTTAAAAGCTGCTTTCGATTTTTTAAACCAGTTTATTCGAAACCTTGCCCTCTAAGGCTTTGAACTTACATTTATAATTAAGTCAAGAAAACTTATGCTTCTTCTATGATTTTATACTGTTTATGGTATCGTTTCATTGCTTATCTCTGTTCTTTTTCATTTCGTTGAGTTTATTCAGTGATCTGTTCATTTCCTTTTAAGCTGCTTCTATAAGCTTTTCATCCTTTTCTTCGTACTGCGTATTATCCAGTACCTTATAAGATATATTGAAGGACTTCATAAAGTCAACCCTTTTCATATTACTCTCATTAAAAGTCTCTCCAAACAGCGAGTTTTTCCTACTTGCTCTAATAGTACTCCTAGAGTCACTTTTCTGGACTAATGGTATATTAGTAAAGGTAACTTCGATAGAATTTGATGAGTCTATGGATGATTCTTAGAAACTACATTCAAGAGGTTAATAATCCTTAGATTTGTTCAAGAAGTAAGACATACTTAAGCTATTTAATTTAAGCTTAAAGATTAGAATTAAACTTATAGTAACAAGCTTTTACTATCTAAGCTAATGAATCAAACCACTCTATTTAAAGCTAGATGTTAAGAGGAAGTTTAGGAGGCTACAAGTAGATAATGGATAGTAATGCTTCACTATTAGTTGCTCAGATAGAGCGAGTAATTTAGGGATTAGATCAGTACTGAACGTTACTTGCAATATGCTTAATTCTAATTTTTAGTTTCTAGATGATTTCTAGCTTTTACTTTAGCTTAAAAATGTTAATTTTCATATGCTATAAAATAGCTAAGCAGTTATAGGCTCTTTTAGAAAATAGGAGAGCAAAATGTTAGGTAACTGATGATATTCATTTCATTGAGTGTACTAAAGGAGAGTAAAACTGATGAAACATATTAATTAGAGTCAGTTGAAAGCAATAGTTCTGAGAAATACCAAGAGTAAATAAGTTTAAACTAAGCTTTTCAATTGCTAGGTGAGTATAAACAATAAAGCTTGCTAGTAAGATTTTAACTGAAATGAGAGTATTTTTTAAGTTAAGATAAAACAGAAAGACTTAATTTTAAGGAAGTAGAGTATAATCTTCAATTTATGGCCTACATAAAGACTATAAGATGATCAATGGATGTTAAAATATTATCTTAATGTATATATTTTTCTCTAAGCAAACGTATAACGAGAGTGCTTAGTAATTTTAAGTCCTTCCTGCTAAAAATATCATGCAATTAGCTGAAAACTATTCTGTATGCAAACTAACTCAATTTTTTTATTATGATTTTTATGTTTATTTTCCTTTTATTGTTTTCATTAATCCTAGCTGTTCAGATTCAGCTACGACTCTAGATCATGCTTATTAAATTGATACTTAGTCCAATATATTGGAACTATCCCTGTAAAGCATCTCAAATATAAGTTATATTAATAATCCTTTAAATACTTCTCATATTACACACTCTAGTGTAAATCGCTGCGGGTATTACATTGATTAGCACTTAAACCTGTTCCTTTAATTAGTTAACTTATTCATTTCTATATACTTGTTTAACATCTCCTCCTATGATCTTTAACTATTGATTATATATTATTAACTATTGCCAATTTATTTGCAGATATAGCTTTATATGTCAGATTAACGCCAAAAATGTATGTATTAATTCAATTAAAAAGAATGATAACTTTAAAGACTAATATTTGTAAATATAGTCACATTCTTTATTATATATCATACCAGCTTTATGATATCATTTTTCCCCGCTTATCTATTAATATTTTGGCTTTTTAAGGCTCTTATTTCATCAAATTTAGACCGAACATTCTTATATTATAACTTAAACCAGTTTTTTACCTTTAACTTAGCAGGATTTTCAAATAGAGTCTCTTTTTATTTATTTCATACTTTCTTAAATAGATTTACTGTCAAAATACCTATAAAGAGACTTATCCTTATTCTTATCTTAGTATTATTTAGTTATGCTTATAACGTAAAATTAGCCATTAAATAGCATGATAATATTCCCTCTTAGATTAATAAGATAAAGCTTAGTTTACTCTAGGTCTTAAAGCATTTAACTGATAATTGAATTAACTAGTTATCTTTACTTTTTCTTAGTATTACCTATTTTTAATCTGCATTGGTAACAACTCATCAGAACTACTATCCCTTCAACCTTCATTTTCGCTCCTTCCATTTATACCATTAACTTAATCACTTCCCTCTTTCTTTATATGCAATACTTACATTCTTATGGACTGAAATATAAGTAACTCAGTTAAAGCCTTCATTTAATATCAAAGCATATAGCATAAAAGCAATATTACCTATAGATAAGCCAACTATACTATATACATATATAGACTACTATCTGTTTAGTATATAATAGCCTGGATATTCCCACTAGTGAGCATATCAAGTATTTATACCTTAAATATTTACTTCAGTGACTTTACTCTTTATACCTCTAACTGCATTTTAGGATCATCTCAGCAATCCTTTTATGTACCCTCTCTATGTATCACCTATCCCATACTCCTTTCCCTTATACCAACTTACTCTTATACAGTCACTCTATTTACTTTATTCCATTCCCTTTATACTATTTCATGTATCGCTCTAAGTATTAGAATTGCTTCTAACTATAAATAAGGGTGATATAAAAAGGCACAGATTGGATATTAATAACATAAGGAGAGATTGAGGTTGATTAGGTAATTTAAGGTTTATGGGTTTAGTATTGGTATATATAGTTAAGGGTAGTAATGAAATAAAAGGATTAGTAGGTTAAAAGGAATCATACGAAAATTAGCCTTTTTAACAAGCAAAACGGAGAAGACAAAATTAACGTAAAGCTATTGCTTACCCCTATCTGGCTGAAGTCGTCTTTCAATCTGTAAGCTATCTCTATATTGAAGATGGATAGTGCACATAGAACTCAAAATTAGATTAATTACCTAGAAAGCAAGTTAAAGCATTTCAACCTGTTTTAGAAGTTAAAGAGCGATAATTAGTAGCATAAGATCTAAGAAATAATGAAGTGCCTTAACTTTGCTAATCAGTTATAAGAAGAGTTCGTCTTTCACTTTGGAGATAGTCCTTAATACTTCTACTTTATTCTTAGTGGACAGGTAGAAATATTAACACCCGCTTAAAAGCTTTAAGCCAGAAAAATTGCATAGTAACTTAAAGAAAGGAATTCAAAGAAGGCTATTATAGGTTTCCTTAAGAATATCCAAAGATTAATGGCTAAAAAGAAGGGAACGTTTTAAAGTAACTAAGGAGTTTTATAAGGAATACTCCAAAAAACTCTTATGCACTTCACTCAATCTGAATAGACAGAGAACAATCCAGAAGTTGATCCAAGAAATCTGCTTTAATTTAACTCTTTAGGCTTCATTAAATCAGGCGAAACTTTTGGAGATCAATCCATAATATTTAACACAGTTAGAAATGCCTCCATCAAATGCTCTTCAGAATGCTAGTTTGCTATTCTATCTTTAGAAGACTATAAAAAGACATTAGCTGATTATGAGCTGCAGAAGTACAAGGAGTTCATATAATTCCTTAAGCAGAAGCTTAATATCTTTACCTAGAAGGAGAAGAAGTCTTTGTTTCAGCTAACTTACTTCTTTATAAGAGAGTTCTGCTTTAAAGGCAAGGTTCTCTAGAAAGAAGGATCTCCAGCTAACTTCTTTTACATAGTGTTTAAAGGAGATTTCTAAGTAAGGCTTTATTAAAGAAAACCAAAAGAATTCACTTCAATAATTACGCTCAAAGCTAGTAGATCGGGTTTTAGATTCTAAGCGAAGGTTCTATATCAGGTCTTTATGAGTGTCATAATCAAGGTACATATGAAACTACATTGGAATGCACCTCTCAAGTGGGTACAATTATAAAGATAAACTGGCAGCAGTTTTCATACACATACTAGGAAACGAATGATTACAAGAGATTATTAGAATTAGGTCGTTAGTACTATGAGCGTGATTTGGAACAAATAAAAGCTTTTATACAGAAGCAGATTGACTATTAGAGAAACTGTGAAAATATCATGTATGATAGGCAGGGCTTTAGTAAGCCTAGCCCTTAAAAATCGAGAGATTAGTTGGATAAAGATAAATTTTAAGGCTGAACTGGGATTTAAAAGTTTACCTAAACGAAGTATAAATAAAGCTAGAATTGAAAAATTAGAAGTTCAATCTAGAAGCTAGGTAATTAAGCTGATAGAGTATTATATAAAAACCTATCAATGGAACGCTTTTAATAGATATACTAGATGAGAAAAAGCTCAAGATAAGGAATCTGGAAAAGTTAGAAAGGCTATTTAAATGGAAATTGCATGGAAAAGTAAATAGACTGGCAGATAAGATAATTAAGCAATAAGGTAGAAATTAAGGAAATTAAGGAAATAGAACTAACTGCAGAGTTCAATGAGCACAATAGAAAGACATCTGAGCTATTTCTTGAAAGGAGGTTCCTCCAAAATCCAAGAACTTTTTCATCTATCGGTCATAGAAGGAACAAAACTTACTCTCCAAGCAGACACAAAGACTTTTTTCTTTCTCCTTAAAACAAGAAGCAAACTTTGGTCTACATTGATGGAGGAATGATAGAGAAAACATAGAAGAGAATATAAACCTCTCATTCAAAAAAGCTAAAGCCATGCAACACAAAAAGAGAAATTTACAAATAGAACGGTCTTAGAGGACCAAAAACGAAACTACAATAGGCTATTAGCTCAGATAACCTAAAAGAAAAGTTCGGTGGAGTGTTCATTAAAGAAAATCAATTCACAGAATGATAAACATCTTAATGTATTTTACTGTCTTAAATGTCTTAAAGTCTAAATAATAAAGAATAGCATAGTTAGCTAAAACTGATCTATTATATTAAGCTAACCAAACTAAAAGAGGTATCACTATGTTAGATGTAAAGGGCAAGCATCTTACCATATTAAGAAGATCTTACAAAGATTCAATTTATATGCTTTGAGAAGATAAACTAAGACTTCTGTAGTTAAAAATAATTAGATAACCTGACTTATAAAATGAAAATGATTAACCTTACTAGGAACTAAATGCCATGGAAATATATCAGAAGAGAGTAAATTGAGAAATCTGCATTAGCTAGGTTCTTTTCTAACTTTAAAAGGCAAACTGATCGATTAATATCTAAGATGATAAATAACCATTTTTTAAGTCTTCAAAAACTATAATTAAAGCTATAAAATAAATTCTCTTACATTAAGCGCAAAAAGCATCGAATTTCGAATATCTAATGAAAAGATCTAAGAAGTAGAAAAAGAGTATAAAAGAGCGATGATAGCATATCAAAGCGACGTAATAATGGCCTTTCAAAGTACGAAGCATAGCGGGAATAAGTGATTATACATCTAAAATATTTAAGCTTTGTCTTATGTCTCTCTATCTTAATAATGTGCTAATAGATAATTTTACTTTTTCTTTTTGTAGAGTGAATTGAGAAAAAGGCATATAAATGTCTTCAAGATCAAAGGTATAATACAAAGTAAGCTAATATAGTAGAGATAGTAGTAAAGACATATATCAGCATATTTTTAAACTATTCTATCCAATTTTAGATTCTAAGGGTAACCTATTAAAATATGTTATAAGGTATTTCCATTTAATTTTAATACCTTTCTGTCTTAATTTTATAGTAGATCTTCATACAAGAAAGTATAACCTAAAATAAATTTATCGCTAGATAACCCAGAAAATGCAAGAGGATAATATGTAAGGATTTATTAGTATAAATGGATCAGAAGCAGTAATACCTATTTATCTTGCTTTTTGTCTAAGTACTTTTACCCTTTATTTGAAACTTGAACCAAAAGCAAACTTTATTTTTTGGCTTTTGCTAATAATCTTATACCATCAAAACATCCAATACTTTAATAGAAGGGATTTTAAGTAAGATGGTAGTGAAGAAAGATATTAAGTCTAGAGTCTAGCTATGAAAACCAAATCCGTGAAGCTTAAATTTGGAGTCTCTAAAGTTAAGGAAATGAAGCTAAAATTTTTTAAGGTAAGCAGCAAGAATGTTCATTGACTACTTCTAAGGAAGAAATGAAAGTTAAGAAAAATTAACGGAGAGTTTTCATTATAAGATTGACTTTCTAAGATTTCCTCATGATCTATATCTTATTAGGTACATAACTAAGGAAAGATCCAATATAGTATCAAATGCATGATAGGAATAAAATAATTAATAGCATCAGAATTAATAAGCAACATATTTAATCTACCTTTCTTAGAATAATATGGTAAAGAACTGTCTATAGTATAACTAGCAAAAAGGCTTAGAAGTCAAGGTAAAGGCTTATACACTGTTTCTATATAAATGGGAGTTGAATTACAAGCAGTTGTGATTTCAAATAGCTTCTTTTCTAAAATAGACTTAGCAAGCAAACCTATTTTCTACTTCTCAAAATCTAATGTTATATAATATAGTTGACTCTTAATCTATCACCTAAAAGCCCTTACAACATAATGATCCTCCTTCAATTGTGAATCTGTATACTAAAGAACCATAGGTAACATATAAACCCTTTCATATTATACAAAGCTAACGATACTAGAAATAATCCTCTTGTCGTTATAGATCTAAATGAATAAAAGTTAAACCCTTAGATATAACTCTAATTAAAATAGCCTACTTAATATTACTTCTACCTATAGCAGTAAGCTGAGGAATAAGTATAGCCAGATTAATTGCTATCTTCATTTAAGTCAGAAACGATATATTTAACTCTTAAAAAAGGATTCGATAATCTAAGCCTAAATGATATAGTTTCCCTTAGTCATAGTTCATTTAAAATGCCTTAAAGCTAGTTCTTCATATTAAATACCAGTTATATAAGGAAAAATGTAAGTAATTAGGTATTTAAGCAAGAATGCAACTAAAACTTAATTATATAAGTCCTATTTTAACCAAAAAAAAGCCTTGTGTAGCAATAGCTGCAAATATTGATATAAGACAATAAAAGAGTTTTAAAGTAGTTGAAATTAGTATTTGTACACTAAAAGGTTTTAGTAAAGGCTTATAAAATGACAAGGTTAATAAGTCTAAAGAATAAAACCGTTTACTAGTATCGAAGGTTAAGCATAAACATAGATTAAAATTAAAATTTGAACTCTTCCAAAAACGTTAGTACATAATATATTGCAAAGGATATTAATACAAAAGCTAGGAACTAGAGTAAATCTCTTTGAACGAATTTCATAAAGCTGGATTGCTATTATGTACTTTTCTACTCCGAAGCATAATAATCTGAGATATACTGCTTTAGTCGCGTTACTATGTTACATGTTTAATTTGGTTTGCTATGTATTTCTAAGTTACCCTTCAAACTGTCTTTTTATATTCTTATGTCTTCAGATGTACGAGATTTCTCAATAGTCTTCTTACCAAAGTTTATATCTAATTAGCTCAACGATAATTACTCATATGAAAACTCACTTCGTTCAAAACTACTATTATCAAGCTGAAAAGATTTGATATCTTCTTTCCTTATTTGCTCAAGAGGAATTCGCTAAAGAGAGCTAGCTAGACTTGCTTTCTAACTCTTCTTTTTCTTTTATAACTTATAAAGTTGCCCATTAGCTTTAGATTTCATTTTATTATACTCTCACTTTTATTATTAAATAGCATTGGTATAAAAATTAACTAATCTACTGTTTACTTATTTTTAGCTTAGTATATTCGCTTCACTTTAGATATTTACCTTCGTTTCAGTTCTAAGAGACAGTTATTAGTAGATAAATGCTTCTATCCAAAAAGCCTAGTTTTGATGATTTGCTATTTTAGTCTAGATTATTATCCTAGGTTGAAGGTAAACTAAGCTGATGTATGGATAGGAGTTAAAGATATATGGAATAATATACTCTAAAGTTTGGTGATATATTAACCTCAATAATCCTCATTTATTTTTTTTCATCTATTAGAGATTTAAACCCAGACATATCTACTTATGCCAACTAACTATCTCTCCCAGTAAATCTACTAAAGCTAGCTAAGTCTTACACATCTAACCCTTTACTCTCCTTTATATTACCTAGCTTTACTTATTATGCTAGCCTGCTTTATCTTACTATACTGTTATTATTTAAATCTTTATTGTAAACAATACTATTCAATAAAGATAATTGGAGGCCTTCAAATGGAGAAGGAGATTAAATGTTATAGTATGATGGACTAATATACTCTAGTGTAGTTGAAAGTAGACAAATATTAAACGAATTAGGTTGACTAATGGATGTTAATTTAGACTTCTATCTTAGCTATTAAGTTTAGTTATAAGTATCTTATTTAGTTTGAAGGTTTGGAGTGTAAAGGTTTGATTAAACGTGTATAAGTTAAAGCTTTCTATAAGGATATCATTATTTGAATTACTTTACTAGGTTAAGGTCAATATAGTTATTAACTAAATAACCCTTCCTTGATTAAATTTTAGTACTTAGAACTATAATCTTTCTTTAGTTTTCTTGATGCTTTTAGCTTTAATTATTTGCTTATT
The DNA here is from genome assembly GCA_946699065.1 of Loxodes magnus. Taxonomy (NCBI): domain Eukaryota; phylum Ciliophora; class Karyorelictea; order Loxodida; family Loxodidae; genus Loxodes; species Loxodes magnus. The sequence goes on from CAMPDV010000147.1 coordinate 207,752, forward strand.
AATTACCGAACAATGAAGTTTATAATATATTATGTGCCTTTATTCAAGATCATTTGCTCTATTCATTTTACACTAAAGGTAGGAGTTATTAAAATGAGCTAATTTTTTGAAAAAGTAAAAGTGTATAGGAATAAAACCTTTGATTTTGTGTGGATTTATTCAATAAGAGTATTGTGAAAACTTTATAAGGATGTGAGAAACAACCTTTTGCTTACTAAATCTACTTTTTTTCCTTTTATAAGCCATTATCTCTTCAAGCTTTTGCATCGATATTCTTTTCTCTAATTAAAAAGCATTTAAAGCTTAAAGGTTTATTTCTATCTACTCTTTTAATCAAGCTGCAGATAATTATTATGACTTTAGTTAAGTCTATAAGTTTCTAAAAAAGGCTATTTAAGTTATTTAATTGCTTTTTTAAGTTCCGCTATCTATCTTTGAATCGATAGCTTTACTTGAAAAGTAATTAGCTTTAGTTTATTATATCCTATTATTGAAACGTATGTAGATGCTGGCTACTTACTTACTTTACTTTGGTTTAAATACTTAATAATAAATTTCAAGCTTTGGTAGTTATTTACCTTTGATATATTAGCTTGTAGTCATTGTGCAATCTTTGACTAGAAACAGTATAAGCATACTTATGGTATAGTATCGTTTAGATCTTATTTAGTCCTTACTGCCACTTAATAATTACTTCCTAATGATTCTTCTCAAATCATTTTATCTCTGCTGAGATAAATAATCTGGCACTTTCCTTATATCTGCTTATCAGAGTTTAAGCTTTGAACTATTTTATTCAGATTGCCTATTTATTATCTTCCACATATGCCCTCTCTAATGTCTTCCTCTAGAAGCTCCCATCTCTAAAGCTTATAGTAAATATAATTAGCTCATTCTTAGTAATTCTTATCCCTTGTCCTAGTACTTTATAAGTAGTTTCTTATGAAGTTAAGTTACAAAGAAACAGTTATAAAACCTTCCCCAATCTAGATCCTATATCAATCTAAAAGATACTGCTTTTCTCTATAATCAGATTAACTCAATAGCCTTCTAATTATTAAAGCAGTTATAGATCCTTTAAAGTTCTATGGGATAATAGCTGTTTGGGATCAAGTAAGTAAGAAGGTTATATTAAAGAACCTAAAGAGCTTTTACAAGATAAGTTTGAAAAAGTGGCTTGAAGGTCTAATAAAGACAGAAGATTAAAGTGGTAATCAAGTAATGAGACAAAATGGTGAGACATAACCCTGTAGATAAACCTTTACTCATATCTTTAAAGGATAGAAAAGAATATTCCTACTATCCTTAAAGCTAATAATATAGGGTTATTATTTAGGCTGCTATTGGGGATCTAAAAGTAGCTTAATAAAGTAGTTAGTATTAAAATGCTTTGAAGAGGTTTAAAGATTAGTATAAAAATAGCGAGGAGTAGTTTCGATCTGCCGACCTCTGGGTTATGGGCCCAGCGCGCTTCCACTGCGCTACCACACTTGCTAATTAAAAGAGTAATAAAAGCTATATAAGTATATGAGTAGAATAAGCTTTGAAATGCAATTTAGATTCAAAGAATACTCTAGCATCAGTAAACTAGATATGAAGAGGCTTTTTATTATCTACTATGAAAAGCAAATTAGTCTAATAACTTGAACTTTAACCTCAGACTTATCGGGTTTTTGGACGTTGAATTAACCCTCTAATGACTATAGATACTTTACATAAGAAAAAAGGCTTTAGAGTAGAGTTCTATAGCTGGATTATCTTTAAATAATACCAGTTTAAAGCATTAAGGAGCAGAAGTTTTACCAGCATAAATTTAAGTAAACACCCTTGATGGAGAGTACTAGTCATATAATCTGATAGTACCTTAAAAATCCAATATCGCTTCATTTATTTGCATCTAATGTAGCGTTTTTAACCTTTAGAGTTAATTCTGTATTAAAGCAAATCAAAGGACAAACTAAAGTATTAAATTAGAACCAAGATAAAAGAGAATTTGCTTCCACTAAAAGGAAAATAAGTGATAACTATGTATTTTAGTTTATCTACAGATGTAATTTATTCATTTATGATCTAGCAAAAAATAAATGGTAAGGTATAGAGGATTATAGGGGAAATGAGAGTAAACGTAGGCTGTATTGAATAAGAAATTCAATTAAGTTCTATATTTATTTTTATTACTAAGCATACTATACTCTCAGAGCTAATTTCTAGTTGTATAATGAATTTAAAATAGGAACTATGTTGGATAAGCTAATTAATAGATTTAACTCCTTCTGTTACTTGAAATGGAATTCCTATTCCAGTTATAAAGATTAATTACCTTTCAGTTGCTCTATAAACCTCTTAGTAAATCCTTCTTATCACACTATTTTTCTCCCAACCGTTGCTTAGCTTTCTTCAGTCAGAGTAAATATGCTCCATCATTAGAAGCAATAAGTATTTGTCTAAGCATTTAAGGAGTAAATAATGAATATGATAGGTAGAAACCAATTAATATGACTAGTCTTAGCTGATAAGTTTAACTACATAGCAACAAGAAAAGTTAAAGGTTTGCAATGAGAAGACTAAGCAATAGCTATCCATTAGCTTATTAAAGTCATCATACCAAGCATCTTAAAAATAGCTTTATGACTTCTACAAACTTAAGCTAGTTCTCATTATAGAAGCTAGTAATTCAAGCAAGGGTAATTATCTTGATATGTTCAATGCAGAAAGGAAAAAAGGAATGCAGATTTGTCCTATTCTAAAAACGCTAAAATAATTAAGCTATTATACTAGCTTTTAGGGGTCTAAAGAATACTAATAGAGTGTATCTTAGTTAATGAGTTTAGATCTGTAAATCATTAAATATCTGGGTTATAGAATTACCGTGACTTTATATTAGCTATACCAATCTCTTATCCTAGAGATCTTATAGTATCACCTTCAAGATAAAACTTTCTAATAGCTTCAAGAATAAAACAGCTAAATTACTATCAGGATAGTCAGTAAAGGGGATTGTTGTGATCAGCAAGACTGAGATAGTAAGTTAAATGACTTTGAACTATCTAAATAAAGGATTTAATAGGATTTCTTGGAATTAGCTTAGCAAGTTAAGATATCAAGCTATAAAATAAGAACTATTTAGTGGTAGAAAATAAGGTTAGCCAGACTATTTTTAGCTAATATTTTGTCTGCTTTGACTAACTAGTAATATTTTGATTCAGAAGTTTGTGATTTTATATCTGATTAAGTTCAAATATTGCAGATTAGTCACTAAGAAACTTAACTTAGTTAAATTAAAACAATGGATAATACTTTAAGTTCTAGAACATAATTAAATCTGGTACCCATAAGGTAAGATACAGAAAGAAAACTATAATGCTTAAGAGTAAACAGCTCATGAACAAACTGAAATTACTATAAGTTTAAGGGAAAGAAGCTAATGGAAATATTCAAATCCCAAAAGTCTCCTTCTAATTTAAGTAAGTGTTAATAAGCTTTTTGAATAACCCTAAATACCCTTATATTCAAAGTCTAAAATTACACTAAGCTCTTTAAATTTCCTCCTTTTTAAAATCCGAATTACAATGAATTGATCAGTCTGATTTAATATAATAAAAAGACTCTTAACTATTGAGTCATTAACAGCGATTAGTATATAGCTTATTAATTCAAATCTTGTCTCTTCTATTTCTTATATTTTCAGTCATGCTCTCTTTCTTAAAAATGCCCTATTTTCTTATGAATCCCTAGTAGAAGCACAGAACCTAGGCTAGTTCTGTAAGTTTTTAGTGTATTGATATTTGGCTTTAAGTAATGCAAGGAAACTATCTAAGCTATTTACATTTAGATAGAAAATGAAATATTGATTATATAAGATTAAATCCTAATTTGTTAGCTGCCTTCTTATCTTTTAGCTGTTTGAGATCAAACATATAAAGCAGTTTTCAATAAAGGGTCTAAAAAAGTAATGTCTTGATGAGAGAAATGTAATTAGAAGGTGAGGTAGCGGAAATGCAGGATCCTTAAAACAGCTTTATAAGACTTTGCTCAAAGAAATTGAAATCTTGACCTTAAATTAGTTATCAATATAAAAATGCTAAAGAATGAAGCTGAAGGAATACTTCATAGATTATAGTACTTAAAACTGTGGTGTGACTGCTATACCTGGAAATCATTACTAAGTAGGAAACTTTTAATAACCATCAAATTTAAAGTGTCTTTGACATTTTTTACTTATAACTACGATAAAATATTGAATATAGCATAAAGAAAAGTCAAGAGAGTCAGTACGAGAAATTGTAGTATCTTGAACTTAGACAAAATAGCCATAATAGCAAGCAACCCTACCACCTTATTTTTGAGATGTCAAGATGTTAACAGTTTTAAATAGCATCGATATATACTATAAAAGAGGAAATATCTTCGATATGTTTTCAATAGCTTATATATGATAGTATAGTTAACACAACTAATTATAATATTCTAGTATAAATATGGCATACAGTGAGGGTATATTTGTTAAACAAGATGGAGCTAATATATAAACCAGATGCCATATAGGAAGAGTATTAGCCTTTAATTATTAAAATGGACAGGCCTTGTACTTTTTATAGCTATCTTCTGATATCTTATTTAATCCAATATTCGCATCCTCTCAACTCTTCTCAGCAAACTAGCTAATTTAAGACAGGGAACATTAAAATTATTTCTTCTGAAGTAAAATTTTCATTCCTATCTGTAAGTAACAGTTAATCATATTTCCACTACTAAGGAGCAGGTATAAGTTGATGAATACTAAAATTATTAGAGTTCAGATATTCGATACATAGAGATAGCTTAGTATCAAGAATATTTAATATGATATTACTAGTAAGAAAGACTACTTTAATATTTTTAGTGTTACTGTAGCGAACCTATTCTGGGTGGAGTTTTTTGATCGCTTTTCACTTTTTTGCGTAAATTCCATAGAAGTTTTTCATTAAGTTTGTTGAGCCAAGTATCTAATTATTCCTTATCACATAGTCCTTTACTAGATAACTTACTAGCTATTGGCTGATTTGACTTACTTATTCGAAGTGTTTGCTTTCTATTAATTTTGATTATTGTATGTCCATCTATTATTGCGTTTAGATACTCAGCTCTACATTCCTTTTCGAATTTAAATTTCAGTTATACGCTATCTGGAAGTAGAATTGGGCGAAATGATAGGGAAAATGGACAGATAGGAGTGATTAAGATTCCTTTTATCTTTATTTGAAAGACTTACATCAGGAAAAACGATCGGTCCTCCTGCTGCTAAGCTATATGCAGTGCTTCCTGTAGGTGTTGATATTATTAATCCATCACCTTAGAATGCAGTGAAATGACAGTCATTAATCTGAAATATTATGGTACATATTTATCCAACTAAACCTCTATTGATAACAACTTCATTAATAGCATATTTCTAGAGTGCTACTGTACCGTCTTTTTCAATAACTTCACATACTAACCTTTACTTCCTATCTATAGTCAATCCTTAACTAAACAGCTTTTGAATCACTAACTAGTACTGTTCAACACTAAAAGCTGGTAAAAAGCCTAGAGAGTTTAAATGAAAACTAAGTATTGGTGGGATAGGAACGTCATTTAGTATATTTCCAATTCATAGCATACAACCATCACCACCTATAGAAATAACCAAAGTAATCTCAATTTAAGAGTTCCATTTATCAGTCGATTATGTCTCTTCTTAAGTGAATACTATGCAAAAATACTAGCTCTGAAGTAACTAAATGATCTAGGTGTAATAATAGATAAGTTACTGGTCCTCCCCAGGCTTTTTTAGGACTAAAACATTACTGTGCTTTTAAAGTATATACGTTTAAGACTCCATTTTAATACAAAATTAGGAAAAAATATTTATTTAAATGTTTTATGGGAGAATTACTTCCTCCTTGAATATCTAGCAATGTGTGAAACCTGAAAATTGATACTTTATAAAGAGCTAAGGCTTTACTTTCTTATTGACCAAAGGATTGTAAATTGACTTTATCTTGTGCACGTTTTTTACTTTTAAACTTGAGTTTATTACTAGGAGTTGTAAAATTGGCTGAACATCGATAACCTCTATTACATCTCCAATCTGTTCTCCCCTTTTCTGATAAATAAGCTAAATATCTTTAGAGTTTCCATAAAATGCCTGTAGGATAAGTAATCCTTGCATTTCTTTTTCCCTTTCTAACGCATTTTCTGCATTAGATTGGATAGTTCTTAAATACTATTCATAAGCTTGCTTTTCATCCTAGAGTTAGCTCTCCTATTTCTTTACCTTAAACTCTGATTTTTTAGGAAACAGTGCATTATAAATCGCTTAAGCGACATATTAACTTAAGTAAGTCACTAGAATACCAAAATTCAATATTTTCCAATTCCAATAGTTGCTTAAAGTGATAGGAATCGTTATATGTGTTCCTTGTCTATTTGCTTTGAATATGAAGGTTATGCTATCAGTATTCAAATCTAGGTTAAAAGAGCATCTAAAACTTTTTGATAGCTATCTTGCTATTCCGAGCTTTATTTCAGGTGTCAGACTAATGTTCTTCCTCTGAATATGACCTTTAATTCCTATTCCTGCTTTCGCTACAAACTTATTACTGAACTTATATGAAGTACTCCATGCTATTTCTGAATCTTGACCCTAAAGTTTTAGGTTAAAGGTTGAAGATAATTTATTACTATGATCTTTGAATACTTTCCAGTCTATAGATCTAATAGAATCGGAAAACTAAACAGCAATAGAAGTTCTGCTTGAGCTTGTTAAATGCTATTATCCTGTAAGTGTAATTACAGGATTAGCTGTCTTAGATAACTAAGTTTGTACACCTATGACTAAATCATCGTTTATCTACTTGTTTACTCCTAAATTATAGGAGAACCTGTCTCCCACTTAACTGTATATGTATCCCGAAAATCCAGTCCCCCATGTCTTAGATATCTTACCAGTTAACAAACCAAATCCTGTTCCCCTTTTATTAAATCCCATTCCTCCCAGTTCCATATTTAAGGTTTAAGAAACAGGGAACTAAATAGAAGCGATAGTTTAGCTTTGGACTACTTAAACTATAGGGTATATACCTCTATTCTAGCCTTAGTAAGGTTTGAAATTGTCAGAGTCGTCAGTGTAGTCATTTTCATAGCTCTGCAAATAATCCGCAACGCTAAGCTAAATATTAATGTTCAGATTAGGGTTCTTTCCACTGTTAAAGTTCTAGTACTCTTATTGAAAAATCAGTTCCTCTATCTTATGCTGAATATACTTCTTTTCCTGCTTATAGTCCAAATTATCTATTTTATGCGGAAAATTTTGAAGAACATCCAAGCCAATCTGCTGGTAGTTATCATATATGAACCTTTTCAAAGGATTAAGCAGAATATCTTTAGCGAACTCAAGCTGACTAAACAGATCTGAAGCTGCTCGTCTATGCTACATTCGCTATTTATCTGGATGGAACTGAAGGGATAGCTTCTAGAATTATTACCTGATTTATAGTTCAGGAGCTGAAGCTTCTGTGTGCAGAAGAGAGTATAAATTCATTTAAATAAAATGGATTATAATTAAAGCCTTTCTCTCCTATATCTCTTGTAAATCACTTCAATTAAAAGCCTTCAACTCACTCATATACTAATCTTTCCCTTAAAGAAGGAAATCCTAGTTTTAAGTGTGAGAGGTGTTAAAAAATCCCTCACAATAACTTTTTTAATTTATTGCTTTTGAACAATTCAGTCTTAAGTCAACCAAAATCCATAAAGATTCATAGTGTCCCTAAGTATGCAAATAGAAGAAATTCTTCCAAAAATAGAGCTTAAGGTATGCAGCCTGTTTGAGATTTAGATAAAATACCCCATTGGAGTTAATAACGTTTACTCTGTCTATTAGTCTTTTTATTTCTTTTTAACACTTTTACCTTTCAAGTCCATTTATGAAGCAGATATTATAGTTTTATAGTATAAGTAGATTGGACACTTAGCTTAGAAGTGTAATACCTTAGTATTATTTGATATAAGGAATATAGTATTTTTAGCTTTAATCTGCTGATTAGACGTTCAGTACGAAGTGAAGTAATCATTTTCTTGAAGTCTAATCAAAACTAGATTTGCTTCTTAGATAATCTCGCTTAAACTAATTGATCTCTTATACTTCGCTTCCATAAATGATTCTTACCTTCTTTCTGAAATAGATCTAATTATAAGTACTAGTTTAGATGATATTATTACGTTTATAAAAATACCAATAGAAAGAGAAATGTTGACGATAAATACAAAGACGTTACAAAAAAGAGATTCAAATCAAGGCTAACATTTTAAAGTCTTCTCTCTATTATAGCGTTAGAAGGCCAGCAAGGGAGTTAGCGTATCAGTAATAGACAAAATCAATATCTTAATACAAAGCAGTACATTCTTGCTAATCTTCTAATAAAGCTCTACTAAAGGATCTATCATCACGTAGCAAAGCTAACTTAAGGATCTAAGGTATAAAATCTCATAATCTGCATTTAAAAGAAATCTACCAATATCCTTAGTAGATACAAGTGCCAGTAAGAATAACAAGTAATATAATAGCTAATCTTTAGTCTTAATATCTAGAAAGACTATAAGGAAGATTAAAGTAGATAGTATGAGTAAAATAAGCAATGCTTTTCTGTAATATGTATTAAGAATATGTTAGAATGAAGTAAGCTTGGAGATACTCTAGTCATAGGGGATATAAATCTGATACTTCTTTATAGTGAAGCATGCAAAAAGTAATCGCTATGGTTATATAAGGCTATATTATCTTGAAAGGAAGCTAAGATATTAAATAGCGTTTGAAAGTAAAACTAGAGGGATATATAGAGTTAAAGTATCAGTAGAGGTATAAAATATAAATTTGATGGCTAATATTACGTCAATCACTATCTTGTATTTCTAAAGGCTTTAAGTAATATGTAAAGCAACTGCATTACGCCTTAAGTATATATTACTATTACCGTTTCTTTTAATTCGATTGCTCGTTTATATGGAAATGTTGATTGCTTAAAGGTATAAAATCCCTTTTTTAATTAAATTGGAATTAAAGGTACAAAGCATATTGACTATTAACTAATTTTTAAAATTAGTAATTTTAGAAATGTCCAAATATGTTAAGTACTCTCTTCAAGATAACGACTATTAAATAAGCTAGATTGACAGCTAAAGGAAAAGCTTGGTAGAGGATAAATTTGTCTAGTTGAATAGCTGGAAGAATATACCGAAATGTCTGAAGAAGATAAGAAACCTAGAGAACTCGTGCTAGGAATGCTGTAATACGGAAGAAGGTAATGTATTCAATCCCTTTCAAACCTCTGATAGAGATCTATGCTAAAACTAAAACTCTTAAACTGCTACTTAGGATAAGAGTTCTAATTAATAAGCCTTTTCTGTGTTTCAGAGATAGAAAAAAGAAACACATCATAAGAATTGTATCTCTGAAAGAGTATAGAGCATAATATAGTACTATAAAAATAAGAATCAGTAAAAACCTCTATTAGGTCTAAGTCTTCCTAAGAGTAAGAGTACTAAAAATATCGCTTTATATACACCTACCTAAAAATAGTCATGAGAATACAAGATTAAAGAAGATCCATTAAAACAAACGGAAAAGAAGCAATATCCTTTGAATTAAAAGGTACAGAAGAATGCCGGTTAGAGTAGCTAATAGATTTAAAAGTCTTAAACAATATGGATAGGAAGGATTAAATTAACCAATGAAACTTAAAGTGATTAAAAAAAAGAAAGACTGGAATTTTGACCAGATTGAGTGTTGAAGAGATAAGATTTTTGAAATCATTATGAAGATATGAAAAAAGGGTTAAGCGTTAATGTTTTCATGATCTGCTAGAAGCCAGCAAAAGAAAGACTACCATTTGAAAGAATTGGTCTTTTAAAATGAGCTTAAGAGAAGGTACCTTTTATTGCTAAACTTCCGAAGTGAGTTTAAAAAGAAGTTATGGAAAAGTTTACTCCTAAGAAGTACAAGAAAGGAGAGATTATAATAAAGAAAGGCGATATAGGTGACTGTATGTATGTAACTATAAGTGGGAATCTAGGAGTATATATTGACGATCTCACTAAGCCTGTCTTTATAATTCAGCCAGGATCAGTATTTGGAGAAAAAAGCTTAGAAACCAACGATCCAAGAAGCGCTACAGTGATTGCTCACACGAACTGCGATCTTTTGCAGTTATGAGCAGCAGATTACCAAAAAATCCTTATGAATATGAATAGCAAGGAAAACTTACTAAACACAGAATACTTAATGAAATGCCCTTTCTTTTGTAACTTCTCAATGTAAAGGCTTATGGCTTTAAGTAAATACTTCATAATTCAAAACATTAAAAAGGGAAATAATATATATCAAGAAGACGACAATAGTACTATGTTTTACATTATTAAGAGTGGAGAGGTAAAACTGCAGAAAACTATTAAACTGGATGAAAATGCTATGTATGCAATGGGTTCTTAGACATGGAAGATTAAAAATAAGGTAAAGGATATGATAATAACGTATAGCTTACTGAAAGAGGGATTTTATTTTGGAGAGCTTGAATTAATTGAAAAGAAAAAAAGAACAAATACAGCAGTTGCAACTGCCAATTGCCAGCTTCTCGTTCTCAATTCTGATAAATTTTTTTCGTTTTTTACTGATGAAGAAATCTAAAAATTACATAACTCAGCCAAGTTTAAAGATATACCCAAAGAATTAATGAGATAAGAGTTTATTAGAAAGGAGTAAAACAAGAGACAGATGGAGAAAAGGTTTCAGGATGCTTGAAAAATGAATGCTAAGTCAAGAAAATCCTTTAGAGAGAATTCTTTGAACTAAGATCGTATGAATGACTGGATTCTTAATTATTAGGGTCGAAAAAATAGAGAATCAAGTGATATGTAGGAAGAAATATTTCGTGAAAATTTGTTGAAACTCACATAAACATAACATGAAGTATAATTTTTTAATTTCTAGTTAAGTATAAGCCCATCAATTTTACCCTTAACTACTACGCCACATTATCAATACAACTGACTAGCAAAACTCTTTCATTTTTATACACTCAACCTAACTTTAAACGAACTTCCTTTTTAAGAAGAAGTAGACAGAAAATAGAACTTAACTAAACCATATTTTTGTAGACTTAAAAAGGCATATAAACGTACTATTTCATATTCCTAGATTTGATTTCTATTTCTATTTAATTTAACTAGCTAAATCTCATATTTCTGTCATTTTAAAAGATAGTGCATTTTATGTCCCGTATTAAACCTAAAAGTTCCATCAAATTGGATAAAGATCAGTAATAACATTATCAAACTTTTACTAAAGCGTAAAAATACTCCAAATCAAGTACTAAGCTTAATAGCAATGACCTTACTATTATGAACTTCCTTGATAATAAAATTAAGAGTGAGTTTAAGAAGAACGTTGCAGAGAAAAACAGAAGGAGTACTGTCTTCAGGTCTAAGGATTTTCCGAGCCAGATTAATAGTAGTGATCAAATTAGCTTTGAAAAGCTTAGGAAAACTCCTAATATTACATATAGTGAAATATTCAAAATTTGTGGAGATATGCTGAAAGAAAAGACTGATTCGAAGCAAACATTTGATTAGATAAGTCTACAAAATAAAGTTGGTTTGCATAGGAGCAAATTGTCACATCCTGACTTTAAAATCTTACCTGCTCTTTAGGAAAATAAATAACGTTTGAAGCTAAACAATAGTTGAATAGATAAAAGGTAAAAGATCAATAGCAAGAGTGTGGGGTCTCTACAATTAATGAAAAACCTTATAACTGAATGTACTAATGAGTAAGAAACGGAAATATCGTTTAATAAATCTTAGTACTTAAGTACCTTATCAAGCGATAGTCCGCAAAAGCAATGAAAAGTGGAAATAAATTCATTTAAGCAGGATCTTCATTAAAAGAATAAAGATGAATTTGAGGATCAAATTAGCTAATTACCGAAAATATGAGTCTCTGATTTTAAGAATAGATTACAGGATATAAAGAATAAGCTAACTCTGAATAAAATAGACGAAATACAAAAAAATTTTCAAGAGCCTACAGGAGAAGAAGTAACTAGTGCTATGAAAATATTTAGGAGTAAAATGAAAAAGAGCTTGTAGCATTTAAAAAATGAGGAAATGAATTGCTTTAAAAAAATCTAATTTATAAAGGAAATAAAAACACCTAGAACACCCTTATTGAGACAAATAATGCTAAATAAGTACAAAGAGTCTTTTAAAGTTAGTGACAAAGTTATTAAAAATTCCTTAGAGTTCTACAATCGAATGAAAGATAATCCAGCTATTATCTTATAAAAGGAGTATTAGTAATGGAATCAGATTGAAATGGAAATAATCATTGAGTTCATTCATTCCATCTATCCTTTTAACTTTCTAACTGGTACTTAGTGTAGATATATATGCAGCAATTTTAAAGCTAAATAGTTTAATCCAGGAGATATAATAATTCAAGAAGGTACTTATGGAGATGAAATGTTCATTATAACTTAAGGGAAAGTTGGAATTTATAAAGAGAAGCAAGGAAAAAAAAAATTACTCTTAGAACTTGGAAGGAAAGACCTACTTGGAGAAGCTTCAATTTAAGAAAATGAGCAAAGAACCGCTTCTTGTATTGCGATAACAACTGTAGACACAATAACTTAGACCAGAGAGCATTATTTAGAAGTATATTACATAGCTAAAAGAAAAGAGAAGGACTAAATTAACACCTTCCTGTAAGAAATTGAAGAACTAAAAGAAATAACTGACTTCAAAAAAGGGCTGCTTTCCTCTCTTATGACTACGAAGAGATTTAGAAAGGCATAGAATATATTTAGTGAAGGAGAACATCCAAAATGCCTTTATATTCTATGAGAAGGTATGGTTGTACTATAAAAAAAAGTAGTTCTAAAAACTACTTAAATTTAGCCCAAGACACAGAATACATGAGAGATTCAGACTTTTACCAACCTTTATAACTATAACATTAAAGTTCTAGAACGCAAAGGAATATTCGGTATTTTTGAAATTGCACATAATGTACCTAGAAAAAAATAAGTACAATGCTTAGAAGATTGTACGGTCTTGTAAATATAGAAAAAGCAGTTATATGATATATTAACAGCAAATGAGATTAAGGAAATAAGTGCCAAATGTATGAACTAAGAAATGACAAGCAATCAAATAAGGTAAACAATCATAAAAAACCAGGAGCAAGAAACTAAATATAGGAATTTATGACAACGAACTTGGAAAAGTGATTTGAAGCTTATAAAAATCAGTGATTCAGAGTCATTAGACTACGTAAGTAAATAATTCAGAGATAAAAAAAGATAAAAAAATGATATTAAAGCTACTAAGTAAGGAAGAAAGCGAGCAAAATAAACTAAAATCATCAAGTTACTGTGCTAGAAAAAGTAAGATCATTATTTAGAACTGCTAAGAAGTTGATTATTCATAACTAAAGACTTTTTTAGCCCGCTAGAAGGTAATTCAAGATCTACTTGAAAAAAACGACTAACTTGAAGCTTCTATAAAGCTACAGCTAACTAACAAATCTTTTTCCTGATATTATTATATAAATGAACCTTTATCACTTGAATATAAGGATTTCTTTCATATTTCAGCTATATTTGAAAGTTTAAATCTCATTACAATTCATCAAATGAAAACAAAAAAGTACATTTATCTGAAAAAATAAAAATTTCAGTAAAAATTTTTTTTTCGGTTATTAAAGCACAAACTTTTACAAAAAATTCACACTATGTATCAAGAAAAAATAAGGAAGCTAATAAGTCTAATATGAGATACTAAATCTATAAATCAGCTATATTACCTTTGGATATAAAGATAATGCCACTAAATAGATAAGTTTGATAATTATGCTCACTATATCTTGATCAGAATAAATAATTCTTATTTTCTTTTGAAAAAAAACCGTATAAGCAAACGTAACGCTTAATTTTAATATCTTTAAGTAGTTAGTCTGTGATACTATTTTAAGTTTTATTATGAAAAAAAAAATTTATGAGTTTAATATCAACTAATACCAATTTCGTCCTGGGTCATTACAAAAGAAAATGCAAATTCAAAATGTGTAAATCTTTAATTGTTATAACTAAAGCCAAATGTTTAACAACTTAAAACAATCTTATCATAGTAATTGAAGATAACTTAATTACTCAAATCTTTTGTAATATGAATCTAAGTTATCTTCAGTCTTCTATCAAAATCTAGCTTTAATTCCTTTCAAGAAATTCCAAGAGAGATATTGAATATTTTGGTTTTATCCTATAAAATAAAAAGAAAAATATCCTATAATTATGAAAAAATTCAGTAAATTTAAATCTTTTTCTTTAGATATCCTAAATCATAGTATATTCTATATAGGTTTCCGTAGTCATTTTAAGTTATAAACATAAAGTTTAAAAATAGCATTCTCAAATAATTTTTGATAGTCAATATTTATAAACAATCAAGACATCCCAAAATTCTTATTTTATACATCAAAAATCTAGCAAAAATTTGATAGCTAAATAAAATCAGATTTACTTATTATGCTATATTTATTATAAATGTATTATGCAACTTAAAATCCTAACTTTTCCAGTAAGGATTAAAACCTTATAATCTCATTAATATACCATTAGTTTATGATAATTATCTTCTTTATTACTTGATTAAAGTAACTTTTGAATTAGAAAATTAAATAAATAAGCATCATAGGATTTTATTAGGAGTTGCTTAGATTAATCTTTTCTGACAACATTTTTTTTATAAACTATGAAATTTAAATTTTTGCGTAGTTGCATTAAGAAATAAAAACATTTAGATAATTATTTGCTTATAGAAATGAAAAAAGAAAGCAAGTCAATTTAAATTATGAAAGCAGTTTCTCCTATGATTTTATAATAATTCTTTTATGCAATAAGAGTAAAATCTTATTCCTTTTAAAATTGAAACTTCAACTTTTTCTATCTTTTATTCAAAATAAACCTCTTTTTATTATTTCTGAATGCTTTATTATTCATAAGATTAAAAATTATGAGTGTTTGTTTCAAATACACAAGGATGGATAAAGCTTTAATTTCTTATTTTTTTATAAGAATTACTTTTAGCTTTAAAGTCGAAAAAAGTAATTTATTTAGTTTGCCAGCCACTTTACATGATTTTTTTCCAAAATTAAGAAAAAAAGAAATTTTTAAAAAGAGTAAGAAACCAAAAAAATAAAGACAAAGAGATTATTTTATTTGATTTAAATAAGAATTTTAACTTTTACTTATAATACTTACATTTGATTAAATTTTGATTTTTATCGCATTTTTTTTATTCTACCAAAACTAAATGAATTTTCAAATGCTGAGTTAAATTTGATAGCACTTACCCGATTTTTAAATTAAATAGTTTGCACTTTTTCTTAATTTATTCCTTAATTAAAAGATTATGAAAATATTGATTATATAAAGCAATTTTTTAATCTAGAGATAATAAAGTATTGCTTTTTTTATTCTCCTTTACTAGTCCTTTTTACTTCTAAGTTTCTGCATTATCTATCTTCTAATAACTACTTATTAACTTCTTTTACTTTCTGTATTACTTAAACTTTCTTTACAAGCTAGAGAGTATAGATTAGGACAGTAGCGAATCTGATAGTTTTTTTCAGTTTGTCTATAAAAATTGTAAACTCAGATCTAATTTCTTTATAGTAGTCTATTTATTAAAATAAAGAATAAGAGACAAGCTTAGTTAAGCATAAATGTCTAAGAATCTCATAAGAAAATTAATAACGAAAAGATTAGATAATATAAGAGTAAATAAATCTTTGTCTTGGTTTATTGAAAAAGTAAGCTATTCGGAAATATTGCAAATCCTTTTTCTAAATTTTTTAATAGACGGATTTTAACTCTTTTTCCTTCTTCCATCACAAAATTTTATAAATTTATCCAGTTCCAAAAATTTTTGGTAGTATAAACTCTGAGAAAAAACTAATTTTTCGATTTTATTTCTTGTTCTTGTTTTATATTTGCTATCTCTTTTTTATTTTAGTTTCCTTTCCTTAAAGAAAAAAAAATTTTATCTCATTACGAGAAAAAATAGACCAAAAAAGTTTTAATATTGCTTCTACCTTTTATTTTAATTAAAAGCCTACTTCAACAATTTTTAAGCCATTCAAACTTTTTTTATTTGCAGATCAAATTTTTATTTCATAATGTTCTAGCAATAAAACTAAAAAAAAAGTATAATACATAATTCATAAAATTTTTGGTCCATTCTCAAAAAGTTTAATCATCTGAATTAAACCTCATTCCTTTTTAAAAAAGTTTCAATAAAAGTCCTCAGCAGCTCTTAGTAACACAAAATAGTTCCAATCCAGTTTTGTATTTCAAAATATTTATTTTAAATTAAATAAATATTATAAAAGCTATTATATATTTATATTCCAAGTCTAGTTAATATATCCCGATATTTAAAGATTATTCCATCGTTCTCTACCACAATCAACCTTCATAAAAAGTTCTTTATATTTTTCACTTAAATAATACTTCTTTTTACCAAATTTAATTATCCAGCTATTTATACTTTTATACTTTTATAATTTACCTTTTTAATGTTTTTAGAACTATAATTTTACAAAAAAGATGTATAATAAAAAATGAACAAATATTGAGTTCAATAGTTTTTATAGTGACTCTTCTTTAATTAATTTCAAAGAAGCTGCAAATCAATAGGAACAACCCAAGCAGGGAAAGTAAAACCTTCAAATGAAAGATTTGAAGTCGCTATGAATTAAATAAGTAAAGCTAATAATGAATTTATTAAGGTAACTTCTTAAAAATTGTCATCAAAAACTGGAAAACAAACTCATACGCGTGCCATTAAAACTGCTTAAAAACTTTCTTAAACGTGAGCATTAATTATAGTGTATTATGAAAGTGAAACCAACTTACAAATAATTAAACAGATTACAGTCTAAAAAAGTGCCACATAAGTTACGAAATGATTAACTAAGAAATCTTTCTAAAAATAAGATATTATACTAGACAGTTAGAATTCTAAAGATATACCTTCAAATTCTAATTCTAATTAAAATAAAGATATCCCTTTATGTTAATACATGTATATACAAAGGAACTGGATAATTGAATTGTAATGATTATATCATTATAAAAAGCCATTTGAACGCTAACTAGTTTGCTAATTTCACTACTCATAATAATAGTATTTTCCGATTATATTTCAATCACTGTCGATTTTATTTATAATACTATAATCTATTGGTAAAAGATAACTCAAAGGAACTATAAAATAAATAGGTTATAAGATGCAATTGATATGCAAAAATGTTAAGATTCGTGCCTGCAAACTTATCTAGAATTCTTTAATTAATTTCAACTAAAAAAGTTTTTGGACCGGAAACTCCTTTCCGATTGCACGACCCGACGCTCTCTTTTTATAGAATAAAGGGGATATCCTGTTTTTCTCCAGGCACAGTTGCTAGTGAGCTCCATCGCTATGAGACAGCCAGGGTTCAAGCCCCTACCAAGAGCGGATAATCTCAAAGACAGCGTTCCCTTCAGAAAATGACTCTGACCAGGGACTTTCTCAGCGGCAGGAAAGGAACTTGTTCCTAGCCATAAAACCAGAAAGTTTAGTCACGAAGGTCATTCTCAGCTCCCACCATCTTTTCAATTATTATCTAGAATTCTTTTAGATAGATTAAGATAATCTTGAAGATTAACATGAATGCATCAAAAGTAATATTTAAGACAATGCTTATTAACATTAGGATCGCTTATTCCAGATTCAAGGTATAAAAAACTTCCTCGAGATCTCACAAAGAAATATATAGAGGCAAAAAGAGCTAATTTAGAATATAAGGACGCTCGCATTAAATTCGGAAGAATAAGCTAACTAGTAATTAATCTTAATGAGACAGCAAAACGACTTTGGAAAGACTACAAGTATAATCTGCGAAAATTAAAAAAAGCAAAAAAGAAATTTTTACTTCTAAATGGAGATACTAAGGAAATCTTTTCACATGGTAAGAAAATTCTAAATCCTAAAAATAGAAATTGAATGAACTTAAATTAAGGAATCGAAATTAAATTCATTGGTTTATGAGAGAATTGTGTTTTTAACAAGCATTCTAATCTAACTCAGTAATAGATAAATCTCAGTAGTTAAAAAATAGATAAAATACAAGATAGTACATAAGAAATTGAAGATTATCCCCTCTCATATTTACATCTTTTAACCATACAAGAAATTTAAGAAATTATAGAATAAATTCAGAAGGGAAAAGCAGCTGGTCCATACGGAATAAAAGGCGAACTCTGAAATATGGTGGATAATATTTGCTATCAATTCTTCACTCTTTTCTGAATAATATGTTAAGATTTGGAAAAATCCCTTAGGAATTAAATACTTCGGTAATAATTCCAATATTTAAAAAAGGAAATAAAGATGATTGAAAAAACTGAAGAACTATTTCTCTTATTAATACTATTCTAAAACTACATGATAAAGCTTTAACAAAAAAGACTATACAATCTGATTTGTTAGAGAAATTTGGTTCACCCTTCTCAAATGGGATTCATGAAAAATAGATAAACTACTTAATAGATTTGGGTGATATAATAGATAATTGATAATAATCGGAAATATGCAAAAGGGAAAACTAAATTGATCTCAACATTGATATATGTTGAAAAAATGTTTGATTCAATAGAAAGAATACTTTTGTTTGATTAACTTAAGAGAGTTAAACTACCACTTGGAATAATAGTAGACTTAGAATCGTTTTACAAAAACCTAAATTCTTCATTTATCATAGAGGGAAAGAACACCAGAACATTATAATACAACAATGGAGTTATGTAAGGAAGTTCGCAAGGACCAGTTTTATTTTTGTTTGTATTATGACATTGTAATTAGATATTTGGAAAGTAAAAGTATCTAATTGAGATTCATAGCCAGGGCTTGTGTGTTAACTTAGCTTGTAGAGGATGAGAAAATGATCTGATTCTTCTTTCCAAATCTGCAAAGTAGATGTATAATCTAATAAATGAAACAAATAAAGTTTTTGCATAAGCTCATTTAAAGATCAATGTTACCAAATCTGAATACATTTATTCCTAAAAGTTCATTAGAAACAATAAATCTTAAATTTATTATTAGAAAATTAACCAATTGTTTAAAAGGAACAAGTCACATATTTAGGAGTTATTCTACATCAGAAGAAGAATTTTAGTTCCCATTGCAAAGAAGTTGCATTCAAATATGTAGCTGCAATGAAGAAAGCTATTTTTTAACTGATGAGATATAAGAATGTGACTCCTTGATTTTAAAACTTTATGTAGACTTTTTACATTACCTAAAGCAGAATATGAAGGAGACATAGTACCATGAAGTATTAAAAAAGAAGTAACTGGAGTTCAGATCAGAATTGAATCAAGCATGAGATTGATTTTGAAACAGCTTTTAAGTAGTAACTTCAACATTTAATGAATCATGTTATATAGACCTGAATTAATTACCTTTTAAGCACATTATGGCTATAAAATTCTTCAGATTCTACTATAAAATTAAAAAAGAAAGCATTGATTTTCCAAGATCAGCAATAGACTCTCTTTTCATTAATATCTGGAAAAAAGGATTTCAATACTACGATTAAGTGTAGCAATAATAAAGACTTTTATAATATCAATCTGCAGGATAAATAGAATAATACCAATCTTAAAGTTGTTACTAAACACATAAGAGACAAATGTAGCAAGATTTCTATAACGTAGCTACTAAAACATTTATGAGAATGAAAACAGCTAAATTATATACTGAATAACTTGCTAATCTTTAACAATTTTCACAGACTACTTATACGAAATTTAACAAATATATAGGCGAGAAATTATCAGTATATAAACTTAGAACCCAAACTTATAATTTTCGTAAGGATCTTTATGATCGTCATTATCAAATTATAATCTCTATTGTATGTATGGAGAGCATGAAGCTTTCGAACCTTTTTTTAAATGTATATACTATTCTAATATAAGGGATTGACTATCGAAAAAGATCGGAGATTTTGACTTAAGGTGTCTCGTACTATACGATCAAGAATATATAAACTAATTTTCAAGGTTTAAATTGGAGTATTTAGACTTATAAATCAAAATATTTCAAAAGAAGCTAAGGACAAGGAGAATTGAGATTTTAGAAATGGCGAAAGCAAAATAGGAAGAAACTAAAGATGAGTAAAAACAAGGACTAAAAAAGGTGAGATCAAGACAATATTAAAAAGCAATTCAAAAGCATTTACTAACAGCTATAATTGAAAGAAGCAATTCTTGCAATTAAAGACCTCAAAAAACTCTTTTAGTTTAAATTCAATTTATATTTGAAATAGTAAGCTAAGTACATTAGTATTTCATTCTTAATGTAATCTTATAATTATTAGCTTATTTCTCTGTTTATAGCTAATAGTAGAAATATAAAAGCGAAAAATTTAGCTTAGACGGATATTTTCTTGATTAACTAAATCGCGATAAATATTTTGAAAATTTAGATAGACAGATTTGCTACTGGTAAGGTGAATAAGCAAAAGATAAAAGAATTTGAATTTTTTGGCTAACTAGTATGCTTCCTAGTTAGGTTAGACGATATAAACTTTTCTTATAATAAAGTATGTATTTATTAACTCAATCAACTGTAGTTAGGATTGAAGTAATTAAGCCTCTTTTATTAGATACAAAAATTAGAGTATCAAGTTAACATAGAAAAGTCAAATTTTATATTTTAAATGATAGGAAAAATAGACTATTCATACTCTAAGTAGCAGCATATACTTAGACTTGTTTATTTAATGAGAAAAAGCACTAAAACTCTTCCAAATATCAGTTTTGAAATTTGATAAAGTCACATTCTTCCCAATTTATACTCTAAAATCTAGCTAATTATACATGAGCCTACTAGCGGATAATAATAACTGAAGTTTACCAATTTGTATACCTAAACCTAGTTTGTATCCAATTTTAAACTCCCTTTGCATTCTGCTATATGAACAGAAGGAAATTCTATCTTTATTGCAGGAGGGTAGAAAGTGAACTGAGATTCGATAGTTTAGCTTGGTAGTGCGTTTCATATCATTATTCCCTCCTCAAAAATAAGGGTTTTACCTAAGCTATAATTAGAGAGAGAGAACTCTGCTCTTTGCTATTTCAAAGGCAAGCTGTATGTACTAGGAGGTATGAGAGAGAAAAGAGTATTAAGGACAGTAGAAGTGTTAGATAGCATGACTTCTTAATGGAGATTTTGTAAAGATATGAATTATCAGAGAGAAAATGCGAGTGTTGCAGTAGATGATTCATACTTGTATATGATAGGAGGAGGGTAATAAACTATCGAAGTTTACGATCGATAGACAGACTCATGGAGAATTTTCGAGCACTTTCTTTTACCCTCACCTTTGTCAGACTTGCTGGTAAGCGTTTATCCTTTTTGAGTGATAGTAGGAGGTTAGAATAAAATTTCCCAATTTGAGTACAATATGAATGGAGCTATTTACTAAAATCAAAAATGAGTTCCTTTTAAAGCTTTTTGTGGAATAATAACGTAAACCAATCCTAAAATATATTCCAAGTGATTATATTTCTGGAACTAATTGACGGATAACATAATGAAGATTAATGTGAGTAACTTTTAGATAGAGTAGTTAGATATGAGGAAGATAAACAAGAATAAAGAATATATAGTTTTGAGATTTGATCGGTAGAGTAAATCATACTCACATATGCTTATGATATGACAGAATGAACAAAAGTATATTTAACTATAAAAAGCGATTGTATACTATATAGTCAGGCTATTTGAGTAACTTCATATATTTCTATTCTATGCTCTAATTAGACTTTCCATACAAATATCTTATATACTTAGATACAGGCTATAGTATATTAGATGTATTCTTATTAATCTAAGATTAAAGTAAAGGAATTTTGACTAAGGACATTTAATTAAAAATGTTTCTGGGGAAAAAATAAGACAACAGTAAAGAATTCTACGAATAGGTATAAATAGATTTAAGTTAAATAGGAGAAATAGTGTCTAGCAAAGAAATCGCTTTAGAGTAGTTTTCGTTGATTTAAATTCAAGAAATTCCTCCTAATTCTATTTTTAGTAAGCTGTCTTCTTAACATTGCTTAGAGAAGTAACTGTATGAGGGAGGTCTACATATTTGAGAATGCTGTGTTGACTTGCTTTCGTTTCTAGATAATGAAATGAAGAATTTATCGTTTACATCAAAGGCAGTATGTGAGTTGGGTTGTGGCCATGGCCTTCCTGGAATTTACTGTCTTAAGCGAGGATGCTAAAAGTTAACACTGCAAGACTTTAATAGTGAAGTCCTTAAAACAGTGACCTGTTAGACTTTGAAAGCAAATAATGTGCTAGATGGTAATATACAGTTAATAGCTTCAAGTTGGAAAGGATTTGCCAATAGCATAGAAAAATATGACATAATTTTATCAACTGATACAATCTACGACGAAGAGTACATTCCCTCATTAATCAGATGTGTAAAAAATGGGCTAAATTAATTCGGTCTTTGTATAATGGTCTAAAAGAGATATTATTTCGGACTAGGAGGCAGCGTGTAAATGCTTGAACAAGAATGCAAAGATTAGCAGTTGAAATTCAAGGTAGTAAAGAGTCTAGAAGATGGTAAATCGAATATAAGAGATATTATCATTATAAATCATTAATAAAATGGATATTTCATCAAGAAACGTTTCCACTCCTAGATGATAAAAAAAGTAGTTAAGGAAAAAGAGTCTTCTTTAGTTTCCTACTCCTTATAGCGAGTAAACTAGTTTCAATATCTCATTTCAAAATGAACAGCCCAGCTTCTTTGAAAATTAACATGAGGGCTTTATGAAGAAACTGAAAACACTGGATAAGCATTTATCTTTTGATTATTAGTTAACAGTAGGTAAGCAATTAATGCAGACTAGCTTTTAAAAAAAGGCAATAACACTTAGTAGATATAATAGGAATGGCTTATGGGTACTTGATATGAGATCCAACAAACATTGTAGCAGTAGATAAATCTAAATGACCAAGAGAGAAGTGAAATTAACATTCAAAAGTTGTAGGAATCCTTCACAGGGATAAACTAAATACTAGGACATATTTTATGCTAGCTGAATAAATCTCAATCCTTACTAAGCCTTGTTCTAAGCGAATTTTGGAAAATCGTTCTTTTTACTGTCGATACAATCTTTCTTAACTTTAAGAAATAAATTGAAATAGAGTGTGAGAAAAAACTAGCGGTTTGGAAAAGGACACTAAAGTCAACTAAAAATGATCTTGCATACTATGAGTTCGCTCTGATTAATTAGAAGGAAGATTATAAGTAAATGAACAGTTACCTTAACGACAAAGTAAACAGGATGATAAAGGAAAACTAAGACTTGCAATAATCTATAGTTGAGAGAGATCTCACGATCAAGTAACTGGAGTTTAATTTAAACAATAGATAAGCTAAGCCAGTTGTAAAAAGGGCATCTATCATTTAGATTCCACCTAATTTCTAAGTAAAAAATAAAAAATTAGATAGTTCTACTCAAACATAGGAGAACGAGCAGCAAAAGATTAATGAAATAAAAGAAAAATATTAGTAATTACTGGCCTAGAAGGAAATGCTTAAATTGACAGCTAATTATTTAAACTAAAGCAAAATGGATTAAGTATGTGAGCTATTTTTCGATAGCTAAGGAGAATTTTTCCAAAACAAGGTGCAAAGGTTTTTTCTACTAGAAATAAAAGATATCGTTCAAAGTCAATTTGCTTATAAATAGTTCATGAAAAGCCTTGCTAGCTCTAAAAAGTAAAGCGAAAAGTTCTTGCACACTATACTTCAATAAGAATGGGTTTAGTTAGAAAAGATATAACTAAAACTGTTAAAATTGCTAGGACTTACTAAGTATTAGTTACTGGATAAAAATATAACCTTAAATGACCTGTTTAAGATACTTATCACAGAGATCGAACTTAAATATGTCTAAGAGATATTTTATAATCTTTAGGCATTCTGCCAGACCGAAAAAAACGAGCTGTATTTGTGTTTCATTTACCAAGACTGTAAAAGCTAAAAAATCAATCTTTAGTCTTTTTTCAAGAAAGAATCAGTATCTATAGACTTAATAACAGAGGTAATAAAGCAGAAATGAGGTTGAATATTTATGTCCAGCATTATTTCGTCACTTAACTTGTTTTTTTAGCATCAGTTCGGAAATGAGATAAATATAGCAGAGTTAGTCGCTTTCATTCAGAAGATAGGTAATAAATAGCATCAATGCAATCCCTCAGATTTTCTAATCTCAGTTTTCAATTTTTGAAATCTAAAATTTAATAAGTCGCTTCAATAACTTGAAAAAGCTCTAGATAATACATTCTAGTTCGACTAAGTTGAATAGGTTATATCCTAATCTAATTTCATTATTCCCTAATCAGAAGTTTTAAGGATTTATATGGGAAATAAAAACGAAGAAGAAGGTGAAAATTAAGACACTAACTCCCAAATCTTGGACTTTATAAAAAATCACAGAGATTGCTACTCATTTAAGTTCTTCAAAACAAAGGGTAAAAGAAGTAAATCATAGACTAAGAAGTAAACATGAAACCATGTTAGTTTATTATTATCTGATTCCTTTTTCATAAATAAATCAAACTATAAAATGGATAATTTTTTGAATTTAGATTCAGTAATAAATAATCAAGCTAAAAGCTTTTAAAAAGGACTTAATATAAGAACTTGTATACTAGGGAAGAATATAAAGGCAATATTATAAAAGCCTAAGAATTTGTATATTAGCTATTTATTCAGTCAATCTTTGAGCAAGTTAGACTAAAAAAATGTTTATATATTTGTGGTATCAATTTTCATTAAATTAGTTACTCTAATTAGTCTTAATAGCTTCATTGCGATTTATATAGATTATATATACCAACTTACTTACTACCTTCTAGTTATAACTATACTTCTTTAAGATGTTCCTGCTATGTAGGTTATGATCTAAAAGCTAAGAAACTAATTTTAAGCAAAAAGAAAGCGATCACTTAGATAAAGAGAAATGAGGAAGATTCTTCCCTTAGATTGCTTATAAATCTAATTGAAGCCTTTTTAGGTATTTAAAGGATAATTCCTTATTATTCTTTATATTTTTATTCCCTTCTACCTAACTAAGTTTTCTAGCTCTAGTAGTTAAAGCGTTATTATACTAACAATAATACTCTAAGAATTGACTTTAGTAGAACAGATTAAAATTATCAAGTGAAGACGATAAATATAATGTTTGATACAGTGCTATTTTACTAAAATGGCAATAAGAGCTATAAGCATAGAAAAAGTATCAAAAGTATTCATTTAGAACCCTTAATAGAGTATATAATTAAGCCTTTTTGATTATTCCATTCTACCTAAAATGAAATATTACTAATCTAATAACCTTTTAGACCTGATATAGCAACATATTATCTGGTATAATTATAGTAGAAGAAATAAAGGAAAATTAAGTTAGATAACAGTATAAGAATAGTAAATAGGTTAGTCTATATATTTAAAATAGTTCTGACAACCAGTTAGTTTAAATCATTTGTTTATATCTGCTTTCTCTTTTTATTATTAATGAACTTTATCACATTGAAGTGCTTTTTTTGCTAAGTTATAATGATCTTTTGATTTTTTTAAGATGTAAATGCTCAATTTGGTGAGACAGTTGAATTATTATTTTCTTCTAGGTTATAAAAGAGTAACTAGAGAGTGTTTAGTAACTAGTAGTCTATTATTTAGCTAGAAGTGTTTTTAATTACTTAAGTTTAAAGCATTTTTTAAATAAGTTAGCTAGGAAATATTTAAGCAATGGAGATTTTAATTGTATAATTCAGTAGTAATGAAGGAAAAAAGATGCTGGGCTAGAGCTGTGTTCACAGGATACCGCGGAGGCAAACACACATAGAATTGCAACCAAGCTCTTCTGAAAATTGAAGGAGTAAACTCTAAGGATGCTACATCTTATTACGTTGGCAAAAGAGTTGCTTATGTTTACAAAGCTTCCAAAACCAAAACTAAGCCCAAAGTTAGAGTTATTTGGGGTGATATTACGGGACCACATGGAAGTAGCGGTGCTGTAAAAGCAAAATTCACACCTAACATGCCTCAACAAGCAATGGGTTAGCAAGTAAGAGTCATGCTATATTCGAATCAATGAAACTAAGACTTTTAATAACTTATAAATCTTAAATGTTACTTAACATTAAACTAATTCTTCAGAAGATCATCTCTTTCTTATTTACTCTTCTAGATTTATCATCTCTTCTATCTTCCCTTGCTATTAACTTCTTACCATACTCATCGTACTATCATACACTACCTCATTTGGGGGTTTAGCCAAAATTTATGTCTCTTAATTTTAAATGAGACATAAAAATGTCTTAACCATATCTTTAGCATAATGATTTTAGGTTTATGTAGCAATTATTTAATTGAGAAAGTGTTAATCAAAGCTATACCCACTAAGACATAAAGCAGTACTCTCCTAACAATATCCAAAAAATTCTTTACAACTCCCCTATTTTTACTCTTTGATCATACTAATAAAGAGATGAAATTTCGCTTAATATTTTGTTAATTACTAAGACTTTAGCTTAAACTTATTATTTATGTTCACGAAACTACTCTAATTAAGGTAAGGATGTATTAAAGACTCCTAACTATACTTATATTGACTATAATGGACTTTATCCTTATTTCATGCTTAAACAATATCACTTCAATTTCTATTTAACACTTTATAATATCTAAGTAATAGCATGCTATTTAATTTTCATTTTGATAGTATTAGCAATGATGCAAATGAATTTATTATTTTGGGTTAGACATTGAAATAGATTATTTGTAGATAAGTCTTTGTAATGATTAAAGCTATTTAATGATATTGTACTACCAATACTTGCATTTACCTCTAAGTATACTTTTCTATACCTTATTATAGATGCTAAATAGATAATCTTCACCTTTCAGTTTAATTTATTTTCTATAGCCTTCCTTTGCAAGATAATAGCTTTATTTGATCTCATAAGGAAAAATAATCCTTCAATGGTTTGAATTAATTGAGTTGATTACTTCTATTATAGGCTAGTTTGATTATGATGTGTTATATACTTCCTATCATGCTTTATTTAGCTTCTATAAGTAATTAGCTATTAAAATCTATATTATATGCTCATACGCAATTATTTCAAGTCCTTTTAATTAAAAAAAAGAAAACGAAAGAGCAAGTTTAGAAACTCTTTTAGTTGATAAATCTTTTATGATCAAATCTCAGAAAAGTATTGATGAAATTTAGTGAGATAAGAGAGTAAATTTAATGATAAAGCTAATGTGCTTGCTTTAGAAGATTAATCTAAAATAGTTGATTGGAACTAATTTAAACTGGTATTAATGAGAATGAAACTTACTAGCATTAGTAGCGACTAAACTATTAATATATATGCTTCCAACAATCACCAAGTATAGATTTAATTTTCATAGCTTCATAAGATATTTAATATAATGGTAATAATCAGGGATGGTTATAATAAATATTGACATTAGAGAATAAATAAAAGGATTATTTCAATTATTTTACCTGAAGCTTGAATTTATTTTCTTTTCAAAGTCAAGCATTTTCTGCTCTAACATATACTTATTTTTCTATAGCTTTGTCAACTTATCTTTAATACTAACTAGAGATTCTGAATATTTGCTCTCTTTTTATCTTGTATTTTATTCTTTTTGCATACTTTATTACTGTATAGGCTATCATTCGTCTTCTTGATTTTTGCTTTACTATGGTGAATCACTTTCTAAATAGGTTATTAAGATAACTTACATTTAGATTATTGTTATGCGTTTTGTAGTAAATAGGAGTCCTGTATCCTTTATTATGGTTATTCGTATTCCTCATTTTCTGATAGTTCTTATCTCTTTAAGCTTTTATTTTCTTTTTATGAATAGGTTTTACCTTGATAACCTGATATATTCTTCTAAGCTACCTACTAAGATTTATAATTCCTTTCTTTTTCAAAACCCGATTAGAACTTTATGCTTTATCCTTCTACTTCTGTAAGTTTTCTTCGTAAAGTTTCATTTTCCTACAATGCCTTAGCCAACTTAAATTCGTTTTATCTAAGTTCTTCTTGCTATTACTTCGACATTACCTTTAGCCTTTCATTTTCATTTTAGTAAACTCTTTCAATATCTTTCATTTGAATATCTATCTTTCCTTTTTCTTCTTTAGTCTTCATACTAGAAAATCGAACTTCATTTTCTTATTACCTTAACTTTTCTTTTGCCTCCTTATACAGAGTTTCTACTTTAACTCTATGATTTTTTTCATTTTCCAGTGCATTTTCAGCCATTTTCTTTTCAATTTGTTCAGTCTCTAGCATACTTTCTACCTCAATTAATTTTTATTATAATTGCTCTTTCAATCTGCTTTCTTATTAATACTCAAACTATATTTTCTAATTTATGGCTTTTAATTAATCATTTTATTGAGTTAACTTTTCAGTTTATACTTGCAAATACTCGTTTTACTCTTTTATATCCTAGTTTTCTTATTGGAATTATTCAAAATAAGACTGCTGTTCATTTTGGCTTTGTTCCTTTTCTTAGAACTGGATTTTCAAATATTCTATCTAAGACAATACTTTGGAAACCTCTGAATCTTTGATATGGAGTCTTTCCTTTAATTAAAGATTCTCTTTGCTAAGATGATCAATTTAACTCCTTAAAGCTTATTTTTCTTCATAGCTTTATTCAAGCATGTAAGTTAGCTCATTTATACCTCCAGGTCCTTCTGTTAAAAGTTGAAGTTCTGATTTTAATTAGTTAAGATATGTGTTCATTTCTCTTTCCTGAAGTTACTTTTATGACTTATTTTTATAGTCTTATTCATTTTATTAGGGATGTATTTATTGTTCAGGTTTAAACCTTTCCAAATGTTTGCTTACTCCTTAAGACATCTGCTTTGATTCTTTTTAGACTTACTTTTATTACATTTTTGTCTTCTTAGTACTTATTTATCCCTATTGCTACATTTACTCCTTCATCATTTCTATTTCATCTACAAGCTCAACAAACTAATTCTGCTCTGCGTATTCTTAATTGAATTGCTGAAATTGTTGTAATATTTTAACTATCGATTGAAAAGCGTTTTCACCATATCCTAGTACCATTGCATATCCACCTCCGCAGCAGAATTATTAAATAAACTCGCTTTGGAGAATAACTACAGGCTCTTCTCTTGGATTTAAATCCCCAGTACCTAATTCTCCTGATGTATTGCTTCCTCAGCTTCATAATTAACCATTTTCATCTAATGCCATCCCAAAGCATCCTCCAATATCTACATCTATTACAGGTAATTTTATTTAGGAGATCATTTAAGGAGATAAAAACTACCCGAAAACTCCTGTTCCTCACATGAACAATTAAGACTCTGAGTTAATAGCTGCGCTATGATGTCCTGCAGATACCTTTTATATATTCGATAGACTATCTATTTTGGTAGGAGTGGTAGTCGAATTTTTATTTCCAAATCCTAGCTGTCCAAACGTATTTCCTCCACATGCATATACATCTCCAGTTTTAGTTAATATAAGTGTATGGAATATACCACAGCTAACTTACTGAATCTATTCAGGTTCCTTTAATTAAGAGTTTTGGACTGTAATAGGAATAAATGTTAATTGCTTCTCTCTTTTTCCTGTTCCTAGTTGTCCTGCATTTCCAGCTCCACACATTAATAAACTAACTTGGGTATTTTCTTATTCCTCTTAATACGAGTCAAACCCTATAACACCAGAATGTCTTGATCCACAAGATATTTATAACCCTTTAAATCCTTAAGGTAATATAGCCATAACAGGTTTTCACTCGATCTCTGTTAAACCAGTTCCAAGAGCTCCATTTTCGCCAAATCCTCATGAAAAAATTGATCCTTAGTCTGTTAAAGCAAGAGAATGGCCTCATCCACAGCTAACTTAACTAACTTTATGCTCAATAAGGCTATCCACTAAAATAGGCATAGAAGAATTAGACAGTTCAGTATTATTAATACCAAGTCTACCCTCATCATTATTCCCTAGCGAGTACACAGTTCCCTCAGGAGTTAATAATAAGACATGCTCTTCTCCACAAGCTATCTAAGAAATCTCCTTTATTTTTTAAATCTTGCATAACTAAGGAAAAGTATGAGATTTATAAGGCTCTTCTTATGCTAATTACCCAAAATTGTCATTTCCCCATCCTAAAAGAAACTAATTTTCGTCCATTTTAAATAGCTATTATAAAAAGCGCCTTAACTCTATGGTTATTAAACAAGAATAAAATTTGAATTTTCATAGCTAAGTCAATTGCTTAGTCTCATATCCCAGCTTCAGCTTTAGCTTTATATTAATTAATAAGCTTATAGATATTATCCTTCATTAAGCTCTTAATCAAGGCAAGCTTTTGAATCATTGAAACTAGTACAGTTATGACTAATTTAGATGTTTGGTCTTACTATATAAGATAGGATACCTTTTATTAACTTAGAGAAAGCCACTTGATAGTCAGACATTGAATTAAAAGGTAAATAGAATAAGGTATTTCCATAGTAAGCATATAATATAGATTTAGTTGCTGTACTATAAAGAATCTCATAAAGGAGATATAAGCATATATAATGACTCTAAGGTGAGTAAGATTATAACCTTCAAAAGTTATTTTTAGATATTTTGATAATAAAACTAATAACAAACCAGCAACCATTAATTTATACTATTCAGGTCTGTATTCAGCTTACTATAATTTTACTTGCTTCTTCAAGAAAAAATAAGAACAGCTAAATTACCCAAAATCAAGAAAATGCTTACTTCGTATAAATTATGAAGTATGATTAGTTTTAAGGAAAAAAGTAATCTCTTTTTCCTTGTTTGGTTTGCTTCTTAGTAAATAAATCGAACCTTTTTATAGGTAGAATGCAGCAAGATACTATAAGGTTAGATGATTAGAAAATGTTAAGATATCCAACTTAAGTAGAAACCAATTCTTTATTGATGTCTTATTATTTAAAGTCTGAAGTGTTTATATAAAAGCAGTTAGA
This sequence comes from Loxodes magnus, assembly GCA_946699065.1. Taxonomy (NCBI): domain Eukaryota; phylum Ciliophora; class Karyorelictea; order Loxodida; family Loxodidae; genus Loxodes; species Loxodes magnus. Next base: position 238,978 of record CAMPDV010000147.1, read on the forward strand.
GAGCTATATGCTTTTATTAAAAGCAATACTAGAACTAAAAAATGCCAATTAAACTAGTGTTCATTTCTTAGTTAAACTAATCCTTGATTCTCATTTTAGTTATTCTAATCTTATACTCTACTGAGACGATCAGAAATTTGAGCTATGAAGGAAATTTAATTCTTGAGCTTTAGTTTCAAGCACTATAAGAATGATCTATTTCTTTAGTAATTTGAAGTTATAAAGAGTTAATAGGATATAAAATATTAAGAATTGCTTTATTAATTGGCTAAAGGGGAAGTAAGTGAAGGTGGACAACATTCTAGCAGGGTTGTTAAAGCTTTAATTAAACACTTATTCAGTTCATTTCCTTATTAAGTTCCTTTCATTCCTTTCACTCTATAAGAAAGAGTTTTTTCAGTAGTAAATAAACTACTTATATTAGCTCTAATAGCTAAGAAATCATATAAAGGGGGTATAAGATTAAGTTGCCTTTAAGCTTAAAGATTTTCAATCTATTTTCATTTTTCTTTCGATACTCTAAGTTCAAAATCTATTAGCATTTAAGTAAATAGAAAGAAGTAAAGAATACTTCCTGGAGTTTCTTAGTGTGATGTAATTAAATTAAAGCTTGCATTTGAATTAAAGTACTATTGTTAAATATAGAGCTATATAAGATATGCCATGCTAATTTAAGGTAATCTATACTATAACACTACTTTATAGGATTAGTTAATAGCTGATATAACATATCTGCTTTCTAATCAAACATCTTGATTATCTAAAGATAAGTATATAAAAGTAGAATCTAGAACTTTAGTCTAAATACGGTTTAGGTATTTTGAACAGAAATTTGATAACCAGTAATTTTTTATTACCAAATATCAAATTCTTTAAATAAGGCTTGTTGCTTTAATTATCTGTCGAGTTTTTCAACTATGAGTAACTTCTTTTTTAATAGCTGGATTATTTTTCTCTTACTCTGAATTAAGTCAAATTTGAAGCTCAAATTAAGTAGTTTAATACAATTTAATCCACTTAAAGACCAACTTCAGGTATATTTAAGACTTTTATATCTTCATTAGCATTCTTTAGTCGCTAGCTTCATCTAATCTTACTTTGATATCTATAAATATCACTCACTTCTAGTATTATAGCATCGATTTATATCTGATTGCCATTAAAAGGAAAGCGGAAATTAGTTTGTAATACTTTTATTTTTTACTCCATATTCCAACCTAATTCAGGGCATTCTGTTTATGTTGCTTAAGTTTTGATGAATATAATCATGCATTAAATTGATTTACTATAGGGATATTCTTAAGGGATCTATGAGCTGTAAATTGATTATAGGAACAAATTACTAATTCACCAAAATCTTTCACAGGGAAATACTTAAAGGCGCTTAGAATTCAAGGTTAAAAACTCCTTAGATGAAGAAGCCTTCAATGAAGAAACCTGTGATTGGGATATATAGCAAGATGATTGAGACTAAGAGATCTGATGAGCATAAAGTCTTATTTTTAGAGTAGTTTGTGTGATTACTTCCAAATAATTAGGCAATTATGTCACTATTACTAGATATCGAAATCTTATAGTTTACTATTATTATTGCACTATTACTTCTAAAGCTATCACTTTATTAATAAGATAGAAGCAAATAAAAATCATTAGATTTAAAGTAATTTTGATTAGAATGAGTTTCTGGAGAGGAAGATGTTTAACCGTTATAAGCTACTAACTTACTTCCTTTGAATAAATACTGAGGTTTATAGCAATTTTTGGTGTAAATTACTTGGAGCTGATTTCATGTTTGGAATGTTTGGGATATTAAACACTAATATACTATTAATCCTTAACACCTAATATAGTTTTTTATAAGTAAGATTATCATAAATAATAAAAGCTAAAATAACCATACAACCCTTAAAACCTATTTTAGCATCATGATTTATAAAAATTAAAGGAGAAAAAAACTTTTCAGAGAATGGATTAATAAAGTGAATGCTTTAGAGTATTACTGGAGTTATCCTATTACCAAACTTATTGATATATAGTTATAATAAAATATGCAATAGTATTTAATAAAGAGATTAAGTAAGATAACTATTAAAGGAATGAGAACCAAAGGAAATAAAAAAACTAAATAGAGAACAATAATTTAAGACTATTGGCTAGAGTGTTCATATATAGGTGAAATATTATAATACATTTCCAATATTTTTCAAAGTAAAATAGAAAGACAATTATCATTTTATGACATTATGGTAATATAAGACGAAGTAGTATAAGAGAAGACTATAGAAAAATAAATAATATTAAATCACCATAACGTTTCTTTTAAAATCCATTAACTTGTTTCATCTAATTTTCTCATCTAAAACATTCAAACCAAAAAATCGTTTGCACAATTTCTAGAAGCCAAACGCTTCAAACTAGTAGCTTTGAACGATGTTAAAATCTTGTTATAAGAGGTTTAAAACTAATTTCATATTCTAGAACTTGGCTTCAAATTATAAGGATTATATCTTTGCTTATTTCCTAGTAGATATTTTCGCGATTTATATGCTATTTGAGGCAATTTTAAATTTTAGTATGAAGTAGTATAGGATATTTATAGAAATACCTTAGATAGGAAGAAAAAAGCTAACTAAGAAAACGTTATTAATTATCAAGTTAGCAAGCTAAATTAAAGCTTTTTGAAAACCTTACTTTTTATATTAAAAGCTCTTTGTATACTTATTAGAAGAAACAATTCTACCATATTACCAATTTTTCTGGCTCTATCGCTTGTAGCACCTCAAATGTCTCTAGATTCCAGTCTAAATGTTTAGTTAAAGAGAAAAAAATTTAACTCTCCAAAGGGATAAACCATGCTAAGTGAGATTATTCAGACATTTACAGAATTCATAAACTCAGATTTAAAAAAGCCAGCTAAAAGTTTAATCCTGGACTTAATCAAAGTTTACCTTTTAGCTATTATTCCCTTCTTATAGTTCTAAGTTTAAACTACAATAAATTTTTCCAATTAATAAGAAAATAAATTTATACTTATAAGGATAAAAATAAAGAACTAGCAAGATTGAAACTCCAAAGTACCTTTTTATAAGCAAATAACATATTAACTAAGTATTGGTTAGTTGGTTAAGTAGCGAACTTCAAACTTAAAACTCCAGTTATATAGAAAAAATATTGAAAGTAACTAATTTAATAGCAAGAGCATTACTCCTTATAGATTAAGCTAATTGTTTAAATGTATAAAGTAACCTAGTTTAGTTAAGATGCTTTAATGGTATGAATTTAAATAGAAAGGCAAAGATAGATTTATGGTTAAAAATGGATTTGAAGAAATAAATAGTAGTACTAAGCATATCAAGAGCCAATACCTTTTGCTCCTTATTTGAATACTTAGAGTATTAAAAAGTTTAACGAGAGTTCAATTTCACATAACGAAGATTTGTTAATAAGTTCCAAGAAATTAAAGGTAGAAAAATGATTATTAAAGCTATTATAAATCTTATTAGTAGTATTTTAAACAAAATGAACTACATAGTAAAGCATAAAATATAGAACTATCTCATTTAGCTAGAATATTGAGAAATATTTTTAATTCATGCAAGATTTTGGTTACCTTAGTATAAGAATAATGAAATATAAATCATTAGCAAAACTAAGTATTCTTCTGCTATATTTTACATTAAATTTTGCTTATGGAACTTCTGTCTTTTTATAAAACATATAAAATAAATATTGATTATATTAGAAAATGGAAGCTTAAGAAACTTAAAATCTTGACTCCATAGCTCAAAGCTAAAATAACGAAGATGATGGAGAGAATTAGCAACTGCTATAGTCGGGTAAAGAGAGTCCAAAATAAGAAAAAAACGCTCTAGAAAATCAGCAAACAAGTGAAAATCTGATATAGAATCTTCAGAACGGAGACACTAAAGCAGAAATAGAAAGTAGGAATACAACCGATGGAAATGGATATCAAACAGATCAACTTAATCCTGAAAATATAATTAAAGCGAAAAACCATACAGAAAATACTGACCATATAAACTATGATGGAGTCTAATTGGAAATATAAAAATGCAAGTAGTGCGATTTTCCTGCTTCTCAAAATTGCAAAAATGGATTATGCTATAACTGTTATTATTTAATACTAATTTAAGAGAAAGAAAGGAAACCATCAATAAAAATAATTGAAAAGTAAGTTTTGCAGTAATTGTAAAAATTCAACTATAAAAGAAGAAATGTATTACTGCTAACACTGAATGCTGTATTGGGAACTTTTATAATGTGCTATACCTATAGTGTACTAAATGTTATGCATACTTCTTTAGCAGGTCTATACCATTGAAACAAAGATCAAAAAATATTCTACAAAGCTTTGTATTCTTTTTTGTTTCCTGTTTGAGCTATTTTTGGAGGCTTAATTATTGATTTTATGACTTCTAGGTTTGGAAGAAGAAAAACATTAATAATTATGGATCTCCTTGTCTTTGTGTCTTGCGCTATACTTGTAATAAAAAATAAAGTTGCCTTGGCAGTTGGTAGAAGTATATAGGGAATTTATTCTGGTGTGTTTTTTAATTTAACTCCAATCTATGTTAGAGAAATTGCCCCTGCTCATGTAAGCGGTCGATATTGTAGTTTTATAAGGCTTTCTTAAGCTATTGGGATTTTTAGTGCGAGTTGTTTAGGATTAGCTCTCCCTGACTAAACGGATCCCGACAAAGACTAAGGTATGGCTAGCTTTTGATGAAGATTCATGCTGATTTTCCCTTTTTTCTTCGCTTTAGCACAGCTTTTTATTTTTATATTTTGAGCTAAATACGAAACGCCATTTAGCTGCTTTCAAAAAAAAGACGAAGTTCAACTGGAAAAAATATTAAGATAAATATACATATACGAAAATGAATTGCAGTTTAAGATGCTAATAAGCTACGTTAAAATTGCGACTGACCAAAAAAATGAAAATAAAAAGTAGAATTAAAAAGAGCCTTTGTTTTCCAAGAAGTATTTATATATCCTGTGTTCTTACCTATTCATTTAGCTAGTAGTTCCTTTGTCAGCGAATGACATAATTATTAATTTTTCTAACATCATCTTTGAAAAAAGGGAATCATAATTTAATGCAACGCTTTACACAACTTTCTTGGGTTTAACCAGAATTTTTATATGTGTATTTGCTATTTTTATAAATGACTTAACGTCACGAAAACTTAGTTTCATGGTTGGTACTTTTTTGTGTGGAATCTGTCTTTGTATTGTGGGATTTGTTGAGCATTATGAAGAACCTGTGTTTATTACTTTTATATTCCTTGATATTTGGATTATTATCTATGATGGTTTTGTTATGCAAGCATATTTTCTATATAGTAGCGAAATATCAATCGATAAATACGTTGGTTTAAGCATGCTAGCTAAGTGGATTTCCACTTCTGTAGCAGTCGTAACTTTTCCTTATCTAATGGCTCCTGGATCTCTAGAGATATTTTGGACGATGTGGCTTTATACTTTTTTGTGCTGACTATTTTCTCTTTTAAGCATATGATGTACAAGGAACACGAGAGGACTAAGCAAAGTGTAAATAATGGAGTTGATGATGATAAAAGATCAAAAATAATCTCAAAGCGAGAAACTTTGACATCTAGAATAAGCTTTGCTTTGATTATAAGTTAAATATTCTTTAAATTTGGCTTTTGACTTAATAATATCTTCTTTAGTGCTTATTAACGCTGTCTTTAACCATATTTTCTCTTTCAAGTAGACATTTTTAAAGCTTAGAGATAAAAATCCTACATTGTTTTTGAGTATTTATTCTTGTATCAACTTAAGTCTTAAAATTGTCTTAGTTAAATACCCCTAAACTAAGCATAACTACCTCTCTTTCTTAGTTATAAATTGACTAACAATTGGGTAGTTAATTATATATTTGAGTTGGTTGGAGGTAAAAGACTCCATATAAGTCTCTATAAATAGGTACTCTAATTCCGATAATCTATTTCAAGTTCGTGATCTGGTAGTTTTACCACCAGTAAAAAAGCTTATAGAAGAATCTTTAGATCTTACAGTTGAATTACTTTAGGAAAACCACAGTAAAGTTTCTGACATAAAGTCTTAATTAAATGCTTAAAGGCTAATAAACTATTAAAATTTAAAACTGAGAAAGGTGATTCAAGTCATTAGTATAGTGCTAACCTTAAACTAGAACTGAAAGATAAATTTTAAGTAAAAATTAAGAGAAATCAGGTAAAATTGATTATCACTCCTCTATTTCTTATATGGCTTAGAGCACTCTCAATCTATGAAGGACTTAATACAAAATAAACACATCAAGCAATAGAAAATCATACAAGCTTATTTCTTAGTTCCTTTATAGGATAAAAGTTTTATACAGTTATATAATTAAGATCCTATTTATCAGGTTACAGTTACTCCCTTAGTAACAGTAAACATTTATCTACTTATCTACTTATTTATGATCTATTTCCCATCCAATAAATTAACTATAAAACTGATACAAGATAAACTAGAATCTTCTAGTAATTAGTAAGAACATTAGATTGCATCTACCAAAAGGCATCAATTATTAGTGCTGAATTAAGCTGTTAGTATAATGTTATTTTACTAACTCCTAGATTTTAAGTCATAAGCTTAAAATTCGTTATCGGTACTTAAAGTCATAGATAGTAAGCTAGAATTAAAGTATCAAGAACTAATACCACCTTTTATATAGTTGAGCTATATTAAGCTAATAAGAAAACAGTATACATCTCGTATCTGCTACTTAATTAAGAAAAAGCTAAATTTTATAAGGCAAAAAATAGATACATCTTGATATGCTTTACTAGCATTTCTATAAATAGAACTTCGCTAACTAGTTAGTAGATGGAATAAGGTACCTTAGTTAGTAAGGATACTAATACTGATTTAAATAATCATACGATTGTTATAATAAGCATATCATACTAATAACTAAGAATTATACTGTACTTTGAAAGAAGAAACCTAGTAGTCACATAATTGAGAGCTTTGGAAATATTAGAGTAGACAAAGGAAAAGGGAGAGTGAAATAAGTTTGAGATGCTAAAAATGGGAAAAATATTATAATAAGAATGAAGATAAAAAAGAGTATGCATGTTCAAATGATTAGATTAGTAAGAATCAAACTTTTAAATGATTTGTAAGCATTATACTAGATTATATGTCTTATATAAATTAATCCTTATAATAACAAAAGGAGAAAATCCTGCTATTAGTTAAAAAAGTAGAAGTAAAAAATAAGCTTGATAGGACAATGATTAGCACAAAATATGTAAAATGCTGCTAGTTAAAGTAGATAATTGAATTGAATAGAGGAAGACAATTATTTAAAGCAGTAAAAGATAAAAAATAAAAAAAAGCAGATAGTAATACGGAAATGAAGTTAAGAAAGAAGGTGAAAATTAGAATAAATCAAAGTAATTTTGAAATCTAAAATATTTAATAGAAATTTAGCTTGAAGTAATGATACTAGCTTAATTAAATGATCCATATAGTATTTTAGCTATGAGCGTTATCTAAGAATTAAGAAAAAATGAAGAAGACACTTTAGTTAAAAAAATGTATTTCACACTTAAAAACCCTCGGATAATAAAGAAAATTATTTGTTCTCAGTTAAAAATTCAGAAAATACGAATAACAATATGATAAAATATAGCTGTTGGAAGTAATTAGAAGACTGCTAAATTATCTAATTATTGAAACAAATTTGTATCTTAAATAGAGGAGAAGGAATATGGAATAAATAAGCTATTATAATAAAGTTGCATTTGCTTCTGCAACTAATAAAGCTTTATAATTTAAATAGGAGTAAATGATTATAATGCTTAACCAGATTTTGATATTGAAGTAAACTATAAATGTAGGAAATTATATGATCAATAAAAGGGATTAATCGTAGCTAATAAATAAAAGGATCAAGGAGAGAAAGAGCATTTGTTTGAAGGATCAAAGCTATTACATATATTAGAGAGATGCTTCAACTTATTAAACTATTAGAAATATCTACCCAAAGAGCTTTATAATACCATCTAACATAGAGAAGAAAAGCTTAAGGGAATGTTAGTAGAATTGACTCATAAAAGTAAAATTAACTTCATATTAAAATTCTATTGTATTTGCCTAAAAAGTATAGACTTGGCTTTATATTGAAAAAATATGTAAATGAAGAAAATAAAGAAGGCAGAATAAGTACGATAAATCTTAATATTAGAGGTTAAGAAAACAAGTAGTAAATTTTTTCCTTTTATCCTAGATACACTAAATGGAGAATACGAAATTACCTGAAAAAGATTTAATGCCTTAGAATTAAGTGATAATAAGAAAGATCAAGAATACAAAGGAAAAATAAAAATAGCTATTTAAACTAGCCATCATATATACTATTTCTCTATTCAGAAGAGATAAATACCTGATTTCAATTAAGTACTTAGAATCACAAGACTAATTATTGAAATAACAATGGTTTATTCTTATAAAACTATTAAACTAGCTTCACAAATTTACTGTTGAACTATTATTGCTAATCATAAGCAAGCAGTTAATTTTTAAGATACTAAATAACGATAAAAATATCTTAACATAATCTTGGTACAATAAACAACTTTTTTCCATTAAACTAAAATTCAGTAAAAAACTAGTTCATTACACTAAAATCTGCTTTAAAATGAGTAGATTAAACTGTAGGATTGATATGTATTGTGAAGTTAGAATATAGATTAGCTTATAATTAGTTATAGCTTTAATTTGAATGCATGAAAGTGTTTAATTAACAAATCTATCTAAACATATTTAATTGCTAGCTACTAAGTAAGTATCTTTTGGCTATATATCAAAATAAGTTGAAATGGTACCTCAAGAAAGTTTATCATAAAGATACAGGAACATATTTGATATAATTATCATACGTATAACTAAGTATGATTTAAATCAAGTCTTCATAATGGCTATGATGCTTTTGTGCTCTTTAAACAGAATATCAGTACTATATATATATATAAAGAGTAAACTTTCACTATAGTTAAATTAAAGAATAATTAAGTATGGTAAATAAAGGGTTTAGCAACTTCAATCTAGCTAATACTTTGAATATCCACTTCATATGAATTTAAGATCAGCCTAAAAGAGCATTGTACAGAAACTTAAATTAAATAAAACATTTGTTTATTATAAAAAGTTAAGAAAGATTATTTAACAAGGGTAAATCATCCTAGTAAAACTGCTAAATAGGTATTATAGAAGTCAAAAATAGTATATGATTTTATAGGCAGTAAATATTTTAATAGCTTCTAAGGAAATTAAAGCTATCAATACTAAAGCTTTTTTGATAACTTTTACTTAACTTTAAACGATAAAAAACCTACTTAAAAAACAGCAAAATAAAAGATATGAATATAAATCCTCTTTCTCGAGCAGGTTTTTCTACTATTATAATATATGAGGAATAAAATAGATAATGAATACTTAAATATCTCTTATCTAACCTTCATTAAAGAATACAAAAATATTCCTTTCCAAACTAGATCGATAATTACTTATTAACATAATAGTTAACTAGATTGCTTTATTGTCTTTATCATATTTCACAAATATTCTCTCTTCGTAAGCCTCACCTATAAAGCTAAAATTGAGAAGTTCAAGTTGTACTTAAAGTTAAATTTTTCAAATTTCTAATGTAAAATCATATTTTTCTCATTATATTTTGAGCTGATTATTAATAGGCTAAAATTAAGCAAGAAACTATCAAAGTAAGAGACTAGGGATTTTTATCACCTAATTTCCATAATATCCAGTAGTTTCCCTTAATATAAGATTTAAGTTCTTTTAATTTCTTACAGATTTCTTAATTCTTGCTCTACTACCTTAAGCATAAATAATAATATACTCTTATACTTCTTTAATCATACTCTTTTCATAAATAGTCTATTTCCTCTAATGAAGCTTTGTGCTAGTATTACTTTTACTTTGATGAATCATTTAATAATTATAGAAAAAATTCAAATTCGCGTATGCAAGAAAAGACATGCATATGCAAGATGCTTGATTCTTTCTTTGTTCAAACTTTTCTGTTTATATATTTAGGTGATTTTAACTTAGCGTTTTGATTATGGGCTATAAATTATTACTTTGCTTATTTTGCTAATCACATTTCATGCTACTTTGTATTTCCAAGTTAAGATAGTTACTATAGAGTTTCCTTTTAATTATTCCTCTTAATTTCTTAATCTGTTTCTATAAGCCCATTCTTATTTCAGTTACAATCAGAAGTTGAAGAATGGAAATAAGAACTTTAGATAAACTAGATTTTATGGAGATAATAGCACTTTATTAATGAGCCTTTATTGTAGATATGTGAAGATATGGAGAATATATAATAGATATCCTTAAAAAAGGAGTAACTTATGATTTATATTTAAGATTAACTAATTATTAAGATCTCTCCCTTCCTTATGCACCTAAAATATTTCCTACAACTATCTTCTACTAACTTCTTACTACCTAATGAATATAGTCAGTGTATATTATTTTAAATAGGTTGATTTAATCATGTATAGTTTCAAGATTCAGATATTGCCTATTTCTAATGTAATGGATTGAGGTGAAAGTAATATCTTAGTTCGCTTTTACTAAGTAAATGTTTACATAACTTGCTTCCTGCTTTTCTTTATTTCTTTCTTGATCCTCTTTACACTTTACTTACTAACGCATATTTAATTATCAGATTCCAAGTAAAGTACATTGTGGTATATTATAAGGAAAATAAGCTTTCTTCTTTAATTATTTAAATAGAAATTAACTATACTCAAGATGTAAGAAAAAGGGATAATGATAGTCCATTTATCTATAATAAAGTATAAGCACTCATAGTATAACAGTAGGTTATAGATTACCTTACTTCAAATATAGTTTGCTACCAATATTGCTTTGCTTAGTCATACTGAATATAGTTTTAAGACTAACATATTCATCTAAAGCTAATTTAGAAATATTAAGTAAGAGAGTGATTCATTTTATTGGTTAGCGTGTAACTTCTTATACATAATACAGTATTAGTATGTGAACATTTAGCTCAAGTCAAGTTCAAAGTATAACATATTATAGAATCAGCTTCAGATTTGGTGTGAATGAGGTTTAGATATTAAACAGTACTTCAATTATCCTAAACCTACAAACTAAAGCTCTTAGTTATATCATATTTATACTATTCTTTTCTACTTTCCTCAGTAATTTAAAAGACTAAAATCAGCTCACAGTTTATCTGTTTACTTCATATCTACTGCTCAAACAAGATAATCAATAAGTATTCTATCTAAAGATAATTTAGAAGTAATAGCAGTTCCCTATTACTCGCTAATGGCTATTTTCCAAACATCTATTTGTTATATCTTAAAAGGCAGAAAATTTTATAGTATAAGGTTAAATATTTAAAATAATAGGGATTTGGGGGATTTAAAGCTTACTACATATAATAGAGTTATATTAAGCTTATAAAGTACAAAGGTAAGATAGAAAAGAAACCATATTGATTTAAAAATTAACTATGTCCTATTATTATGCTTTAACTTAAAGTCTCTAGTATTAGATAAGGCTAATATAGAAAAAGAGTGCTAGTTAAGGATTCTAGTAAGAAATGATAGATTGAAAATGGTTTAGGAGTATTAGGTTGGAGTGATATACAAAAAAGGTAACATTTACTAAGGCAAAAAAGAGATTCAGGAGTTAGGTTCAAAATATAATTGACGTCTTTTTTTAATTATAAAATGGATTTGATTAAATAGATAGAAAAATCCATTACCAATTATGAGTCTAGCATGGATGAAGAAATTACATAAGACCAGTTAAAGATAATTAATCAAAGTGATAAGAACAAATTTAATTAGAACAGTAGCTAAATTTCAAAGGGTTCTCAATATAATGAAAGCAGATAAGAGTAAAGCCTGACGGAAACTTAACTTAAATAGAAAATTCTGAACAAAATTAGTTCAATTAAGCAAGAAAAGAAAAAAGAAGAGATAACTTAAGAAGATTGGAATTTGAAACTTAAAAATGTGTCCGAAAAACTGTAGAAATTGTCTTAAAATTAGGAAAATATTAAGAAATACAAGTTTAAACCAAAGGATGACCAACGTTCATAATAAAAGTAGTAGAAGATAAAAGTATGCAGCAAGAAATTGTAAGGCAATATGAAAAATTAGATGAGAAAGGAATAATTATAATAAAAGCCTTTTTCAGAGTAAAACAGCCTAGAGATAATTAAGTAGAAGAAAGATATAGGAATCTGTGATATTAGTATAGAATCTCGCTAAGAAAGTATAAAGAAGTAAATTAAACAGAAGTAATAGAGTAATGAATAAAGAAAAATAGAGAAAAATCCTTAGAAATAAGCTATCATATAAAATAAACCAAAGAACCAATAACTGTCTTATTCGTTTACTGAGTCTCCTAAAGCAACAATTTAATCAGATCCTAACAGATGCATTACTATCTAACAGCAAAATTTTATTCCTACTGAGGATTAAAACATATTCAAGAATAAAGTTAAGCAAACTAGTAGTAAAAAAGTGGGATTTACTAATGTCTGTTCTGGAAACACTAAAATAGAGTTTCCAAAAAACTATATAAGATAGTTAACTCAAGGCTAAGGCATTAAATAGCCAAATACAGCTAAAGTCCATAACTGTATTATAAAATCCCAAAGTAAGTAGAATTTAACTAGACAGTGTGAAGAAAGCAAGAATAAGCCAAAGCAAGTAAATGTTTAGAACTTTAACTTTGGAAACTAGAACTTATAGATAATTAACTAGAATCAGTACTAGAGATAAATCAAAAGTACCTAAAACTCACCTATTCGAATTTATTAGCCTTAATTTGAAGAGGTCGGGGTTGGCTGCTATCTATAAAAAATTAACTAAACTAAAAACTCTCCAGACTAGACTGGTAGGAAATTGCATAATTTCAACTAATTCATTTCAATTAATCAGACTAAGGTCATAAAAGGTAGTCCATGCTATTCTTCCAAGTTCTCAAATGTCTATATGAATAAAAAATAATAAGAAATGTAAGAAAAGAGAATAAACGCTGAATATAGCTTATGTCACTAAAATAAGAACTAGATACTAAGACAAAATAGTAGCCTTCTAAACTAAAAAAATGAAGTCTTAAGAGAAAAAATTTAAAAGATAAGCAATGAGCAAATCCATTAAAATGAAACAACCTAAGTATAAAAACCTGTTAATACTCCCTAATAAATCAAATATTTAAATTAAAGTATCACGTATTCTGCTTAATCTGCTTATAGAAGTATATAAGAAAATGATCAAATGTAACAAATAAAAGACAAAAGGATTCAGTAGAATCTGTCAATGTATGATATAATAGATCAGAATATCAATGATTCTAAGTAAAAAAACTCAAACCTAAGCTTTAATATAGAGAACAATAATTACCTCAATTTAAGCACAGATGAAAGTATTGAAATAACTATTAACAATTAAATTGACGGATAATAAAGGCTTAAGATATTGAATCAGGAAAAGATAAAATAGCAGAAGCATATTGATTAAAACGAAAAATAAAAGAAGAAAGAATAATTGCAATTAGATCTAAAGGTATATAAAGATAAAGCTAATTAATTTAAGTCTGCAGTATAGCGTCTTGCTAGTGCATTATAGAATAAGCCAAAAAATATATAGCTGAGATAAAATATCAAAGAGTAGTTAAAAAATATACATTTGAATCTACAGCGATAAATACCTGAAAGTATCAACCAAAGTATAAAACGAGTAAGTTTGTAATTTACTTTTATAAGATAAATTTGCTTTAATCTGTTTAGAATAATAATAAAGTCAATTTAGCCGCTTTACATCAAAGAATGAAAAAAAAGATAAAATAAGCTGAGAAATAGAGAGACTAGAAGATCAAAGTAAAGAGATGATCTGCCATTATTTTTACAACTTTTGCTTTATATTTACTAATTTAATTTTCTAAACCAAAATCTAAACTCCGATTTAAAGATTAAACAACATAAAGAAGGAAAATGCAAAAGGTTACTCAAATAGCAAGTTTTATAAAAATAATATTTGAATTTGATTAATTTTAGCATGCTTCTGCTAGTTTTGAGTAACTAGAATTACTAAGATTATATATACCATGCTTTCATATCTAAAAAGGAACTTTGATAGGTATTAATTACTTAAATAGTAATTCAATAAGTATTATAATATAAGAAGCTAAGTTTAATTATGCTTGCTCACATTAAAGAGTGATATGATAATTCTTTATAGATTGCTAATATTAAAAGAAGGATATATAAGAATTTGATACTAAAGTTAGTTCTGAAGCATGATTAAAGGTATAGAAGAATATAGTAGGTATCTCTAGATTACCAAAGGCAATATTAATAATAAACTTTTAATTTAAGTATGATTTTTTCACCTCATGTTCAGATGTGCTTGGCATTTGAGAACTCTCTCCACTACTCAACTTGCATCTCAAATTCTTCCAAAATGATACTGTGAGCCAATCTTCTTCTTCTTGGTCCGTACTACACATTGTAAGCAATATGTGTTTCGTTGATTTCTCTTTCTCTGTTCACATGGAGGCCATAGCAATAATAAGGAACCATCATTAAAAGACTTCCTAGGAAAACAGACATAACATCTCTTGTGAAGTATTCATCCCAAACCATGCACATAATCCAGTTACGAGATCTCCAAAGGAACTTAGGCAAAAGCATTTTTATTAAAAAAAAATGTAAAAATCACTATATTGTAATTAACCTCCATCTTAATTTCAAGATCTATACCTATTACTTCTAACTCTCTAGCTTACCATATTACTATTTCATTACTCCTAATCATGAGATTTCACTTTTAAGTAATAGCTTCTCACTCTTCTTGGTAATAAACACCTTGCAACGTTAGTAAAATATAATCTTTTAATTAAAAGAAAGAGAAAGGTTATATAAGAGAAGCAAGTGCTTAATTCAGAGCTAAGTAGCCCTTATCAGCTTAAATCGAATTTAATCTTAAATATCTGCTTTAGTTAGAACTCTTTGCTGCATATTGATAACATCGAAAAAGAAAACTAGTTTTAAGGTAATTTTTTGGAATCTAATTGTCAGGAAAAAGCATATAAGTACTAAATAGCAGGGATAACTTCATTATTAAGAAGTGACTGATCAAAATTAGGCAACTCTCTCAAAGATAAATAATAAACAACGTTTCGTTAGAAATAAATGAGCTTATTAAAGTATTTAAACCATAAAGTTTCAGTCTATTTGACTTAATAAGCTAATAAGGCTCAAGAATAGATATTTCTTAATTCTCTTCCTAAGCTAACTAAACTACATGAAGTGAGTATTATACATACTAAGTTAGGATAAAAGAGCAAGAAGTATTAAATATATATCTCTATTGTTAAATAAAGACTAAATGGATTATAAAGCATATCTTGACTTAAATTTGAGGGACTATATTCCTATCTATAAAACTTAATAAACAGCACTACCTAAAAAGTAAAGAGAAAGAATATGGAAAACACCTTAAAATGACTAACTAGTATGGACCTGATCATCAGCTATTCCTACTAGGATTAGCAAAACTTAAAATGTAATTATTAGAAGACTTCCTGCTAATTAAAAGCCTAAGATAGAGTTCAATATGAGCAATTAAAAAAATAACTAAAGCTATGAGAAGAAGAGGACTATTATTTTAGATGAAGAGTCTTCTGAAAGACTTATTAACGAATCTGAGATTATATAACCTGTTTGTAGCTCTAATGCTAAAGAAAAAAACTTGTAGTATTGCATTAAATATTTAGGAGTAACTGAAGGCTAAATAGGCGTTTTAAGTAAAAGACTTCCCATACCAAGGAAAAAAATGCAATCTGAGTAAGAAGTTTTTCAATCAAACATGTCAAGTTCCTTTCAGTAAGAAGAGTATGTTGTAAATTAGTACTCTAAACCTAACTAACTAGTAGCTATTAAAAAGAAGAGCAATATAGAGAATGACAAAGAAAAATATAGAAAGTTTTTGCATACTCTCAGTGATAAGTTTTAAATACAACAAAATAGATTTGAAATATACAGAAATAGAATTATTGAACCTCCTAAAATCCGCAAAGGAGTAATAGGGTGGAAACTAACTTAAGCTAAACCACTTAGAAACTTTAGAGTTAACTAAAAAGTGAAAAACCTGCCTAATAATCTTTAAAACTTTTTAAGCTTTGAAAAAAATCAGGAGGAAGAAAGATTTAAGTCTTAAAGCAAAGAGAAAAGAGGTCCTATGAAAAACGATATCAAGGTTAAAAAAAAGACATCAAATTATTTTCCCTAAAACAAAGGGTAGATATTTGATAATTTTTCTGATAGTATTAATTTACCTAATAGAAAAGAAGCTTCAAGGCTATCAAACTAGAGAAAAGAAGATGAAGTAAGTTCTTTATATAATAGGAGTTATATGCATAGTATTTACAGTTTAAATAGGAGATGCAAAGGCAATCTAATAATCAATTTAACTACAACTTCTAAATATCTTGGTATATACTATCTTCAACAAAATTTTCCTGATTAAGTATCTATATTTCACTTGCAATAGGACTATTAATCTCACAGTCCTACATTTCTTCTTCAAAAAAAAACTAGGCATTTCTTACTTCTTCTGAACTTTCGCTTTATTATACTCTTCTTTTTAAATCTTCCTTAATTTTTTCCTGTTACTTTTTCTCTTTTACATCTTTTGGTTCGTTTTAATTTACTTACGATATAGTTTAAGACTTAAATTTATCTCCAAAAAGAGCTTAAGTTAACACTTCATTTGTTTATTGAAGGTAATCCATTAGTTTTTTCAGAGAAACAATTTCTTATTCCTTTTGATTAATTTCTTACTTTACTTCATTCACTTTTTTCTTATATGTTTGTACTTATTTTTGAAGTCTATATTCGTTTGGGTTTATAGCTAACATTTTGCTATTTGCTGGATAGTTTATTTTTTAACCATTGATGCATTATCATTCCTCATTTTCGAATTATTTGTTAGGAACAGTACTTGTATCCAAGTTACTGATATTAGATTTATTTAGCTTCTATTCTTATTGGACTCTTTGCTATTCTATTTTCTTCTTCCATTTCTCTACTTAAGGTAGATCTAAGGAAAGTACCACCTTATTGTTTTATTATTCTTGAGGCTTTCTATGTATATTGCTAAACTCATTTTCTTATAAATTCTAAGAATTTTACTCAGAAAAATTTGACTAAGAACTATTAGAGAGTTCTAAGTCTAGTTTACCATATCAGAACTCGTTATATGATTTATCCTCTTCACTTGAGGGGTTAAGTTCTTTATCAATCATCTCTCGAATACGAGAAGATACTTTACCAGAATGATTCAAAAGAGCTCAAAGCTGGATATTTTCCAAATATAGCTCTCTGAATTAGTTCGAAATATACTCTTAATTAAATTTACTTTAACGATGCTTTTCAGTTAATTAATCTAGCTTATCCATACCAAGTTAAATTTCGTTTTCGAGTCTTTAAATCTGCTCTTGATTATTTAGTTTAGGTGAAATTTACTTTTCCAGTCTTTATTTCCTTTAAATTTCTACTTCAAGTTGTTTATCTTATATCCTTCTTTCAACTTCTTAAGCAATAGCTTCTTTTTCCTCCAGTTCTTTTAAATGCTTCTAAATCACTTCTTAATAACTAATTATTTTATCTGATTCTCTTATAGCTGCCTCCTCTGCAATTTACTCAGATATCTCTACTCTACTTTCAGCAACATCTTAGGAGACTTAAGCTTTATAGATTAATTCTTAGATTTTATAGTTTTGTGTAGTGAGAAGTTAGCTTTCTTTCTAAGAGTTAGCTTTCTACATAACTTCTAACTATATTTACTTATAAGCCTTTTAAATATCCTCTAGAAGCTGTATTGACTCCTTTATTTACTCTAAGTCTTACTGTAGAAACTTTATCTTTGTGATTCTTCTTGCGGTTAGTAGGTCTTCGGTTTTCTGCTATTTAAACATTTATCTTAATTGATTAATTTGATGAATTAATGCTTATTCAGTCTAATTCTAGTAACCTTCTAAGGTATGTTTAAGATAGCTTTATCAGCGGGTAGATGTAAGAAGACAGAGAGTGAGAGATTAAAGATGAAGTAAGATTGAATTAGATATAGAAAGGTTGGCTCAGAATGTTGAGATGCTATAGTAAACCCATTTTTTCCTTTAAGTAGACTGTTGAAGCCTTTTTGCCATCTAGAAGTAAAACTATTATTAAGTATATTATTAAACCAAACCCAATCATTCTTCACATAAGTCTAAGGATTCTATAAGAATATGGAAGTAATTTGATTAAATAAGCTGCCATAAGGAAGAGTCTTAAAGCAAACTATGCTTCCTATAATTAAAAGAGAGAAGAATGGGTAATTCTAAGCAATCTAATTTAGATATTAGCAAATATGATGTATCTTAATTAGAAATATAAAGAGATAGTCAGAACTAATGCTACTATTAAATGAAAATGCTTTCAGTTTAAATAAATAGAATATAATAATAACACTCCATAATTAGTATCAACTAAGGAAGGCTTAACAGGATAATAGCTTATTATAAAGCTAAAAGCTAATTAATTATCAAACTATATAGTTTAAGAAGGCTAGTTTTATATATTTAGCATGGATATTTCATATTTATAAGCAGCGAAACTATTGGATATCTTAATAAAAAGTATTAATAATTATGCATATAATGTATATTTTAAAACCATAGAGATCACTTTTTCTAAAGAGGTAGTTATGCTAAAGAAGGATTTACACTGGTATGAAAGGAGTTGTTATAAAAGAGCTAAGAATTGTAATTGAGATAGCTTTATTAAAGAGATTAAGACTGAGGTAGTTGTAAAGCTATTATTTAATTTAAAAGCTAAAGATAAAACTAGTTTGCTCCAAGATAACAAGCAGCCAGTTAAAGAAACTTACTAGTTAAGTAGATGAAAATTATAAGCAATTTGCTTTAATAAATTGATTCTTTCATATCAAATAATAGAAAGCAGTTCTAGAGAAAGGTGTTAGGAGATCTACAAATATAAAATCTTATAAAAGCCAATAGAAAATAACATAAATTAGTATCTAAATTAGCTTAAAGCAAAATGTTCAACTTTTATTATAAAGAGAAAGAATCAAAGCCTATTAAATATCATATTTACTTGTAAAATATTATAGAGTTTATATCTAAACCTCTATAAGCATAAAACCCATCTCTTAAACATCTATTTTCTTTAAAAATTCAATATGCTATTTGATTGAAACATATAAGGGAAATTTAATAAGTGTAAAGATATCTTATAGTAGTAGTATATATATATTAAGTTTGAAATAAATAACACTTTTATTGAATGCTTCGTATAAAGAGGATAAGACTTGTACCTAAACTTTTAAGTAGAAGTGAATTATATAAAAGTTATATCAAACTAAGATTTAAGGATGTGCTATATGCACGAACTAGAGTCGTTTTTATATTCTCTTTTACTTAGACTTCTTAAAGATATTCATGTCTCATGAAAATATTATACTTACTAGTAAAGAGATACAAGCATACAAAATAAAAAGAATCATTAATATGCTGAAATTTAGTAACTAGATAAAAATAAGTAGACTAGTGATTTATGAGCAATGTAGTTAAATTTATGATTTTTAATAGTAAGCAGACAACTTATGATTACTCTTACTTTTTATCTTATTTGCGATTATATCGGAAAGAGTATATATGAGTAAGATAGCTTATGCTAATATGCTCAAACGTTTAACTTTGTTACATATCAATAAGTTTTTGACATTCTTTTGAAGCATTTCCAGTTTATGAAATTCAAGTCTAACTTAAACACTCAATTTAAGAGATTAACTCTTTTAAAAGATATCAAAGATATTTGATTTAGTATTAATGGAAATTCAAGAAAAGGAGTAATTACTAAGAAGCATTTAATAGTCTTTTATCTTCGAAAGAATTTAGAGCAAGAAGATGATTTGTATAGGATTGGTAGTTGCTTTCATTACTATCACAGCAAGTGGTAGTAATCCTGCTTTTATGCTTAATCTTAATATAAACTCTAGTTTAGCAATGTGCTAGAGATAGTAAATGCAAGTGCTTTGATATCTGATTCTATGTAGTTTTTGATTTGCTTTTAGGAGGGAAACTTTGCAAGAATGTATAAAGGAGTATAGAAATATTTGGCTTTAATTTGTTCTTTAAGGCTTTTTATTATACGGATCTGCTTCTGGATATATTTTTCCCACTGAGTTCATGTAAGTGGCTCTAAGCTCGCTAATTTTTACTACGGATGCCATATGAATTACGTTATGGAAGTTATTAAGGAAGTAAAGAGTTCATTTAATAAGTATTATTGGAGCTATAATGGCAATGGTCTTCGCAATTCTAATAGTTTTTTTTGATAAAACAGGAGAAAAGGATAAGCAATTTACACTTAAGCGAAAGATTATTGGATTAGTTCTCTCTATTGGTGCTTCTTTATGTACATCTGCATATACATATAGAGGCTAAGATTTTCACTACAAGTATAAATTTCCCTTCATAGTCTATATGCTCAATATTACTATTTTCTCCCTTTTAGCTTCTTTTATTGTTGCTTTTACAGTTGGAAAGGCTACTTTTGATAATAATCCACATACTGGTGTTTTTTGCTGAACAAGTAAAGAGTTAGCATTTAAGAGTATCGTGATGTTGAGTTTAGTATCTATAGTTGCAGATATTGGATGGGCAATGACTACTAAATTCTTGACTCCGCTATTTTTTTCTTGTGTTATTCTATTTGAACCATTCATTGCTGGGTTTTTAGCTTGAGCTATGAACTTTAACCCTGCACCTGGTATAGTTATGTGAATTGGAGGAATCGGAATTTTATTTGGAATACTGACAGTTTTATTAGGTGAGGAAAAACTAAAAAAATAACTGATAAATGAAAGCTTCCTTAGAAACAATCAAACTAACAGTCTAGAAAATCAGTAAAGCAAAAAGAAAAAGATGCTAGAAGTAGACCAAGAGATGGAAACAAGCTGCAATAACCTTTCTAAAATTGAACCTGAAGAGGATAGCAGCAACATAAAAATCTAAAAAGATATTAATTTACTAAACAGTACCATATCATCTCTTACTTATCCTAAAATTCTTTATAGTATTACTTATATTACAAGATATTAGCCATATTGCTAAATATGCCTTGGAGTGATTTATTCTAAATCTTTTATCTCTGATTTTTTGGAGAAATTTGATTTGCTTATTAGTTGCTTTAAGTTTAAAATTTTTAAACTTTTTTGCCTAGTAACGCTTTAACTATATGATAAGAGATTCTTATATAGTTCATATCAGATATGAATTCAGACCAGTTCTAAAATAATATCTTAGTTGCTAATCCTTTATAATAGCTAGGCTATTCTTAATTAATTTTCAGCGTATATTCTGTTATGAGCACTGACTTTGTAGATTCAGTATCAGTTTATCTTTCTTAAGTATGCATTAATTGCTATTTAAACAACTTCTTTTACTAAGATTCCTTGATTTCAATGTTTCATATACTTACCCGCTCAAAATTTACTATATCGTTCTCGAAATAAATAACTATACTATTCAGTAAAGATATATACACTGTTCAAAAGCTTTACATGCAATATCTTATTTATTCTCTCATATCCTTGATCATCGTTAAATAGACGATGTCAAAACCTAATCAAAGTTTGTGATTTCTCAATTTTTCTAAAAAGACTCAAATTATAATTTAGATATTAATAATGGCAATCTACATTTCTGCAAATGAGTCAAAATAGAGTCATTTTAATAATATAGTGCTTAAATATTTAAGCATATCCATTTTATTTATAAACAAACAAGCATGCCAAGCCATATATTGATAAAGCATTTTTAGATGATATGGTATATAATAATTAAGTTGATAGATTCATTTTGTATATAGATATCATTTACATTTTATACTATAAATGTAATCATATATATAATTATTTACCGTGGCTGCTATTAGTGTTTACATAAGATATCCTAGTTTATCTTTATCTAGATAGTTGGAAATTATTAGTTTTTTATTTTGCAAAAATACGAAATTTTTGTTTTTAGCTGATTACAGGATTGAGAAAAACTTACTTCTATCTTTGCTGTAATAAATCCTGCTTATGTGTAGCAGTTTTATTTCTTTAGCTTTTATTATATCTTTATATTAGAGTATCTAACTTATATTATCTTCAAAGTTAATAAAAGCATCTCCTACTCTATTATACTTAAAGGAAATGTAGTTCTTTTACTTTTCTATAAAGCTAAGTATGTATATTAAATTGAGCATAATAGCTTATTATCTATCCCTTAATTTATATAATACCCCTTTTCTTAATTTTAACTACAGTATATCCAATCTCTTTTATTATAAATTAGCTATTAATGTCTGCTATTAATCTAACCTATCTTATTATTAAGGATTTATACCTTTCACGTGCTTTCTCTTTTCATTTACTCTTTAGAACCTTTAATATATTTCTCTTTTTCTAGACTTTGATAACAAAGTTGCTATGAGATCGAATTGTTTAGGAGAGTGATTTAGGAGATTAAGAAGAGAAAGGAGTATAGAGGGTTAATAATAAGAAAGAGGGGAGTTTAAAGGTTAAAATTTTATTGGTATATTTCAACATAAAATTAGTAGCTTCAAGTCCATTTTTATTTAGTCTGAGCTTCCCATGGATTGATATCTTCCTTGTTATCTTGTTCTTCCTTATATTCATTTTCTTTGAAATTTCAATCTTCGTAAATATCAAACTTGATTTACCCCTTTCCACATTTCTTTTCATGAGCTTCGTATTCTTCAATTGGAATAAAATGAGTGGAATTATAGACGCACCTTTTAAACAAATGAGCCACTTTCTATCTATCAGGACATTTAGCAATATGAGATACTAATCTAGGCTAAGGCATTTTATGAGATTTATTGAAGGGACAGTTAGTGTAAGGAGTCTATTTGGTGATCATTTTAATGATTATTATTTAATTTCATTTAATTCATTAAAATGAAGACTAAAATTAAGTAAAAAACCATCATCCCCACTGAAAGCTACATACAAAACACTAACACTCTGCCTGAAGGAACTTTTCCTAGAAAGAAAACCATTTTAGAGCCTCTAGAAACTTTGAGCTCCCCCAGAAATAAATCTATTGGTAATTAGTTTTCAACTAATAGCTTTAA
This sequence comes from Loxodes magnus, assembly GCA_946699065.1. NCBI lineage: Eukaryota > Ciliophora > Karyorelictea > Loxodida > Loxodidae > Loxodes > Loxodes magnus. The sequence goes on from CAMPDV010000147.1 coordinate 262,259, forward strand.
TCAGTTAAAGAGCACTAAAGCTACTAAGTAAATAGGTAATTAATAGATTAAGAAACAGTTTTTTTTCCATTCTCCTTAGAATAGTTAAGGTATGAATCAGCGTATCTTCCCCCCTTTGTCTAGGTAACGAAAAAATGCTAGCATAGGAGGAGACAAAGAGATTTTCTAATCCTAAGAGATTTTAAAAAGTCCAAAATCTAAATTAGACCATTTTTCTCCAATTAACTCCCAGTAGTAATAGTAATAACTAGCTCAGTTTAAGTATTTATCTCAAAGATAAACTCCTATAGTCACTCCACCAAATGAAACCTAAAGATTAAGCTTAATCGAGCCTAATTCAGCAAATCAAAGTAAAGTTAACTACTAAGCAAAGCAATTGTAATTAGAGTAAGCATAAAAGCAGCTACATGCCAGCTAAATTTCACCTAGATCTAATTTTAAGCCCTTATAGCAAATGTAAATGAAACTTAATTAATAGGTAAAATAGCAGCACCAGTAGTCTTAGGGTTAGGTCTAGTAAACTAAGTTTTCGCATAGATAGTTTGGTGTTGTTTTTGGATATGGAGCTAATACTCATTAGGGAATAGTGAGAAATTATAATGAAGATAGAGTGACTATTGTTATTAATGCAAATAAGCCTCAAGAAAAAGTTTCAGCAGAATGACCGAAAATCTGCTATTTTGCTGTTTATGATGGACATGGAGGGAGTGGATGTGCTGATTTCTTAAGAGATCATTTGCATACAATTCTATTTAAGTAGCCTAACTTCCCATAAGATCCAATAGGTTCGATTTATCAAGCTTTTAAGTAAGCAGAAGCAATGTTTATTAATAATAAAGCTTTGTCAGCCAATAAAACCTTAAGTGATAAATCAGGCTCATGTGCTTGTATTGTTTTGATAATTGATTAGTTATGCTATGTTGTTAATTTAGGTGATAGCAGATCAATTTTAAGCAAAGATTCAGGGAGAATTGTGCATTGACTAACAAGAGATCATAAGCCAGGAGATCCAAATGAAAACTAGAGAATTATTCAAGCAGGAGGCTAAGTATATTAATCTTAGATATCTACTGCTATCTTAAATAATTAACTAGCTAGAAAGGAACTCTTGCTAGGTCCACTTAGAGTATTACCTGGCCGATTAAGTGTAAGGTTCAATTTATTTTTAGGTTTCAAGAACTTTTGGAGATGTTCTAGCGAAAAATCCTAACTTTGGAGGAAATCCTAATGTCGTAATTTGTGAGCCTGAAATAAAGCAATTCAAAATAGATGATAGCTTTGATTTCATAATGATAGGAAGTAAGTTAATATAAGCCATTTATATAGGTGATGGAATATTCGATAGGATGAGTAACAGTGATATAATAAAAACATCATGAAACACTCTTTAAAATACTAAGGCCACAACCGTTCACTAACTATGTGCTAATATATCTGAAGAAATCTTAAAAACATCCTTAATTAACAAGACTCTCGACAACGTAACTGTAGTTTTTGTAGCTTTTCAGAACTTCAAAAACATAGTAGAAAATACAAACTTAAGCACACTGTAGTATAATGTAAATGGTCTGATAGAAAAAGACTTTAACGAAGCAATTGAAGCAGTAACAAGTGATTAAAATAGCAAAGATGATGCATAATTTTTATATTGTGTCTTTAAAATAAGTAACTTAAGTAAATAAGCTCTTATATTAATACCTATCATCTAAATTGCTTAATGTTCACAGGCTATTTATATCAACGTTTTTCGTATAGATAATGAGTTAAAGCAGTAACTTAAAAAAGATTCTTTTATATTAAAGTTTACTAATTTTATTTTAGTTAGAAAGAAGTATATAGTTTTTAAAAACAGTGAGTAAACTTAGCAAGTAGGATAAGTTGACTTTTATAAAGCTAATTAGTTTCTTAAAAAGATTATTAAAGAAGAAAATTAGTCTTCTATTTGGTTTTTTCCTTATAGAGTAATAAGTGTATTTATACAAACGAAATTTATCTATGTATTTACCAGTAATTATATAGCTTAAATTGGTATCAACGATTATATTTTAAAGTAATGCTTCATTATAATATACCTTCTTAATTTCGAGATATATTAGACTAAGAAAATTCGTTAAGTTTGTGCCTTTTTTATTTATAATGAATGAACAAATTCGGTTTCTTATATTAACAAAAAGGGGTTTATAACGAAAGATTAAGTAAGAAAATTCTGTTTAGTGTATTTGTCTATACATCTAATATTATTTGGCCTTATCATGCCAAACTAGGTGAAAAAACTTAGCTAAATCAACTGTTAAAAGTATTTCCTGTATGGTATAAAGTTAAAATCTTAGTAAAAGGCTATCTTAAAAGAGCAAGCAAGATACTTGCAAATATCTAAGAAGTGAAGGGAATTAGGCTAAGGAGTGGTTTGATGGTAATAAATTAGATAGAGAAGATAACTTAATTGTTAAGCTAATTGTAAGTTGGTTATCAAGTTTTGGCACTCCTCGCTTCCTTTTTATCTTTTATCGTCAACATCTCCATTATTTGTACCTTGGTTAACCCTCTTGTATTCTTTGTACACCAAATGCTTGAAAAAGCAAATATTCAACAAAGGAATGTATAAAGCCACATCGTCCAAAAAACTTCTAGGGATCCAGGAGCTATTAAATAAGGAAAAGTAATGACTGCTACAGAAGTTGCTATCCACTTAACCTGCATACCTAAGCCCGCATATTTATCAAGTGAAATTTCACTACGATAGAGAAAATAAGCTTGCATTACAAAGCCATCATAGGTAATGATCCAGATATCTAAAAATATAAAAGTAATAAATATGGGTTCTTCATATCGCTCGACAAATCCAACGATAATTAAATAAATACCACACATAAAGGTCCCAAATACGAAACTCACTCTTCTAGATACCTTGTCATTCACAAAAATAGCAAAAATGCATATGAAAATTCTTGTAAGACCTAAAAATACTGTATAGATGGTTGATTTAAACTAATTCTCTCTATTTTCAAAAATTGAGTTCGAAAAGGTAATTATAATATCGTTTGCTGAAAAAGGAACCACCAATTATACGAATAGGTAAGAACATAAAATATATAAATGTTTCTTGGCAAAAAAAGCTTCCTTTGATCCCTGCTTCTTACTTTCGTTTTTCTGGTCAAGTCCGATTTTAATATAGTTTGATACCATTTTAAACTAAATTTCGTTATCACATTTGTATACTTATTTTATCACTTTAGCTAATTAGACTTCATCTTTTTTTGTAAAACAGAATAAAGGTGTTTCATATTTAGCCCAAAACAAAAATATCAGCAGTTATGCCAAAGCAAAGAAAAATGGATAAAATAGCATAAATCTTCACCAGAAGCTAGCCATACCTTAGTCTTTGTCAGGATCTTTTTAATCTGGAAGAGCTAAACCTAAACAATTTGCGCTGAAAATACCAAAGGCTTGGGAAAGTCTCACAAAGCTTCCATAGCGTCCACTAACATGTGTAGGCACCATTTCTCTTATATACAAAGCCACTAATTAAAAGAAAACTCCAGAAAAGATTCCTTGAATGCTTCTGGCTATTGCTAAAGCTATCTTATTTTCAATGACGACTATAAAGCATGATATAAAAACCAATAAATCCATAATGATCATTGTTTTTCTTCTTCCAAATCGAGAAGTCATAAAGTCTATAAGTAAACCTCCGAAAATCGCCCACACGGGATATAAAAACGAATATAAAGATTTGTAAAATATTTTTTCCTCTTTATCTCAATGATACAATCCTGCTAATGTAATATGCATTACATTTAAGACTCCTTAGGTGTAACCCATAACATACATTCCCAAAACAGCGTTTAATGTTAGCCATAACAAATTTCTACTATTATAGTTGAACTGCTACAATTGTTATAACACTTATTTCTCAATTCTCTAAATAGACGGTTATCTATCTTTTTCTGATATCAAAAATAAGTAATAGCACTGATAGCATAATCCATTCTTAGCATCTTTCGCTTAAGGAAGTTCGCACTATTTGCATTTGTCTGTTTCTATTTAAACATCATTACTTCCCACTTTATCTAAGCTATCTCTTGGGCCTTCAGTTTGTGGATCATTTACAAGCTCTTTTTAAAATTCTAGTATTTAATTGTTGTTATTGAAGTTTTACAGCTTCTACTCCGCTCTTGCTTTTTCATCTAAAGGCTCCTGATTTAAATTATCACAAGTTAATACGTTATCAATATCTTATGGTACACTATTAAGAGTATTCGCCGTAGGTATTTAAAAATCTTCACCTTTTTGATTTTGATCTTAGTTTTATTCTTGAGGAAGAGTATCAACGTAAGCATTTTCATCACCCTCCATTTTCTATAATTAAAGGAAGCTTTGTCTAATTTATAGTAAAAGATGAAAAAATAATCGTTAAATAATGCAAAAACGCTAAAGCTAATTAAGAAGGTTTAACTTACTAAAAATACCTTTAAGTTATCAGCACTTTCCTTATCATTTAACTAGACTTAAAGCTTTCAATCACTAGTCTTCAACTTCTTCTTATTCAATACTTTCTATCACTTTCTATTCAATAACTAGTAAGTAAGTTTACTTAACAATCGTTAGAAAAGAAAAATCTTTCATTTAAGCAAAATACTAGTAACGATTATGAAAAAAATGGAGTTAGGCAACTCAATAATATTGAAATATCAATATAATACCCTAATACCATAAGTGCATATAGGAGTAAAATTAAATGGGGTTAATATAATTAAGGAATCAAGCAACTAAGTAATCCTTAAAAGTTGTATCTAATATCCCTAGTAAGCCTAAATATCACTCTAATTATCCTAATTTTATATGCCTTATTGTTATGTTTGTTTAATTGATTAACAGACTTAACTTCCAAGTTACTTAGAAGTAAAAATCTAAAATATCTTTTAAAGTGGTTTTAAATTAGCTATTATACCCACTGGGTAAATAAGTATCTAATTTTGTAATGTCTCATTAGCTATTATCTTTATAGGTTTGAGATTTAACTGTCTGATAAACCTATTTAAGTTAGAGAAAAAAGGAAAGTATTACTTAACTACCTTAATTATCTAGAGATACCAAAAGAGAAAAGCTTAAAATAAAATTTAACTTATTACTGTTAATCTTTTTAAGTATGTAGGCTTTGGGTGCTTAATGGGTTTCTTTGGATTAGGTTCTTTTAATGAAGATATTTAATCGAGCGTAAGAGAATAGACAGTGATACCTGCTTTGGAATTATTATTCTAGTAAAAGGAATTAGATTTCTCCAAAGGATTAATTAGAATCATTATTACCCATTCAGTATAAATGACATCATATATGAGAGCCATAAAACTAATATACATGTGAAGGCATTTCACAATCAAGAAATTACATAAACCTGAAATGTCAGTAAGGTTTGGCTTGAATAAAATATAACTATACAAATAACTAAAAATAAAGCTTTTGAATCTAGTATTATAGATTAAAAGTAACTAAGTGCAAGTAAAATCCTTATCAGAGATGTATTGCACATCACTTATTATACTAGTTAGACTATAAAATGTAATTAATATTTGATATGAGTTTTGAAATATTAGATATTGAACATTTAATAACCATAATAACTTTGTGAAAAAATAAGGAGAAAATACCATCTATGGAGTAATCATTTACTCAAAAATTTTCAGCCAGAACTTAGAATAAAATGTGACTAGAAACTACATAAGAGGCATTGGCTATTTCCTCTGTCTTTATTAAGATAAATAAAATAGATATGAAATCAAAGAAATATGCGTAGTGTAAATAAAATAAAGCACCCACAGTTACGATTATAGTATCTTTAAGCAATTTAATTCTCTCTTTTCTTAGATCTATTTATCCACAGCATTCTGGATTCATGCTTTTGAAAGCAATAATTCATATCTTAAAAATAAGGAAGACCAATTTTTGAGTTTGCCTAAATGCAAATTAGAAATTTTAAGGATCATCAACCTCGCTATCAAGACTCTTAATCTTAATAATTCAACTAGGACTTAATTAGTGATCATATTTAGGAGTAAGAAATGAGCTTTTTGTAAATTTGGTCTTTTTAATAATGAAATCTTAAAGTAAAACTGTATTTAAACTGTCTAGATACTTATTTTTAGATCTAAGCTTTATTGCTAATTGTTATAATATAGCTTAGCTTAAGTGAATATTGTGACTTTTCTTAACTTTGTATCTTATGCTTACTTGTAAAAAGAAAGTTTTTAAATAGAGATTACTTGATATTTCTAGAGATATAAAGCTATCGATTTAGCCTTGAGAGAGATATAAATTGATTAGTAGCAATTAGAAGGAGTTTACATTTGGTAGCAAGATGCTTAAGTAATGCATATTTAGAATTAAGACTCTAGCAAGTTTAGATTTCATACAATTACAAAGCGCTAACTTCGAGCCGAAGCTTGATTAGCACATGAAAGAATGATTGAAATCCTTAGATGAAGTTTAATGATTTGATACTATATTTATATGGTTTACTTCTTAATATAAACATCAGTTTTTGTATTTAAGGAATCATATAACTATATGAATAACTAATTAAAGTAATTTGCTTAAAGGAGGTAAATAATTTACTGCTAGACTAAAAGAACAAATTTCATAATTTGACAGACTTTAAATCAATCTATTTTGTAACCTACAGAAGAAGAAAAGTTTTTAGCAAAAAGGTAAAAGATGATAAAAATATACGTCGGTGTTTCACAGATCTAAATGCTAAGAGATATAAGATTAAAGACAGGATAAGAAAAAGCTCGAATTCAAATTATAAAGTAAGTAACTGTAGATCAAACTTAGTATATTAGAGATGCTATTTGCTTGCAGACGTAGTTAAATAGCCTAAAGATACTTAGTATTATTTAGATATAATGTAATAAACTCAAAAGTAAAGTACTCATAGAGCCTTTAGTGTTAAAAATACATATTTCAGAATATAAGTTAAGCTGTATATCAAGCATGGTATAACTCTATACTCATAAGTAATGAAAACTAATTAACTTACTATATTCAAATGAATAAAGATATCAAGCATAAATAATCTTATGCTAGTGTTAAAAGCCTAAGTCAGTATCTCTTAATTACAAAGATTTAATTCATTTTCCAGTAAATAAAGAAGCATGAAGGTAAAATTACATTGAAGCAGTTAAATTTAAATCCTAGTATCATACTCGTAAAGATAAATAGGTAACTTGGTTTAAACATGATAAGCTTCATATGAGTTTATTATATAAAATAAGAGCTTTAATTAGCTTCAATTTTCCATTTATTTAATTAAATGTAATCACCTGAAGCACTTTATTTCTATAAGTCTCATTTAAAGTAGTGACATGCTAGGAAGACAGGGAGAACTTAGTCAGCTTAGTTGAATAGGTCTAAGGAAATAGAGAAGTATTTTTTAATTCCAGCTAGTTAGATCAATATTAGAAAAGTCTAGAGAGCTAAGTCTTGCAAATGTTAGAGATGCAGAGGATAAGGAGTTAATAAAGCTGAACGGGTCTTTAAAATGGCTTACTTCTATGAGTAGCATATTGACCAGATTTTAAAGTACGAAAGTATACCTAAAGAAAAGCCTGTATAAAAGATAAGTAAAAAGGAGGAAAAAAAGGAAAAAAATAAAATTAAGAAGTAGCTCTCTGATATCCTTCCATAAGTTTAAATTATAAGAGATAAATAAAGGAGACAATTTGATTTATCTCCTGGATTGGTAATATCTGAGGATAAAGCACTATGTCCCTAAAAGCCTTAAACCAATTTTATTACTAAATTGCTAAGTAAACTTAGAAATTAAAACTTAGAGATTTCTTAAAAGAAGGTATTGAGCTTAATATATCAAAGATAGAAAGAGAAATAAAAATAGCCTGTGCATATTAACAGATAAAAAAGTGATCTCACCTATAAAAAGGAAAAGGTAAAAGACAATCAAGTTAAGCAGAAGGGTGAATAAGAAAATAATTAAGAAGTCCTATAAAAAAATCGGCTCAAATCATTGAGTAAAAAGCCAGAAGTTAAAAAAGATACTTAGACATTATTAGAAGCAAAGAGACATAGAAATCGTCATTAAAATTTAACATAATATAGCGGAGTTTCTGCTATTATTAATTAAGAAAATATAACCCAAAATTTTAGCTAACGCTTTGAAGATCTAAAATTTAAATTCAATTCTGAATCAGTTAAACATAATTCTGTAGGCTTAGAATTGATAACTTCAAACACAAATTCAGTAAGAGAGGTAATCACACTACCTTCCTTAGTAAATGACTATTAGAAAACAAGTAAAAATGCCTTTACGTTTGATGACAAAGATTTTCAGTGAAGTAAATAAGAATAACCCCAAAAATTCTTATACACTACTAGTAAAAAGGCAGATTAAAAGAAATATGAGAATAATGTTTAAAAATAAATCTTTGATGTTTACAAAACTCAAAGCTGCGATGTTTTATAACTGCCAGCAATTAAATAAAAGATTTACTTGCACAAATAACAAATGTTCTAGAAATAGAAGGCAAAAAGAAGAGACTAAAATCAAGCGAAGAAACAAAGTTCCAAGTCACATAACAAAGAAGTTTTGAATAAAAGTTAAGAAAACTGTTTATGAACAAAAAGCTGAAACAAAAATTAAATTAAGTATTAATAATAATATTAGCTCAGAATGGCTTCATTCTTATAGTTATTTACATACAATGCCTGACTATATAGAAGACTATTGTAAAGTGTATCTATTTATCTAATTTATATAAAGAAAAATGAATGCTTTTATAAGTTAAGCTGTACTATAATACAATGTAGCATATCATACTTTATATATTCCTATATTTAAACATATCCAATTGTATGCAAATTCAAATCAGCTTTGCTGATTTTATACTTTTTATATTTATGGTGAATGAAAGTTTTCAATTGCTTTAAGATAAAAATAAGATATTCTATGATAGTTATGTGAGTGAATAGATTCGAAATAGTTAGCAATAAAAATATTTGCAATCTGAAGGTTTGATTTATTGAGAAAATAAATTTGACTTATTAAACACAACGCTCTCAGTGTTCCTTATACTATCCAATTTTAGTTTAATAGGCTATTATAAAATATACTAATCTGATTATATTTCATTTAGTATAAGGATTTGATGAGTTTACCATGCTATAAATTAATATTATTGTAATATCCTTTGCTAGAAACCCTACGCTTAAACAAATAACTCATATTTTGTAATATTTCAATTTATTAATTAAAGCAAACACAGTAGTATACTTCAAGTTATTCAATTTAGATAATAGAATCAGAAACAGAGAAATTAAGTATAGTCATGCTAAGAAATTAGTTGGCAAATGGCTGTTTTAGATAGATATTAGTTGACTTACTTTTGTGTAATTGATATAGGATAAATCAAAAAGCTTACTCAAGTAAGAAAGATTTAAGTTTAAAAAGCTTGCAAGCTGTTTTTGAAAATACTTAATAAAATCAGATTAAAAATTTAAAATAATCAACAGAGGAAATAAAATACTAAATAACCAACCTAAATCTAAAATTAACTGATTATTTAACTTATTCTTTACGTTGTAGTTTAAGATTCTTTAAGAGTAGTAGAATGAGGTTTTGATATAGAGTATTAGAAACTAGTAAGCTTAAAGAGATAGCTTATTTGCTGCTTAAGCAGATATATTTATTTATACGTTAATATTGAGTTAGCTTAAATATAGCAACATAATGGTCTAACTAATAAATTAAGTTATCTAGGATATATAGTAACCATTATATCTCTGCTATATTTAGAAAGACCTTGACTTTTATAATTCATTTAGCTAAATAGTTGAATACATCGTTTTATCAGTCGAACTGAAAAAGTATATGTCAATCAATTTGTAATTAGTTTGCTCACTCCAATCTTAAATTGTTGAATGAATCAATTTTATAATATCAAATATCTCTCTAATGATATAGTCTCTTTGTATTTTTCAATTTGTAATTCTATATTTTTTATTAAAAGATACAAAAATTTGTTCCCAAATACTAGGATAAAGAAACAAGCATTAAGAAACTTAAATAATGTATAATAAGATAGGTAATTTGAATTAGAGCTATAAGTAAGATTTATTTAGTAGAAGGAGATTAAATAATGCTCATAGTTTAACTCAAAGGATGTAAAAGATGGAAATAAATTGAGTTATGCTATAAGGAAATAACTTAGTGGCAATACGATTATCATAATTAAGATGTTAAGTAAAAGCTACTTCCTTTTAGAGATTTCTAAGTTAGATCCTACCTGCTTTTTTTTAAATCAAAACTACTAATTCTGCTTTAACTTGTTATAGGAAGAATATTTTCTCCTTGGATTTAAAAAGATTGATGGTTTATCTAGAACTAAGGGAGAAACTAGGAGTTTTAAAAATCTTGGATGAGATTGCATAACTTTGCTTTGTCATTTTTCATATTCTGAAATATTTAGATTAAATTAGCTTACTCTGACAGGTTCTTAACTTATATTCTACTTACTCTTTTGCTGATTAACTAAAGATAGAGATACTTTTGACTGCTCCAGTAAGTTTGAATCAGGTTTAAGAATGAAAAATTACCCTGGTTCTATTTTCTTACTTTCCTGATTCAAAACTTAACATTAATTAATTTGAAATTTCTAAGATTGACTTTAATAATTACTATCTAAGTTTCCAACAGCATCCTACATTCCATGACTGGTAAATAGTAGTTTCGAATCCATATCTTGAAAAGTGTCAACTAACAAAGAGATTTCCTAGACTTCTTTATAAGACTTTTTAATTTAAGTTAAGAAATTCTAGGAAGTTTCTCAATCAATTTAAAGAGGAGCTGAGAAAATATTTCCTTACATCATTTCTTCAGCTATTTTTTCATGTTGCTTTAGTCTTTAAACTATTTTTTCCGCTTGCTTTAAAACTTGCTTTGCTTTAGTTTTTGTTTCCTTTAACTGTTAATTCAAAATTTCTAGTTTAAGGGAACAATTTCTGAAGCATATGCCTGACTCTTAGAAATTATTTTGCTGTTGCTACAAGAAGTTCTAATACCACTAAGAAGCTTCACTTTTACCATTAATTACCGTAATATTCTTTCTTATTATTTCCGCTCCTTTTAGTAAAAAATCACACTGATTATTAGCAGATTTTATCAAATCTAGAATCACATGTCTTTATTATTTAACCTACGCCCTTTTTTATTTCGTCTTTGAAATAAGCAACTCTAAAGGGTCTTAATTTTTCCTTTTCAGTAAGCTTGTGTTAGGAGGTCCATTATTAAAAGATACACATTAGTCATCAGTATTATTACGCATTTTAGGCATTATTTAAATACCTCCTTTTATATATCTCTAAGATATTATAGATATTCATATGAAGATACTTCACTAGAAGTTCAATCCAAATATTTAAACTATTTTCCTTTTTAGACTATAATCACTTTTTTAAGATCTATGACTTTAACGGACTAAATAAGTTAAAATGAAAGTAAATTACTACTATCACTTTTAGTTCGAATTGCACTATAGTTAAAGCAGGAGTTAGGAAATTAATTTAAAATTATATCTCTTAACTCAAACTTTAAACTAGCTTAGATTGCTTTTATTTTACAAAGTTATTATACAAATAATCGCTATAGTTCTCTTAAAGATGATCAATTTTAGCTCTTATATTTATAGATCAATGAAATACTTTTGAATCATCTTTATTCTTAAGCCTTTCATTTATTATACAACCTTCAGCTTTTATTCATTCTATTTGAGTCTAATTTCTAGGTGTATTTATAACCTGCACTTTTGGTTTATTTACTGAGTTGTTTATTCTGAAGCAGATTTAGTTTTATTTAATTAAGAACGAAAATTAAAAATAATAAACTATCCAGTGTCCTTACAATTAATTCCTCATTTTTCTACTTTCCAGGTTGTTAAACCCTTGCCACGAGTTCCTTTTTCATCTATTAATTAAATGTTTTTTTACTTCAGCATATCTCTTATTCTATCAGCCTCTTCAAAGTCGCATCTCCTTCGAGCTTCATTTCTAGCTTCAATTCATGCTTAAATTTCTAATTCGCTTGGATTACTTCCTATTTCATAATTCCTGAGATAAACGTTTTATTATTGTGGAAGCTAATTAGGACTTTACTGCTTCTTTAATTACAAGTTCTTTATTTCTATTCCTCTTTGCTTACAATATGATCTATAATCATCGTAGATCTATTTCAGAAGTACTTCGCATTATTCACATGCTAGTAGAAATTTATCTTAATACTTTGATGAAACGCAAAGATGTAGCGGCTCATCTGACTCTGTAAAATTAATGAAATACCTTATTAATTAGGACCTTCCTTAAACCCAGAACCTATTCCTCTTAGTCTCAACTTTATTACATCTTATGCTTAATAATGCATAGGCATATCTCTTACACACAAATCAACTACTTTTTTCATATTAGAACCCTAAATTATTACTTCAATATTACCCTTGGCCCAATAATCCTCCTAGCTACTTAGAAATCTTTCTCATTCTGTATCTGGATTTCATATCTGCAGGTGAATTTGGCAGAAAGTCTAGAATTAGCTCCTAAGTCCTCAGATTAATTAGAAATATTGCTATTTTTTAATTATTATTCTTACTTCTAATAAGACTAGTTATTCTTATAAGCTTTGGTTTAATAACCAGAGCTTTAGCTTTGCATGCTTTAATTAGAAGTCTGATTCTGCTTTTTAATTGGGTACTAGCTTTGAAGGTCTTTAGTATTTCCACCATTAAGCGCTTTAGGCTCTTAAGACTGTAAAGCAAGTTTAGACTCTTCCTCTTCCTTAGTTTAGCTTAGCTATGAACTTTCCTCTTCTCTTTATTCTTAATTATTTGACTGTTAATTACTAGAGCTTTGCTTCTAATTAATAAGTACATTATCTTGGTTATAATACCAACTAACTTTAATAAAAGCTCCCATAGGCTATAAATTTTTCCCATCTAGGCTTTTTTAGGCAAAGTAAGCAGGAACTATCTCTTTGTACATAATTAAAGCCATTCCATAAGGAATAACCGAAACCTGCTGAACTTCTCCAAAAACGCTGAACACATCTTTAACATCTTAAACTTCTAATTCATAAGCTTCTTCATTCCCTATAACTTCAAGTTTTAAGCAGGGAGTATTAAGGGGAAGGTTCTAGGCATTCATATCAGCAATAATTTTATTAATCACTTGAGGATTTGACAGAAGAACTCTTATTTTATCTCTTGATTCTTAAAGAATTGGATCCATTTATACTTTTATACTTTAATTATAAATATAAACTGCTACTTCTCTATCTTCCCGCACTTATTCCATAACCTCCAACTTTATTCATATATTATACAACATTCGCTTCCTTTGTTATATTCATTACAGCTTTAGTATAGTTAAGTCTTTCTAGTATATATCTTATATAATAACCTAGTTAGCTATAATAAGGTAAACTAAGCATTTTAAAGGCTAATACAATAAAAACTAAATAGCCTTTTCTATTTTCTATGGCTATCTTTGCATAACTAAAAATACTATCTGTTAAAGCTTGGTTTAATAAAAGGATATTAAGCTGGTAACTAATAGTGTAATTATATATTAATAAAGCTATTTAAAATATTACTTATATTACTTTGCAAAACTAAGACAATATTTAGAATTTTAACTTATCTAACTATATAATCTTTATAATGCCATTAAACCTAGTTAGCCAATATTCAAAGAAAGAATATAGTTATTAAATAGAGAAGCCTTAGTTATTTAAGTATTAGATATGCTTAGGATAGGTTATAGTAAATGAGTTAAATTACAGATTTAATGCACTGTTAAATATTTTTATTATTTCATTGGTTCTAGGAGATACTTTCTTCAAGTCTATTTTTGCTCTTTTATGTTTCAAAAGCAAACTTTATCCTCTCAAAATTTCTTGTTTCTTTTCTTCGTTTTTCTGATTAAGTTAAAGTAAACTATTATCCATTTGAGAAAACATCTTCAAGTCATTATAATTGTCTACGTAATATCCTATTGGTAATACACTTATTTTTCCTTCACTTTGATTTAAGAAAGTTTTTTGAGCTTCTTAAGTGAATTAAGCTTTTTAGAATCCCTTTCTTACAAATAGTTTTTCTTGTAGCTTCATTTTAACCTTTCTTTATTACTCTAACTAAAATTAAAGCTGAGAATAAGGTTGCAGCTTATCAAAATCTATCATCTAGTTATACTTAATTTTTTAAGGAATTTATTCAAATGCATATTTCTAAGCTTTCGCTCTACTTATCTTAGCAGCCTTCTATCTTTCTTTAGAGAAGTATATAATTTTGCTTAGCTAGTCTTTATTTATAATCTATTTATGCATTTTTTCTTATTTTTATATCTAAAGTTGCTGCTCAGCTATTTCCTTCAATGTCATATTCTATTGCATTAATTTACTCCTTTATTTTGATATAAAAGATAGATTTCCAGCTGATCGGATACCATGTCTCATTTAAAGCGTTGAAGAGAATATTTAAGGTTTAGCAAAACTATAAGAATTGTCCTAATAAGCACTTTAAGATCTGATAACACCTTTATTATTCTAGTTGCTTTTGGAGTTTCTATCTCTTTTATTTTGAATATACTTAGCACTAGTTAGATGAACGGCTGTTTTAGGTCTTACTTATTTATTTTTCTTTTCTATTTGATTTAGAGTTATATTTTGAGTAGAGCTTTTAGGTCTAGGTCTATTGAATTACTACTAGTAGAAGCTAAGTTAGCTCTCTATTATTTTCTATTTTTATCAAGGATGAATTATTTACTATGCAGCTTTTGAGTTTTCTTTACTAGCTTACATCTTTTCTTAGAAAGCCTCCATATCTATGCTTTCTTTCCTTTCTTGATAGTCTATTTAAGGAATATTTATTTAATACTAAGCGGATTAACTTCTCATATCGCTCAAGCTTTGCTTATTCTTAGCAGGCTATAAGTTACAGTGAAACTAATCGTTGAGTTAGTTAGTATCTATATTTGATATAAGTTAAGTTTATTACTCATATTCAAAATAGTTTTCAGCTTATTAGTTAGGAATTAAGGATGATAAAGTATTGCATTTCTTTATCCTTTGTTGAGAGACTGCTTCTACTTCCTGCTGAATCACTTAGGATGAATTTAATCTTCGAGATGAAGATTCATACTAAGGCTGAGCAATCTGAATGTCTATTACTCTACGATTTGATTAGATTGACTTTGATCTCTGAAAGATTTAACTTGACTCTTGCATATTTTCCTTATTAGCTTAATTTATCTATCCTGTTCTATAAGAAAAGTTGTTTTAAAACCTAGCAGACTATTAAATAGACTTAGTGCTCTATACAGTAGCAATATTAATAGAATTCTAATTTCCCATCTCAAAATTCTACTTAGATTTTGTATTTTCACTCATAACGCAATCTCATGCACATGTCAATCAGATTTTCTTATTTTTATCTTCATTAAAGATTAATTTAATCTTATAAAGGAACATCTTCTTTTCCCCTTCTAGACTCTTTAGAACTAACTTTATTATCTTTATTATTTTAGTTACTTTGCTTTCCTCATAAAGAGTCTCTTCCTTTATAATATTATTAGGAAATTAACTGGAAAATCAAACTTTCGTTATTTAAGCTTCGAATTGTTTCTTTCCTAACTGAGTTACTAAAACAAAAATTAATTGATCTTTGTTGGTGTGTGTGCTAATGTAGGGTTGAAGAGCTGTTAGTTCAATTGAAGTTAGGGAGATTTAAGAACTCATCGTCTGTACGAATTCTTTGATTTACATAACCATCCAAGTACCATCACTCTTAATAGCTGTGCAAGCCTTTTATTTTATACGGTTTTAAACTGTTCTACCTTTTACAAAACTCTCTATCTTTGATTTCCAAAACGAAGAAGTGAAGTCTATATTAGTCAAATCCGTATACTTCAACAAGATACCAGTCTTATCCAGAATTTCCTTAATCACAATTCCAGGCTATCAAAATTCTTAATCTTTTACTACAAAAAAGCCTTCTTTATTAGTATAAGTTCACAGCTTAATATCAATCTAGTTGTCTTAAAGGAAAATAGTATCTATTATATTTATCTATAATGGCTTCTATAAGTTTGCTAGCATTTAGAATATTTCTACTCAGTCTAAGTAAATCTTCTACATTTTTTATTTACCTTAATATAGTCAAATCTATAGCTTTTAATACTAAAGTACTTGTTTACACTTATCTCTCCTCTTTGTTTAATGGGAATATGTAGTCTGTTTCTTAAGTATAGAAGTAAAGGATGGTATTTAAATTATTTAATTAAGTATGAATATAAAAGTCTAATTTTAGGGATTATAGTTTGTAATTTTAGCTACTTAGTTATAAAAACATTAGATGCAAACTCTAAATTAATCATACCAAATATGACTTATAAATTTATATCCACATCATAACATAAAAAAAGAATCCAAAAGCTATTAATAAGTAAATACGATAAACTCTTATACCTTTAACATCAAAATAGATTGAAAGAATCTTCAAATAGTGCATAATGTTTATTTGCAGGCTATAAATGATTAATTATATCTACAAAGCTTTAATATTAAAAGAATAAAACGAAATAATAATATAAAATGCTTTCTTAATTAATTTTCTTTAAATTATTTTAAAAGGGTTAGGATCATCTTTGATAGAGGAAATGCTTCCTTAAATTAAAGATGATAAAAGCTTTTATATTAATTGCTTAACTATGCATTTCTTCATCTGAATCAATTTCAAACTGAGATAATTCTTCTGTCTCTTAAATAAGCTTATAGAATTGTTCTTCTATCTTCTGGTAATTTTTTCTAGCTTCTCTAAATAAATTCTAAGGTCATTGTTATCCTTTTGAAGTTATTTATTCTGGTACTATTATCAAGATCCTGTTTGAGTAATATCACTCTTGAATCAACTAATACTGGCTTCTTTCATAAATGCTCAAAGCAGTTAAAATATGGTCTCCTTGATGTTCTAAATACTTTTTGTGCTGTTCAAGAGCTCTTCTTCACTTCAGACATTACCTCCATAAATTTCCAATCTTTTGACAAAAATAGCAACGTTTTATTAATGGCTTTTAGTAAGGCTTTATTATATTTAAATTTTTCGTTCAATTTCCATATTATCTGTTTAAGGCTAGATTTAAATTGGTAATAGAACTTCTTCTTTAATTTTCTAAGGATTCGCTGCTAAGTTTTATCTATTAGTTCAAATTTGGAAGTTAAAACTTCAGTTTAAAACTAGATTTAACTTACTAAGTCTTGGCCTTTTTATTATATTTCCCAATCCTTATCAAGAGTAGATTCATCTTTTTTGAATTTTTGGTTCTATTAGTTAACTGAGACTTAAGGCTAATCTAATAGGTTAGAATTTAAGGTATAGATTCTCTATTTTTTCCATTTTTAAAATATTTTATTATAAGTTGAAGGAAGATGCTCAATATCTTATAATGGTATATTTTATTTCTATAATAGATAATCAATGAAGAATGATAAGAGCAAATAGGCCAAATTTTACAATGAAAATGAAAATTATTTTGATTTGATTGAATTAAAAACACTTAAGGAAATTTATTAATCGATAACGAAAAGCAAAAGATCAAATCTTGAATGCATACTTAGTAAGAATCATTTTACTCACTATCAAGAAGTTACCTAAGTAGCTTTGTAAAAAAGTTATCTTCTGTAATTAAGAAAGTTAGTGTGGCTTATTTAAAAAAACAAGATAAAAAATTGTTGATTTGACTATTATAAAAGATACAAAAGATTTATTAGATAATTTGAGTAAGTTAAGTACTTGTCTATTGATAGTATAAAGTCCGATATAAAGAATCATAAATGTCGAATTTATAAAAATTTTAATTAAGCAGTAACGCAAAACTTAATAAAAAGTAAAAATTTAGAATAAAGCTAAAATAATAATAATAATATTAAACTAAGGCTCAAAAAAAGTTTGCGCCTCCTGGAGTCTAAACCAGACTCTCGCTACCAATTTTTTAACGTAGTGGAAACCACAACCAAGTTTTTTAAGTGGGAGGTAGCCACTAGGATAATCTCCTTGATCTGTTGAAAATTTTCTTCTTGAATACTCCATTAGGAGTTACATATAGCCTTGTAAGTTCTCTTCACGTTATTTAATCTTCTTTTTCTTTAGTTCCTTAAAGTTTTGGCAGGTTTTCAGTAAATGGTTCTTTGAGTGGCAGAATCAGGATCTTCTATATTTGATAATTTTAAGCTTGAATTCCTGATATAAGTGATCTCCATCTTTTCTATTCTAATTATTAGGTTCTATTGTTATTTTTATTCTTATTAATTCTATTTGTTCTACGTCTATTAATCTTATTCAATATCCATTATGTCAACTTTGTTCGCTCTAAATTAAGATTATAGTCAAAATTGTTCTTTAGTCACTACTTAACTTTGTATCAGTTGATTCCTTAAGCAGTTGGCTTCCTAATTAAATTCTTCAATCGTATTTAGGAACTACCTTATCTTTACCGCAAGATTAAATATTACATCATCCTGCTTTTAGAAATTTTTCTTCATAAGTCAAACTTGTTTGCTTAACGATTCGATTGCATCAAATTCTCGCTCCTCAGAATTCCCTTAAAGGCATTTTCCTTTGACGATTGAGGAGAGTCAAGATCAGTAAGTTATTTTATTTGACGTTATATTTGTTTTTGTGCAAGCTTCCTGGCTTTCTTTGCTTCGATTTTCTTTTGCTTTCTTTCTATTTAATTTTTCATAAAGCTGTAATATTTTAGATTAAAGATTTACATAATGCAAAAAAAAGAAAGACAATTAATAATTGTAATTAGATAGAATTCGTAAAGCCATATAATAAATAAATTTGATTGTAGAGCGCGTAGCACTCTCGTTGGTGCGCAGCTCTTTAAATTAATTTTATTTAATGTCGTAAAAATTTTTTATAAGTCTCTCTATCCTTGTTTTCTCTTCCTAATGTACGTCCCTGTAATTTTTCCTTCCTAGCATAGGAAGCATTATGCGATTACGGGTACATCTTTCCATGACCTATGATGAAGAAAGTTTCCTCCTGGCATTAAGAGTTCTCCAGCTTGTCACATCTTCCTTCTAATGTTCTCTTGTTATTTTTTTCTCTTCCTCCGATTTATCCTCCGTCCGCGCTCATTTTTTAGTTGCCTTGCTGGGTCTCCAAGTAGCATCCGAAGGAAAGAGCTTCCACCTTATTTAAAAAATATAATATATAATAAATTAATTAAAATGATTATAGAGCGCGTAGCACCTTCCTGGCGTGTAGCTCTTTCAATATTAATATTTAATATTAAGAAAAATATTCTCATGCTTCCTGTTAAAATACTAGTAGTCCAATGAGTCATGTCAGCTTCTCCAAATGGGGAATCTTCTTATTAAAAATTATTCTTAAATCTTGAAAAAAATGCTCCAGTCTTCTTGAATAAGATCCAAATAAAAATTAGTTATTTTGTCATTAATAAAAAGGCAATCAGTCAAACTTTCATACTGCTAGAAAGAATCCTCAGGCAAGTTAGGTTTGTCTCTTTCGGGCTTATCCACCCTTACCTATGGTAGCATCTAGAGCAAGATTACTCATAATGCTATACACACTTTACCAGATTACTTACTACTCAGCCGACATCCATTTTATAATAAGGATACTTGAAAAGATAGATTTAATACAAAAGCAAAATGCAATGATGAGTTACTTAAATAATTGAAAATGAAGCTACTGATGTAAATAAATAAATTATTTTAGACTTTAGCTAAGATTATTACAATAATTATAAAGGTAAAAGAACGAATTGATAAAAAATCATTTCATTATACTAGCAATTTTAAAATCTATTCTAAGCCAAAAAGTTAAATTGGATTATTAGCCTAACATTTTTAAAGCTATTAGGCTATTTAAATTATAATATGTTATTGTATAATTTTTTAGTTCCTTTGAAATCCTTTAACTTTAATATTTATCATTTAATACAATTATTTTTCGCTTCATTATGGTTTTATTTTCTACATCGATTTAGAAATTTTTGCTTTTTAATATTTTTAAGGCTAATAAAGAATTTCATTAGCACAGAATGCTTTTTATTTATAAAGATATTAAACATTTTAAAATGGTTTAGTGGTGTTAACCTTTATAAGCTTTTTACTCTAATCAATTTTCTGTTTTCATTTGATTTTTTTTCATATTTTGAATCAACTCTTTAAATGTGAATAATCAAAAGAATATCGGTAGCGTGATTGCTTTTTCTTGATAATTATTCGAACTCATAGAAAAATTGGATCCGAGATCTTGAAGGAAACACATTCAAACAATTATACGAGATTTTGAGATCTGCATATCTATAACTATCAGGTATGCATTCATTACAAATGATGGTATTCATTCGAAGAAAATGACAAAGAAAAGTATACCCAAAAAATCCATTAATAGGAAGTTAAGTTAAAACAGCTTGATAAGAGCTTAGCAATTTCAAAGCATTGCAAGCTAATTAGTCCTTTAAATACAAAATTAAGCAATAAATTTAGATAAAAGTTTTAAAACTATTCTTAAGAGCCATTAACTCATAAGCTTTTTGAGATATATTGGATTTACTATATATAAGCATTATATTAAAGCAACCTTTTCAATTATTTATTTTATTTAAATAAGTTAATTTTAATTATTTTAGGTTTTTATTTAAAAAATCAGGGAAATTATAATAAAAAAACATCAAAAACTTAGCGAACAATTAAAGGCTGGAAATAAACTAGACTAAAAATAAAAGCAAAAGGAATATTCCTTTTTTGTATCAAGATAAAGTAACTAAGATAGCATTTTGATAATGAATCGAGAACTTATATGAATAATGTAACAAAATGCTAAAATTTTATATATAAAAGGATGAAAAAAATTTGCTATCTTTCAAAGAATAAAGGATTCATAGCAAATAGTAAGCAAATTAATTTAGAATTGAAATATTTAAGATAGTAATTGCTCATAATAAAGCTTTAACAGAGAACAACTGTTACATAAATCTTAGTCATACTAAATTGAGGAAGTTCTAAAGATTACTGAAGTAACTAAGACTGGATTCGTGATTATTCAAAAAAATAATTAGATAGATAATCAAAGAAATAAAAGCTTGTTATATCTTGAGAATTTGATTATTCTAAAATTAAAATAAAATAGAAGATAAAAGGTACTAGTATTGCAATACTTTCCAGTATTCATTTAAATGCTACTTTTGTTTCGAAGACTTAAAAGGTAAGAAGATAATTGAAGACGACTAGCAAAGCTATGAATAAATAGCAATAGGATCTGCAAAAAAGGATAGAATACAGACAATCCTTTGATCAGTTGGAGGTAAGCTACTATCAATCACATAAAAAACGGTCCAGGATTGTCATATTAAAAACAATTTCACAGAAATGATTGAAAACCCATAGAAATAAGTAATTATTTAGATTTATAGTTTGCAAAAGAAATAAGAACATAATTTAAAACTAGATTTAATACTCTTTATCATATATATACTCTTGTAGAAAAATCTTGAATTAAGCTTTAAATTTGCTTCTATTTTATATTCTAAAATTTAAGTTACTCTTCTTTATCTTGTAAGGCAAAAGCTGTGATCTTATAAAAAGTATAAGCAGATGCTTACACTTTCATAAATCTTGAATTTGAAAACGCTAAAACTGCAGTAATAAACTGAAAATTCAATATAATAAGATAAATAATAAAAAATGCAGTAATAGACATCAAACGCTTTCCTTAGGATACCACTAAGATAATTTAAATTTTCCTTGGAGCGATGTCACCAGTTGAAGGACATTTGAAAAGTTGAAAAATATATTTATCAAAAGAAAATGAATTTAGCAGCCACAGCTTAATAAAAGGTGCAAAAATATAATTTGGAAAAATAAAATAATAAGAAAGATACATAAGATAATTAAAATACAAAAATCAATTATATTAATCAAATTAAAATGATAGTAGAAATATAGAATATTCCATATTTACTTAAGTTTAGAGTATAATCAAGTATAATACTAAAATTAAAAACTCAATACTCTTATATATAACTTTAAGCTTAACTTATTGAAATAAAGGATCAACTGCAATTTTAGGAATAAGAGTTTCAAACTAGTTGAAAATAGTTCTTAAATTAGATTTGAGAACTTGAATAATAAGCATAATTCTATAAAATAATCAAATTATTCTTGATTAAAAATAAATATTAGCCTAAGAAAATTATTATCAAATTAATTAAATCATTATAAGTAAGCATGAATGATAAAGTAATAGAACAGTACAAAATGTATATAAATAAAAAATTTTACATCGTAAATGACAACGAAAAAAACTATTAATGGATACTTTAATCGATGTAGAAAAGATTTTTGATAGTATACATAGGAAATTACTTTTTAATCATTTAAGAAAACTAAGGCTTCTATTAAATTTAAGTCTTGCTCTAGAATCATTTTATAACAATATTGATGTTAAGTTTATTATTGATGGATATTTTACTAGAACAATAAAGATTAATAATGGTGTTCTATAAGGAAGTAATCATGGTCCTGTACTTGCAACTCTATACTATGACATAGCAATAAGATATTTAAAAGAAACTAGGATTTAATATTTGTTCCAGATCTTTCGTAGTGCGTAGTTTTACTGATGATTTAATAGAATTTGCAGATTGCTAAAAAAGTATACAGAAACTATTAAAAACCACAGCCAATATTTTTACTTGAGCAAGACTTACTATAAATGCAAAGAAATGTGAAAAGATTTAATTTTTGAGAAAAAAGAGAAAGAAACTAAAATTAACTTAAAAATAAATGGATCTCTAATCACATAGAAAGACTAAATCACTTATTTTGATTACAAATTGGGCTGCAATTGAAATTATAAAAAGCATTATGAAGAAAAGGTCTCTGTATACAGGAGAGCAATTTTGAAAGCAACTGCTGTACTTTCCAAATATGGCATTGCATCTCCAATTTTCATAAGAACCTATGTATAACTTTCATTTTACCCAAAGTAGAATATGGAAGCAATATAGCATCTTTAGCAGTAATGTCAGGACTTAAAGGAATGATTAGAAAAATTACTAGATCACAAAGACTTATACCAAGATTAGCTTTCTAATCTTCTAAATCTTCCTTTAATGGATCTTGCTTTATTGATCTAAATTGACTTCTATTTATCCACTCTTTGACATAAAAATTTATGCATTTTTTACTTAAAAATTAACTCGATTCAGCTAGGAAAATCCTAATTCTGATATAGCCTTCTTACTTCAGTCGTGCAATAAATTTAACCTTCCCTACAAGAAATATATAGATAAAAGCATTGAAAAATATGATTTAGATATTTAAAGACTTATGATTTCAAAGAGTTTAATAAGCTTCTCAATGCTTAAATCTAAAATTCTTTTTTTCTAAAAATACCTTTAAAGGAATGTAGTAATGTCAACAGCAAAAAGATTTGCAGATTAGATAGAAAATGGTTAAAATGTTTTCCCTTTAATACCATACACCAAATATAATAGACTTCTAATCCAAGAAACTATTCCAATCTATAAACTAAGGACCTACATTTATAATTTTTAATATGAACTGAATCAGCGATATATCGAAACATAATTCAACTAACTTTGTTTATGAAGATAGGAATTTAATACATTTGAGCTCATTTTCCAATGTAATCTTTATTCAGATATTTTTAAGAATTTTAATAAACAAAATAATTACAAGAAAAGATTACTGAAGACTAACTTTATATGACTAAAGCTATATTAATCAATAAGTTACAAAAAATAAGATAATTAAAGTAAGTAAGTACATAGAAATATTCCATTTATAATTATTTAGAAGTAGATCCTATTAAAAGAAACCAATAAATAGATTTAATGAGCTAATCAAGTCCTTTATCAAGGTGAGAGCGAAAAAGAGCCGTGATTGAAAATGTAGAAACTTTTAGTGTAACATAATTTGCATGATTATTCACCAATAATTATACAATTATGCCCCAATATTTAAAATATAGAACTCTTTAGTTTATTATTATTATAATCTACATTAAACTTAATTTCCTAATTTAGAATTTTTTATCTCATTTTACTTTTAATTTTATACATCTTTTTTAGTTTTTTCTTGAAGGCTCTTTTTTATTCTTAATAATTAATGTGTATTAGTAGTTATATTTTATGTGCTTAGACTTGGATTTATTTTATTGCCTTTTATTTAAAAATAATTTTTTTAGATTTTTTTGCGAAAATTAAGTTCCTCATAAGCATTCTTATTTATATATGCTAAGCTATTATTTTAATATGTCTACTTCTTGATTTATCACGCTTTATCTTATTGAAGTGAAACGAATAAGAGAGATTGAGAAAATTAAGTTAACGATATTTTAGTGTGTGGATTAGCTTTCCCATTCTTTTATGATCCAACTAGATATGAAATTGCTAGAGTAGCTGACGAGTAAGAATTATTAAAGTTTTATTTACTTAAAAAGAGGTGATAAAATAAGAGCTATAATGAAGTAAGAAATAGGAAGTGACTCGTCTTCATCGATAGAGTTCCTTCTTATCCATGAAAATTTGACCGTCAAGATAAATATAAGGACAAAAACTAACGATTAAAGATAACAGATTTGAAGAAAAATAATGGAGACATCTTGAATATTAAATGATGTAATTGCTTTATTTAAGGAATAGGGTATATAAAAAATTAGATCATAGCTGATAGTAAAAACAAAATTAAGTGCATATTGTTACTACTAGTGATCTTAAGGTTTCTACTACAAATATGTATTCAATTATAGAGATTATGAACATTACTAAGAATAGATTCTGCTCATCTTGAGTAAAGAAGGCTGAAAGTACAGCAGAAGCTACTAAGCAGCAGACATTCGATGCAAATAGAGAAAAGGACATAAGGTTATGACATATCCTATTGAATTGATCAATCTATAGAGGATATAAAAAGATTACTTGTCTTCTAGATAAAAGAATAAAGCATCTTAAAGGTTCAATTACACCTAGAGCAACTACTGGAGCTAATGTCATAAATAAATAGTCTATAGAAAATAAGATTCTTACCTTTTATTTTCCAGTCATAATCAAATGGTAAATTGTAATTTTCAACTTCGAAATAATAAATATAAAGACAGTCAGCGATCAATGGTATAGAAAAACCATATCAAAGGAGGGCAAATCTACTCTATCTATTGTAGGGTTTAAAATAGATCCAGTAAAGACCTGTTATGAAATTATTTCTCTGAAATAGCAGCTTACAGCTAATCGTCTAGAAAAATTCAATTTTATTTCCTCTGTCTATCAAATATTTCGTTCCTTTCCTTAAAGCTAGTCATCCGTATTCAGATAATCATTTATTACATCCTCCTAAACTTTTTTTACATTTATTTTAGACTTAATTTTTCTCTAAGTTGCCATTTATATTGGAATTACTGACAAGGCAGTACTCTAAATTACCTATCTTTTTGCAGCTATGTATAGTTTCTTGTCATGTTATTTAAAGTAAACAAACACAATGATAAAGATTATAGCAAGTAGTGAGGAAATGGTTGTCATTATATAATAACTTTACTCTTCCTTTTCCTTCTTTTTTTCAGGGATAACAGTATCCGTTTTGTTGTTATCAGGAGTTAGTTTAATCCAGTCAACAGTGAAAACACTAAAATGTGTGCAATTACATATAGCGTGGCTCTCATCTATCTGATCAAGTATACATCCGTCTGTCGTCCATTATTTCTAACTTTCCTTTCTGCTAAAACAACCAAGAATCAAGTTAGTTTTTATTGAGTTCTTTTTTAAATCAAATTTATGTGGAACTTATATCTGAAATTAAGTTCCTTCAAAGGAAAGAAGTGACTAATCGGTCAAGTCAATTAGGCCATTAAGTTCTATGTGTTACTTTGGGTAAATTTGGAAAACAAAAGAAGGAACTTCTGGTCAAGAGAAATACTAAGGTGAGTCGGAAAAAATCGAGTAAGTCCTGTAGTTTTTACATATTACAACTAGATTCATGCAATCAGAGCCCAGATTTAAAGACTTCAGTAGGTTATTATAACTTCAATCTTCTATTTAGAAAGTGGAAGTTGATCCATTACAAGAGAGTGAGTATGAATTTTGCAGCTCTTTCTATGAACAAATTTTTTAGGAATAGAAGCTAAAATCTTTGTAGCTTCCTAATTATGGTGATTCTGTATCATGCGGTATTAAATCGTCCAGGATTTGATTAGCTACTCCATCAATAAGTTCATCAATAACGATGACTATACTATTATCAATGAAAATCCTCTATTTTCACAGTGTGATTAATTAATTAACAATTGTAAAATAAGACTGAACAGTGGTCCTATCTATATAGCCCTGTAGCTCTACCAATCTGTCTTTGATTGATTCTTATACGTTATTGTCAACAAGAATAGAGTTCTGTATACTTATATTGTATATAATATTTAAGTATTGTTGGATTTCTACAGATTGGACGAAATTTAACCTTGAGCCTAATATATAGCTAATGTAACTTAACAAGTTTTTCAGTGCAGGCTTTACTTCTGCGTATCTATCTTCCGATTCTCATAAAGTATAATATTTTGAATTTAAGAGCAACTCAAATAGTCTAAAAGAAGTTATTCTTGCTAAAGCAAATCCTTCCAAATCACTTAGGCTTTATAATTCCGATATGACTGTTACAAGATTTGATAACTCACTTTCTTCTCCTGTGAATCTCTTGTAAACGTTTGTTTTTTAGCTAGTTTGAGTGTAAGTTCCATAAGAGTCATAGATTCTAATATAATAGTAAGTTATGTCATTTGCTCCTCTCTATATTTAACTTACAAGAGTACAAGATTCTTAAATAGGGCTTATTATTAAATTCTCTCGTTGAAATTGGCATGACAATGGTAGATCAGCATCGTTATAGTCAACTGTATAGATACTATATATTGTGTAAAATTCATATCCCTCACTTGGATCAATTATCATACCTTTTCCTGTAGGAGAAGTATTGGCCTTTCACTAGACAGTAACTTTAGTTTCTGTCTTAGAAATTGAATCCGTAACTGTAAATCTGAAGTTATAAGTCAATCCTTGTTTGAGGCTATTCGCTGCAATTTTGATTGCAATCTATTAAACAGGAGTATTTAGATCTAAATTGGTAAAGTCATTCTAATCTCACGTCAGCTAATAAGAAGATTAGCTGCTAAGAATTTCTTGATTGAGTAATTTTACGTTTAGTATGTTATCTTCCATAGGATTTACTTTAGTAGTTTTAGGTAACAAAATTTGTTGTTGTCTAGTAGATGTTATTGTTATATCAACGTAATCTTAACTCAGTCTTATGCCTTTCTAAATAGTAAGAGCGAATCTAAGAATATGTCCTCCTACAAGAGTTGAGGATTCATAATTTAGAACAGTCCTATTTTTATTTTCGTCTGTTATCAGTCAAAATCCATTCTTATCAACACAACGTGGATGATAGAATACATCCATTCTAGTACAATTTCAGGTTATCAAGCCTATATTTGACAAATCATCTGGATCATAACTTCCTTCACTGGTAACTGAAAGCTTGTCGCCAACATAAGAACTATTAGGTCCTCAGGCCTAAGTGATTAATTCTGAACTTTATATTTCGAGGTTTAAATAGCATTTCGACGATTTAGAGCCGCTTAATTAAATTTCAGCTGAAATATTATATTTCCCTATAGGTAACGAGAACGAATTAATGATCAGCTATCAACTTGAGGCTTATCCCTTCAACATGGTATAGAAGTCTTGGTTTAAATTTTCTTCATTTCATATGATGGTCTGAACTTTTAATCCTTTACATACACCTTTGATTAACTATAAGGTAAACACTCCTTGCTAGCTATATTTCTAAACCTTTTTAGATGGTGTTATTAAGGATGCAATAGATAAGATAGGCTGATTAACATAGACGATACTTATCTCCCCCATAAAGTTGGTGATAGTCAGTTGAATGAATAACGACGTAATATTTTATAAAATAGTGTTCTCTATTTTCAAGGTACTGAAATTCTTATTAAGGTTCAGAACTAAGTCTTTATTTACTCCAATTGGTACTGTAGAAACATACCATTCATAATTAAATTCCCTATTGTAGCTACAACAAGACTGCGATCCGTCAAAAATTAATTTATCAGTGCATTAATTTGGATTTTAGATATTTTACGTTATAACTGCTTTATGTGTTGTGGGTGGTAATGGATAAGATAAAACCTAAGAGCTTAAAGTGTTGGATTAATTACAGGCGTTTGAAAATGATTGAAGTTGAACAACATAAGGTTTGAAAATAACTTGATCACCTTATACGAGAGTAGGATTTTTACCTAGGTGTATGGTTATAAAGTTGTCATATCAAGTGCAAGTAAATCCAGTACCATATTTGGTTCACTAGGTCAATTCAAATAATTCCGCACATATTGGCTAATAAACTATGCTCTACCTAAACTATATGTCTATATCTACTAGCGAGCTCTCTCAATAAGTATATCCCAACTCATCTTAACTTGCAAAGCTTTGAACACAAACACATAATCCATTGAACTATTCTTATGTTAGTCCAGGATAAGGACATTAAGTGTAGCAGTCTCAATTCCATATCAAATTACAAGAGCATCCTCCACATGGAGTATCTGTGTTAGTTAGAATATTCTCGATATCTGCCTCAGTGAATATTTGGTTATTTGTATAATACCTAAGTTAGCTAATATCTCCATAGAAGTACTTATTAGCATCAGAAGTACCTCCTATACTGATGGTTGAAGATAGTGAGAATTGAAAATATAGGCTGTCTACGTTGAATGAGCTGCATGTAACACTAGTAGTAAAGAACCATTACCCAAAGCAAATAAAAGCTTCTTCAGTGAATACAAAGTTGTTTACACCAAAACTGACAAGCAAGTAGCTCCACTAATCACATTTAGAACTAGTGACTGAACACTATACTCCTGAGTTCTTATAAAATAGCGCATTAGCTTAAATTTAGTTATTGCTAAGTACTTCAGCAATAATTTGAATATAATCTGTAACTGAATTCTATATCTAAAGTAAATCATACGTCATATAATTGCATGGTATCTTCACATACATAGCTAAGGTTCAAGCTTAATTCTCATTATTAAAATTATGCGTAGGATCGATAGAGCTAAATGTAAAGGAGTCTGGAGATAAGCCATTAAAATGCTAGTAGGATAGCAAATTAATGAATGAATATTGAAGAGAAGTTTTTATGTAGAATAGAAGTCACAAAGTTATTTAAAAGAAATTCATTTTTTATTTGTGCTCCCTAATTTTAAAATAAGACATAAATAACTTAATAACTCAAAGTATAGTTATCGTTCCTATACTAACCTAAAATTAGTTGATTTATAGGCTACTCTTTTAAGGTTAATACAGGTATTCTTATTTGATGACAGATTAGTAAGATACCATTAATGTTTGCTAAGTAATTTAGAAATTCATTATGAACTATTCTTATAGCTTGTGATATTCTGAGTTGATGAACATACTTATAATTAAAGAACTTATATAAAAATACAACTCTTAGAGAAGGATGATGCTACTATAACGGAAACGAGAAAAATACAAATAGAGAGTTAACATTTTGAATCTTTAATATCTAGTCGCAAGATTATATTTGTCTTTTTGTTTTAAGCCATTATATATATAGCTGGGTGATTATGCTAGTAGATTCAAAAATTATAACAACTTAAAGGTATAAAAATAAATATTTACCTCAGAGCAAATTTACAGTTTCAAATATTTTGATATTTCCATCAGCTCCTCCTACAATAAAATTTTACCTGAACTTAATAGATTATTCTCTTGTATAAAGATTAACGAAGTCAGCGATTCGTTGTTTTTTATTCTATGATTCGAACTCATTTCATGCACTATTTCATACTTTCTCAAGTCCCATAGACGAATCGATCCGTCGTGAGCTCCTGATATTATGTAGTTAGAATCAGAGACGCAGATACATGAGATACTTTCTGTATGAGCTACTATTTCCTTGACGAGCGAATCTTGACTGTTAAAATCGAAGATCCTAATCATCTTATCTTCATGTCCTGATATCAAGAAATTATGATTTGAGTGGCTTATTATCTTATTTGGCTAATGCTTCTAGCTCTCTGATTTAACATACTCAAACTTAGCTATTTGTTTTTGCTGTAAATTATAAGCTTACAGAATCGACATCGAATTGTGAAATGAAATTCTTGCTATAACCTGCTGCGAAATGTCTAGACTTTGTTAAAATTCAACTTGCACAAGTTGGCATTTCTAATTACTAATTTCCTTGCTTCTTCATTTGAAACACAGCACTCTGGCATCCATGATTTCAAAATTTAATAGTGCAATCAGAACTCACTGTTAAGCATTCTTATGTACTGCTCGACTAATGAAGACTTATATCCCAGATAGCATCTTAGTGAGCCTAGATTGAATTTTCTAAAAACTGTCTTTACTATAGCGAAGAATAAGTTTCCAAGAACTCTGGTAACCTTCATCATTTAAGTATACCTTTTAAATCTCCACTTATAATGTTTTTTCCCTATCCTACCATACATGTAATTGGAACTCGATGTCCTCTTAAAATCGAAATAGCCTCTTGTCCATCAGCAGTTTACTAAAAATCGAATAATTTTATAGTGTAATCTTCAGATGCCGAAACCATCCAATTTTTATAAATATGAAGTCCTCTTATGCTGTCAGTGTGAGCCTTTATAGTACTCTTCAAGTTAACTATTATCTTTTATGTACTCGTATTCTATGCTACTTCTTAGATTTGATTGTCAAATTACTAACTTAAAGAATTTTTCACTTTTTGCACTTTCTATGCTTAAGGTAAGGGAAATTTTACATCCTGAGAATCAGATCGCTTATGCTTACCTTTCGCTTAGTTCTGTGGTTAGCTCTAACTTTCTTAAGAATTTACAGAGTTTTAGCTTTAAGGAGTGGTTCCACTAATTTCCTACAGGTACTTAGAAAGTAAATCTTTCTATCTTTTGGCACACTTTGGCTAGGTATGCCCTTGGACACTTTTATTAGCATACAAATCCTATTCCGATTTTTATTACTCACTACAAACCAACTTACTTTACTTTAACTTTTCTTATGTAATAGACCATTAAAGCATCTGAATCTAGTTAAGCAGCATTAGATTACTATTTTCCCTGAATTCTATTTATTCCTGCATTTTCTGTATTTTATCTTGCATTTCTTACTCCTCTTTGTCATAGTCAGTCTTTTGAGAGTTAAATTAGTTCATATGTTCGTTCAAAAAGCTTATCACTCCATTCCAATTATAGAATTCTTCTGATGATCTTACCTGCTTTTAAAATGTTTCCATTAATTTAGCTAAGAAAATATTTTTTAAACGTGACTATTGCTTGTTTATTGCGAAAATTTTCTTAGTTTGGTTTTCTTTAAAAGTGGCTTAGAATGGAAGAACTTTGAGATGACTGATGAAATGGATATAATGTGAGATGGATTTTTCTGATCCATTGCAAGTATTATAATGAGTGAAGTACTTAGTGAAGATATGTTTTAGCTATGTTTAGATTTATTGAATATCTTCTATAATCAGCAAGCTCTCTCATATAAGATGTACGGTGCTATAAAATGCCTTTAGTTTAATATGATATTATTTTCTATAGCTTAGAGTCATTTTATGTTCTAACCTTAAACATTAAGCTTTTCATCATGCTAGCATCCATACTCATATCATCTACTTCTCTAACCTCATTTTGCATTTACAAAAGTAACTTGAATTATGACTTCTTCAGCTTTATTAAGCTTGTAAATATAGATTTAATAAATGGAAAAATTGCCAATAAGCAGATACATTTAACTAACATATTTTAGTTTTTCTTTTATTTTGCTTAATCAAATTATATTCATATCCGCTCTGTGCTTTCTATTTTTCCTTTAGGAGCCAAATTAATATGAATCTTATTACTTAGCTTGCTCTTAAATTTCCTAGCTATAATTTAGTAAGTTAATGTAAGTTACTTTATCTTAGAAGATTTGAGTATATAATTTGATGTGTGGGATTAAATATATTTACCCAAAGAAATATTTCAAGTTTCTCTAAAGAGCTTTTGCTCAGCTTTTCTTCTCCTCACTAGACCATCTATCACCTACTTTCCAACGTGAACCCACTTGCTAAACTCTTATTCTGCTCCTTCGTAATCTCCTTCATTTAATTTCCTAAGAAGTGTTGATCTTTATAAATTTTTAGCTCCTAAATTGAACGTGAAACTAACAAGAGCATCAAATTGACCCTACGTGAGAGAAACCTTAACTAGTTAGTTAACAGCTTACTCAGACTCTTTTAAATCTTCCTAGAGATACTCATTAGCTTAACTTTCAGTTATTTCCATTTCGCTACTAACATCCATAGTATGTCCATATCCAATAGTTCACACTCCAGCTAAGCACTAATAAGCCTTCAAGCATAACCCTTCAAATTTCTTCACAAAATTAATTCCTTTTTCGCTTACTCTTTTAGTACTAACTTCACTCTACTCCATTAGCCTTTTGATAACTTGTATATTATATATTCAAATATTTAACTCTATTCATCTAAATAAGTCTCATTTCTTACTAATCAAATCATATAAAGGAATTAGAAGATAGTATCTTAAGTAGCTTCTTCGACGTTTATGCTTTAAAGTACAAGTGCAAGAAATCACTTTAAGTACAGAACTATACCCAAGGTCCCTCTAACCTTCAATTATATACTAATAGCCTTAACTAGATTGAGTATATGATTGTAGGAAATTATAAGAGTTAATGAAATGAAAGAATTTAATAGGAAAAGCATTGCTTCAGTACCTAAGTTGATTGGTTTAAGTATATAAGTAGAAGGGAATTACTAAAGGTTCAGTCAGATATAAATATAGAGTCAAGCAAGAATGTTGATAACTTTACACTCTTCAAACTAATTTCTATCTTAAGACTGGAAAACTTAAAATAAACCTTAGTTAGCATAAAAAAGATTAGCTAAAGCGTAACTATTAAAGGCATTATAATAAGCTAACAAGCTTATCAATAAGAAGTAAATGGATAACATATATACTAAGGCTATTCATTTGTACTTAATCTGTGATTTTTATAATTGTTAATCGTAATCAACAAACATAGCTAAATAGCATTTAGAGAGGAAAATGGATTTATGTTAAATATATAAAGATAGAGTTATGAAAAGAAAGTCGGAAAATCTTTTACTTATCTATAGAATAAAAGAATAGGGATGAAAGCTTCCAGACTACTTAAATATATCTATCCAAGTATTTAAGCCATTAAAAGTGACTAAAGCAGCTTTTACACCTTAAAATTAAGCTTAATAAAATTTGTAGATGCATTCGCAATGATTTAAGATATCTTTAAACCTAACTAACTATTTGCCATTTAAAGAGGAAACTCTTAGTATATTTAATTTTGAATATATTAACTTAATTTTAAATATAAGCAAAACAAAATAATTTATTTCAATAGCCTAATTTCTACTCTAAGTAGTTATATTTTGTATCTTAAATATAAAGATATGAGTTTGCTTATTTTCCATTTATTAAATCCAATGAGAAAACTTAAGCTAAGATAGAGGCTAATATTATGGAGATTGTACGAGAACTGCTCATTGCTTCGATTTAGCATAAGCTTTATTCGCTCTTTTAAAGGAAATATAAAGGTATTATAAAAATTAGTAGTCTTTTAGCCTCAAAAAAGCTCCAAGTAATCAGTGAACTGCTCCCAGCGCTACTTGTTTTCATTTAAATTGTCAATGAAAAACTAGGTGTTGGGAACAACTTCTACAAATAATGAGAAGGTTGGTTGTACAAGGAAGTCTGTATAGTAAACAAATACTTATAAAACCAATCTATGACTTCTTTATCTTAGCTAAATCCTTTCCTAGAAGCATATAGCTTGTAACTTCTATTCCTATTGAGTCTTCTAGTCTCGTCTGCTCTGTAAATTCTTCTATTACTAGTCTAGCCCATACTTTGCACATATCCCACTTCAAAGCAGGATTATGAATATCAGCTAAGTGTAGGAAAAAATCAAGGAAGTTTTATCTTTTAGTTTGAGTATCGAATTAACCTCTAGTAGCAAGGAATATTTCTTCTGTCTTCTTATGCCTAGCTGGATCAGTAGCCAGAATGCTTTGAATCATTTACCTTTTAAGAACTTTTTATTCTTCTTCAGGAAAGTTTTCTAATACATTCGTTCTTGGATTACTTAAAAGCTAAAATAAGACTGAAGCATGATGGTTTTCTAGAACTGATATCTCATTAAACTTAATAGCCATTTCATGCTTCGCATTCACTAAGAATTAGTTATTAACTCCTGGATGTTCAACATCATGGGCTATACAAGCAAGCAAGTGAGCCAACATTTCATATTTAGGAATGTTAGTACGCAAATATTCAGATTCTCTGAAGAGAGTAAAACTAAAGTGAAAGACTGAGAAGCCATGCTTAAAGTTATGGTAGAGATTATCTCTATATCTCATACCTATTTCTGCCACAAAGTACTTTAGAATAATTAGAGGCGTAAACTTTTAATCATCATGGAATTTGAAGTATTTCATTATTTCTATGAAACCTTCACATAGTTAAGGCTTTTAAAACTTCGTAAAGTTCCAGTTTATATCTAAAAATTCCTCTATCATCATCTAACTCTAGGTCAAGCGAAGTAAAGGCCTTTTTGTAGGCGATTCAATTGGTTAGTCATATATTTTTGACTTCGAATGCTTTAACTCCAACTTTTGGAAACGCTAAGAAGCATCCTCTTCACTATGCTAGTCAATCTATCTAATATACTTCAAATTCCACATTTTAGTTTATTTAATTTAAAATAAAAATATGGTTTATATATGCTAATCTAGCATCAACCATAGCCCCACAGAGCATTACCCTCTAACTAATGAAACTATGTTTTAGTTAGTCTTTTATTTTTTCTATCATTAGAAGTATCATAACAGCTTCACCAAAATATCCCTTAGCTATCTTTATGAACATAACATTACAAAATATGCTAAAAATGTTAAGTTTATATATATTTAGATAAGAGTAATTCTTTACATTCTATCTTAAGTTGCTTGAAATATAGATAAAAGAGTAATTAGCTGACTGTTATTTATATTTATGTTTATACTTAATTATTACAATATAAAAAGGTACATTTCTTGCAAAACGTCTCTTCTTTAAAGGCTGTATCTCAATCAAGTTATGATCAGTAAAGAGTACTTTAAGAAATCCAAGCTATGTAATTAGAAAATTTTAAAACTCCTAAGAACAGTTTAAGAATCGAAAGGAAAATCGAATACTTGATGGTTAATTAATAAGAACAAAAAATTTAAAATAATCAGTAGGAAATATCAGAATGGAAGAGCTGGAAATAAAATTCAACCTATTCGCAGAGTTAACTGAAAACATACTCCTCTAAAAAATTTCGATGAATGATCCAATGGAAGTCGACCGCAAACTCCAATAGTTTATATTCCCTATCGGAAAATCATGACATGCTGATATTGCAAGAGACCTGGACATAAAGTACGGAATTGCTTCTAATTTAGACTTAAAGAAAAAAGAATTATAAAAAAATAATGGGAAAATATTTTTAAAATCTATTGCACTCAAGAAGCAAAAATTTATAGTACAAAATATTTCAACTAAACAAAGAAGCTCCACATGCTTATTGAGCAGTCAGTGGGTTCAATAAGAAATGAATGGAAATTGACCTATAAAAAACCATTAATAAAAATAAATTAAAAATCTTGAAGATTTACGATAGACTTGATCCATTTAAATTAGACTGAATAATGTTTCTCTAAGGAGACTTTTAATTTGCTTTTCCAATTATCCCTTTTTCTAATATACATAAGTAACTACAAGCTTAATTCAATTCATTTGAATGCAAATACCTATCTACTGTACTGCTTGAAGATACTTAAGCTAAAAGTACTTAAAGTGAGAATCCAATTAGCTCTAACTTTATTCTAATAGACAATATTATTATATCAGCACTTTCTAGAAAGCTTTCTTAGTAAGATTTCCTAGTGCTGAATATATATTTAGACCCTTTAATTTATCTATATGAATAATAGTATTTAAGTTGAGATATTAAAAGGCCATGACTAGTTTATATATTATAAATCAGTCAATAATCTCATCTTCAGGACTAAATTAAGTAAACTAATAATAATCTCAATTAATGTTAATAGAAGCTATAAAAGTGTAGATATGCACCTTATATATTATTAAGGCCATCTAAAAATATGCTAATGAGACTAAAGGATCTATGCATAAAAATAGCCTGTTCATTAAATAGAAATAAGCACTATTTTTTGTTAAATGCTGACTATAGTATTTGCATCATTTGATAAGAAGCTAATTACCTAGACGTTATATTTTCAGTCTTTTATGGTGCGTTTCTTTTATGACTCAAAATAAAGAATATAAAAAATAGGCTAGAACTCTAAGTTAAGGATTATAGTATAGTTTTAACTAGCTTAAGTATATGTTATAGACATTTTCTTTGAACAAGAGTACATCATTTTCTTATGATATTGGATATGCAACTTAACCAATAAATTGCTATATCTAAATCTATTTAAGTTGTATTATAAAAACCATCCAACCTTTTTCTCAATCTGCTCTACTATTTGATGTAGCATAGTAATATCCAAGCTGTTTTATCATACCAACCAATATTTTAAATATGTTCAGATATTTAAAACTACCAGATACTTATTTAGAGAAGTCTACCTATTATCACTCAAACTGAGTATTAAAAAAAAGGTTAGGAATTTAATTAAAAATGTACTAATAAATTTAAAGTTCCGTGTCTTTAAGAGAAGGTAGAGAAGACTAGTTTATATGAGCTAGCTTTGTAATGTGGTTGAGGATATTAAAGGTAGTAGAGAAGGGAATAGTAGCGTATAGTTATAATAAGTGTATTAAAGCGATTTATTAAAGTAACTTATATAAAGAGGTAAATTGCATTACCCGGGAACTTTATAAATAAAATGAAGTCAAACTATGTGAGGAATCAAAGCGATCCCATCTAGGTGGAATAGATGACGCCTACTAAAATTAAAAAAAGATCGCTCTAGAGAAGTAACTCCAATGATTCGCAATAGTCAAAAGATTCGAAATCTTGGTATATATCATCTGGAGATGAGTTAGAGAGTGGTAGTAATAAGATAAATGTGAATATGAAAGTTATTAACGAACCTTAGTTTAGAATGTCGCCCAAACATCAAAGTCAAGCTTCGATTGTAATTAAAAATATCCCTTAAAGCTATAACTAGTTATTGGATGGTTTTTTAATTGAAAACGATGAAGAATTCATTGGTAAGCACTAAAGTTAAAGTTCTGCTACTTCTTCACACTTTAGATCTATCAGTGAAACAGATTCTGTGGTTATAAAAGGTTCACAAGAGTAATCAGATTCAGAATAATCATGGTCAGAGGATTCTGATCTTAGCTTGGCAGAAAATTAATATGCATAGATCTATAGGAATTTTAAGAAAACCTCCTTCAATTCAGTTGCTTCGAAGAATTAAGGATCACTTACTTCAACTTGTTCTGGAGGTTTTCCGTAAATTTGTACTGCTAAAAGTAGCTTAGTTGAAACTTAGGGTTAGAATAGCTAGCCAAATTAGAATAAAAGCTTTACTTCATCTCCCTATATTAAAGAAAATCCTTTCATATATGGAACACCAGAACTAATAGAACATACTGAAATCTAGAAGGGAGTAAATACTAAGATCTTAGATTCATCTGTAAACTCTGAAATTTCCTAGCAAAAGGAAATGTCAAAAAGTGCAAGATCTCACGAAAAATGCTCATCAATCCACTCAGAGAATTCGGAGAAATATGAAAGGTACATGTAATCCATCTACCAGCATCAGTAGAAGATAAAGTAGATTCCAATCAACTATCATTTCTAAAGTGACATTCAAAGCTAAATTTAACTATAAACTAATGCTCAGATAACCACAACAGCATAGACTTAATATACCTAGGAGAATGATATAGAGTTTGATAAACATTTGTTTACCTTTGTAACTTTGTAATACAGGAAAAATAAGTCTAGCAAGAAACTATTAAATCTGAGATTGACTCTCCATATGTGAACAAATTTATAGACTTCGAAAATGAGTAAGTTTCATTATAAAGTCCTTGCTTTCTATTCTGTCCTTAGTGTCAGAAAGAAGTTCCGATTTCGGTATACTAAGAGCCAAGATAAATGTGGAAGTCTTCTTTTATGTAGATATTATAGGAAGTTCTTTGCTGTATTAAGCAAACTAATACTAAGAAATAGAATAAAGCTTACAAGTGTAACATCTGCAATAAAGTGCTGTCTTCTGTTTTTAGAAGAACATGCATATAAAGTAATATCCAAGCAGGAGGAGAAAAGACTAACTGATAATTAACTTGAGTACAGAGGTTAAACAGCTTTATTAATTCGCTTTGATTTTCTATCTTTCCATTATCCATTATACATACTAATCTCTTTCCCTCTACTTACTACTACTATTTTAAAGGCTAAAAATAAAAGGCTGAAAGCATAAATCAAAGCTTAGTTATCAGAACTATTTAACTAGTTCAATCTTATTATAACTACTTTGCTTTACTGACTACCATAAAACCTACAGCTTAAACTAAGATAGGCAGCTATGAATCTCTATAGTATTTTCAAACTTGACACATTGATTAGTATCAAAAAAAACGAAATACCCAGAAGCAAGCATACCAATAGTATTAGAAACTGGTAAAATATCTAATTAATTTAATTATTAAGCCAATGAAGTACCTTAATACTAGCTCTATATACTATACTATTTAAGATGCTTTAGTATGTAAATAGAAGGTAAAATTTAGTTTAGTATTAGAAGGTAATAAAATACACATATTTAAGCTATTTATATAGTTATGCTAATTTTATATATTAACTACCATTGTATAGAAGCTTAGTTATAATATATTAGGTATACCTTTATTTACTATTAAGAGAAGCTATTTAAATTAAAGAGCTACTTGTACTTAAAGATAAAAAGAAATATTCCTTTTAAAACAGAAGGGAATAGAAGATGGTTTGCTGGGATAAAGTGAATTGTAGTATAGACTTATAATACTTGCTAGAGATATCTCTCTCTAAATGAAATGCATTACTCTTGGTTGACAATAGAAATAAAACTATCAGATTAGGGAAAAACAGATTTGAAAATACCGCATGAAAAAGCATTATCACGAACTACTAGCAAGAGAATGCTAAATAAAATAGAATTAAGACATCTGTTACGGAATCGCCGAAAAAAGGCATTGATTGTATAAATTTTCTCTTATTAAAACTGATAGAATCAACTTCAAGAACTTTTATCATCTATCTAAATTTATCACATCAAAAGAGACTGGCACCTTGCAAAATAAATGAAAGACATGTAGTTTATAATAAAATTATGTTTTGTAAATATCTTATAAACAAGGATAAAACAAGCTAGGACAGTGACCAATCTTATCAAATCTAATTTTTTAATCAAGTTTAAGTATCAATGATTTTAGTTCAGTTTGGAAAATCTCTAAAGAGAAGTCTATTCCTCAATTTAATTCCTTTATTCACTTATATTATTAGAAAAGATTCAAAGAAGTGTAAAGAATTATTAATAGCATGATTCTAAGCAGTTTATTCTCTATATTTTTTAAGTAAAATAAAGAAAAAAATTAATGCTTCACTTCTATTAAGCTGTCTATTATTGAGCTATTACTCAAATTTTTATGAATGCAGTGACTAATTTGACTTAATCTATTCAACGAACCTAATACAACTAGTAATACGTTAGAAATATTTAAGTAGCTAATAAAAGTATCTGGATTATAAGAACTGATAGAGTTAATTTGAGATTAATAAATATTGGATATATTAATGCAGCTTTAGCAGCCCTTAAAGATTTATCTTTTAAAGCTAAGAAATATTAACACTAATAACTTAATAAAGCTTTATTCTTATTAAACTTCATTATTAAAGCTATCTAAGATATCTTATATACACTTAGATCTTTAGTTTTGCCTTTAAGACTTATTAATTTTATAGCCTGTCGCAGATTACTTTTTGAAACTTACCTGATTTTATGTCTTTAACTTAGGATTATAATTTAGTGACTGTCACCTTTTAACCATCTTATCCTTAGCCCCTCTTTATTACTACACAAACTCAGATACATTGGATAAGCTTTTAGAGTTACTTCATTCCATGTTCCATCCCATTGTTTTAAATGCGTCCATTTAAATTCTAAATATCCCGCCTGAATGTATGATATTGAGGTATTAATCGTTAGACTTTTTTTTAATAATATTAGAAATAAGTATGAAGTAGTTGAAATTAATGGCAGGCCCTCGTTAAAAATAAGTTATAAGAATTTAACGATAAAATTTCTAACGATTAGGCCTTTAAATTCCTTGGCTAAATTTAGCTTTATAATAACAAACATGCCAGGCAAGAAAGACCTTAAAGAAGCCAGCGAGAAAAAACCCAAAGCTTCAAAAACAGTTAAAAAGGAAAAAAAAACTGAAAATGCCGAGACAAAAAAGAGAAAGAAGCATAGGTCTGAGACTTTTTCGATCTACTTGTACAAAGTGCTGAAGTAAGTGCATCCTGAAATTGGTATAAGTAAGAAAAGCATGAATATCTTGAACTCTTTCATTAACGATATCTTCGAAAAGCTCATGATTGAAGCAAGCAAATTGGTCAGGTATGCTAAGAAAAGAACTTTAAGCTCAAGAGAAGTCCAAACTGGAGTAAGATTGCTGCTGCCTGGAGAATTAGCAAAACATGCTGTAAGTGAAGGAACTAAGGCTGTCACAAAGTATAGTTCTGGAAATACCGCTTGATTTAATTCATTTTCTGCTTTTTTTCTACACATTAGCTTAAGAAATCTTCATGAATACCAATAAATAGCAATCAATGGCACTAATTTAGCTATTAGGATCTGCTAAAATTATCTAAATAGCCTAAAAAATCTTAGACTAAGTGTCTTCTATACATTCATTGATCTAATTTTCCTTAAAATCTATCATTATACAAATAAATATCAAAGCACATATCTATGCATAAACTTTAGCCTCCAAACTTAAACCAAAAGCTAAATTATAATATGGCATTTAGAGCAATTTTTGATGGAACTCATTAGAAGAATTTATTTAAATACCTATCTAGTTTCACAATTGCATAATCTAATACTAAAGCAGGTTTAAGATACTGTATCTAAGTCTAAATTTATATATATTTTCTAAATAGATATAACTGGTTTATATAGCTTAGACTTTAAATACTTTTTGATTTGTTTTACTTTTTTTTCGTTAAGATTTATTATATTAAAGTTTATGAGATTGAAGCTTAAATAGAGACAAAGCAAGATTATTTAACTAATTAACTAAGTTAACATAATTCTATTCTCTAACTTAATGCAAATCCTTTCTTTAGCCTTTTACCCAAGAACTTAAACCTATTCTTTGCTAAATCATTTGGACAGTCTTTTAGGCTTCAAAACAGATGAAAAAACAAGCTTTCCATGTATTTTATAGTGTAATGCATCATATTTAATAAGAGCTGATTTTCCTAAGTAGCTAATTCGATAAAATGCTAAGACTAATAACAATTCTAGAGGTAATAGTATAGCCTTCCAAACTTAATTAGTTAGTACCAAATATATTAGTCAAATTAAAGGTTAGGGAAATGGCTAATTAGATAAACTTAGGTAATTAAATATCTTAGTGAAATATAGAGGAAACTATAAGGATTAGCTACACTTTAAAATATTAAAGGGAAGATGTTTAATTTCTCTTTAGTATTCTAATCATAAGATTATGCATTTTATTAGTTTAAGTCTAT
Source organism: Loxodes magnus (assembly GCA_946699065.1). NCBI lineage: Eukaryota > Ciliophora > Karyorelictea > Loxodida > Loxodidae > Loxodes > Loxodes magnus. The sequence continues at coordinate 304,253 of CAMPDV010000147.1, forward strand.
ATATTTTAAATAGTTGAGATAATAGTAAGTGACCCAGAAAGGGATAGTTAGATAGTTATCTCCTATTTAATTTGCTCATGTTCTAATCTATTACGTTGATATAGACACACTAGGATAGAAGATATTATAAAAATTAGAGATTAAAGAAGCAAGAGGTTTCGATTAAAAATGCTATGTTTAGCTAAAAACGTAAAATGAGTAAATAAGACTGAAGCAATGCTGAATGGTTATGAATACAGGTAAGCAACTGAACGAATTTTATTCTGCTTAATCAAAATATTTATTAAAGTAGCTGACGATCTAAAATGAGAGAAAAAGCGCAAATTAAACTAAACAGATACTAAACTTTATAAGGAAAGAACTAATAGATAAAATAACAATTAAAGTATTAATTAGCTTATTATTGTTATATTATTAGTACCTTTATCGGATATAAAAGAGACTTCCTATCCTCTATTAATAGGTAGTAGCACTAACCCATTTAATACTTTAGATTTATTTATATTGGTGATTTCGTTTTGTGTAATCTTAGAAATTTTAATATGAAAACAGCGTTTATGGTTTCTCGATAAAGGAGTCAGGAGATTTAACTAGTTAGTAAAACTGATAACTAAAATTATGGATGTGGGATTAGAAACTAAGACCGAATGAATCCAGCGAGTGAATAGTTTGATAACTTATTAGCGCTAAGTCTATTCTAATAATTCACTTAAGCATAGTATCTAACATATGTTAGAGCAATGTATAGAAAGGTTAATGCTTATCCTTAAGTCTAACATATCTAAATTTGAAAACTTAAGAGATAACTAAATTTAAGGGCTATGAAACTAGATCCCTATGGTATTACAATTTTATTAGTAACTGCTTTCTTAAACATAATAAGCTTTATGCACATAACTACAAAATTTAGATTCCAAGCTATTTAATCGTTTTAAATAGAAAGATTTCTAAACTGGTAAAGCATAAACAAGGATTAGATACTTGAATAAATATTCTAACTTTTAAATAGCTTAAATTTAATAAAAGGAGTCTAATATCAATAAATGATGCTTAAATAAATGCAAAAAAGTAGAAGTAAGAATATGAATATTTGATAATATATTTAAATAATCAAAGAATGGCAAGAGCAAAGTTTTTAATTGTCTGAAAGAGCTTATAAACCCAAAAGAAGATACTAGTCAGATCCAAGATTATGAAGAAAATGTATCCGGTTGCTTATCTGACGTTGCTGGAGCTCGGAATTTATGACTATGGAGTATGCATTCATCATTCATATAGCCTTCTGCTTATAAAGACAAACTAGAAGCTTATCTCCATCATATCCATAAAGAGATCGTTCAGAAAAACAACACAAAGAGAACTTTACTGTCCCAAAACATTCCAAGTTAATCATTATACTTTATTAAGCACAATCATTCTAAATAGAAAAATAAAAGAAAATCCCTTTAATATTTAAACTCTAAATCTGGGTTAAAATAATCTAGCATTACTAAAATTCAACCTTTATACGTATATAGTAGCAGCTTAAATTACAAAATCAACTAAAATTTACAAAGGAAATACTATCTTAAAACTTGATGGTAGAAAGGATTACTTTAAGATCAAATATGAGTAAGATGGAAAGCTAAACAACTTGATAAATCAAAATTATACTATTCTAGTTTAATATATCTAGCTGTTTTATTAATGCTAGATTAGCACTTCTATCATCATTATTAAATAATAAAGAAGATTCGAAAGTATTTAATTAGGTCTTAGAATTACAACTAGGAGTATATTAAACCTAAAATCTCTTTTATAATCTAGAAGATTTATTTAGTTCAGAATCTGAGGAATATTCGATTGGCAAAAACTAATAGTTTCAAACATTAATTCTTAGGTATATATTATGCAAGATTATTATGCTTTATCATAAATCAAAAAGGACTATGGTAATTATATTAGTCATTCTATTTTCTTTACTTGATAAACTACTTTTCTAGTTCCTAAAAGTAATAACTATAGTAATAAAGTTTTTTAGGAAAGTTTACACAGAAATTTCTAAAAACATTGATGAAAAGCTTTAAATGATCTAAGCTATAAATAAATCAACATAATAGCTTATTTAGTTTAAATTACAAAGCTATACTATAATGTAAGATACTAAAGATTAAGCTTATATTAAGTATATCAAAGATGAGTCATAAGTAAATTACATTCTGATATATTAGGCTTAATTAAAACAGCTAAAAACAAATACTCAGATATTTAAAATTTAATTTTGTTTTACGTTTTAATTAGATGCTTAGCATGCTTTACTGTGTGATTGTGAGAATGCAATAAATTGTGATTCTGTAAGAACTTTAGAGGCAATGAAGTTGTCTCTCTAGATTAAGGATGATTGTAATAGTTAATTCAAATAACATTTTTGATTTGCCTTTGTTTGGTTCTCCACTGTTATGTTGGTAGCTTATTTATTTCTACCTGATTTGATATATCTTCTAAGCCTTTTTGAATTACTTTCAAAAGCAATAATCCAATAATAAGCTTCAGCATTAACACCATTATCAATATACCCTATACTACCTATGTAGAAGTATATCTAGCATATCATATGATACTTATTATTAAGGAATTTTTCTAAAAGATGATTCTAGAGTTAAGGAGTAGAAAAGATTGAAAATGAAGCATTTACTAAAGTAAGGAATATAAAAGGAAACTGCTTTAGCATGAGATGCTTATTTTCCAATACCGAATAAACATATTAAGAATGGAATTAAATTTTGATGAAGGAAATTATTTCAAGGACTTGATGGAAAAATTCATATATAACAGAAAGAATAAAAGCAAAACTTCAAATTATTAAGTAAGTTGAAAACTAAAGAAATGAAAATCTCTCAATTAATTATGCTAAATTACAAACGCATTAAGAAGCAAAATATTTTCTAACTTAGAAGCATATCAACTAATAATCCTAAATATTACATCAAAATATGAATAAAGTAGATATTATAAAAATTTTTGAAAGGTGTGAATTTATTATTCACTCCAAAAGACAAAAGAATGGATAAATTTTATAAATTAAGAGATATTTCTCACGTTCATCGAGATTTTAACTTATATCTAAACTTTAAATTAATTTACCGCCATATCCTTTTTAATTTAAATGCCTATATAGAAATCTTTATTTAATTACAGTTATATCCTTTTTATTTAAATACTTATATCCATAATATCGAAAGGGACCAAAAGGTAATTTCTTTTTGGTCTTATTTTTGTTCTTTTTCCAGTGAAAAGAGTTCATTATATGCTACCACTTTGATTGATATCTAAAATGGTAAATGGATAGAATTTCGAAAAAAAAAGGATAAGTGACTACAGTTGTTAGATTGCTGCTTATAGGATAGAATAGTAATAGTTATTTAATTCTATCCTTCTTACGAAGTTTTACCTATTTTTTATGCCTTTTTATGGGAAAGATACTATATTTATGATATGCTAGGAAGAAATTCAAACAGATTGTAGAAAGAGAGCAGATTATACATATTAGATACTATTTATTATTCCAGAGCAACTTTTAATTAAAAATATCGAATTAAAATGCTTTCCATTAAACAGCTTTAAACAATAGGAAATAGAGAAACTACCTTAGCAATCTTTATTTAAGAAAGGAAGTAAAATTTTCTAAATAGAGATGGAATAAAGGTATAATTTGATTTTAAGGGAAAACTATGAAGATTAGAAGGTTCTAAGAGAAACTGTAAGATAAAGATTGTAAAAACGTAGAGATAAAAAATATATGCGAGTAAAGTGAGAGTTCTTGAAGATCTAGCTTTCTTTATATAATAAAGAATTTGAAAATATCTATTCTTGGCATTTTTTAAAGACTTTTTTACTTTGAAAGTATTTATTTTGATTCCAGATTATGGATTATTTTTCCGCTTAAGTAAGAAAGGAATTCGTAAAGTTCTTCTTAGAAAATATTAGCTTTGTCTAATATCTTTTTTTACTATAATTAGTATGAAAAATACTTCGGTGATTTGACTCATACTGTAATGAAGATTTATAGTATTGGTAGGTGATACGATTTTATTGCAGAACCAGAAAGAATGCATTTATTTATTTCTATATATCGGAGAATCCAGATAGGAATACAATAAGATTTAGTTATCAATGTATATCTAAAGGCTTGTGATTTAGCTACAGAAAGTATAGGCACTCAGCCTCGATTTATAATGTTTGATGTTCACTTATAAATTTGGTGTCACTTTTATTAGGTTTACCACAATTAAAAAATTTTAATATTTCAAAATCTTTGGAATTTTTTAGATTTCTATACTCCAATCTGCTTCTCCTATTAGAGATATATATTCTCACTCATATTCATCATTTACTAGTATATAAAATCTACGCTTTTATCAATTAATGCTTGGTAATGCAAATTCATGGTGGGCTTTAATTTCTTTTTCTCTTCTTATTCCTAATGTGTAATAGCCTAGTGAGTTACTATATAATTTTGAAAATATATCTTATTAGAATTAAGGTTAAATGTGATCTAGCATCACTCAATACTATTTTTATTTTGTCCCCTCACCTTGAAAATAGATCAAATTCCCTTTAATATAGAAAAAAAAGTAAAACGCTATAAAATCTCATTCCATAAGTTCAGAAAACTTAAGTACGTAGAAATTTGGATTTATAATTATAAGGAGATGAGGTTATTAGGATAAGTTCAGACATGTAATAGTTTGAAGGAATTTAGAGAGAAGAAAGTATTAGAATACGTTAATTGATGAGATTAAAGTAAACAGACATTAGCTATTTAAATAAAGAGACTTGGGATAGGATTATAGGGACTAACTATAAAAGCTTATGCACTTGCATCTTTAATTATTTTACTGTAGCTTAATCAAATAAGACTGATATTGATAGTTGTCTAAAAGAGCTCATTATGTGAATAAAAATTTTAAGAGTGAAAGTTAAAAGTGAATCAGCTAAGATCAGGCTTGATCAAATATAATAAGAGCTTTTTAAGCTTCTATACTGCTGATGGACGTTTATAGCTTGGCCTTTATCTACTCCCATTTCTCCCAAAAAATAAGCCATTTTATGAGCAAGTTTTACAGGACTTGGTACACGGATACTACCACTCCAGTTGTAGTAAGTGAAACATAGTCTATAAGCTAATGCCATTAAGTCATCAATTGGTTTCTTTATATCATCATAAATAACATGATAGTGAGTTGGAGTTTAGCTTCCTTAAGTTGCCTTACATGGCATCATGTAGAAATCAGTTTCTTCATCATTAACACATCCTCGATCTACTACACAACCAATAGAAGGATTTTGCATATTAGTAGTGTAAAATTTAGCTGATACTCTCTTATTGATTATAACAAAAAGTAGTTTTGGTTTCTAAGGACAGATGGCAAAAGCTTGCTAGATCTAAGCAACTTCAGTTTATAATACAGTTTTTCTTTGCTAATCTGATACTCCATCACGAAACACAATAATTTATTGAGGGTACAATCCATTAACTTATTAGAATTATTCCAAAGCTTCTTTAAAAGCACTTTACATCTAGTTTTGGATTTCTGATCCTGCAGTTACCTACTTTTCTATGTTGATGAAATTAGAAAATTTATTATTTCAGCTTGCTGTTATTCCCAAGCAACTTAGTCTTCCAATTTTATGGAAAACATCAATTCCTACTACCATTGTTGGAACTTCAGTAAAAGGGAGTTCTGCTACAACCCAAGGTTCTCCTCCAACCTTTGCGCATATTTGAACTAGAACTTTATTACAAATAGATCTCAACCCCTTGCCCTTTTTGATCGTTTATGCTAGAATTACCTGAGAAGGAACTGGAATTTCTGTCGTAAGTAAGTGCTTAAGTGGCCTATATAAATGGGCTTTTCCCTTTTATCCTGGTAGTATAAAAACTAAGCATTGAACATCTTTAAAGACAACTTCTCTTATTTTGCTTTCCCAATCTGCAATGCTGTTAGAGTTAATCTTAAAAACAGCTGGTTCTTAGCATGGATACTCAAAGGTTTTTATGCATTCCTATATTGTTTTCGAAAACATCTCATATGTTTAATGTTCATTACCTGGATACATTATTCCCCATGTTGTTAGCTCTTTAGCATTAAAGAGATTAGTTTAAACGGATCTATCAAAGTTTCCTCCTTCATCTGGCGTAAAGTTCTATTTTGCTGTAAGAATTTTTGGCTTTTATAAAATCAGCCCATCAACTTAGAAAGGTTAAGTGTTAATTTCGAGTGACCATTCTTTCATTATTTAAGCAGTCTTTGCTTCCTTTTATAAATCATTTATTAGCTTCTAGCATTGGGCTATTCTTTCTGCTGGTTCTTTTCTAGTAATTGCTGATAATGATTTCATGAAGTTAAAATCAGCAATTTGCTCATCAGATAGTCCGGTCATATAGCATAGTTCTGGAATGAGGTAACATGAAGTTGTTTGCCATGCTTATTTGCTTACTAGTAAAGGCTATTCAATATCCGAAATGTTTTGCTACCATCTATCTCTATAATATTCTAGGTAGCTCATATTTCCACGTTGACTTTCGAAAGTACTTTATGGGTTTGAATTGAAATCTATGTCTTAAATAGGATAAGTTTTGTTATTATACCTAGTCAGCACTATTTACCCAATTAATTTCTTTTTAGCTTGAGAGGTTATATCTGCTCCAGATCTTTGGCATTCTTAACTAATTTATACTAACTAACTTAAGACGGTATCAAGTCTCAGTACTCTGTTTGAAAGATCAATTTATAGAAGCATTCCTACCTGTAGTCTACCAATAGATGATGAGTATCCTGGCCATACTTCGACTCTATGCTACTCAATTTTCTTTCCATACTTTGGATCGAAAAATTTCCTCCCAAGCATTTGCAAACCATTCACCTTCTATAAGTTATTAAAGAGTCTATTTACGAAAGCTTTATACTGAAGCTAATCAACTTATCCTACATTCTGAAGTTTCAATGTATAATTCTTAGTTTCTCCTTAGATTTATACAGCGACTTAAACAGTGTGCTTGTCTACATACTAAGAGGCAAAGCACATTGTATTGGCAAAACTGGACTTTCCAATTACCGGTTCCAACTATTATCTCGATTTTTGATAAACCAAACGACGCTCATTTTATGCTTGCTGAGCTGGTTCAGGGTCAAAAATTAGGTTATATTTATAGAGTTTGTCACTAATCATTCTTATAGGAAAGAAATTAGTTACAAGCTTAACTATCTACCCTTATTTAGCCGGAGGTGCTCTTTTGCTTGCCATTATAAATTTAATGGCTGTTAATATTTAAACTTATCCTAATACAACTATAACTCAAATCTCTTTCAGCATTTTAAGCTTATTTGCCTCTAATCTCAACTACATATCATAGAACACTCTATCTTTAGTTAGATACTGAAAGATACAGCATTAGTTTGCTAGTTAGGTAGGAGTAGTGTGAACTATACAGGATTATAATAAGAAATTTGTATAAGTTAGCTTAAAGAATAAGTTAGAGGGATATTTAAAAATTAAATATTTGAATAAGATCATGAAAATTCTATTTCTCACTCTGCCAAACTTTATATCCCTCTACTATTTATTTATTAAGGCTTTACTATATGAAGAAGCTATTAGTATCCAAGCTAGTGATGATTTCTATATATTGTCTTCATTTGTTTGGGGCTATTAACTTTTACCGGTCTAAAAATTTGTATAATAGGAAATTTATTTTAAAGATGATTAAAAGATTATTTCTGATGTATCTAAAGAGAATATTCCGTTATAAGGTATGCAGCTAGTCATAGACAAATAAAGCAAGAAGCTTTTAATGAAGAGGATAGAAATTTTAAGTTTATTTTCTTAGCTTGTTTTGATTGAAAATGAAATAGAATAGATTATATTTTTTGATTTGATTATTACTTTATTAAATGAAAAAATCCGTTAAACTAGAGCTAGCTAATTTATGAAGAGTGATCTACAAACTTCATAGTTTTCAAATATTGGCTTAATTGAAATTATAAATAAGACTTCCAGTCATCTTTTTAATTATATCTAGATGCCTTTAGGTAAAAATGTCTATACTTATTTAAAAATTACCCCTTTCAGTTTTCTTCTTTTTATCGTTTTTTAAAAGATGAAAGTTGATTTATCGTCATCAAGGTAAGTAAATCTCTCTAAGTAATTTTCATTACAATTTCAAGATAGCTAGTAATAAGATCGAAGCTTCTGGTGATTTTCACTATTTAGAAGATTTATTCTTCTAAATATCATTTTTTTGCTATTTTTTTAAAATTTTATGAGTATAACTATTTTATTACGAATTGTGTTCTAGTTTCCAAAAATTTAACTTCCAAGTACATCATTTGAATTATAGCCAAAATATTTAAAGAGATAAGTATTTTGCTAGCTAATGAATAGCTTCGCTTGTTTGATAATGAAACTTCAAAGGAAAATTAAATAAATTTATTTATAAGCTTGACTTTCAATTTTTTAGCCTGTTTTATGCTTCTACTAGAAGATTTTAATTTATAAATTGAAAGATTTGAATCATAGAGGTATTTTACTAGATATCAATATCATAATTTACTTTTATCCCTAACAATGAAAAGTTGTTGAATAATAAAGAAAATCGTAATGGTTAAGAAAAGGATTTTATTTTCGCGATTTATTTACTATTTAATTTAAAAGTTACTTATAGAGTGAAGCCTTTAGAGATGCTGTTCCTATCATTCTATAATTATATGATGCTATTTATCCAGTTGGATTACTTAAAGAGAGGTATGTAAAATTAAAGTAGCTCACAAATTATCTTCTTGGTCAATATTAATTTTCATACTTTTCTGGTCTTTATATCTTCATCAGTGTTACTCCATAAAAGGAAATTTGATTGAAAATGTTTTGTTTTTTATCTCTATTCCATTAATTAGTCTTAGAACGTATAAATCATTTGAAATATTTCCAAATTCTTAAGAAGAAAAGTACTTTCTTTTAAAATTCCTTCATTTTTAAGCTACTACGAAAGTTGAACTTAAGATTACTCTGTAAAATCTTATCTAAAAATAGATTAATAATAATAAATGCATATGATTAATTAATAAGTATAATACTGCTTCTTTCGCTTATAATTACTCAGTTTTATTTTCTAAAATTGTATTGAATGATCAATTAACTCATATATAATGCTTTATCTACTTACTTAGTTCATTTTTCTTTAAAATAATTGATTTCTACCCGGTTGGATAAATATGATTATAGACCGCGTAGCACCTAATTGGAGCGCAGTTCTTTCAATATTAATATTTAATATTAAAAAAGTGTTCTCATACTTCTTGTTGGCCTTCTACCTGCAATGAGTCACGTCATTTAGTTCAAATGGGGAATCTGTTTATTAAAAATTATTCTTAAATCTTGAACTAAATGCTCCAGTTTTCTTGAAGTTAGATTCAAATAAGAAGTAGTAATAAAGTAATTAGAAGACCTATCAGTCAAACATTCTTACTGATAGTAAGAATTCTCAAACAAATTAAGCTTGTCTCTTCCGAGCTTATACACTCTTCACTGAGGTATCTAGTGCGAGATTACTCTCAATTCAGTACTAGTTCTCCCAACCATAGCTGACATCCATTTTATCTCTAATAATTAAGATTTTTTTATTATTTTTGAAATACGAAAAATATCAAATATTAAAATATGTGATTTTTAATGATTTTTAGCTTATAAATTTACTAAAGATAAAAAAGGTAAACGATATAATTTATTTGGGTTGAAGATCTAAAAGAAAAAAGAAATTATCAAAATTGGAGGCAAAAATGACAAAGAAAATTCATCTAAACTAATATTAATTTTGATTTATTAAACAAGCAACAAGCTTTATTGTCTCTTATGACTATATATTCAGCATTTTTTAACTTTCGAGAAATTCATCAATAAATATTATATGATTAAAAGGTAAAATACATAATTAATAAATAACTAATAAAAAATAAAAAATAGAAGGCTTCAAATCAGGTTTCTACACCACATCCAAAAAAGAGAGAAAACCAGAAACCTCTCAGTTAGTTTTCATTTACTTAACTCTTACCTTTTTCTTAATAATCCTGAACACAGGCCCAAGAAGAACAGAAAGAATAAAAGAAAATCATCCATGTAATAACTCCAACCTCATAAGAGAAGCCAAGGAAGCAGATGAAATTTGCTCTTCACTAGAAGGCCTCGAAGTTCAATCCTTATAGCTAGATGAGTATGGAATAGCTCATCAAAGTGGTGCTAAACCTCTAGGAAGAGGTCAGGAAGCTGAAAAAGGAAAATGACAAGTTAATGGAGAACCTGAACAAGCAAGAGGAAATCGAATCAAGACTTATGCCCAAGGAAAGATATTTAAATGCTTTCTGAAGCATTTCATAAGATCAAAACGATCAATCTTAAAGCTAACAAGAGTAACTGACAGAAATTGGAAATAGAATAGAGAAAACAGAAGAAAGCTAGCAAAAATTACAATTTAAAATGGAGGTAAGAGAGCATAAAGTGGCCCAATGTTGATTGAAGAAGAAATGATCAGAAAGCCTTAAAGAAAATAGAGGCAAATAGATATTATAAAAAAATGTTTTTGTTATGGAATCTTGTGACATTTATATCAGAAACGTTAGAAATTCTAGCAGAAAAACTGAACTATTGGATTCAAGAAAAAAGAAGAAAGAAGAAAGGATTTAGAAGAAGCAAGATTAAACCGAATGCATTGCAGTCCAAGTGGAGAAATGTATAAAATCAAGAAAGATGCGATAAGACAAGAATGGGAAAGGAGAGGAAGGTAAACCTGGAAAATCCCGAATTCCCAATCTCGCTAAGCTTGGTGCTGCCTAGCATTTTATTTAACAGTAGGGAGCATGAACTGCTGTCTTCCGGACAGAGTTGAAAAACCTCAAAATTTAAAAATTAAATTTATATATTATTATTATTAATAAAAAACTAATAATAATCATATTAAAAATAATTTTATAAAGGTATGTAATTTCGCTAAGTGTTGAATAAAATATTCTAAAAACTAGATCAAAAGGTATATTTATAATTTTTCTGATTAGTCAAAAACTATCTATAAAATATTCTAGGGCCCAAAAATATTTCTGTCTTTTCTGCAAAAAAATATACCCTATGCATTTTATCGCTTAATATTCATGACAAAATGATCCCATATTAATTTAAAACCTAAATCAAATGGAGTTAAAATAAGAAGTTATTGAGATTCTATAATATTAAATTTTAATAGACTTATAAAAAGTTAAAGTTAAAGTTAAAAAGCTTTGTTAAAGCCTTAGTAGTCAGCCATCTGACCTATTCTATCAGCTTGTCTCCATTAGTTTGTCTTGAATTTCTACTAGGCTTAGTTAGGCGGTGTAGCACTTCATTAGCGCACCATCCTTTAATATTCTGAATAGTTTTCATCTTGCATGTAGCGTTCCTAATTATTTCTCCAAGGATTAAGATTTAAATTAAAGAATTTTTTCTATAAATTTTTCCGCTTTATGTTGGATATATCCTAAATAGTTTTCTAAAAATATCTTATTTATTCTTTCTTTAAATTTCGCTTAGTTAGTAGCAGTATTTTCATTGGTGTTATTTATTGCACACGTAGCATTTTATTCTTCTTTTAAACTATTATTCCTGTAACACTTATTTAATTTAAATTTCTACTTATTTTAAATAAACGTTTACTGTTTATTTTAATTTGAGACTTCATTTTCTATTTCCATAGGATCTGATTAATTAATTTAAAACGAAAATGGCGTTACCTGAATTTATTATTAAATTTAAAGAATTCTTTGTTCCAGTTTGTTTTCTATTTCTTATGATTATTAATATTGTTTCTCAAGTAAAGACGCTATTAGTTTTTCTAATTTTTCTACTTTATCAGTGAGATATCTATTTTTAAGCATAAACTCTTTTAATGACTTAGATAATATTTCTATTTGAGTTTGTGTCGGAAGTTTTTTTAATTCTGGATTTCCAAGTGGTTAATGTATGTCATATCAATCATATTTCTCACTTTCACTCATTGTAATTATTTCGCTTTTTATTTTTTAGAGAATTTTCCTGTTTAAATGTTTTGTTCAAAGTTCTGTTATTTCTTAGAAGCCATTTTATATATAATAATTTTTATAATATTAAGAAAAAAAAAATCAATTTTAGTAAGATTTTTATAAGAAAAGCAAGTTAAATTTTCAGAAAAAAAGATCTGAAATTCTGAAATTTATTTCGATGAACTGTATTAAAATGATTATTATAATTATATTAGATTTTCTTAATGTAAGAGAGTAAAATTTTCAAATGTAAATGAGTTTGAAAAATAAATTTTAGGGAATTAATCTTGCTTTAAAGAAAAAAAAATTTCTAAATTTTCGAGATTAAAAATCAGAAAATATGAGTGCTAGAGATAGATATAAGAGGAAAATATCAACTTTAAAAGTAATGAAAGTGCATAAAATAAATTTTATGAAAATTGAATAGGATTTTGCTTTATACTTTAGGGTATAAAAATAAATAATTAAATTTGTAAAATTATCAAATCAGATCGCTTTATTTTATAAATAAAGCAAAAAATAAAAAAAGTGTAAGAAATTTAAGAAAATAAAAAGACAAAATTTTATAATTTTACCTATTTAAATTAATTTTTAATATAATAGCTGAGCTAATAATTCTCTAGCTTTACCAAAAGACAATAATTGAAAAATTAATATTGATGTAACATTATGAAATTAAATGATATACTTGCTATTTGAATATGAAATTCATTGAAATGTTTACTAGACTGAAAAAATTTAACGGTAAGTTGACTATTTTGGTTTATTAATATTTGTTTAAATGCTAAGAAGCAAAGACTTCAAATTTTATTAAATAGAAATTTAAGAGAGTTAATAAAATCTAACTTGCTTAATTGTCAATTTTTTATTCTCCATTTAAATTAAATTTTTATAAGGATGATTAAGGACAAATTTTATTCAAATCTATTAATGAGAAAAAATAATAAGCTAATAAAGAAACTTTTATTAAAAATTCACTTCAAGAGAAATTATATTCTAGTAAGAATAAATTTTCCTCCAAAAACCTTTTGCAATAAACTAATGCATAAAGACATTAAAAAAATACATTGATTATTAATTTTAATTAACTAAATACATCAATCATATGTCAATAAGTCTGAAGAAAAGGTAATAAAAATGTGAATACAAAGTTTCTTAAAATTTTTAGAATCTAAAATTATTTCTCAGTACTTAATTTAATATCTTTTGAGTAAAGATTTGTTTATATTGCTTATTAATTATTTGGATAATATAATATAGAACACTATTAATAATTAGATAAACTTTTTATATTATTTAATTGTTATTTTTTTATTAGTTATTTATAAAAATAGCGAGGAGTAGTTTTGATCTACCGACCTCTCCCAGCACGCTTCCACTGTGCTACCCCGCTCATTTAATATATTATAAAAGAGTAGATTAAATATTATTTATTTTCAAGGGTTTCTATTTTAAATGTGATAAAGATTTTGTCATCTATAAATATATGGAAATAGGCATGGATGTGATAAATAATGTGCTTTCTTTAAATAATCTTTGAGATGTTTTGACGCTTAAAAATAAAGGAAAAAATTATAGATGAGAGATTATAAGAATAATAAAAAAAATGATTCTGATTTTGTAAAATTTATTAGAATTAGATAAAGATAGATACATTTGTTAAATTAAGCTCAATATTTTTATTTAGAATTTATTTATAGTAATATAATTTTTATTTTTAATTAAGAATTTTTTATTTGGTAGATTATGTATAAATCTCTAATGGGAGTAAGCCTATCACCTTTTTATAATGAAACTTATTTACTAAATTTAGTTTATAGTATCTAGGATTTTTAAATAAATAAATGAGATTATAGACCGCGCAGCACCTCAATGGTGCGCAGCTCTTTAATAAAGAATTTTAAAGTTAAAAAATTCCTAGTTGAAGTCTTCCACAGTACTAGCATTCCCTTTTGAGTTTTGTCTTCTATAGGGCTGCGATCGGAATGCTACCCTAAGAGATCTTAGTATCTGGCATCTTTCATCATTAATGCGCTTGATGCCCCTTCGATCTTCTCTTCTCTTCTCTTGGGTGACTCTTCGCCTAAGGAGTACTTTCTGGTACCAGAGTTTAAGCCAGTTTGAGTTGGAGGATTACTCCTCCATATTTATATATATATATAATATAATATAATAAAAATAATAAAAACTAATAAATAAGCAATCTAATAAATTAATATAAGTAAGCTCTTTAAAAATATCTCAAACTAGTAAAAATAAGCAAACACTTAGCTTCATTTATTCCTTATTAAAGAGTATCTATTTTAAATTAAAAACTTATAATAAGGATTTTATAATATAAATGCATATATTATATCTAAAGTAAAGGTAGAAATAACTAAAATCAGTTGTTATTAATCAAATCTAAAAGTAAACTTGTAAAAACCTATTTTTTTCGTTGCTCATTTTATTAGTATATATTTAAGAATTATAAGCATTAAAATTTATGATTTGATGTATTTTGGAAATTAGATTTAAAACATTCTTAAAGTTAACTAACTTAAAGAAAATATCTTAATTGATCTCTTCATTTCAATTTATTAAACAAATTTGACTATTTCATTTTTAATAATTATTTATATAAAAAATAGATGGGAGCGAGTATCTGCTATGGTTGTGTAAAGAAAAATGAAAAAATTAAAAATAAATTTATAAGGGAATGAGAAATATCATCAATTGAAGAAGAAAAGACTGTAGTGTTTATTGGCTCCAAAGGATCTGGTAAATCAAGTTTAATTTACTATTTAAAAAATAATAGGATGATGAAGCAATAAAAAGAAAGCAAAAAAATAGAATAAACTATTATTAATTTTAATAATAGAGTTTATGACATCAAGGAATTACAGAACTATACGGACTAAGTTAAAACAGACGCTTGAGTTTATGTTTAAGATACTCAAAAACAATCTGATTGTACTGATATGTTTAATTTTCTAAAAAAAATAGACAAAAATTTTCCTGTTTTATTTTATCTAAACAAACTCGATCTGGAAACTTAAGGTAATTCTTTAGATATATCTTAATTCTAATAAATAAAAAATAAAAAAATTTTATTTTAGGAAAGTAATAACAAAGGAGAAGGAGTTACTGAAGGATTTTAATGGCTGCATGATCAATTATATCCAAAAAAAGGATTCTTCTATAAATCATAATGACTTTATTTATAAATAAGATTTTATTTTTGTATAGTCTTATAATCAATTTTTATTAACTTGAACTGTAATTATTATTTAAAAGATAGCTTTAAATTTAATAATAATAGCAATAGTAATCATATAACCAGTCATATTTCTATTTTTTTAAACTAGTCTCTTGCATTCGTTAAGAATTTGTTGTAAAATGATTATAATTTAATTAAAAATGATTTTTAACTTAAAGTTTTAAATTAGACTAATTATAAAATTATTAACTATTATTAAAATAAAATAGGATAGAAAATAGAGTATGAGAGAGGAAGAGGTCAAGTAAATAGCTTGATTATTAACGGTGGAGTAATTATTTCATTGAGTTTAGATCATTTTTTAATTTCCTAAAAGTAGAAATAACGTCTTTTAAAGAAAAGCCATTATAAAATAAGCTAGCTCGAAAGGTTTATTTTTAGTTATTTATTGAAAAGTTGTTTTATTATAAATTAGATATCGCATAATTAAAAGAACATTATATTACAAATATCAATTGAAATAGAAGAGCAAGGTTAACAATAAAAAATAAATAGATATTATTTGGAGGAGAAATTAAATTAAATTAAATAAAGAAGAATAATAACTAAGTTTAAAAAGGTATAAAGCATTATATATCAAATATAGAAACTAGATCTGTATTAAATCTTAAAATTTTCAATAAAATCATATAAAGCACTATGGAGCATTGCGCTTAATTAAAAAAATCAAATGTTTATTTAAAAAAATCAAATACAACTAAATAAAGATAATAGGTAATTAATTTTTAGTCTTAATTTAAATAAATTTTGTATAATGATATATTAATAAATAATTACTAAAGGTTGGGGAAAAATAATAGAAATAAAGCTTATCTTGTTCTTTAGCTATTTAATAAACATTTAATTTTATACTCATAGTGTTTATCAATTACGACTGCTTAATGCTTAAATTAGTGTTTAGCTTAAATCTTTAAAAATATAAATCAAATTTTTTTGTTTTTTTAATTTAAAATTTTAGTATTTTGAATATATTTTTACTAAGAAATAATAAAGCATTCTCAGCAAAATAAAGGGAATAATGATGTATTTCTCTTAGTGTATTTTTATGAAAATAAAACTCTGATTTATTATAGAAATTTTAGTGCTAAAAAGCTTATTAAAGTTTTGTAAAAAGATTAGAGATTCAATTATTAATAAAGATTACTATCAATTTCATTTAGCAACACTCAACACACTAGCAAACTTAATAATTTTAGCTATCTCTCAAGCATTTTTTACCTAAGCAATTAAAAATAAAATAGAAGAAACTTAAGAACTAAATAAGTAAAAATAGATCTCTTTATAGCTTTAATTTTTTGTTTGATAACTATAAAATTAATTAAGAATTAATGTAGTAGTTAGAACTATGCTTGCCTAATACATTTGAGTATTATTTTTGCCTTGTTGTAGCTATTTGATATATCTAATACATTTATACCAAATTCTAACTCTAAAATAAATCTAGCTTCTTTATTATTTAAAGGATTATTTGATCACTTAATTGAAATTAAATTAAAAGTTAGATTTTTAGTAATATATTCCTTTATAAAAATCGCTGTAGGATTAATATTTAACCATTCTTCTTTTGATTATTATTTTATAGGAAAATCTTTAGTATATTTTAGGAATAACTTTAATTATAGAGATATAAGAATTTAAATAAAGCTAAGTACTATAATTTTAAAGTTATCTTAACTGCTTATTAATTAAACAATTATTAAGGCTCTTCTACTTATACAATAAAAAATAAATTATTATTTAACCTATTAAAGCTGACTGCTATCAAATTTAATTGTCTTTATAATAAGGATAAAAGTTCAAATCAAATTTCATAAAGGATTAAAATAAAATTAGGCTTCTCTCTATTTTAAAGGTGATGGAAATTTGATCTTTCAGTTCTATGACTTTTTTTTTGGTCTATATAAAAGTGATAATTGCAAGTTCATTATGCTTAAAATAATTAGTTTCATAAAATTTTTCTTTTGTATATGATTTTTAAATGAAAAATTTATGAATGGCATATCAATTTTTCTAAGATCTCTCTTAATAATAAGATAAGCAGAGATATTAATTTTCAAAGTTTTAATTATTAAGTTGTAAACTACTATAGATTACTTCTAATTGTGGACTTAAATGAAAGAATCTAATTAAGAAAGTCGTCCGAATATAATTATCTGATATTATAATTTAATAATTACTATTTTTAAGCATAAATTAAATTTTAGCAGAATCTAAAATAGATAAAAAAGCTAAATTTCATGATCCACATTAAAAACCTTAACTCTCTCTTCTTCATCTTCCTATTCGCTTTAATTTAAACTTTTCTCTTTTTACGCGCTTATGATTTTTTATATTCGTTTACTTGATTTTATAATAATATTTTGGAATTTTACTTAAAATAACTTCTTATTAATGAGAAAAACACTTTTATTCTCTTTAAAACCTTTTATCTTTCGTAATCCAAATATTTTTTATTTTCTCTTTTAATAAATAAAATTTTAATTTATAAATTTCTTAAAAATGTGTATTTTTTAATTAAAATGTACTCTAATTTATTCTTTATAAAATTTAATTATTTTTTATTTTATTTCTAACTCATTTCTTTATTTCTTTTTTACTTTCTATAATTTTTTTATTTATTAAATTAATAATGTGGTTATTTTTTAAAAATCCCCTTTAAAATCACATAATTATGCATTTGAAAGTTCTTACTAAATTAAAAAACATTGATCATTCTAAAAGATAATTCTTTACTTTTTTATCAAAATTTTTTATTCTATTTACTTACCGCTGTCAAGGATCGTATTAAATCCATATTTCCTGACGTATATTCTTAATTTTTCAATTTACAAATTTTATATTTTTTTCTATCTCTTCTTAATACAACTTTCTTATAACTTGGAGTCTTCTATTGCTCTAACTAATTTCCAATTTCCTTTAAAATTTTTCTCACAAAACCCGCTTTGTAGCTTCCTTATCTTACTGCACCACCTCTACTTTCTGAGACTCTACAACTTATTTCGCTAAAGATGGTTAATCAATAAAGAAGGCCTCTGTGTCCTTAAGATTTCATTCAAAAAAAAACCTTCATCACTTCTTGAGTTAAGTCCGACTTGATTTTAAATTTCTTTTTCTGCCTTAATTTCATCCTTCAAAATTTTTTCTGCTTACTAGGATATCTCTAAAATTATCTAATAAGAAATCTTATTTCAGTCTTATTACTATATTTCAATTACTTTGAGAAACTCTAATGTAGAAAATTTTAATCTCTCATACTATTCTACTTCCAATGTCTTTTAATATTTTCTTATATTGATAAGGAAATTCTGTTGATGCATTTTACCTCTCTATCAATTAATATAGCTTTCTCCTTAAAAATAAACATCTATATCCTAGAAAAGAATCCTTTTCAAAGCAATCTCTCAAAAGATTATTCATATCATATAAATGCTAGATTTCTTATTATGTTTAGGCTTAAACACATTATCATAGGTTATTTCTTTCGAAAATTGCTTACTTTTTAAATTTTGGATCCAATAAATTTAGACAAAGATTAACTCTTGCTAGATTTAATTTTTTAACTACATCTCAAATTTATATCCTATAAAATATAATCTTTCTTCATATCATTGTGAATGCTTTTCTTTCTCAGTATTTAATCTATTCCAAAAAAATAATTTTTTATTTTTTTAATTTTTTGCCTATCAAGAACTATCCATTTTTTATTTAATAGCTCTTAACGAGTTTAAGATAGACATTTTATTTCTAAATATAAAGGTATACAGCATTATCCGTATACAATTATTAATTTTAACATCTCATTTCTTATGTTAAAGCATCTTCTTACTCAAATTATTTTCTAAAGAAATTTGACTATAAATCTCCTTCAGCGCTCATCAACTCTTTCTTCCATTTTTCTTTACAGATATTCCAAAATAATCTTTAATTTTCACGACAATTTCTCTAAAACCTAGACCGAAGCCTTTTAAAATTGAAAGCGATTTTCCTTTAATATATAAAATTTACCAGAATTAAATAAAAAAAACAAAATGATAATCATATTTAAAATATATAGCTTTATATACTTTGATATGGTAAATAAGCTTTAAATAATAACTAAATAATTAAAAAATAAAGCTAAAAATAATTAAATAATAGATATATTTAAGTAAATAATTCCTTTGGTCAACTAATTATTAATTTATGTCTTAATTAATTTTACTTTTTTTAAATATCTTTAAGAAAATATTATTATAATATATTTGCTATTTTTCTTAATTAATTTAAAAAAATAAATAATGTTTACTTTATTTAGATTTTTTAATGTAATTAATAAATATAGATTTACTATAAATAGAACTTAAATTAAACAAAGTATAATATCTATTAATTTGAGAGAATAAAATAAATAAAATCTTAAAATTATTAATAGTTATCTATTCTAAATTAATTAAACAGCCTTCTTATAAAAATATTTAGTTTATATACTTACTTTACAATAGCCAGATATTTATATAAATTTAAATAATTATAATAAATAAATTTTTTTGTTTTATTAGAAAATAATAAAAGCAAAAGATAAATAATTAAAATAGTGATTATTGCAATTTATAATAATGTATTAATATTTAGTTTTAATAAATATAACTAAAATATCTAAATTCTCACTTTATCCAATAAATTAGAGTTTAAATAAATTCTTAAATTTATTTACATTTTATAAGTCTAGATCATTTATTAAAAAATAAAATAACAAACAAAAATATTAATTTTAAATAGAATTTAATGATATTTAAGCTTCTTTTATAATTATTAATAAGTTTCTTATATTGTGAAGAGAAAATTGTTTTAATATTTAAAAAAAATAAATTATAGCAAATTTAGATCTATATCATACCTTTATATTTCATTTTATAGTGAAAATTTACTTTTGATCGAAATACAAAATATTTATTTTTCATCTATTTCTACTTTAAGCATCATAAATGATTAAATAAAATTTCAAAATTTTCTAAATAATAAAAAATAATTTAATTATAAATTAGGATTTTGTTTTTTATTTAATTTTTTTAATTTTACTAATTTTTATATTTTGATAATTTTAACTATATTAGCATTTTGAAAAATGAAAACAAACAAGTAAAAAGCTTAAAATTTTGTATTGAGATTTTTATTATTATATCAAAACTTATATTGTCAAAATTATAAAATAAATAGCAAAATTTCAAGATTTTAAAGAGATTAAAGTTATAAAAAATTAAGAGGTTTTATAAATCTAAAAATAAATGTAGATAACTTTAGTCTTTTTGTGCAAATATAAAATTTATATTTATTCTAAAAGAATAAATAAGTGAGCTTTATAATAAAATATATCTAAAAGTTTAAACCAATTATTGATAAATGGATGAAAAGAAATTTAATAAGCTTTTTTAAGTGTAAGATTATTAATGCTCTGTAATAAGTATGCTAATGCTTATTTTTATATAATTATTCTCATTTATCTCTTAATTATTTTAAAATAGCATCTAGCTTAATTGATATTTTTTAATTTTAAATGGTTTCTAGTTCTTTTTACGAGACTTTAAAGTGTTTTTATTTTCTTTAGTTTAGAGTATATGAATAAAAGGTTTTTAAAATTACCTATATAAAAAGTAGAAAAATAAATCTGACAATAAAACAACTGAGTGAGGAAGAGTATGAAGAATAATTATAAAAATGATTTAAAAATATTTTAAAATTAAATAACACTTATTTATAAATAAATAAGCTATTAACAATTATATTTAGGCAATTAATAAAAATTCATTAAGATTTGATACTAAAGTTCATTTTATTAAATATTGTATTATATTAATAAAATATATTAAATATTTTCTTAGTATTTAGAACTAATTAATTAAATAAAAGAAGGTATTATTAGATAAATTCAATTATAATAGTTATTAAGTAATTTAAAATAGTTGCTAACACTAAAATTAAGTTCTAAGTACACTTAATAAATATTTTTTATTCTATTTTTATGAAATTATTTTATAATTAATTGAAATAAACTGAAAATAGTCTAAGGATCTATTTCATATAATAAACTAATATTAGAATTTTTAGATATTATATTATAAACAATTTAGAAATAAATAGACTAAAGTAAAATAAGATAAGCAAGAATTAAAGAAATAAAAAATTCTAATTAATAAAGTAAAATTATAAATAGTCAAATATTAAATTTTTTGCTTGTAATTATTAAAATGGAATTAAGACAGGTTTAAGTTATTAAATAGCAAGCTTTGTTTATTATTAAGATAAATATAGTTCTTGAAACATTTATTTTAATAGTATAATTATAAAACTTAAAATTAATAGAGACTATTGAAGTATTTACTAAAGAAATTAGTAAAAGATTAAACTTGCTTATAATTTTATAATTTTATAATTTTATTCTAGTTTAAAATTAATCTTTATAAATTAAGCCTTTTTATTATTTAATTTTATTTGATAATTTTTTAATATATCTAACATAATCTTATAAGCGTATGATTTAAATATCATTTTTAAAAACTTTAGATACAAAAATTAGAAAGTTATGAAATAATTTACTTGTTTGATACTTTCAAATAATAAATTTAACTATTTAAAATATTTAATTATTTATTTACTTTTATTAATATTCATTAAGTATGTAGATTTCATAATTTTAATTTTAATTTTTGCAATTAATATTCTTATACAGAGATAAAGAAATTCTTTAAATATTTTATTCCTCAAAAGATGTTGAATTCTCTAACTAAAATTATTTAATTAAAAATTAACTTTATTGAAATTGGTTTCTTTAATTTAAGCTTGTAATAATTAACTATTAACTCTTCTATTTTTATATAGTAGCAAGAATGTTTAGAATATTAATTTAAGTAATTAGTATTATAATAATTAATTAAAATCTATTATCAGCAAGTTAGCTATACACTACTGAACAGCTACTACTTATTATAGTCAAAATTACAGTGCAATCATCTTGTTTACCTCCGTTTATTTTTATTCCATGTTTACGTGCTTCAATTGCAAAAGGGCTCAAATAACTTTTCAACTATGATAATTCCCATGCTTTCTTGCATAATTCTTAAGAGAGTGCTTGTAAATTTGAAAATTCGTTCTGATTATTGATAATTTCTAGAATTTTTTAGATTGAAATATTATCGAAAAATCCATCAGAACCACAAATAATCAAATCTTCTAATCCTACTTCTATTTACTAATATTTAGCATCTTATGGCTATGTTAATTTTTCTTTCATACCTGCTTAAATCATGCTCTTAAGTTAATTTGCTAACTGCTTATTTTATAGCTATAGCTTCTTTATATCTTCTTAATTAGGCCAGATAATTAGCTAGCATGGTATGTTGAATTCATATTAATTAATTTAGGTTTACCATAATATTTCATATAATTAGCTAATTCTATTTTTACGTAAAACTATCGCTTAAGAATCTCCTATCCAGGTAAAGTGCAGAGTTGTATTATTCAGGAAGTAATAGATAATAGTACTGCTACCTGGAACTTATAAATTAGAATAAGCTTATTTAAGTATCTAAGTACTTTCACTCTGGAAGTCCTTTACTTTTTAATTTCTTTGTTTTTTGATTTAATACACATTTGTCAATAGCTATTCTCCAAATACTCTTGGATTTATATTAAACTGCTTCCATTCTGAAACTCCATCAGCTATACCGCAAAATTATTGATCAACTATCATAAAATCCGAGCTTAGTGATGGATTATTAGATTTTAGTTTAGGATTTGGAAGCATAAAACCTTACGATTCCATTTTTAGTTAAGAATTTCATAAATTTTCCATTTAAGTTTAGCACTCACAATTTAGTTAAAGCTCTTGATAAGATGGTTCACTTACTTTCTAATCATTTTTTTAAACTTTTATAAAAGTTTTCTATGCTAGATTTTTGGCCATTCCTAGAAAAGTATTCTTAGTACTTTATTTTTCTGGTGAATTTTAACTAGATTGAAAAGAGTCGAAGTTAATAGCAGCTTACTAGCATTCTTGACACATAAAATTAATTTTCTTAGCCTTGCACATTTTTATAAATACTAGAATTAAAAAATAAAATAATAGTAAATAAGCACTAATTAATATAAGCATTGCTTTAGTTAAAAGCTAACTTGCTCTAGTGTTCTTTTGTATAGGCATAAGTATACTTGATTTAATTTAATTACTTATCTAACTAACTCTTTTATGATTTAATTATTTTAGCAGCTTAAATTATTAACCAGAGTATTTATTTAAATATTCTAAGATGCTTTGTGCTTTCATTTTAGTTGGAATCAATTGTTTTATAAAGTTAAGGAAAATATAATAATGGCTAATTGTGGCAAATAACTAAATAAATTTAGAAGCACATTTGCTTATAGGCTAAATAGACTAATATTGCTATTAAAATGCTTTATTTTATAATTTATTATTCTAATTTTAACTCCTCCATCAAATAAATCAATTCTGCTTCAAAGATTCATAATTAAAGGTTTTTTGATTCTGCTCAAAGTGTTTTTTTTGAAAAGATTTAAATCAAAACTAAAAGAAGTTTTGTAAGTAACTGACTCAAATTAGTTAAATTAAATGTATAACAAAAAGATAAAAATTAACTTTAAGAAAGCATTTACTATATGATTTATAGAGTCTTATAACTTGCAGCAGGTATCACTATTATCTTGCTTTATTTAGCAAAGCAGAATTTATATTTTTCTAGCAATCAAATAATTTTGCTTAAATTAATTTAAGAAAAGTAAATTAAAATCATAAGAAACACTGTATAGATGATTTTAAGTTATAAGCATTCAAAAGAGGTTATAGTAATACTTTTTATTTTATATTAAATCTATCAAAATTATAAAGATAAATAAAGCAAAGGACTCGAGAAAATAAATATTTTAATTTAGAGAAAACTAGTAATTAAAAAAATCTTTAGCAAAATTAAAAAAAAGAATAAAATTAGAAATTTTGTAATTTTAAACTTTTTATGGTTTTTTCAATTAAAAAATTAAAGATATTATTATTATTAAGAAAGTTAACAATAAATTTTATCTTTTTATTCTGCTCTCTCAAGCAAATAAAATTTAAAAGAATGAAAAAAAATTGTATATTATGAAAATTAAATTTTTTTTCTATTTAAGCAAGAAATAATTGAAGCCATTTAATGCAAGGAAAGAAAGTCAGTAGCATTCTTTTAGCTACAAAATAAAAGGGTATTTTGAAATATATGTTTAAAATACTAGTACTTATATAATTTAGATAAATAAAAATTAATAATTTTTTAAATAATTATAATACTATTATATAAAAATTATTTTTTTAAAGCAATAAAGCTTTATTAATTTTGATAATCTACTCCTTTTTAAAATTTTAATGTTTAGACTTTATTAAATTCCTACTTTTATATATAAGTATATATTTTTATTAAAAATTAAAATATCTTTAAAGGTTTTTATTTAAATATATTAGTTATCTAAATTTTAAAAATATAAATTGAGTTTGATATAAGTTATTTAATTATTATTATTTTGTTTATTTAGAATATTAAATGAAAATAATTTTTTATCTAATAAACTAAATATTTACTTATTTAGAATAATTTTAAAATTAATTAATTAAAATTATAAATCTTTCAATCTATTTCATTTTATATTTTATCTTTATTTATTTTAATTATTATAATTTAAAACTATATTAATTCATCTATTTAATATATTTCCTTTAAATCTAATTAATTTAGGTTTTTTTGTTTATTATATTCTATTATTTCTCATTATAAGCAGTTGCTTTTCTTTTGTGTTTCTGCTTATGTCAAGAAGAGAAGATGTTTTATTTTTTAATTTTCTTCTTTAAAGATTTGTTCTAAAAAATAACTTTAATTCAATATGTTTATTAGTTTAATTTAAGGTGACAAAGAAAATTTATTTGTTAAGAGCCCATGAATAACTTACACTATTTATTAAGAATAGAGTTTGATGATAAAATACTTAAAAGAACAAAAAATTAAAATAAAATATAATACTTAGCAAAATAAATAAGGTTATATATATCCTATTTAAATCAATCAATATTTAATAACACTTTTATTTTTATTTCACTTATTTCTATTTTTATTAAGTACTTTTCTATAATTTAACTTTTAAAACTTCAACTTCAATAGTTAACTTTTTATAATAGTTAAATTTTGTTTAGCTAAAAGTTAAGAAGATTTTAAAACATGTTTAGTTATATTTGAGTATTTAAACTCTTGCAAAATTATTATTTTATATATATAACTGAAAGAAATGAAAAAGTATTATAATAGAAGTATATAAATTTAGCTATTCTAATAATTTAAATCTAATAACTATATAATATCATTATTTATATTAATTATCTTATTTTTAACATTTATCCATGATTTAAGCATTTTCCTTATGAAAAAAATTATTAAATACATTAGATTAGTAAAAAATATATGCTTATATTAATAAATTTAAAATTTTAAGATATATGCTTTAAGCTAAACGAAATTAATAAAGGTTATATATATTTTTATATTTTATAAGTCTAAACATCGAATTCACTTATAATAAAATAAATTTTTTATATATGATAGCCTATAAATTTAAAAACTGTCAAAACTTTATGTGTTTTTCTAAAAATAAGATACTTAATTTTTAATGTATGCTACAATTTCTTTATATCACATTCTTATTAATTAAAAAATTTTATAATATATATTTATTTAAAAGTAAAATAGATATAATTTCAAACTACTATTTCCTAGTACATATTATTTTAAATCTTTATTTAATATGAATATCAAAAGTTTTGCATCTATTTTTTTATAAATTAGGGGAAAATATAAGTGATATGAAATTAAATGTTTAAATATTTAATGTATATAAAAGCAATAAAATTATTACTATTTTATATATAAATACAAAATAAAAGACATAGTAATAGTTTATTTTCATCATATACCATTTATAAAATTCTCAAATATCTATTCAAAAATTAATTGTGTTCCTATTTAAAATACTACTACTTTTAATATTATGCTTAATTATCTTGATATAATTCTTTATCCTTAATAGAGGAAATGTAACTATTAGACTAAATTAGTACCTTAATTAAAAATAATAATAAACTTATTATTATATAAAACTTTTAAGTATTTCATTAGCTTTTTAGTAAAACACGAAATAAGCATTAATTTACTTTAATTATTCAAATTCATTTTATTATATTTTTTATCTTAACTGTAAGTATCTAAAACTAGAAATTTACAAAGCTTAAAATGTATCTTAGCATTGCTTAAAGATTTTTTCATATATTTATTAATTTAAAAAAGCATAAGGATTTATACTAAAAAGGATCAAAGAGAAGTAGAATATTAGTACTTTATATATAGCTTTAGATTTGATAAGTATGAGTAAACAACCTAAATGATAGCAATCATTTATTTATTATATGCATTAAAATTATAAACCTTTAAAAATTATATATACATATATCTAACTAATTCTTGAAGGATTATTTATACTTAATCACTTTGCAGGAAGAGTCATTTTTGCTGTCAGACAATATTTATCCTTTAATTAGCTTTCAATTTGTATGCCAAAAATTATTTAGTCTCATTAATATTTTTGAAACAGAGACACATATCTAAGTTTGAGGCTATACTACTTAAAAACGAAAATAAATTTGTTTGCATGTATTTATAATAAAATATATCTACAAAAAGATTTAAATTGCTAGTAGTTAATAATCTATAATATCCTTAGTTTAAGATAATAAAAATAAGGTTTTATAATTTATCAATAGTTTGAATCTTTTAGTTAAGTCAATAAATATTTCAACTGGATATTTATTAATTTAAGCTAGTTTCTATTTTTTATTATTAAGCATTTTACATTTTAACTTTACCATATAGGCCTATTATCATTTAACAAAAAATAGAACTTTAATAAGTTTATTTAAAAGAAAAAATGTGCTTAGTAATTTATTTGAGCTATAAAAAAGTAAATAGAATCTAATCAATTAAAAGTAATGAAATATACATAAATTTAAATATTTTTGTTAAATAAATAAATTTGATTATAGAGCGCGTAGCACTCTCGTTGGTGCGCAGCTCTTTAAAAAAAATGTTTCATACTGACAAGAATGTTTTTTACTGATAAACTTATCAGATATTGATAAACCTTGTTCAATACTGGTATAATTATTCAGTACTGATAAAAATGTTCAATACTGATATAATTTTAGAATACTTGTAATCTTTAATACTTGCTGGAGGTCCAAGGACATGGCAGGATTGTGTCTCATTGCATCACTAAAGCAGAGGACGACATGTGTCAATTATGGGTACTTAAATTCCCCACCTCTGATGAAGCTCGCAATATTATTTCTTTTTCGTTCCAGTATTAAAAATAAACGAAGCCAATTCAATCCAGTGTCGAAGGTCTAAGAATCTTATGTCTCGAGGCCAAGCCAAAGCAGAGGAAGACATAAAGTCGATTATGGATACTTAACTTCCCCAACCTCTGATGAAGATGACCTTGTTGTTCACCTTCGAACAACTATGGCGATTTTAAAAAAATTAATAAATAGTTTAATTATTAGAAATATTTATATATAATATTAAAATTTACAACTTAATTTTATATATTTATGGGCATAAATAACTATTTATTACTCATATTTTACTTTAAAACTTGTTTCAACTAAGCTTGTTTAAATAAACAATAATCCATTATTCTTTTCTTAAAACAATTATTTAGATTTATTTTATCTAAAAGAGATATCAATAAAATAAATAAATAAACTAAATTAAAATTTATTTTTTCAACTTAGTATAATGTTTATATTTTTAGCTTAAGCATTAGCTCTATTTATTTAAAATTTAGTAATAATAGATTTATAGATAACTAAAGCTATTAATGTATCACGTTTTGCTCTGGAAATAAAAAGATACAATTCTAACAAATTTATTTTTGACTGTAAAAGGTATAAATAATACTATCTAAAATTGAATTGAATTTTCATACTCTCATAAGGTTAATCTTTCATATAAATTGGTTATAAATAAAAAGCTCTAAATATAAATATATCAGCTGATAACATCTCTAGATATTTAAAATATTATATTATAATATTTATTATTAATACTTTTTTCATCATATAACAAAAATTAAATTAGTTTTTTAAATATATATTTCAGTGTAGCATATATATAAAATATTTCTCATTATTAAAATAGGGTGCTAATCTTTAAAAAATTTGCTTAGTTATTTCTCTATTTCTAAAGTATTTTTTTTCTAAATTTTAGCTTTAGTATGAATAAAGAATATCTTGTTGCCCTAAGTAATTTTATGATATTTAAAATGAATCAAATTTTCTTTTAATTTTTATATTTATTCTTAAAATATTTATCTACACTAAGCATAATACATTTTTTTAGAAATTTAAACCATTATAAGCTCTGTAGCTATTTAGAATAGAAGGTTCAAATAATTATAATCTCTAACAAATGAAATATACTTTATTCAGCAAAGGCAACTGCTTTGCAATTAATGAAATTTGTCGGAAAGTTTTAAATAAAATATAAGGGTATATATATAATTAAGTTAAAAACCTTAGTTAGCTATTAAAAATTATTTCTTAAAGTAAATATTTCCAAAATTTAAATTTGAAGATAACTATTTATTTGTCTAAACGATGCATATAAATAAAACTTATACATATTTAGCATTTTATAAAATTAGTAAATAATTGACTAAAAAGCTTTATTCTTTATTTAATTAAAATAAAACACCAAAATATAAAAAATAAAAAGTTGATTTATCTAAAAAATTTAATTTAGAATATAAAATATTATTAATATTGATTTATACTGTAAATTAATTTAATGTTTACTATAAATTTTAATTAAATATAAAGTTAAAGTTAAAAAGCTTTGTTAAAGCCTTAGTAGTCAGTCATCTTACCTATTCTATCAGCTTGTCTCCATTAGTTTGTCTTGAATTTCTACTAGGCTTAGTTAGGCGGTGTAGCACTTCATTAGCGCACCATCCTTTAATATTCTGAATAGTTTTCATCTTGCATGTACCGTTCCTAATTATTTCTCCAAGGATTAAGATTTGAATTAAAGAATTTTTTCTATAAATTTTTCCGCTTTATGTAGGATATATCCTAAATAGTTTTCTAAAAATATTTTATTTATTCTTTCTTTAAATTTCGCTTAGTTAGTAGCAGTATTTTCATTGGTGTTATTTATTGCACACGTAGCATTTTATTCTTCTTTTAAACTATTATTCCTGTAGCACTTATTTAATTTAAATTTACTACTTATTTTAAATAAACGTTTACTGTTTATTTTAATTTGAGGCTTCATTTTCTATTTCCATAGGATCTGATTAATTCTGTTAAATCGAAAATGGCGTAATCTGAATTTATTATTAAATTTAAAGAATTCTTTGTTTCAGTTTGTCTTCTATTTCTTATGATGATTAATATTGTTTCTCAAGTAAAGACGTTATTAGTTTTTCTAATTTTTCTACTTTATCAGTGAGGTATCTATTTTTAAACATAAACTCTTTTAATGACTTAGATAATATTTCTATTTGAGTTTGTGTCGGAAGTTTTTTTAGTTCTGGATTTCCAAGTGGTTAATGTTCGTCATATCAATCATATTTCTCACTTTCACTCATTGTAATTATTTCGCTTTTTTATTTTTTAGAGAATTTCCTGTTTAAATGTTTTGTTCAAAGTTCCGTTATTTCTTAGAAGCCATTTTATATTTATCCAGATACTTAACTATGCAATCATATTTTACCTCTAATCAATTAAGCAATTTACATTTTTTTAAAGTTGCTGCTAAAATATTTTTAGATTCTAAAGAGCCAAATAAATATAAATAATCTATTATTTTTCTAAATTACTAGAAAATTTAAATATCTTTAAATTAAATTAATGTGAAGAGTAAATTGATTACAATGTTCTTAATATTTAGCAATTGTATCTAAATAAAGTTAATTTTGCTCAATTAACTTATTTTCTTTGATTAAAATGTACTTATCATCAGTTTAAATTTGGTCTTAACTATCTACTCTTTATTTTTATATAAAATATGAATATTTTACATAATATATTTAGATATAAACTCTATTTCCTATATATTATGGAATATTATTACTCTCCCTTTTAGCTTATTCTTTCATAAATTAATATACATCCTTCAAGTCAAATTAATATTTTCTAAGTCGTACCTTTAGTTGTTAAATTTTAAAATACATTCTTTCAAAGACCAAGCTGAAAATGTGTAACACAGTTGAGGTAGCTTTGCTAATAATTATTTCTTTCATTAATATCTTTTGAATAATAATTAATTTCATCAATCATTTAATTTATAACTACAAAACTATAAAAGAAGCCATTAAAAATTGAGCAACTTTGAAAGTTAGAACTAATAGGATGATATTAAAAAGAATAAATTGCAAATAAAAAATTTAACTTTCTATTTATTTAAAGTTTCAGCTATTAGTTATATTTCATTTATTATAAACTATCTCTCCATGCAAATATCATTTTAAATCTCACTTAACTTTTCTTATTTAGCTTCTTGATGAAGACAATAATATTTTCTTGAGAAAGTCTTCCTGAAACATTAGAACTGTAATTATCTATTTCCAGATTGAAAACTTTAAATTAAATTCTTATGAAATTTTATTTCTTAGTCCACCTTTCAAATCTAAAAATTTCTGGGAGTTTAGCATTTTTAAAAGAATTTACTAAAACATCAGATTGGCACATATTTCGTTTTTAATAATCTCAATACAAATTTTCCATTAACTTAGCTTTCTTTAAAATAAGCCTAATCTCTAAGTATTTTTCTTAGAAAGAATAGCTTTAAATACTAAATTTTATATTAGCTCTTCATTTATCTTATATAACTTTTATAAATATTTTATAATTATAATTTAAATTAAGCTTACTCGCAACTATATAAATATTAATTTTACTACAATTTCAACTAAAATAAAAGAAATTTTTTGTTCAAAGATTTGAAATTTTTAATTTACTTAAACTGAAAATGTTCTTAATTTCTATTTATTAAGATAAAATTCCTTAATTTCTAAAAAACCACTAAATAAGATTATTTACATATAGCTATACTCTGATATTAATAGACTTGTAATATAATTATTTGATATTATTATACATAATTTATTTATCAAAATGCTTTACTATTTTCAACTTTAAGTATCATTAATTTATTAATTGATCTCATTATTATTAGCTATTTAATGATAAGTTATAATTCTCTATCTTAAATTTATATTTTATTAATTTATTAGCTTTTTTAGAAAATGCTTTGCTTTAAGCTAAAAAGATTATATTTAAAATATTAAAATACTTATAACTTAATTCTTAATAATCTTAATATGAAAGATTTTAGATTCTAATATACTCTTCTAGTTTTAATTTTATTAATATCCTTCTTAAATTTATAACTATTCATCCTTTATGAAACTAAAGCAATAAGCTATTGAACCTATTTTTATCTCAATTTAATGTAATTTAATTTAAATACTTATATAGAGAAAGCTTAAATAAAAAATAGAAGTTTACTAAATTTATTAAGATTTATTTTATCTCCTTTAGAGAAGCAAAATTTGTAATTTAGCCATAAATAGAAATAATATTATTCCATTTAAATAAAAGGAAATATTTATAAATAATAATCAAGTTATAAATCTAAAGCTACTTTTTATTATTATTTTTATAAATATTTACTGTAGAGTATTTATTCGAGGCTTAAGTATTATTTTAAGTAGCGGGGTAGCGCAGTGGAAGCGCGCTGGGCCCATAACCCAGAGGTCGGTAGATCGAAATTACTCCTCGCTATTTTGTTTCTCTTTAGTATTAAAAGGATAGATTCAATATTAGTATAAATCTAATTTTATCATCTTCAAGTTTAAATAGTTTGCAAACTCTTTTAGTATTTAAAATTTCCTTTTTATCCAAATTAGTAAAAGATAATAAAATTTCTTTTAAGTTGCAAGCATCTTTTTTGCTTCCCTTAAATGTATTATTTATAAAATTTATTATTTCTAAAAATTATTTCACACTGAATAAATATCTAAACTCTAAAAAATAACTAAATTTAAATCAATATTTGCAGTTTTTCTATTAAATAATTTTTATTTTCTCACGCTGTTAATTTATTTGAGTCAGAATAAAAAACTTTTAAATAAAATGAAATCTTAAATATTTTTTAAGGTAGATGGGATATATTCCTTTGAATCATGAATAAAGTTATAAAAATACATTTAAGTTTCTTATATATAAATACTTTATCTTTTCAACTCGAAGATTTTGCGAATTTCTTAAAATTAATATCTTTTTTAACATTATTAGTATGATAATTAACCTCACATAATCAATTTTAGCTTACAAATTTACAAATTATAAACTCTATGTTTATCTATTAGACTTTATTTAGCACAAAAATATACTCCCTTCAATTAATAAATTAAATTTTCTCATTATTGCAGCATCTAACCAAAAAGATAAAATTAAACAATATTTTCTTATGTTTTATCCTTAAGTGACTCAGTGCATAAAACATTTATGTTACTGAGCAGTGAATCGAACCCGCTTAAATTAAGTTTTCTCACGTATAATCTGCTTGTTCAACCACCTAAGTAATTGAATTAACAATTTATTAGCTTTAGGTTAATTTAAACTGATTCTGGTAACTCTTTTTGTAGAAAAATAATTTCTAGTAATACAGTTGACATTTAGATACATTAACCTTAATCAAATAAGAATTTTAATAGTTTTATTGGAAAAGCTTAATTTTAGATTTTGCTATTTATTTATATCTCTTCTTAGTTAAAATATTTATTATTAGCTTGCATTAATTTAGAAGCAATAAAATCTTAGAAGATATTATGAAATAAGTTTACTGTTAAATAATAAAGTAATAATAAATTAAATCTCTTATAAGCTACAATTATTTTATTTCTTAAATGAGATTTAAATAAATAAGTATTTTTGAAGAAATTATAAGTGTATAGTCTAGATAATTTCTAGATTTGAAGCTTATAAGTATTTATTTTAGTTTTATTAATAATATATTAAAACTACTTTTTAGTTTAATTAATTTTAGATATATTTAATTAAATTAAGAATATTTATTAAAAAATAATTACATTAAAGCATTATAAAGGTAAAATATAACTATTTGCTTAAATTTTAACTTTTAATAGCTTTTTATAAAGTGTATTTCATATCTTAATTCTATAATTTTCTGGTTTAGAATAAATTATAAGTCGGTAAATAATTTAATTTAAAGACAAATAGTCCCATATTAGGAAAAATAAAGAGCATACATTTTATTATATTCGCATTTTTATAAAAACACTAAAAGAGTAATTATTTAAGAAACAAAGAATTAATAATTAAAAACATATTTTTATGAAAGGTTAATGATTAAATTTTTTAAAATTAGATAGATAAAATTATAATGAGAATTTAAATAATTTAGAAACTTAAATTCTCAATTTCTAACTAAAATAGATATTTTATAACACTATTTTTTAATGTTAAACTTTTTTTTTATTTATAATTTTCAATATAATTTTGATTAAATTTAGTTAAAATTTCTTCAATTTTAGATAAGAATTTATTTTCTTTTATAAAAATAATTTAGAGATAATTTTCTAAATTTTTGGATTAAGCTTGAATTTTTATTTAAATTAATCAATAACCCTTTTTAATAACATCTAACTATTAAAAAAAATGTATTCACTTTTTATTTCTTGTATCAATCCATTCTGAGAACTCTAATAATTTATGAAAAAATATTTTTTTTGAATTTTATTATATTAGTCTTAGATATAAAATACACAATTTTTAAACTCTAAAAAAAGCATAAAAATAGACTTAAAGCTTTAATTTGGTTCCATAATGAATGGTTTTAACTATAGAAGCATATAAATAAATTATGAATATTAATATCTTTCAATTTTCTTTAGTAGAATGTAAACATTCTTATTCACTAATATTTTAATTTTAAAGTTCAAATCAACCAAATTTGCTTCACTAAATCATGTTTCTTTTATATTTTCTTTGCAGAATTAATATTTTATATTTATTTAAATTAAAAGTTAGTTAAGTTTAAAAAAGGCATAAAACCTAATTTCACACTTTATTTTCTCTGAAAGCAAAGATAAAATTTTTGGTGTAAGTATCAGTTATATGAATAAACATTCATAATAATATTGAATAGACATTTGAAGTTACTATGATCCTATTATTTTCTCTAGCAATAAAAATGATATATGTGAATTTAAATTATAACAAAAATAAATAGAGAGTTGCAAAAATTAAATTAAGATATCTACTTATATTATGTAATTAATAGCTTATAAATAATAAAATTCGTATAAATCATGAAATAACTACTAGCACTTGTAGATATTAAACTATTATATGACTTTCTTCAAAGAATTTATTCATATCATAATAATAAAAAATTGATTTAATTCCAAAAATATATTCAGGTAGCTCTTAAAAATATTTCTACTACAATAAATAAATTTATGTTTTCTCAAACTTATTATTAAGGTTCAAATCCATTAAATTTCATTCAAACTTTTATATTCTTCTTTTCTATAATTTGGTTTGAATGTTAATAGGGATTTTCTTATTACTATAAATCAAAACTTGCGATATTTAAAAAATAATTTAATTTTATACTTTATATAGAAAATGTTTATCCATATTAAAAGTTTTATATAAAAGCTTAAGAGATTATACATCACTGGATTCATGATAGAAGGCTAAAATTAAATTCTAAATATAAGCATAAATACTTAAGTCAGCAATTTAAACAACTGTACATAAAAACCTTTACAATTAATAATTTTAACTATAAAGTTTTAAGTAAAACTATATAAAAAAATATTAAATAGGATGGTATTAATATAATTTAGTTATTAACTTAAATAAGCTATACAAAGTTTATTTCTTAAATAAATAAAAAATTATAAAAGTATTAGTTTATAAAATAACTAATTTATATTAAATATTAGATATAGGATTTAGTTTATTTATGTAGAATTATTTTCATCAAAGGTAACTTATAGAACATACAGTTGCCGCTTACATTTTTACTTAAACAAGTTTACGCATATCATTTATTTAGTTATACATAAAAATGGGAAATATTTCTCTTTATTATCTACTTAGTTAGAATAAATTCAACATCAAATAGAATATGTTTAAGTATAGCATTTATTGCAATTAACTAGAATAGAACCAATTTAAATTTTTATGAAATTAAATATCTAAATGAATCATAAAATCAACATGGTTTTAAAAAACACCTATATATTTAGTTTAAGGGAATTAAATTACCAGTAAATCTGCTATATCTAAAACTTATATTAAACTAAATGGTAAGCTATTTAAGCTCATTTGTGCAGATAAATATAAATAAAAATGGAAATGATTGAAGAAGAGTAGGTATTTAAAGAAATCAAGTAGGAAGGAATGAATCTAAAACTTTCAAATAAATATGAGTTCATTAATCTGCCTGGATTTAAATATGAAACATAAAGCATCTCATAGCTTAACTAATAAAGAGTTATAAGCTTTTCGAGTGAAACTCAATCAACGCTTAATAGTGATGTTAGAGAATCTTCGAGTTCTTCTTATTTAGAAGATAAAAAAAATTAATTATTCTAAAAATACTCCAGCAGAACAACTAAAAAGATGTGCTATAAAATTTCGAACAACTTTAAAAATTTAATACGCAAGGCAGAAAGCTTAAAAAATTAGATAGAAGTCGATAAAATTTCATTTAATAAGCCCAGAAGTTAGAAATAAATTGAAAATAGGCTAATTGGAGAGGGAACTATTTCTAGCTCAGTTTTAAGAAGTAATCACTATAATTTTAACGAATTAACTCCACAAGATTTTTAGAATAGTGCAAGAATATAGTCACAATAACATTCTTCATAAATAAAAAGCCAGACATTAAGAAATGCCGAAGTCAACAAATATAAAAAGTTGTAAACTATTCTAAATAAAAAATAAATAGAGTTGCCATTTTTAAAATCCAACGAAGATAAAAGCAATTCCATTAGAAATGAAATAAAGCAAAGAATATTAATAGTCAGAACAGTGACTTATATAATATTTTTAGTGATATTTGCTTGCATAAAGATAATCCTAGACAAAT
Source organism: Loxodes magnus (assembly GCA_946699065.1). Lineage (NCBI taxonomy): Eukaryota > Ciliophora > Karyorelictea > Loxodida > Loxodidae > Loxodes > Loxodes magnus. Next base: position 340,843 of record CAMPDV010000147.1, read on the forward strand.
ATTTTTAAACAAATAACTTTTTTTATTTTAATATAAAGTTTTTATTGTTAATTTTTAATTTTTCGTATTTTATTTTGACTCTGCCTGTAGCCGTTTAAATAGGTTTTGAACAATAACTTTTAAAACTTTATAAATAATTACTTTATACACTTAAAATGGAGCTTTAGTTGATAAATTTTTAATTTAGTCATTTTAGAAATTAAAGTTAATTAATTTAAAATTTATATCCTTTGTAATATAAAGCAAGGATATATAAATACATCATGTTAAAGATTGCTAGATCTTTTTTGGGATTGCAAATAATTGGAATGGTAATTTATTTTTAGATTAAATTGCTAAAATAGTTATTAGGAATTTTTTATCTATTAATGAAAAGTTTCCTTAAGTAGAAGCTAATAATTAAGTTTAAAATGTAATAAAAGCTTAGCATAATAAATAATTATATAAGCTATGAATCTAAAACATAAAGAGTGTGTATAAAATTAGATAATTATAAGAATAATAAGCCATAACATTCATTTTTATTTTTGTTTGTTTATCCTTTGCAAAGAATAATAAAAAGTACATAAATACTTAATACAAAAAAGTTCTTAGTTATATACTTAATTATTTAAATAATAGCTTCAGCAATCCATTTCGCTTATATCTATAGATTTTTTAATTTTCAATAGATTCTTTATGCAAAAAGATAGTCATTTGATTGGTATAAATCATAATTAAAAAGAAGTGAGATTTTAAAATTATAGCAGTTTTAATTAGCATTTTGCTTAAAATATTCTTAAGTCTTATGATTATTAAAACTTGCTTAGTTTATAAATTTCATAGTTTAAAATTAAAGCTTTATAGTAAAGCATAGATGCTATTAATGATTTCACTTAAAATTAGAAAGTAAATGTTTGATGCTTTTAAATGTAAAAGTTGAGAATACTTATACATAACTCTTAAATCATAAAATTAGCTTCATATCAATATTTTTCCTTTCTATCATTTAAATTTTGGAAATATAATAAGCTAAAAAATCATATAGATAGTAATAGACTCAACCTTTTTAAAAGGATATTTACTATCTCTTCTTATTTAAAATATTTATTTAAGCTTAGAAAATAAATTTAGTAGTGAGATGAAGATTAATTAATAGCAAAAAGGATAATATTAATAGGTTTGGATTAGAGTTTTTGAAATATCTGAATATAAATTTAACTCTAAAAGTTATATTTTTAAACTACATGAGTAGTTTGATATTATGCATATCTACTTTTTCTTATAAATCTTAATTTGTATAATTCCTAAACTTTAAGATTAGACAAATCTTACTAAAAGCTATAGTTGTAATTTTTTAATTTAGTTAAAGTTAAGAGATTTATTTCTTAAGTGAAAGTTTAAAATAAAAAATAACTTAAAATAATCATTCTTTAAGTTAAAGAAGAATTGTATTTTTTAATTAATTTTTTCAAAATTTAAATCATATTTTACTTTTATTATTAATAAAAAAGATTTTCCATTCCACTAAAGCTAGCAATAGTCATTTATTAGATTATGCTCTTATTTTATTTTTAACTTATGGTATGCATTTACCATACTAAGAAAAATTTAAGTAACATTGTTACTAGTAAATTCTTACACTCAAATATATCTGAGCTTTACTAAATAATTATACTAATATTTTACAACTCTAATAAAGTAATCAATTTTAATATACTTTATTTATATAACTAAAAGGTTATTAAAGGGACAACTTACATTTTTTATGTCTTATTCCTTGTTTAAAAATTTAATATTTGAATACTTTTTATTTCAATAATATGAAAAAAAAGCAAATAACCCTTAAATTTATTTCTGTATATTTTAATTAATGTTTAAGGGAAGTTGCTTATAAATAGCATTTGAATATAACTTCATTTTATTTTTATAAAATAGCTTAGAAGCACTTTTTACCTTTATTCAAATAAACTAGATTATTTCATAGAAGTTTGTATTTAAGGAAAGGAATATCATTTAAATAAAGCCAAGCATATATGTAAATAGTTGTAATAAAAATGCTAAAAGAGACTATAAATTGATTTTAGTACTTTATATTTCTACAATAATTGCAACTTTATTTAATAAAGAAATTAATTAACATGTTTGAATATAATCTTATCATCATTTATTCTAAATAGGGAGGAGAAATCCTTCAACTGTGATTGATAGAAACTCTGGTAACAGGAAGTACCCCGTGTGAAGACCTGAACAACAATCTTGGCAGAAGCCAAGGATGTCAAGTCCGAGGTGTCAAGTAACAATATGTTGAACGATGACTGAGAATAAGGTCTCTTAGGGAAGCACTCCAACACTGGACCTATAGGAGACAAGAATTTTCAAGGAATGCTAACAGGGAAGAGTGTAATGTAATACGATTTTTTAAACTTTAAAGAACTTTAATTAAAGAGCTACGCGCTATCGTAGTGCTACGCGTTCTATAATCTTAATTTTTTTATCAATAAATAAATTATCTAAGTTTAGCATAATCGAAGAAACATAAATAAATGGATTGAAAATTTTAATGAAAATTTTAAATTAATATAATTAGCTATAAAATGAAAATATCTAAATCCTGCTTACTTTAATTTAAATGAAACTAAAAGTTTTTTTAAATTATGAGAAGTTGATAATATCAAATTTCAAGAAAGTCTTATTTAATTTTTATTTATCTTTCTTAATTTTTCAGCTAAATGAAGTATAGTGCTTTGATTATTAAAAATGAATGAACATATATTCTTTTTAGATTTTTAATACTTATATAACTTGAATTTCTTAAATAATAAAAGATGCTAAATGCTAGCAATTTTCATAAGTTTATTTTTCATTTTAACTAGCAAATTGTTTGATTCTTTAAATATATTAAATATATCTTATAACTAAATATATTTAATCTTTTACTAAGTTTATAAATATCTGACTTCCAATTATTTTTCTTCATTCAAATAAAAATCAAAAATATAAAAGAGGATTTTAATTCAAAAAATTAACTTTTAAATAGAAAAATAATTAAAAGACTGATTCACTTTAAGTAATTCTATGTAGATAATCAATTTAATTAAACATAAAGGAAAAAAAAAAAAAAAAAAAAAAAAAAAATGGAATAATCTATTCGCCTTTCCAAAAACCAAATTAAGAACGCAAAAAGGAAAGCTGCGAAACAAATGTAGAGACAACAACAAGAAGAAGATAAATCAAGTTCCTCCTCTGAAGGAAAAATCATAATCGGAACAATAGAATCGAATCCAGTAAAGGTATAAAAATAATCCGAAATATAAATATAGCTTGACCAAATGAAAACAATAATACAAAATTATTAGGAAACAATTTACAACCAAGGGGAAAAAATAAGAGAACTAATGAATACTATCGAAGATTAAAATAACGAGCTTCTAATAATTAGACGATAATTGATTTAGAATAATCTAGTCACGGAATAGTAACTATATGAATAATCTCAATCGAATTTTAAGCAAGAACAAAATATGATTATCGAAAATGTTTCTACATAAGCAAACGTTTAAGAAAAATAGAATGACTAAAAGATTAATATAGATTTAATCAAAAGAATCGATTAACTTGAAAAAAAAGTATTTCTGAAGAGATTCAAGAAAAAACAAGGCAAACAATGCTATTATTGCAAATCAAAGTGACACTTATTACAAAATTGCGATTAGTGAAGATAAATTTAGATAAAAGAACAATAAAGAACGTTAAGCATACTCAGCAGACTCTGAATAACCTAAACAGGGATTTACAAGAGAAAACTATTCACATAAAAGACAGAAGATCCTCTGTGGTTCCACCCACATAAAAAAATGGCGTGGTATCCATCCACGCTAAAAAAATGGTAGCAAAAACCTGGTTGAAAATCCAGGGAATGCTAAACTTTAATTACTTTTAGTTTACTATTATTATTATTAAACATAAAGCTATTTTATTATTTAATATACTTGCCTCTTAATCAATAACCTAAGCAATCTGAATATTTTTTTAATTTTTGTTAATCTCTTTATTACTTTCTAAGAATTTCAAAAGCTTATAAAATAAAAAATTTATTTATTAATTGACTAGAAAATTTTAAGTATATTCAAAATAAACTTACATTAAGAGTAAGTTTATTAGAATAAGTTAAAGATTTAATCAAACTTATCAAAAAATAATGAAATTAATTATACAAAATTTATTTATTTAAATTAAATTTAGTTATCATTAATTTAAATTTATTCGTAAAATATAAACTATTTATTTTTTATATCAAATATGAGCATTTTCATTTATTATTAAAGATATAAATTATATTTATATATGAAATGTAATATTGCTACTCTCAATTTTAGCTTATTCTTTCGTAAATTCATATATGCTTTTTCTGTCAAATAAGCTAACATTTTTTAACATGTACTTTTAGTTGCTAAATATGAAAATATTTACTTATGAAAATAGAATGGATAGAGAATAGCATGCTCGAGGCAATTTGGTAAATCATAATTTTATACTTTTATGGCTTTTGAATAATAATAAATTTCATCTGTCATCCAATTTTAATACTCCAAAACTGTAAAGGAAATAATTGAAAATTGAGCAACTGTGGAAATTAGAAATAATTAAATACAGCTAAATGAAGATATTAGTGTATTAGTTTTTTAAATTTAATTTAAATAGATTTTTAATAATTATTTATTAATATTTCATTAGAGATTGCTATGTTTATCAGTGCAATGCTATATTAATAAATTACACCGCTTTAATTTTAAAGGAAATATAATCTTAGTAATTTTTTTTAATTCTGCTATTTAAAAAATTTTGTATCTTGGATATATTTTTGCATGCATAACAAGATAATCCCAGCAATCCAAAAGAAACACTGATATATTTACCTTAGTATATTTATATTAAAATAAAATCTGATATTAAAAAAAATGGAAGGCTTCAAAAAGGGTTTCTATATCCCCTCCTCCAAGAAGGAGAGGAAACCAGAATCAAATTTCGGACAGCCTTCTTATGCTAAGCTTTACTTTTTCTTAATAATCTTAGCAACCTGGAATATAATAGAACTATGAAGAAACTAAACAGACTCAGAAAAGCACTCACACGCTTACTCCAATGTAGGAGGAAAAGTCTTCTTTGCATTAGGAGGTCTCAGAGTTCAACTCTTCCGGGCAGATGAGCATAGAACAGCTCATTAAAGTTGAATTAAACCTCCAGGAAGAGGTCAAAAAGCTAAGGAAGGACAATGAGAAGCTAATGTAACAAATTAACCTAGCAGAAGAAATAGAATCAAGACTCATGTCCTAGAAAAGAGAGCTAAGCGTCTTTTGAAACATATCACAAAGTTAGAATAGCTAATCCTAAAATTAGTTTCAGAAAAAGATTGAATTGGATAACAGACTGTAAAAATAGAAGAGAAATTTTAAACTTTTAAGAAAGAGTAAAGCGAAACTGGAGCTATACAAATGGAAATTGAAGTCTAAAAAGAGCAAACTCAACAAGAAAAATAATTAAAAATCAAAAAGAAATTATTCTGTTGTGGAAGCGTATGAAATCTTTATCGGAAGTGTTGGAAATTTTAATAAAAGTAAAGAGACTATTGGATAAAAGAGCAACAAAAGAAGAAAAAAGAAGAAACCAAAATGAAAAGAATGTATTGTACCTGGATGGTTCAATATAAAGTTCAAAATGGAACCCAATCAAGTAAAAGGAAGGAAAATCTGGAGAAACTCGAATTCTCAATCTCACTAAAATTGAACGACCCTAACTTTTATATTTAAAAGCAGGAATCATGAACTGTTGTCCTCCTGACGGGTTTGAAAATCCCTAAAACGGAAAAAATCAAATTAATAATATTATTATTATAAATGAAAAATTACTTTTATATAAAAAATTAAATATTTACTTATTTAGAATAATTTTAAAATTAATTAATTAAAATTATAAATCTTTCAATCTATTTCAAATCATTTTATATTTTTATTTCATCTATTTTGCTTATTAGAAATTTAAATTATATAAAACCATCTATTTAATATATTTTATTATAACTCATAAATTAAGATTTTTGTTTATTATATCATTAATATTGCTAATTATAAGCAGTTGCTTTTCTTTTGAGTTCTACTTATGTAAGAAGGTGAGATGTTTTATTTTAAATTTTCTTCTTTCAATAATATTTTCTAATAAATAACTTTAAATCAATATGTTTATTTATTTACATTAATGTGACAAAGAAAATTTATTTGCTAAGAGTCTATGAATAACTTACACTATTTATTAAGAATATAGTTTGATGATAAAATACTTTAAATAACAAAAAATTAAAATAAAGTATAATACTTAGCAAAATAAATAAGGTTATATATATCCTATTTAAATCAATCAATATTTAATAGCACTTTTATATTAGTTTCACTTAGTTCTTTTTTTATCTACTTTAAAGTGCTTTTCTAAATTTAAAACTTCAACTTAAATAATCTACATTTTATAATAGTTAAATTTTGCTTAGCAAAAAATTAAGAAGAAAATTTTAAAGCATGTTTAGTTATATTTGAGTATTTAAACTTATTGCAAAATTATTATTTTATATATAAAACTGAAAGAAATAAAAAGTATTTAAATAGAAATATATAGAATTTAACTATTCTAATAAATAATTAAAAAGATGGTGGGAGCTGAGAATGACCTTCGTGACTAAACTTTCTAGTTTTATGGCTAGAACAAGTTCCTTTCCTGTCGCTGAGAAAGTCCCTGGTCAGAGTCATTTTCTGAAGGGAACGCTGTCTTTGAGATTATCCACTCTTGGTAGGGGCTTGAAGCCTGGCTGCTCATAACGATGGAGCTCCCTAGCAGCTGTGCCTGGAGCACAACAGGATATCCCCCTTATTCCATAAAAAGAGAGCGTCAGGTCGTGCAATCGGAAAGGAGTTTCCGGTCCAAAAACTTTTGTAGTTGAAATTAATTAACTATTCTAATAATTTAAATTAATAAGTATATAATATCATTATTTATATTAATTATCTTATTTTTATAAAAAATGGCAGAAGGTCTCAAGAAGGGTTTTTTGTAGGCTCCATAGATAAAGGAGCAAAAACCAGAGACTTCTAATTCTTCATCCATCACGTCTTCTTTAATAAAATAATAATCTTCTTAATCTTAATAACCTCTAATAGTTGAAAATTAAAGACAATCTTAAATAAAATAAGAACTTAAATAAACATAAGCAGAATAAAACTAATAATAAAATATTGACTTTCTTCCTAAACCTAGACCAAGTAACTATAGGAAATAAGAGAATCCAAAAACGATGCAAAAACAGACAAATGAAGAATAATTATTAATTGAAAGTCTTTTGAAATCTGTGCGTATTCTTTAAGAAGAAGTAAAAATATTAAGATAAGAAAACAAAAAATTATTAGAAAAAAGTTAAAATACTGAAGAAAGATTAGTCAAATAAGAATTCGAAGTATAGCAACTTGGACAAAAAAGAATAGAGCCTCTAATCTAAGAAATAAAAATGGAAGTAGAAGACGATAAGTAAAAAGAACCAACCAATATTAGAAGGATTCTCAAGAGATGTTACCTGTGCTAATCAAGATTCCATATATTCAAGAGTTGCAAGATATACAAGGAAAAGATGAAGAGAAATAGCGAAGAAATCTGAAGATAATTAACAAGAATTTACGTGACGATAGAAGGAAGAATTTACAGAAGAAGAATTTTCCATTCGAGTTCCAGTACTCCGAAAAAACTGGATGACCCGAACTTTTATTTTAAGCATACAGGAGCGATCACTGGATGTCAGTGGAAATGAGGTTGAAACACCTCAAAACCACAAACACTTTAATTAAGTATATTATTATTATCTTATTTTTAACATTTATCATGAATTAAGCATTTTCCATATGAAAAAAATTATTAAATACATTAGATTAATAATAATATAAGCTTATATTAATAAAATAAAAAATTTAAAATACATACTTTAAGCAAAATTTAATAAATAAAGGTTATATATATTTTTATATTTTATTAGTCTAAACATCGAATATACTATAAAAAAAACTAAGATTATAGAGCGTGTACCACTACGATAGCGTGCAGTTCTTTAATTAAAGTTCTTTAAAGTTTAAAAAATAGTATTACATTACACTCTTCCCTGTGTTAGCATCCCTTGAAAATTCTTGTCTACTTAAGGGCCAGTGTTGGATTGCTTCCCTAAAGAGACTCTATTCTCAGTCATCGTTCAACATATTGTTACTTGACGCCTCGGTCTTGACATCCTTGGCTTCTGCCAAGATTGTTGTTCAGGTCTTCACACGGAGTACTTCCTGGTACCAGAGTTTCTATCAATCGCAGTGGAAGGATTTCTCCTCCCTATTTAAAATCAATTATATATAATAAAATAATTTTATTTATTTATGATAGATTAATAAATTTAAAAAATTTCCAAAGCTTTGTGTGTTTTTCTAAAAATAAGATGAATATATTTTTAATATATGCTATTATTTGCTTTATATCACATTCTTATTAATTTTAAAATTTTAGAATATAATTTTGTTTTAAAATAAAAGAAATATAATTTCAAACTAGTATTTCCTAGTTCATATTATTTTAAAATGTTTATTTAATTTGAATATCAAAAGATAAGCCCCTATTTTTTATAAATTAGGAGGAAAATATAAGTGATATGAAATTAAATTTTTTAGTATTTTAATGTATATAAAAGTAATAAAATTATTACTATTTTATATATAACTACAAAATAAAAAACATAATGATAGTTTATTTATCTTCATATACCAATTTATAAAATCCTCAAATATATTCAAAAATTAGCTGTGTTCCTATTTAAAATACTACTATTTTTAATATTATATTTAATTATCTTGATATAATACTTTATACTTAATAAAGGAAATGTATTTATTAGACTAAATTAGTACTTTAATTAAAAATAGTATAATAAATAAATGAGATTAAGAAGCACGTAGCACCTCAATGATTCCCAGCTCTTTAATAAAGTTTTTTAAAGTTAAAAAAATTCCTTGCTGAAGTCTTCCACAGTACTAGCATTCCCTTCTGAGTTTTGTCTATAGGACCACGATCGGAATGCTACTCTAAGAGGCCTTGGAATCTGGTATCTTTCATCATTAATGCTACTTGATGCCTCTTCGATCTTGTCCCCTCTTCTCTTGGCTGGTTCTTCACCTATTGGGTGCTTCCTGGTACCAGAGTTTAAGTCAGTTACAGTTGGAGAATATTTCCTCCATATTTATTTATATAATATTCAACTCATTATTATATAAATCTTTTAAATATTTCATTAGCTTTTTAGTAAAGCACGAAATAAACATTAATCGAACTTTAATTATTCATATTCACTTTATAATATATTTTATCTAGCTGACTCTTGAAGATTATTTTATGCTTAAAAAATCTTAATCGGAAGATTAATTTTTGCATCAAACAATGTTTTCCTTTAAATAACTTTCAAATTGTATGTTAAAATTTATTTATACATATTAATATTTCTGAAAGCAAAAGTATCTACCAAGTATGAGGCTATACTCCTTAATAATTAAAATTTGATTTATTTAATTGTAATTATAATAAAATATATCTTAGATAAAGAAATTTAAATTTTTATAAGGTTAATCAAAAAGCCTTTATATAAATATAATAAGAATAGACTTCTATAATTTATCAATAGTTTGAATCTTAGTTAAGTCAATTAATATTTAACTGGACATTTTATAAATTTAAAATACAAAAATTAAAATGTTCAACAGTGCCAATCTGGATACCGTTTAAAATAAGTTGTTTTATCAGCAGCACTTTTCGTCATTCTTGACTTTCTAATGAAATTATCTTCACTAAGGTCTTCTCAGTTTCTTTGATTTCTTGTTCTTATTATTTCAAAAGGTACTTCACATCATTTTCTTCTGTAAATATCTCCATACTAGTTGGAATAGAGTCTCTAGTATTTTTCTTATTCTTTACGCCAAAATTTTTTCTTGAAATTCTAAAATATTTAGCAATTCTTGTACAAATATCACTTACTCTTACAGTAGTAGCATTTATTCCTTATTTACCTGATTGGTTTTCGATTTATAACCTATTTTTATTCTAATTCCATCTAATTTGTCTAATTAATTATGTTTGTGCTAATATTCTTTTGCTTAATAAACTCCAACTCTTGTTTTTATACGATATTTCCAAGCCTTGTTGTTTCTTATCTATGTTTAGTTTAAATGTTCTAATATGCTTGGAGTTCCCTTTCTTAATTAACAATTCTAATCTCTAAGTTATCTTATCCAAGCGATAATAAGTTTCTTAGTTATTAATTTTCCTACTTAAGCCCTTTAATCTCTTCCTAGAGATTGGATACTTCAAATACTAACTGTTAAATATTGATTTCCTTTTTAATTATCTTTGATGGAAGTTCTTTCCTGTTATTATATTAGATTCCTTTCTTTTTATTACTTTAAGAGGTGTTTATTATAGCTAGGTTCTTTATTAGTTTTGTAGGTGGGGAGAAGAAGACTCTCGATACTTTTTTTAAGCATGCTTTTTCTCTAGAGCTTTTTTCTCTTCTTTGCTCAAGAAAAGTCGGGAACAAGATTTTAAGACTCCATTTTTTTTGCTCTTTATTAATTTAAATAAGTTTCTATTTATTATTAAATATTTATTATTAAATTTTTTATTTTATATGCGTAAATAACTATTTATTACTAAATTTTATTTTAAATTTGCTTAAATATATCATATTACGTTATGCTTTTTTATAAAATAATTAATTAGATATATTTATCTATAAAGAGTTAGGAATAAAATAAATAAATAAACTCTATTTAAAATTTATTTTTTTCAACTAGTATAATAATAGGATAAATTAAGTTTAGCAATTTTCGAGGATTTTCACCTCTTCATGCTGGACACCAGAATACTCCAGTGTTAAAAATAAAATTTTAGATGTCTCTACTCCTCTCTCCTCCCATTACTCTTGTCATTTCCGGATCTAGCCTCATTTCTAATTAAATTTTCTCTTGTAAATGTATCCTTATTCATTTAAGTATAATCTTTCTCTTATTTGTCTCTACTACATTTGTTTTTTCTTCCTCTACTGTGCTTGTATGGTTCTTTATTTATTCCAGTACTACGTCTTGAAATTTTGGAATTCCTTGCAGCGTCTTCATAAGTGTTCTGTCGAATTACAGTAGTAACATTTCTTTACTATTTTTTGTAGTTTAACCTTAGTCTTCCTATTGGTCTCTTCAATCATCATTGGATCTCCCCTTTGTTCATCTAATTTCTTTTCTAGTATTTCCAGTCTAATACTCATATCAGATTGTTTCTGAAACTAATTTTAAGATTAGTTACTCTAATCTTAAGATATGCTTCAGAAAGCGCTTAGTTTTCTTTTTAGGACAGAAGTCTGGATTCTATTCCTTCCGCTAGATTGAGTTATTTCATCAGTTTCTCATTGTCCTTTCTCAGTTTCCTAACCTCTTCCTGGAGGTTTAGTACCACTTTGATGAGCTGTTCCATGCTCATCTGGCCAGAAGGATTAAACTTTGAGACCTCCTGGTACAGAGCAGACATCATCTGCTTTCTGGGCTTCTCTTCTGAGGTTGGAGTTATCTCATGTGTTGTCTTCTGAGCTTGTTTCTGTTCCTTTTCAGGCTGTTAGAATTAAGAAAAAGGTTAGGGTTAAGGGTAAGAAGACTATCCAAGATTGGATTCAGGTTTCCTCTCCAACATTTTGGAGGTGGTGTAGAAACCTCTTTTGAATCCTTCAATTTTTTAAATTTTTTAAACTAGTATAATGTTTTTATTTTTACTTTAAGTTATAAGAATTTAAAATTTATAAATATTAGTTTTAGATACCTGAAGTTATTAGTGTATTTCTGTTTTACTCTGAAAATAAAAGAATAGCATTATAAGAAATTCATTTTTAATTAAAAATTATAAATAAAATTAACGAAAAATAATAAAGAAATTATTGGACGGCTTCAGAAAGGGCTTCTATACCACTTCTAAGAGTAGGAGAGGAAGTATGAAGCGTCAATTCATGCAATCACGTCGGCTTTTACAAAATAATCGTCTTAATAAACTTAAAATTAATTTTCCATGGACCGAAAAAAAGTTAAAGGAAAGAACCCCACCAAGTCGAGACTTTAACATTAGAGAAAAGCCTAGGAAATAGGATAAGAACATAATGAACCAAGAAGTCGCAGAATTCACTATTGAAAAAATGATTAGCTATGAAAAGCTAGTTAAAGTAGTGATAAACCTCCAGGAAGAGGTGAAAGGATTAAAGAAGAAAAATATAAAATTAAAAATAATTTTAGACAAACATGAAAAGCTTTACTCAAAACACATGTTTCAGGAAAGAAATTTAAATTCTTTCTAAAGCATTTCATAAGATCAAAGCAATCGATCTTAAAGCTAACAATAGAATCAGACAGAAATTGTATTAGAATAGAGAAAATAAAAGAAAGCTAGCAAAAATTACAACTTTCAAATGGAGATAGGAGAGCAAAAAAGTTATACTAAGATGATTGAAGAAGAAATTATCAGAAAATCTTAAAGAAAATAGAGGTAGACAAAAATTAAAAAAAATTACTTCATTTGTAGAAGCTCATGGCATTTATATAAGAAATGTTAGAAATTATAGCAGAAAAAATTTAACTTTTGATTTAAGGAAAACGAAGAAAGAAATAAGAAGAAGCAAGATTAAACCAAATGTATTGCAATCTGAGTGGAGAAATTAATAAAATCAAGAAAGATGCGATAAGAAAAAACAGAAAAGGAAAATTTAGTAAAGTCTGAGTTCCCAATCTCTCTAAAATCAGAATTACCAAAATTTTTATTTAGCAGAATGGAGCATGAATTACTTTCTTCCGAAGGGGTTGAAATACCTCATAATGGAAAAATTAAATTTATATATTATTATACTATCGAAAAATAAATGAAGCTTTCTACTCTCATAAGGTAAATCTTTCAAATAATTTTTATAGATAATAACCAAAGCTCAAAATATATATGCAAGATGATAATATTTCTAGATAGTTAAAATGATATATGATAACATTTTCTTCAGAGAATTTTTTCATTATATAGCTAAAAAATGAAATAGCTTTCCATAAAATATATTTCAGTGTAGAATTAAAAAATTCAACAATTAAATAAAATATAAAAGATTTAACTAAGCTTATACAAATTTGCTTAAATTTCTCTATTTTTTAAAATATTTATTTTCATAATTTATGCTTTAGCAAATAAAGAATATCTCGATGTCATAAGCAAAGTTTTCGATATTTTAAAATAAATTAAATTTTATAATTATCTTTAAAATGTTCATCTACAATAAGCATAAAAAATTTTATATAAAACTTAAAGAATTATAAGTTCGGTATATGATTTAGAATATAAGGCTCAAATAAATTTGAATTATAAAAAATGAAATAAAATATACATCATTCAGCATAAATGCTTTATAATTAATAAAATTCATTGGAAAGTTATAAATAAAATATGAGGTATAAATAGAATTAAGTTAAAACCTAAATAAGCTATTCAAAATTTATTTTTTAAATAAATACTTATAAAAATTACAATTTAGAAGATAAATGCATATATATAAGCATAAGAGATAATATTTTGTTATCTCTCATTTAAATTATTTCAAATAAGGGCAGTCCATAAATGAATAAGTTTTCGCTTAAAGTTTTTTTTAATAGTTTTCAAAACTTAATTAAAGTTCATGTCATTGGTGGAACTAACAGAAATCTATGTGCTTAAATTTTATCTGATAATTAAAATATGAGAAGCTTTCTCTGTCTATTGTTTTGTTAAGTTTAGATAAAGTTAAAGAGTATAATATTTTTATTTTAATAATGCTTCTTATAAATTTTCTTGAAATAAAGAAAAATAAAATAATCTTAACGGAGCACTAAATTAGAGTGACTTGTAAACTTATAAGACATCTTTAAATAATTTTCTTTTATTTAGTTTTAGAGAATTTAAATACAAGTAGACTTGCTATGCCTATAATTTATTTTAAGCAAAACGGTAAATTATTTAAGCTATTTTATAAAGAAAAATATATTCTAAATGGAGATTATTTAAGAAGAGTAGGCATATAAAGAAACGAAGTAGCAAAAAATAAATTAAGAGCTTCCAGATAGATAAAAATCCATCAAATTGCCTGTTTGTAAAGATGAAGCATAAATCATCTCATAGCTTAACTAGCAAAATGTGGAAGATTTTTCGAGTGAAGATCATTCAATGCTTAAGAATAACATTAATGATTCTCCGAGTTCTTCTTATTTAGAAATTAAAAAGAATTAACTATTCAAAAAATACTCCAGCAGAACACCTAAAAAGATCTATTATAATTCCTCGAAAAGCTTTAAAAATCAAATATGCAAGGCAGAAAGTTTATTAAATTAGATAAAAATCGATAAAATTAAATTTAATAAAACTAATAATTAATAAATTGATAATAGATCAATTAAAGAAAGAAATGTTTCGAGCTCAATTTTAAGTAGTAAGCGCTATAGCTTTCGAAAATTAGCTCGACAAAATTTTAAGAATAGTTCAAGCGTATAATAACGAAATCATTCTTCGTAATCTTTTAACCAAAATTCTCCAAGATCTGAAATTAACAATTATAATAAGTTGTAAAGAATTCTTTATAAAAAATAAAAGAAGCCAACAATTTTAAAAACCGAAAAAGACAAAAGTTACGTTATAAAGAAATAAATAAGGTAAAGATTTTTAATAGTAAGAACAGTGACTTATATAATATTTCTAGTGATATTTGCTTGTATAAAAATAACTCTAGACAACTTTTTTTAACATTTTTTATTTTGATATAAATTTTTATCTATTAATTTTTATTTTTACGCATTTTATTTGATTTTGTTTGTTGTTTATAAATTTATTTTGAATAATAGCTTTTAAAATTAGCGAATTTTTATTTTCATGCACTTGAAATGGAACTTTAGATAATAAATTTTGAATTTAGTCACTTTAGAAATTTAAATTTATTAGTTTTAAAAGTTATATTATTTAGAATATAAAGCAGAGTTATATAAAGCAATCAAATAATTAAGAAATGATAAATCCTATTTTGGAATATCAAATATTTGGAGATCTAATTTAATTTTAGGTTAAATTACGAAAATAATTAAAAAAATTTAAAACTTAAAAAAAATTGGCCTATTTATATAAGAAAAACTTAGATGAATGTATTATAAGTTTAGTAGATTATGAAGAGAAATAAGCTAAAACAGTAATTTTTTAGTTCGTTTATCTTTTTTGAGAGAATAATAAATTAATATAATATTTTTTAAGAAAGGGATTCGTCATTTATTTTATAACTCAGAAATTTAGATAATAGACAAATGTATACCATTTTTTCCTTTTTTTCTTATTAATTGCTTGATTTTAAATTGACTCTTGCTTCGAAAAGATTATAATTTGAATGGAATAAAATTTTTTGGATCTGAATAGACTTTTTACAAAAATTGATCCAAAGATAAGTTTGATTTTTCAAATTATAGGAGTAATTAGATAATGAAGCAATTTTTTAGAATATTAAAAATCTTATATGAGCAAATATTTATTCAGCTATTAAATCTTATTCTTTAAAACTTATAATTTTAAATTAAAATTAGATATTAATAATGATTTGACTCAAATAAAAAAGTAAATAATTGATGATTTTGTATAATAGAAAAAATATAAATCAATTGAGAATACTTATATATTTATAAAGAATAAAATGTATGTATAAAGCTTGCTTCTTTATTTCATGAAAATATTTGAATAAATAATAAACTAAAAATTATCAATAAATTTGAAAGTTTTTAAAGGAAATCAAATAATTTTCTCTTCTTATATTTTTTTAATTAAAATATCTATTTAATTATAACGTCTAAATTTAGTAATGAAAATGAATATAATATAGAGATAAAAGTATTGTAAAAGTTGTGAATGATTTATAAGTTTCCAATTTAAAAGATGCAATATCTAAATGTAAATTTAACTCTAGACATTATGCTTCTATATTTTTAAACTAAATAAATAATTAATTTCCTAAATTCTTTATTCTTATGAATCTTAATTTTTATATTTCTTAAATTAAAAAAAAATCATCATTCAAATGTTTTTAGATATAATTGATTATTGTTAGCTTAAAAAAAAATTTTATATTATGTTTCTTTAAGACGTTAGAGTCTTCATTCCTTGGATTATATTACTCAAATTATATTCATATTTTTAATAAAAAATTTATAAAGCAACTGAAATCAACATTCTTCAATTTAGATGGCATTTTATGCGAATAATGATACCTTTTAAAATTAACTATTTCATATTTAAATCATTTTTTGTTTTTATCTTTATAAGAGATTGCAATCCATTTAACTAAAGCAAATAATTTTATTTTAATATAGTTTCCTTATTTATTATAATTTTCTATTTGCTTTTATTTATTAAGATGTACAATATTAGGTTTAACTTATATAGAATTACTTTTAGCTACTAATTATGGGTTTTTGACTCAAATGCAATTGAGATTTAATTCAAATTTATCATCATTTTCAACTCTAATTTAATGTAGATTGAAATACTCTATCAATACGTTTAAAAAATTATAAAGAAAACTTTTAACTCTTTATTCCTTTAAAAAACCTTTGAAAAGCTTAACATTTGGATTCAGATTATTTTAATAATGCAATTAAATTTATCAAACTAAAACTTAAAATGATTTCCTTGAAAATTTGAATTAATGTTTAAATAAATTTTGCTTATAAATATAATTGATTTATAATATTATTTTATTTCTAAAAATATACTTAAAGCTTCTTATTTTTACTAAAATTTATAATTTTTTTCATTTTATTAAGTTAAATTTTTAGTGAAGAAAAATTTATTAGCAAATGTAAATACATTATATAAAAAATAATGTTTAGAATATTATAAATTAAAACTTTTTCTAAAGCTTATAAATTAAAATTAAAAGAGACTCAAAGAATTATATTTTTTTGCTCTTTTATTTTTCCTAATTTATATTTAAAAAGATAACAGTATTTAGATCTGGATTTTTCGTGGATAATAAAAAATAGAAGTTAACAGCATCATAGAGAACTAAGGAAAAGTAAACCTAAAAGGTCACGATCAAATTGAGATTCCCACTTCTGAAGAAAAACCTAGAAATAGGCTAAAAAATTTATGTATTACGAAGATCGAATTTCATCACAGAGTAGTAAATAAATTATGATTAACTGATAAAAATGATCCTTCATTCAGGAAGATTCCAAAAGTTGAAGAAAAACATAAAGAAAATAATGGGAAAATTTGAAATAGCAGAGGAAACTGAGTCAATATTCATGGTTTGAAATAAACCTTTACATCTTTATGAAATAGTTCACAAAGCCAGAAAAGCTAAACATAAAACTAACGGTAGAAACAGAAAGAAATCGATTATAAGACAGTAAAAAATAAAAAAATAGTAAAAATCGCAACATTTAATGAACTAAGAGAATAAGGAAAGGAAAAGGGCAATCAAAGGAAAAAAACTCAAGATATAAAAAAACGAGAAGTAAAAAAATGTTATTACTGTGACTCTCAAACATATCTGTGGAAAAGTCTCTAAAAATTTCTCTATTTCAAAAAAGTACTGAAATTTCTAGAATAAATAAGAGAACGAAAGGAAGAGAAAGTATTATAAAACAAAAGGAGAAAGAGATAGATTATATTACAGACTGATTAAAGAAAGAACTATTTTGAACTTTCCTTTAAAAAGTAATCACTATAATTTTAATTAATTAACTCACCAAAATTTTTAGAATGAAACAAGCTCGTAGTCACAAAAGCGTTCTTCATAAATTTAAAACCAGACATCCAAGAGAGCAGAAATTAGCAACTATAGAAAGTTGTAAAATATTCTAAATAAAAAATAAAAGAAGTTATCATTTTAAAAAGCCAACGAAGATAAAAGCTAAATTATAAAAAAATAAATAAGTTGAAGGTTTTTAATAGTCAAAATATTGACTTATATTATATTTCTAGTGATATTTGCTTGGTTAAAGATAGTTCTTGACAATTATTTTTGACCATCTAACAATTTACCTTTTAAAATAAATATTTATATATTAATTTTTTATTTAAGTATTTTATTTTGATTCTGCTCTTAGCTTTTTAAATTGGTTTATATAATAACTCTTTAAAATTTACGAATTTTTATTTCCATACATTTAAAATGAAACTTTGAATAATAAATTTTTATTTAATTATTTCAGAAGTTTAAGTTAATTAATTAAAAAGCTATATCATTTAGAATATAAAGCAAAGTTATATAAAATCATCTATTAAAGAATGTCAGATCTTTCTTTGGGATATCAAATATTTTGGAACTTTAATTTATTTTTAGATTAAAATGCGAAAATAATTAAAAAATGTGAAATTTTTATCTATTAGTAAAAAATTTCCTTAGGTAGAAGTTAATAATTAAAATTATATAAAAATAAAATATCACACTAACAAAAATTTTTATTAATTATATAGAAAAACTTCGATGAATATATTATAAGTCTAGTATATTATGAAAGAAACAAGCTAAAACAGTAATTTTTTAAATCCCTTATCTTTTTGAAAAAAATAATAAAATATTATAATCATTTTTTGCAAAAAATATTCGTCGTTTATTTATAATTCCGAAATTTAGATAATAGGCAAATTAATTTCATTTTTTGATTTTTATATTTATAGACTGCTTAATTTTGAAATGATTCTTGCTTCAAAAAGATTATAATGTGAATGTCATAAAATTTTTTGAATCTGAATAAATTAATTTACAACAGTAGATTTAAAGATAAGTTTTACTTTTAAATTACAAGAGTGATTAAATAATCAAGCAGTTTTTAGATATTAGAAATTTTTATATGTGCAAATAGTTATTCAGCTGGTAAATTTCATATTTTAAATTCTAAAAATTTAAAATAAAAATTAGATATTATTAATGATTTTGCTTAATAAAGAATATAGCAATTTGAGAATGTTTTTATAAATCATAAAGAATAAAATATAAATATACATTATTTTTCTCTATATCATGAAAATATTTGCATAGATAATAAACTAAAAATAACAACAAATTTTTAATTTTTAAAAGGAAATCAAATAGTTTTTCTCTTCTTATGTCTTTAATTAAAATCTATTTTATCATAAATTTTAAATGTAATAATGAACATGATTATGATATAAAAATAAAATAGTGTATAAGTTATAAAAGATTTATAACTTTTTTGATTTAAAAAAATGCTATATCTGAATTTATCTTTAAAATATTATGCTTTTATATTTTTAAACTACATAAATAAATAAATAAATAAATAAATAAATAAATAAATAAATAAATAAATAAATAAATAAATAAATAAATAAATAAATAAATAAATAAATAAATAAATAAATAAATAAATAAATAAATAAATAAATAAATAAATAAATAAATAAATAAATAAATAAATAAATAAATAAATAAATAAATAAATAAATAAATAAATAAATAAATAAATAAATAAATAAATAAATAAATAAATAAATAAATAAATAAATAAATAAATAAATAAATAAATAAATAAATAAATAAATAAATAAATAAATAAATAAATAAATAAATAAATAAATAAATAAATAAATAAATAAATAAATAAATAAATAAATAAATAAATAAATAAATAAATAAATAAATAAACATTATTATAGAGCGCGTAGCACCTTGTTGGAGAGCAGCTCTTTAAATATTAATATTTAATATCAAACAAAGTGTTCTCTTAAACTTGATTTCATTCTATTCGTCCAAAGATTAATTTCATCTTTATCCAAATGGGGAATCTTCTTATTAAAAATTTTTCTTAAATATTGAGTCAAATGCTTCAGTCTTCTTGAATAAGGTCCAAATAAGAATTAGTTATTAAGTCATTAAGCCCCGTCAGTCAAACTTTCATGCTGCTAGAGAGAACCCTCGGGGTAAGCTAGGCACGCCTCAACTGAGCTTATTCACCCTTCCTCGTGGTGACATCTAATGCGAGTCTACTCGCAATGCAGCATACACTGTACCAGATTACCTACTAGTTTTTCTGACGCGCCAACATCCATTTATAATAATCTATTCTTTATATTTTTTTCTTATAAGCCTCAATTTTATATTTCCTAAATTTTAAGAATAAATATAATACTTAAAGCATTTTTAGATATAATTGCTTATTGTTAGATTAGTAAAATTTTGAATATATCTCTTAAGTTGTTTGAATCTTCATTCCTCATATTATATTTCTAAAGTGAGTGTTCCAATTTGAATGAAAAAGATAATAAATAATTAAAAATCAACATTCTTTAAATTTTGATGATATTTTATGAAGAATGATACTTTTTGAAAGTAGGTGTTTATATTTTTAATCATTTTTTCTTTTATCTTTATTAAAAGGAAAATTATTCATTTAATTAAAGTGAAAAATTTTTATCTAATATAGTGTTCTTATTTTTTAATCATTTTTCTATTATTTTGAATAATTTATTAAAAAGGTTAATAAATTATTAAAAAGCCGTGATCATAATTTAAATTTGGTGGCTTCAGGAGTAGTGCTTCGTCAACAACTAGATGGTCACTAACATGAAAGTAGTATCCTGATTTAAAATCAAATTGAATTATCCATTTACCATCGGTAGGGGCTTGATGCAGGCAATCCATAGAGATGGAACTCCCTGATTGCAGATATCAAAATATCAATTGCCTATCTCTTCACATGCCACTAATTTTTAGTACTTAAGATCATATATTAGGAGTTATGGCTGACAAGGTGCTGAGATTTTGATCAAAATAGATCAAACAATTTTAGTTTAATAAATAAAAAGCTGTGATGAGAATGATATATATTAAAATATTTTCTTGGATTTATAGATAAAAAGTTAAGAGAGATGACAATATTAGCTCTTTAATTTATTCCAATTTTTTAGCTTGATTTGATAAAACATAAAAGAGATAATTTTTTATATTATAAAATATTATCGATAACTAAATTAGTTAAACTTAATCTCAATTTTTAATTAAGTTATTGAATTAAATTAGCAATATTATAACCCTTTTGCTATATCTTAAATTTTTTACTTATAAAGGTATAATTAAGATTTTTTTAAGTAAAAACTTTAGTAATTAAAATTTATTCTACTTAGATTACTTTCGAAATTTAACATAAATAAATTAACTTGACGTCCAAGTTAATTGGTTTGTAGTTAATTAATTATTATTGATAATTAAGGTTTCTCATTAATCTTGTAGTCTTAGTTTAGCCATCAAATGAGACAAATATGCTTCTCCAAATGGAGATTTCTTATTCAAAACTGATTTCATGTCTTGTTGTAAATGTACAGTCTTCTAAAATAAACTCCTTAAATAAATTAAAAGTTGAAACTCGTCAGTAAAACCTATATATCGCTATTGAGAACCCTTGTACAAATTAGGCTAGTCTCTTCCAAGCTTGTTCATCCTTTTCCGTGGCGGTATCTAGTGAGAGATTAATCATAATACAGTATACACTGCACCAAATTACCTACGAATTTCTTCCGATTGTGTCATCATCTATATTTAATATAATAAAGATAAATAATATAAATATAAGTTTTCTAAAGCTTCTATGATAATTGAAAATTAAAAAATTAAAATAAATAAATAAATTGAATTATAGAACGCGTAGAACTCTTATTGGTGCGCAGCTCTTTAAATTAATTTATTTAATGTCGAAAAATAAAATTTTATGGGTCTCTCTATCCTTGTTTTCTCTTCCTGTAGTACGTCACTTTAATTTTTCCTTGCAAAACATAGGATGCAATATGCGATTACGGGTACATTTCTCCGACCTATGATGAAGAAGGTTTTCTCCTGGCATTCAGAGTTCTCCAGTTTGTCGCATCTTTCTTCTCTTGTTATTTGTTTCTCTTTCTTCGATTTATCCTCCGTCCGCGCTCATTTTTAGTTGTCTTGTTGGACCTCCAAGCAGCATCCGAAGGAAAGGGCTTTCCACCCTATTTAAAAATGTATAATTTTTGTATAAATTTTTAACTTATAAATTTTATTTTCTTTAATTTTTTGAAGCTAAAGTGTGTTTTTAAATTTAGAGAAGTTGGAAATGATCGATAAAATTGCTTAGTCAAATAATTTAAAATTAAATTTTATTTTATCTTTTTTAATTATTTTATTTTTTATTAAAAGAAATAGAATATTTCGCTTTTAGATCAAAATGAATGAATATATTTTATTTTATGATTTTAATATTTATATAACTTAAATGTCTTAAATAAATAAAATATTATAGCATAACATAACATAATTTTTTAAAGTAACTTCACCTTTATTTGGTTAATCACAAAATTAGAGTTTGTATAAGTTTTTTCTTATCAGAAATCTTCTTCTTCGTAGTAAACTTGTATTATTTCTCTCTTTTCCTTGTTTCCACTGAGATTTGCTTTCATAAGCTTTCCTGCATAAAATCCGTATTGTCTTTTGTTCCATTCTCTTGCTTTAATTAGTATTCAAGATATTGCTTGAATGATTTATTGTTCTTTTCTTCTATATAATTTTGCTTCTTTTTTGCAGTATATTATAGATATTTTTTTAATTTCTTTCGTTCTACTGTTTTTCTTTTTTTCTAAAAATTCCAACAGTTTCTTACCTTGTGACCTTGCTTCTTGCAGTACCAGCACCTTTATTAGCGGTCTTCTTTATGTATAAATTAATGCTTAATTTATTTCTTCTCTGTCTGTCTCTACATCCATAGGATCGTAATTTATCTTATTTTGCATTTTCTCTTTTTTTTCATAATTTATTCTTTGTAATTTTTATTCAATCTGGTGGATTAATGAGTATATTTGCCGATCAGAAGGTCTACTTACGATATCTTATTTTAATCTATTGTTTTTCTATTTCAGTTAATCAATTTGAAAAAATTAGAACACAGACTTTGTTTAAAAGTTCTTAGACTTCCTGCTAGAGTTTAAGATTTTCGTTTTGTAGATGTTAAAGATCAATTTATATTTCTTATTATAATTTATTAGAATTAATAAAATGGATTAATCTCTTCGACTCTCAAAAAATTAACTTAGAAACCTAAAGAGAAAAGCGGCAAAAGAAATTTAGAAAAAATAATAACAATAGGAGGAGTCAAGCTCTTCTTCAGAAGGTAAAGTTATGGTAGGATAAATAGAGATAAGTTAACCTAAAAACGAAACTAATCAAAAACTTTAAATTTAATTAGACCAAATGTAAAAAGTAATCTCAAATTATGAAGAAACAACTTACAACTTAGGCGAAAAAATACGGGAACTAATGAGTAATATAGAAGATTAGAACAACGAATTACTAATACTTAGAAGATAACTTATTTGTAGCAAATTAATAACGGAAGAATAACTCTGAACTTAATCATAATAAAATTTTAAATACGACACAAAAATGGAAATAGAAAAAATACCAATAGAATTAAAAACAGAATTGAATCCAGAAAAAGAAATGATTGCTACAAGTTTCATTAAAAGATTAGAAAATATAGAAAATAAATTATCATAAAAAAGAACGAAATAAAGACAATAATACAAACTTTGTTGATGTTGCAAATCAAATCAACATATTTTAAAAAACTGTTGATAGTGAAAGAAAATAAACGAATAAGAGCAGAAAAGAACATGGAGACAACTCAATAAACTATGAATAACTCCAACAGGGATCTACAAATAAAAGCTTTTTGCAAGACCACTTGAACGGTTACAGTGGTAACCTTCCACTTAATAAAAAGGTCGTGGATCACACCCACGTTAAAAAAGCTGTCCGCAGGAACTGGTTGCAATTCCAGAGAATGCAAAACTCTACTAACTTTAAGTATATTATTATTATTATTATTATTATTATTATTATAATTTATTAGTCTAGTTTGGAGATTTTTATTTTTAAGTGCCATTCTTTTATAATATTTATTATTTAAAAAAAGTATATTTAACATTTTATCTAATTAATCTTTGAAAATAATTAACTTAACTAAAACTTAGACATATTTAGCATTTTATAAAATTAATAAATAATTAACTACAAAGCTTTATTCTTCATTTAAATCAAAAAAAATACTAAAATATAAACAGCAAATTTTATCTAAAAAATTTTCTTTAAAATAGAAAAAATTATTAAATTAATTGTAAATTGTAAATAAATTAATTTTAAAATAAATTTCATTAAATATAAAGATATTTAATTATTTAATCATATTTTACCTCTTAAGTAATCTAAATATATTTAAAGTTGCTTTAAAGTTTTTTTACATTCTAAAAATCAAATAAATATAAATAAGCTATTATTTTTCTAATTTACTAGAAAATTTAAAATATCTTTAAATTAATATAAGGAGTAAATTGTAATATTCTTAAGATTTATTATTGTATCTAAATAAAGTTAATTTTGCTCAATTAATTTATTTTCTTTAATTACAGTGTAAATTATTAATCATCAGTTTAAGTTTGGTCTTAAACTTTTCACTCTTTATTTTTATATAAAATAAGAAAATTTTACATAATATATTAGAGATATAAACTCTACTTCCTATGATTATGGAATATTATTACTCTCACTTTTAGCTTATTCTTGAATAAATTCATATACATTTTTCTAGTCAATTAAGATTTTTTAACTTGTACCTTTATTTGTTAAATATGAAAATACATTCTTATTATTAGTTATATTTCTTTTTATTATAAGCTTTCACTCAATGCAAATATCATTTTAATTTATCAATAATATAAATAGAAATAATATTTATTCATAAAACATTTAAAGTTAAAGTTAAAGTTAAAAAGCTTTGTTAAAGCCTTAGTAATCAGCCATCTGACCTATTATATCAGCTTGTCTCCATTAGTTTGTCTTGAATTTCTACTAGGCTTAGTTAGGCGGTGTAGCACTTCATTAGCGCACCATCCTTTAATATTCTGAATAGTCTTCATCTTGCATGTAGCGTTCCTAATTATTTCTCCAAGGATTAAGATTTGAATTAAAGAATTTTTTCTATAAATTTTTCCGCTTTATGTTGGATATATCCTAAATAGTTTTCTAAAAATATCTTATTTATTCTTTCTTTAAATTTCGCTTATTTAGTAGCAGTATTTTCATTGGTGTTATTTATTGCACACGTAGCATTTTATTTTTCTTTTAAACTATTATTCCTGTAACACTTATTTAATTTAAATTTACTACTTATTTTAAATAAACGTTTACTGTTTATTTTAATTTGAGGCTTCATTTTCTATTTCCATAGGATCTGATTAATTCTGTTAAAACGAAAATGGCGTAATCTGAATTTATTATTAAATTTAAAGAATTCTTTGTTCCAGTTTGTTTTCTATTTCTTATGATTATTAATATTGTTTCTCAAGTAAAGACGTTATTAATTTTTCTAATTTTTCTACTTTATCAGTGAGGTATCTATTTTTAAACATAAACTCTTTTAATGACTTAGATAATATTTCTATTTGAGTTTGTGTCGGAAGATTTTTTAGTTCTGGATTTCCAAGTGGTTAATGTTCGTCATATCAATCATATTTCTCACTTTCACTCATTGTAATTATTTCATTTTTTTATTTTTTAGAGAATTTTCCTGTTTAAATGTTTTGTTCAAAGTTCCGTTATTTCTTAGAAGCCATTCTATTTATATATATTAAATAAAAGGAAATATTTATAAATAATAATCAAGTTCTAAATCTAAAGTTACTTTTTATTATTATTTTTATAAATATTTACTGTAGAGTATTTATTCGAGGCTTAAGTATTATTTTAAGTAGCGGGGTAGCGCAGTGGAAGCGCGCTGGGCCCATAACCCAGAGGTCGGTAGATCGAAACTACTCCTCGCTATTTTGTTTCTCTTTAGTATTAAAAAGATAGATTCAATATTAGTATAAATCTAATTTTATCATATTCAAGTTTAAATAGTTTGCAAACTCTTTTAGTATTTAAAATTTCCTTTTTATCCAAATTAGCTATATAAATAAAACTTTCTTTCAAATTAGCAAGCTTATATCTTCTCTTAATAAAATACTTAGGTTAGCTAATTTTTTCTTAAAACAATTTATATGTATGTAAAAATCTAAACAACTTAAGCTAAATAAAAGCTAAATTTGAAGCTTGAATTAGCAATTTTTTCAATAAAAGAATTTTGTGTTAAAATCGCGTTATTAATTAATGTGAGTTAGAATAAAAAAATATTAAATAAAATGAGATCCGAAACATTTTTAAAGATAACTAAAGTAAATTTCTTAAAATATAAATAAATTCTTAAATATTATATTTAAGTTTCTTATATTTAAATAATTTTATCTTATCAATTCAAAAAATGCTAACTGATCTCACTTTACTTCTTTCCTTTTTACATCTTACTATAGATTCTCAACATATTTTTGTTCCTCCTACGCTTCTAATTATCTTTGAGAACATTTTCCAATAGTTATTTTCTTTTGCTTTGTTAATTCCTGTGAATAAATTTGATTTTTAGGTTTATCCTGATTTTTGTTTATAAATAAGTTTTTAGCTAAAGTATTTTTGTCTTAAATTATTTAGCTTTCCAGGAAATTTATCAGAAATATTACTAAATATGTCCTAATATTAGACACATTCAAAAAAATGATAAACGTTTTTTTTCCTCCACATATACAGAGATAACTTTTCACAGGATAATAACATAAAGATAAGTCATATTGAAAACTATAAGAATGATCTAATAACTTTAAGATTGAGATAATTTCTTGCCTATATTCCTTATTAAGTTTAGTATAATGTATTTCTGGAAATTTCTAAAGTTTTTCTACTTAATATTTGTGCAGTAGGCATGTCTATATAGCATAAATTTGCTTCTAGAAAAAAAAGGTAAAATTAAACTTGTAGTTTTAAGAATTGGCCTTTAAATCCTCTAATACTTTGGTTAACCTCTTCTTAAACTAAAGGATGGTGACTTCATTAGTCTGCTATCCTTATCTACTTCTCCATCTTTTGTTATTAGTTGTTTCATTTTGTTTTGAGTTTCTGTATTTCTTCCTGTATATCTTTCCGGATCTTACAGGTCATATATTAAATCACTCTTTTGCTTTAGAAAATTCTTTTCATCAAATTTTTTATTTTCCTTATATATATCTTTACCAGCACCTTTCCGTTTAATGTGATTTTTTACAAATTTTGCATCTTGGTCTTCTTAGTTGTTGACTTTCCTATTTACGAATTGTAGATCAGTATTAGATTCAATGTCCATCGGTATGGATTATGCTTATATCAAAAATTTTCAATTAAATTCTAATTGTTATGTTTGCTATTCTTAAACTTATTTTATTTGTTAATGGAAAATCTAGAGATCTGATTAAAAAAATTAAGGGATGTCATGAAAATGTTAGGTAATTTGATTCAGTTTGTCACTCATTTATTATTAGATTGAATTTATGGTTTGCTCTACTACTGAGAAATCATAATCTATTCTATGCTACAATTCATTTAAATTGGTCTCTATTTATTCTATTTTTTATCAATTTTGCTTTAGTTCCTACTGTAAGCTAGATATTCTATATTGAACTGATTATTCAAATGCTTATTTTTATTATTTTTCTTAATCTTAATTCGATGACTATTCAGTTAAATTATACTATTCTTCCTGTTTCTTATGAAAGTATTAATAGAGGTTTATTATTTCTTAGGTGCCATTTTATCGTATATCTAATAAAATTAGTTTCTTATTTTTTTCTTCTATATAGTTCTCAATAGAAAGTTATTTAGAAATCATTATTTGGTCTTTTTCATTCTTTATTACATAAAAATAAAGAATCTTTTTATTTACTAAAAGTATAAAAATCTTTAGTTCCAGATACATTCAAAGAGTTTTTGTCTCAAATTCTGGATAATTCATAGCTTCTTTACATGTTTTAAA
This sequence comes from Loxodes magnus, assembly GCA_946699065.1. NCBI lineage: Eukaryota > Ciliophora > Karyorelictea > Loxodida > Loxodidae > Loxodes > Loxodes magnus. The sequence continues at coordinate 368,868 of CAMPDV010000147.1, forward strand.
GTAAAAACGAAAAAAAATGCACCATAATACCTTCAAATGAATGTCAGTTAAAGTCTATGTAACAGGAATCATCAAAAACAGATATAAGTAACTTTAAAGTTTTCTTGTCATTGTACCATGCTTTTGCTTATTTTTCTTTCGCATTATATGCTTCTCATTAAAGCTTAAGACATATGCTCACTTCCATATTCAGCCTTAGGTAAAGTAAACATGCAATAAAGCATTAAAATGTCAGGAAGCAACGCTTTTATAACGTCTTAGAATATAATTACATTTCTTCATTGAATCCAAATAGCTTTGAGTTCTCTGCTAACAGTGATAAATCAAATGCCTTTTTCATATAAACCGACTACAATTTATGTCACCCAATTCCTCTAATCGATCTATTAGCTCTTCTATTTTCAAATTTAATTCTAAATTTTTTAGCTCTTATTTTTTTAAGAAATTGGATAATTTCACACTTACTAATGTTTATTTACCAAAAAATCCATTGGAAAACTATGTTGTATTAATCAATCAAGTACTACATCCTCTAAGCAGAGCAGGAAAGAAATATTAAGTCTTCTGATCAATCCCTGCATACAAAGTTCATGCTATGCAAATTGGTTCCTAGTTGAATGTTTCTTTCCTTCAAATCCTTTTTACCATATCATAATAAAAAAGTGAAAGAAAGGGTCATGAGAACTCCCTTACATAACTCTATTGCTAAAAGAATTCTGTGAGTCGTTTATCTGCAATGAGAAAAGAAGAATTCCAATTTTTATACGATGACTCAAGTACTAGAATCAATCCAAGAGAAAATTTTAATCTCCTAAAATGTTTAAAAAAATATTTTGCTCTCAATACTGTCAAAAATCTTCTACACATCAATAAGAATGACAAATATCTTTTTTATTTTTTTCCATTAGCTTAATATAGATAAATTATCTTCTACATTACTCAGATTTAATATGCCGATCGTTTTTTTTAAATCCCATTTGGACTTGATAAAGGAGTTTATTCTTCTAAAATTTTTAATAGTCTCCTATGTTAAGGCCTTGTTGTAAATTTTAAGTCTCGAATTTATGAGTAAAATAGTTTTCAATTTTTCTATTCGCTTTTGCTACGTTTTTTGAATATATGAATAATGATAGAGTTATTTAATTCTTCTGAAATTCTTTAGATTCTTAACATATTATAAAAAACAGAAAATCATTTAATGTATCTCTTCTCCAGCATACTTAATTAGCTCATATTTTACTCCATCTAGTCCTAATGAATACCCAGTTTGATTATGATAAATAATATTTTCAATTTATTTAAATGTAAAAAGTTCGAAATTTGTAAGTGAGAAGGCGGATAATTGTTGTGCTAAGTATCTTTATAAATAAGATAAATTTATCATTTACTAAACCAAATTTTTTTAGGTAACATTTCAATGCTTGTTTAGTATATAATATTCATTTTTAAAATAAATTCTGGTTTCTAGTCGACCGACTAGGTAATCCAGTGCAGTCATGTCTGCATTGCAAGTACTCTTACAATAGATGCCACCACAAACAAGTAAGGACGGGTCCATTGTGTGATAAGCCTTACTTGTTTGAGGGTTCTCTCTATCGATACGAGAGGTCGACTAGAGGGAACCGAAATCCAGATCTCGGAGTTATCCTGATTTTACATGTCGCTATTCTGATCAGGAATTTAGAAAAAATCAAAGACATGACTGAAATCACAAATAAATATTATTTAGAAGAATTTAACCTAATTGGGTCATTCGATACAAATATTGGAATGCTCTCTAACTCCTATTAACTCCAATCTTTGGAAGAATTACAAGAATTTAAAGAGTGAAGGCAATCAATTTTGATTATAAAAACGGAGAGAAGAAGAAAATAATCAAAGAGACCAGATGAAGCTAAAAACATTTCTAGCCTATTATTAATAATTTAATTTGGTTTCTTTATTTTTTCGTGGTGAACCAAACAATGGTGGTACCACGCTAATTTAACTAATTAATATAGTTTTCTAAATTATCAGCAAAGAAATTACGAAGTTTATCGTTAAAATTTATTTAATTCCTCATTTAGAAAAAAAAATTCTTTTAATAAGACATCGATCTCTAATTTCTGCTGATTTTGAAAATTTTTTTTCGCTTGCGGCTTTTTCTAGTTTTAATAAAAAAATGTATGTGTTTTTGAGTTTTCTGACTGCAGAATATGAAGAGTTTTATTTGTCTAAATCAAACTAATATAGTTATATTAATCAAATTATTTATTTAAACTTAATTAATAAGTTAAAAATATTAAAAAATTGCTATAATTGAAAGAAAAAGGTTAAAAGTTTTAAATCTTCTAAGTAAAGTTATAAAATTAGGATATCTAAATTTAAATTGACTTTGAATTTTATTATATTATACATTTTTAAATAGGGTGGAAAGCCCTTTCCTTCGGATGCTGCTTGGAGGCCCAGCAAGGCAACAAAAAAATTAGCGCGGACGGAGGATAAATCGAAGAAAGAGAAACAAATAACAAGAGAAGAAAGATGCGACAAACTGGAGAACTCTGAATGCCAGGAGAAAACCTTCTTCATCATAGGTCGGAGAAATGTACCCGTAATCGCATATTGCATCCTATGTTTTGGAAGGAAAAATTAAAGGGACGTACTACAGGAAGAAAATACAAGAATAGAAAGACCCATAAAATTTTATTTTTCGACATTAAATAAATTAATTTAAAGAGCTGCGCACCAACGAGAGTGCTACGCGCTCTATAATCCAATTTATTTATTTATTATATATATTTTTTAAAACCGCCATAGTTGTTCGAAGGTGAACAACAAGGTCATCTTCATCAGAGGTTGGGGAAGTTAAGTACCCATAATCGACTTTATGTCTTCCTCTGCTTTGGTTTGACCTCGAGACATAAGATTCTTAGACCTTCGACACTGGATTGGCTTGACTTAGTTTAGCTTAGTTTAGTTTTAATTCTGGAACGAAAAAGAAATAATATTGCGAGCTTCATCAGAGGTGGGGATTTTAAGTACCCATAATTGACACATGTCGTCCTCTGCTTTGGTGATGCAATGAGACGCAACCCTGCCATGTCCTTGAATCTCCAGCAAGTATTAAAGATACGAGTATTCTAAAATTATATCAGTATTGAACATTTTTATCAGTACTGAATAATTATACCAGTATTGAACAAGGTTTATCAGTATCTGATAATTTTATCAGTAACAAACATTCTTGTCAGTATGAAACATTTTTTTTTTGAGCTGCGCACCAACGAGAGTGCTACGCGCTCTATAATAAAATTTATTTATTATACTAAATTTAATATTTAACTTAAATTTATATATAAATAGATAATCATCTTATAGATAAATTTTAGTAAATAAATAAAATGATTCAGGAGCATCTATTAATTCAATTAAAGCTTTATTTTTTTAATTATCTGGGAATCCGGGAGTTTATCAAAATAGTTTTCATATGAAAACTTGGATTAGGAAAAGTAAGGCAGGAGATTTTGATAATCTTCTTGATTCAAAAATATTAATTTTTTTCTAATAATTAGACATTCTCCTATTTTAAAATCTTTTTCAGCAATCTCCAAAAAAAATAAACATAATAGAATCAGCACTGGAGGATTTTTTTGAGATTTCACTAAATTAAAAAAAAAATTGTCATTAATATCAGATGATGTTTAATAATAGAAATTAAGAACTTATTCTTAGAGTAAAGTATAAGAATTTTAAATGAAATTTTAAAGATTCTGACATCGTACAAATATTGATAAATTAAGTTCTTTATTTTGCAATTCTGGAGAATCATATTCATAAGACGATTATGTTTCTCCTTTTGAATATAAATTTTTAAAATGAGAACTAGAAAGCTTTAACGTATTAAATCAATATTTACTCTAATTGAAAAATTTAGATGCGATTAAAGTTATTAAAATATTTATATATTTGGCAGATATAATTTAAATTATAACGAGCATGGTAAAATCTAAAATTATGATATTTTAAGAAATAATTTATTTTTAAATTAATAGACAATCATTGAAAATAATATGTTTCTGCTGTTTTTGTACCTAAATTATTTTCTTATATGACATGTGTAAATCATATGAAATGAAAAGTAAGTTGTTTGACTTTAAATAGGTTATTGAATTGAATGAAATATTTTCTGGTAAATCATATTTCATTTTTATGAATATACTTAATCAATGCAAATTGATATTTATATTTTTAAAAATAATTGAAATAAGATTTATTTAAACAAGAATAATTGAGTAAACATTTCTGAGGAAATTAAATAATAAAATATATAGCCAATTTACTTTTGAGACTTAGATTTTCATAAATTGCTATTTTAGTTTTTTTGCAAATAATTAAAATTATTCTTAATTAATTAAAAGAATTATAGATATTATATAAAATACAGAAAAAAATTATTAATAAATGATTTATATGTATAAAAGCTATAAAGGTAAATAATTATTATTGCATAGTAATTATATTTTACATTTATTTTTATAAAGTGTATGATATTAGGATTTTATATATCTTTATTATTTAGAAAAAGTTTAAAATAGCTAAATAATTTAATTTGAAGACATTTAGTAGCGTATTATAGCAAAATAAAAAACATAGTCCTTATTATGATTAATTTTTATATAAATTAATTAAAAAAATTATCAATTGCTTTGAAGAAATAGGTAACTTAATACATTTAAAAAATTATGTTCTTTTATAAAATTTTAATAGCTATTATCTTTTTTAATTATTTAGATTGAAAAAATAATGAGAATTTGAAGAGTTGAAAATATTATATTCTCTATTTCTAATTATATCAGATATATTATATTATTATTTTTAACTATTAAATGTTTTTTAGATTTATATTATCTACTTTAAACTTATGTAAAGTTAGAATTCCTTCAATTTTGGAGAAGAAAATGTAGGCTTTTATAAAATTGTTTTTATGATAACTTCTAAATTTTAGGATAAAATTTTAGTTTTTAGTTAAAGTAATGAATATTCCTTTTTTAATAATATCTGAAATATTTTAAAAAATTTAATCACTCTTTTTTCTTGCAATGTACAAGAGAATTATTCTTAGAACTTTAATAATTTGAATTAGAAGAAAAATATTATTTTGAATCTATTTAAATTAAAAAAATGAAGCAAAGCTAAATTATACAATTTACAACCATATGTTCTTAGTAAGCTTAAAGCTTTAATTTTTTTCCATTATATATTAATTATATTAGCAAAAGCATATAAGGTAAATTAAGAAATAAACATCTTTTAATTTTCTATTGCAAAACATCAACATTCTATCTATTATTTTAATTAAAGTTTGAGCCAACCAAATTTATTTGTATAAGTTATGTTTCTTTTATATTTTTTGTAGAATTTATTTTAGTTCCTTAAGATTTAGTTATTCCTAAAATAGGTATATAATCCCACTTAGCACTTAATTTACTCTCAAATTAATATATAGATAAAATTTATCTGTAAGTATCAGTTATGTGAATAAAAATTAATAAATAATAATTTAATAAGCATTTGAAGCTACTATCATTCTACTATTTCCCCTAGCAATTAAAAATAATATTTGAGAATTTCTATTATTACTAAAAATTATAAATTTTATAATTGCAACAATTAGATGAAAACCTCTATTTCCTTTACATAGATAGATTGTCCTTAATTAAGATTAATAACATTCGCAAGAATTATAAAATAACAAGCTACTAACATTTATAGATATTAAACTATTATATGATGATGATTTCTATCCAAAGGGTTTATTCATATCATATAATAAAAAAGTATCTTAATTCCAAAATATATTTCAGTATAACTTTTAAAAATATTTCTACTACAATAAATAAACTTATGCTTACATAAACTTAATAATAATGCTCTAATTCATTAAATTTTATTCAACTTTCCATCTCTTTCTATAATTTTCCTTAAATATTAATAGGAATTTTTCTTTGCTATAAAAATTAAGATATTATAAGCACGTCACTAGATTCATAAAAGAAGGCTAAAGTTAAATTCTAAAATACAAGCATAATATACTTAAATCAACAATTTAAGCAACTCCACAAAAAACCTTTGGAATTAATAATTTTAACAATAAAGTTTTAAATAAAACTCTATAAAATAAGTATTAAATAGAATATAATGATATTAATACAATTTAGTTATTAACTTAAATAAGCTATTCAAAGTTTATTTCTTAAATATATAAAAATTATAAAAGTATTAGTTTATAAAATAACTAATTTATATCAAATATTAGATATAGGATTTAGTTTATTTATGTAGAATTATTTTCATAAAAGGTAGCTTATAGAACATACAAACTAATGCTTATATTTTTAATTATTTTAAAATTAATTAATTTAAATAAAGTTATTAGCAAAGAGATACTTATGTAGTTAAAAATTAAGCTAAATATTCATATTTAGTTATATATAATTATAGCTATTATATTAAGAAAATAAATAAAATTACCTTATTACTTAAACAAGTTTATGCATATAATTTATTTAGTTATACATAAAAATGAGAAATATTTTCTCTTTATTTATCTACTTAATCAGAATAAGTTCAACATAAAATAATTTAAAATATATTTAAGAATAGCATTTTTTCAATTAACTAGCATAGAGCCAATTTAAATTTCTGTGAAATTAAATGTCTAAATGAATCATAAAATCAACATGATTTTAAAAAACTCCTATTTATTTAGTTTTAGGGAATTTAAATACCAGTAAATCTGCTATATCTAAAACTTATATTAAACGAAATGGTAAGTTATTTAAGCTCATTTATGCAGATAAATATAAATAAAAATGGAAATGATTGAAGAAGAGTAGGTATTTAAAGAAATTAAGTAGGAAAGAATAAATAAAGAGCTTTCAGATAAATATAAGTTCATTAAATCGCCTGGATGTAAATATGAAATGTAAAGCATCTCATAGCTTAACTTATAAAGAGTTATAGATTTTTCGAGTGAAGCCCAATCAACGCTTAATAGTGATGTTAGAGAATCTTCGAGTTCTTCTTATTTAGAAGATAAAAAAAATTAATTATTCAAAAAATACTCCAGCAGAACAACTAAAAAGATGTGCTATAAAATTTCGACCAACTTTAAAAATTTAATAAGCAAGGCAGAAAGTTTGAAAAATTAGATAAAAGTTGATAAAATTTCATTTAATAAGCCTAGAAGTTAAGAATAAATTGATAATAGGTTAGTTAGAGAGGGAACTATTTCTAGCTCAACTTTAAAAAGTAATTTCTATGAAAATCATGAATAAGTTCAGCAAAATTTTTAGAGTAGTACAGGTGCATAGTCACAAAAACATTCTTCGTTAATTTTTAGCCAGACATCCAGGAGAGATAGAATTAGCAACTATAGAAAGTTGCAAACTATTCTAAATAAAAAATAATTAGAATTGTCATTTTTAAAATCCAACGAAGATAAAAGCAATCCTATTAGAAATGAAATAAGGCTAAGGATATTAATAGTCAGAGTATTGACTTATTTAATATTTTTAGTGATATTTGTTTGTACAAAGATATGTCTAGACAATTTTTTTTGACAAAATAATTGGTTTAATTATACTTATCTTATATTTGGTAATTTTCATTTTTATCTTTTATTTTGAAGTATCTTTTCAAATTGATTTTTTATAATAACTCTTTCAAACTCTATAATATATTGCTATCTAACACTTTAAAGGGAACTTAAAATAAATAAATAATTTAAAATTTATTAATTAAAAGATGACTATTGTTTATAAATAATAAAAGGTTTGATGAAACTATTTAATTAATAAAGGGATGCTATATCTTGATTTGGGATATCAAATATTTGGACTATTAGTTTATTTTCAATTAAGTTGCAGAAATAATTTTAAATTTAGATTTTTACAAAAAAATAAAAAGTTTCCTTTAATAAAATTTACTAGACTAGTTTATTATGCAAATAATAATAATAAAAGAACTAGATAGATAAATAAGCAAAAATAAAAGAATATTTATAATCTTCTAATATTATAAGAATAATAAACCACAAAACTAATTTTTATTTTTAGTTTGTTTATCTTTTTAAAAATAATAAAAATATAAAAATTATTTTAAAGAGTAAGTTTCTTAATTTATTTTATTACTAAGTATTTAAATGAAAGACAATTTAATCCTATTTTATATTAATACATTTTTTTATTTTTATTAATTCATTATTCAAAATTATCATCGTTTGAATGCTATAAAATCTTATATATCTAGGAAAAACTATTTATAAAAGAAGATTTAAAAAAGCCTAGCTATTCAATCTAAAATCGTATTTAAATAACTAAGCAATCTGTTGGTTTTATTCTAACTCTTATGGATAGAAAAATTATTTGGTTTCTAAATTTCATAATATAAAATAAAAAATCCTGAATAAAATAGATGCATATAAAGAATTCACTCAAAATTAAAAAGTAAATGTTTAATCATTTTTTAAGAAGATTAAAAATCTATTGAATACTTATACATAACACTTAAAATATAAAATTAATTTAATTTAAATATTATTTCTTTTTATCATAAAAGCATTTGGAAATATAATAAGTTAAAAAATCATATAGATAGTTTTAGGTTAAATCTTTTTAAAGAATATTAAATAATTTTTATCTTCTTATTATTGTTTAAATATTATTGAAACTTAAATAATAATTTAATTTTATAAAAGAAGATTAATTAACAATAATAAGAATAAAATTTCTTAAAAGATTAATTAGTTTTTAATTTATTTTTTATGAAATGTCTGAATATAAATTTAATCTAATAGTTATAGAAATACATAGCTTGCTTCTTATTATATATATTTTTATTTTTCTTATAAATCTCAACATGTATATTTCTTAAATTCTAAGATTAGATAAATCGTACTAAAAATTATACCTTTTTTTAAGTTAAAAAATTAAAAAATTAAAAAATTAAAAGAGTATATTTCTTAATTGTAAATTTAAAATAAAAGTAATATAAAATCAACATTCTTTAAATTAGATAACTCTTTATGATAGAATTATATATTTTTAATCCTTTTTTATATATTATATAATATTTTATTTTTATTATTAATAAAAAATATTATTTTAATTAAAAAGGAATATAATTTATTATATTATGTTATTTATTATATAATTTACTATATTATATTCTTTATTTATTATTTTTACTATATTAATTAAAGCTAAGTAAAATTGTATTTAGTAATATTTATAATTTTTATGCTCAAATATAGATGAGCTTTACTAAATAATATGCTATCACAATACAACTATAATTAAAGTTAGTATCTTTAATGAATTTATTTATATAATTAAAATTTTATTAAAAGGTTAGTTTATATTTATTTTATATCTTTAATAATATTTCATAAAGTTAATATTTGAATACATTTTATTTAAATAATTAGAAAAGTAAATAATTTAAATTAATATCTTTGTAATTTTAATTAATGCTTTTAATAATTTTCTTTTATAAAAGTATTTGCTTATAATTTCATTTTATTACCTTATTAAATAACTTAGAAGCATTCCTAGCTTTTTTAATTTAGTTATTTAATTTATTTAAGTTTTATTTTTAAGGAAATTAAATTATTTTTAATAAAGGCAAATATAGTTAAAATGTAGTTAGAAAGCAGGTAATTGAAATATTAAAAGTATTTAAAGATAAAAAGGTTAAAATAGACTATACATTTAATTTTACAATAGTTTGACAAACTAATAAAAGAAACATATTTTAAAATCATAAAGTCTTACCAATAAAAATTACTTTCATTTAAAAAATATATAAAGTTTATTGAATAAAATAGTAAATATAACTTTTTCCATTTCTTAATCTTTAGATATAAAGGCATAACTAAGATTTTTTTATTAATGAAAAAAACTAAAAGAAAAATATAATTAATCTTAAATTATTTTAAATATTTATCTCATAAAATAAAGAAATTATTTATAATTTGAAAGTTTTAAGAGAGTTTAAAATTAAAAAATTAAAAAGATTAGCTTTACTATTATATGGTTATCTCTAAATTCTATTTTCTTTAATCTATTATAATCTAAAATCATTTTAAGATTATAAAGCTAGAAAAGATTAATGTGATTGCCTATTCAAGAAATTAGATTTAATTTTATTTATTTTTCTTTATTTTTTAGTAAAATGAAATATAATGCTTTGCTTAAAATAAAAATTCTAATATATTATTGAATATTTAATTAAAAAGCTTTATTTTCATTTTATATAAATAAATAAATTTGATTATAGAGCGCGTAGCACTCTCATTGGTGCGCAACTCTTTAAAAAAAAATGTTTCATACTGACAAGAATGTTTCTTACTGATAAAATTATCAGATACTGATAAACCTTGTTCAATACTGATAAAAATGTTCAATACTGATATAATTTCAGAATACTCGTAATCTTTAATACATGTTGGAGATTCAAGGACATGACAGGGTTGCGTCTCATTGCATCACCAAAGCAGAGGACGACATATGTCAATTATGGGTAGTTAAATTCCCCACCTCTGATGAAGCTCGCAATATTATTTTTTTTCGTTCCAGAATTAAAACTAAACTAAACTAAGCCAAGCCAATCCAGTGTCGAAGGTCTAAGAATCTTATGTCTCGAAGCCAAACCAAAGCAGAGGAAGACATAAAATCGATTATGGGTACTTAACTTCCCCAACCTCTGATGAAGATGACCTTGTTGTTCACCTTCGAACAACTATGGCGGTTTTAAAAAATATATATAATAAAATATAAGTCATCAACATATATACGAACTTATATATTAGTTAAAATTTAATTACCGAAGAAGAAAAAATTAAAAATAATGAAAAAGATGAACTATAGACAAAAAATATACATCAAACTTTAATGCTATAAAGCAAATTTTATATTTTTAATTTAATAGATAAAAAATAATTTATAAATAGTCAAATTATTAAAATTCTTGTAAACTGTAAATAAATTATTTTTACGATAAATTTCATTAAATATCAATAAATTTTATAATTTAATAATATTTTAACTCTCAATCATTTAAATACAATAGAAAATTTTTAATATCTTTAAACTAAATTAACGTGAAGAGTAAATTGGTGTGAATATTCTTAATATTTAGCAATTGTATCTAAATAAAGTTAAATTTGCTCAACTAACTTATTTTCTTTAATTAAAATGTAAATTATTTATCATCATTTTAAGTTTGGTCATATTTATCTACTCTTTCTTTTTATATAAAATATGAATATTTTACATAATATATAATAGATATAAACTCTACTTCCTATATATTATGGAATATTATTACTCTCCCTTTTAGCTTATTCTTTCTTAAATTCATATACATCCTTCAAGTAAAATTAATATTTTATAACTTTTACCTTTAGTTGTTAAATATGAAAATACATCTTATTAAGACTGAACTGAAAGTGAATAAAATGGTTAAGGCAATTTTGCTAAATAATTAATTTATTTATTTATATCTGTTTAATATTAATAAATTTCATCAAGTATCTAATTTATAGCTCCAAAACTATAAAATAAATTATTAAAAATTGAGCAACTATGAAAATTAGAACTAATAGGATGATATTAAAACGAATAAATTGCAAATAAAGAATTAAACTTTTTATTTATTTATATATCAGCTATTAGTTATATTTCTTTTTATTATAAACTATCTCTCCATGCAAATATCATTTTAATTCTAACTTTATTTTATTATTTAACTTCTTTGAATGAAGTCTAAATATTTTCTTGAAAAGTCTTCCTGTAACAATAGGATTTTCTTCAATCTAAAATTATCTATTTCCAGAATGAAATTTTTTAATTAAATTCTTATGCAATTTTATCTTTTATTTCCGCATTCAAATCTAAAAATTTCTGGGAGTTTAGCATTTTTTAAAGTATTTATTAAAATATCAGATTGGCACATATTTCGTATTTTATTAATTGCAATACAAATTTTCCATTAGCTTAGCTTTCTTTAAAATAAGCATAATCTCTAAGTATTTTTCTTAGAAAGAATAGCTTTAAATACTAAATTTTATATTAGCTCTTCATTTGTTTTATATATAACTTATAAATATTTGATAATTATAATTTTAATTAAGCTTTACTCGCAACTATAGAAATATTAATTTTATTATAATTTCAACTAAAATAAAAGAAATTTTTTGTTCAAAGATTTGAAATTTTTAATTTACTTAAACTGAAAATGTTCTTAATTTCTATTTATTAAGATAAAATTGCTTAATTTCTAAAAAACCACTAAATAAGATTATTTACATATAGCTATGAAACTCTGATATTAATAGACTTATAATATAATTATTTGATATTATTATACATAATTTATTTATCAAAATGTTTTACTATTTTCAACTTTAAGTATCATTAATTTATTAATTGATCTCATTATTATTAGCTATTTAATGATAAGTTATAATTCTCTATCTTAAATTTATATTTTATTAATTTATTAGCTTTTTTAGAAAATACTTTGCCTTAAGCTAAAAAGATTATATTTAAATATTAAAATACTTATAACTTAATTCTTAATAATCTTAATATGAAAGATTTTAGATTCTAATATACTCTTCTAGTTTTAATTTTATTAATATCCTTCTTAAATTTATAACTATTCATCCTTTATGAAACTAAAGCAATAAGCTATTGAACCTATTTTTATCTCAATTTAATTTAATTAAATTTAAATACTTATATAGAGAAAGCTTAAATAAAAAATAGAAGTTTACTAAATTTGATTAAAATTTATTTTATCTCCTTTTAGAGAAGCAAAATTTGTAATTTAGCCATAAATAGAAATAATATTATTCATAGATCATTTAAATAAAAGGAAATATTTATAAATAATAATCAAGTTCTAAATCTAAAGCTACTTTTTATTATTATTTTTATAAATATTTACTGTAGAGTATTTATTCGAGGCTTAAGTATTATTTTAAGTAGCGGGGTAGCGCAGTGGAAGCGCGCTGGGCCCATAACCCAGAGGTCGGTAGATCGAAACTACTCCTCGCTATTTTGTTTCTCTTTAATATTAAAATGATAGATTCAATATTAGTATAAATCTAATTTTATCATCTTCAAGTCTAAATAGTTTACAAACTCTTTCAGTATTTAAAATTTCCTTTTTTCCAAATTAGTAAAAGATAATAAAATTTCTTTTAAGTTGTAAGTACCTTTTTATGCTTCCCTTAAATATATTATTTATTTAAATTTATTCTTTCTAAAAATTATTTCACACTGAATAAATATCTAAACTTCTAAAAAATAATTCAATTTAAACCAATATTTGCAATTTTTCTATTAGATAATTTTTATTTTTCTCACGCTATTAATTTATGTAAGTCAGAATAAAAAAAATCTTAAATAGAATTTAATATTAAATATTTTTTAAGATAGACAGAATATATTCCTTTTAATCTTGAATAAAGTTATAAAAAATACATTTAAGTTCTTTATGTATAAATATTTTATCTTTTCACCTCGAAGATTTTGCGAATTTCTTAAAACTAATATCCTTTTTAACATTATTAGTATTATAATTAACCTCACATAATCAATTTTAGCTTACAACTTTACAGATTATAAACTCTATATTTATCTTTTAGATTTTATTTAGCACAAAAATATACTCCCTGTAATTAATAAATTAAATTTTCTCATTATTGCAGCATCTAACCAAAAATATAAAATTAAACAATATTTTCTTATATTTTATCCTTAAGTGACTCAGTGCATAAAACATTTATGTTACTGAGCAGTGAATCGAACCTGCTTAAATTAAGTTTTCTCACGTATAATCTGCTTGTTCAACCACCTAAGTAATTGAATTAACAATTTATTAGCTTTAGGTTAATTTTAAACTGATTCTGATAACTCTTTTTGTAGAAAAATAATTTCTAGTAATACAGTTGACATTTAGATACATTAACCTTAATCAAATAAGAATTTTAATAGTTTTATTGGAAAAGCTTAATTTTAGATTTTGCTATTTTTATCTCTTCTTAGTTAAAATATTTATTATTAGCTTGCATTAATTTAGAAGCAATAAAATCTTAGAAGATATTATGAAATAAGTTTACTGTTAAATAATAAAGTAATAATAAATTAAATCTCTTATAAGCTACAATTATTTTATTTCTTAAATGAGATTTAAAAAATAAATAAATAAGCATTTTTGAAGAAATTATAAGTGTATAGTCTAGATAATTTCTAGATTTGAAGCTTATAAGTATTTATTTTAGTTTTATTAATAATATATTAAAACTACTTTTTAGTTTAATTAATTTTAGATATATTTAATTAAATTAAGAATATTTATTAAAAAATAATTACATTAAAGCATTATAAAGGTAAAATATAACTATTTGCTTAAATTTTAACTTTTAATAGCTTTTTATAAAGTGTATTTCATATCTTAATTCTATAATTTTCTGGTTTAGAATAAATTATAAGTCGGTAAATAATTTAATTTAAAGACAAATAGTCCCATATTAGGAAAAACAAAGAGCATACATTTTATTATATTCGCATTTTTATAAAAACACCAAAAGAGTAATTATTTAAGAAACAAAGAATTAATAATTAAAAACATATTTTTATGAAAGGTTAATGATTAAATTTTTTAAAATTAGATAGATAAAATTATAATGAGAATTTAAATAATTTAGAAACTTAAATTCTCAATTTCTAACTAAAATAGATATTTTATAACACTATTTATTAATGTTAACTTTTTTTTTATTTATAATTTTCAATATAATTTTGATTAAATTTAGTTATAATTTCTTCAATTTTAGATAAGAATTTATTGTTTTTTATAAAAATAATTTAGAGATAATTTTCTATATTTTTGGATTAAGCTTGAATTTTTATTTAAAGTAATCAATAACCCTTTTTAATAGCATCTAAACTATCGCCAAAAATTTATTCACTCTTTATTTCTTGTATCAATCCATTCTGAGAACTCTAATAATTTATGAAAAAATATCTTTTTTGAATTTTATTATATTAGTCTTAGATATAAAATACACAATTTTTAAACTCTAAAAAAAGCATAAAAATAGACTTAAAGCTTTAATTTGGTTCCATAATGAATGGTTTTAACTATAGAAGCATATAAATAAATTATGAATATTAATATCTTTTAATTTTCTTTAGTAAAATGTAAACATTCTTATTCACTAATATTTTAATTTTAAAGTTCAAATCAACCAAATTTGCTTCACTAAATCATGTTTCTTTTATATTTGCTTTGCAGAATTAATATTTTATATTTGATTTAATTAAAAGTTAGTTAAGTTTAAAAAAGGCATAAAACCTAATTTCACACTTTATTTTCTCTGAAAGCAAAGATAAAATTTTTGGTGTAAGTATCAGTTATATGAATAAACATTCATAATAATATTGAATAGACATTTGAAGTTACTATGATCCTATTATTTTCTCTAGCAATAAAAATGATATATGTGAATTTAAATTATAACAAAAATAAATAGAGAGTTGCAAAAATTAAATTAAGATATCTACTTATATTATGTAATTAATAGCTTATAAATAATAAAATTCGTATAAATCATGAAATAACTACTAGCACTTGTAGATATTAAACTATTATATGACTTTCTTCAAAGAATTTATTCATATCATAATAATAAAAAATTGATTTAATTCCAAAAATATATTCAGGTAGCTCTTAAAAATATTTCTACTACAATAAATAAATTTATGTTTTCTCAAACTTATTATTAAGGTTCAAATCCATTAAATTTCATTCAAACTTTTATATTCTTCTTTTCTATAATTTGGTTTGAATGTTAATAGGGATTTTCTTATTACTATAAATCAAAACTTGCGATATTTAAAAAATAATTTAATTTTATACTTTATATAGAAAATGTTTATCCATATTAAAAAGTTTTATATAAAAACTTAAGAGATTATACGTCACTAGATTCATGATAGAAGGCTAAAATTAAATTCTAAATATAAGCATAAATACTTGAGTCAGAAATTTAAACAACTGTACATAAAAACCTTTACAATTAATAATTTTAACTATAAAGTTTTAAGTAAAACTATATAAAAAAATATTAAATAGGATGGTATTAATATAATTTAGTTATTAGCTTAAATAAGCTATACAAAGTTTATTTCTTAAATAAATAAAAAATTATAAAAGTATTAGTTTATAAAATAACTAATTTATATTAAATATTAGATATAGGATTTAGTTTATTTATGTAGAATTATTTTCATCAAAGGTAACTTATAGAACATACAGTTGCCGCTTACATTTTTACTTAAACAAGTTTATGCATATCATTTATTTAGTTATACATAAAAATGGGAAATATTTCTCTTTATTATCTACTTAGTTAGAATAAATTCAACATAAAATAGAATATGTTTAAGTATAGCATTTATTGCAATTAACTAGAATAGAACCAATTTAAATTTTTATGAAATTAAATATCTAAATGAATCATAAAATCAACATGGTTTTAAAAAACACCTATATATTTAGTTTAAGGGAATTAAATTACCAGTAAATCTGCTATATCTAAAACTTATATTAAACTAAATGGTAAGCTATTTAAGCTCATTTGTGCAGATAAATATAAATAAAAATGGAAATGATTGAAGAAGAGTAGGTATTTAAAGAAATCAAGTAGGAAGGAATGAATCAAAAACTTTCAAATAAATATGAGTTCATTAATCTGCCTGGATTTAAATATGAGTTCATTAATCTGCCTGGATTTAAATATGAAACATAAAGCATCTCATAGCTTAACTAATAAAGAGTTATAAGCTTTTCGAATGAAACTCAATCAACGCTTAATAGTGATGTTAGAGAATCTTCGAGTTCTTCTTATTTAGAAGATAAAAAAAATTAATTATTCTAAAAATACTCCAGCAGAACAACTAAAAAGATGTGCTATAAAATTTCGAACAACTTTAAAAATTTAATACGCAAGGCAGAAAGCTTAAAAAATTAGATAGAAGTCGATAAAATTTCATTTAATAAGCCCAGAAGTTAGAAATAAATTGAAAATAGGCTAATTGGAGAGGGAACTATTTCTAGCTCAGTTTTAAGAAGTAATCACTATAATTTTAACGAATTAACTCCACAAGATTTTTAGAATAGTGCAAGAATATAGTCACAATAACATTCTTCATAAATAAAAAGCCAGACATTAAGAAATGCCGAAGTCAACAAATATAAAAAGTTGTAAACTATTCTAAATAAAAAATAAATAGAGTTGCCATTTTTAAAATCCAACGAAGATAAAAGCAATTCCATTAGAAATGAAATAAAGCAAAGAATATTAATAGTCAGAACAGTGACTTATATAATATTTTTAGTGATATTTGCTTGCATAAAGATAATCCTAGACAAATATTTTTAAACAAATAACTTTTTTTATTTAAATATAAAGTTTTTATTGTTAATTTTTAATTTTTCGTATTTTATTTTGACTCTGCCTGTAGCCGTTTAAATAGGTTTTGAACAATAACTTTTAAAACTTTATAAATAATTACTTTATACACTTAAAATGGAGCTTTAGTTGATAAATTTTTAATTTAGTCATTTTAGAAATTAAAGTTAATTAATTTAAAATTTATATCCTTTGTAATATAAAGCAAGGATATATAAATACATCATATTAAAGATTGCTAGATCTTTTTTGGGATTGCAAATAATTGGAATGGTAATTTATTTTTAGATTAAATTGCTAAAATAGTTATTAGGAATTTTTTATCTATTAATGAAAAGTTTCCTTAAGTAGAAGCTAATAATTAAGTTTAAAATGTAATAAAAGCTTAGCATAATAAATAATTATATAAGCTATGAATCTAAAACATAAAGAGTGTGTATAAAATTAGATAATTATAAGAATAATAAGCCATAACATTCATTTTTATTTTTGTTTGTTTATCCTTTGCAAAGAATAATAAAAAGTACATAAATACTTAATACAAAAAAGTTCTTAGTTATATACTTAATTATTTAAATAATAGCTTCAGCAATCCATTTCGCTTATATCTATAGATTTTTTAATTTTCAATAGATTCTTTATGCAAAAAGATAGTCATTTGATTGGTATAAATCATAATTAAAAAGAAGTGAGATTTTAAAATTATAGCAGTTTTAATTAGCATTTTGCTTAAAATATTCTTAAGTCTTATGATTATTAAAGCTTGCTTAGTTTATAAATTTCATAGTTTAAAATTAAAGCTTTATAGTAAAGCATAGATGCTATTAATGATTTCACTTAAAATTAGAAAGTAAATGTTTGATGCTTTTAAATGTAAAAGTTGAGAATACTTATACATAACTCTTAAATCATAAAATTAGCTTCATATCAATATTTTTCCTTTCTATCATTTAAAAATTTGGAAAGATAATAAGCTAAAAAATCATATAGATAGTAATAGACTCAACCTTTTTAAAAGGATATTTACTATCTCTTCTTATTTAAAATATTTATTTAAGCTTAGAAAATAAATTTAGTAGTGAGATGAAGATTAATTAATAGCAAAAAGGATAATATTAATAGGTTTGGATTAGAGTTTTTGAAATATCTGAATATAAATTTAACTCTAAAAGTTATATTTTTAAACTACATGAGTAGTTTGATATTATGCATATCTACTTTTTCTTATAAATCTTAATTTGTATAATTCCTAAATTTTAAGATTAGACAAATCTTACTAAAAGCTATAGTTGTAATTTTTTAATTTAGTTAAAGTTAAGAGATTTATTTCTTAAGTGAAAGTTTAAAATAAAAAATAACTTAAAATAATCATTCTTTAAGTTAAAGAAGAATTGTATTTTTTAATTAATTTTTTCAAAATTTAAATCATATTTTACTTTTATTATTAATAAAAAAGATTTTCCATTCCACTAAAGCTAGCAATAGTCATTTATTAGATTATGCTCTTATTTTATTTTTAACTTATGGTATGCATTTACCATAATAAGAAAAATTTAAGTAACATTGTTACTAGTAAATTCTTACACTCAAATATATCTGAGCTTTACTAAATAATTATACTAATATTTTACAACTCTAATAAAGTAATCAATTTTAATATACTTTATTTATATAACTAAAAGGTTATTAAAGGGACAACTTACATTTTTTATGTCTTATTCCTTGTTTAAAAATTTAATATTTGAATACTTTTATTTCAATAGTATGAAAAAAGCAAATAACCCCTAAATTTATTTCTGTATATTTTAATTAATGTTTAAGGGAAGTTGCTTATAAATAGCATTTGAATATAACTTCATTTTATTTTTATAAAATAGCTTAAAAGCACTTTTTACCTTTATTCAAATAAACTAGATTATTTCATAGAAGTTTGTATTTAAGGAAAGGAATATCATTTAAATAAAGCCAAGCATATATATAAATAGTTGTAATAAAAATGCTAAAAGAGACTATAAATTGATTTTAGTACTTTATATTTCTACAATAATTGCAACTTTATTTAATAAAGAAATTAATTAACATGTTTGAATATAATCTTATCATCATTTATTCTAAATAGGGAGGAGAAATCCTTCAACTGTGATTGATAGAAACTCTGGTAACAGGAAGTACCCCGTGTGAAGACCTGAACAACAATCTTGGCAGAAGCCAAGGATGTCAAGACCGAGGTGTCAAGTAACAATATGTTGAACGATGACTGAGAATAAGGTCTCTTAGGGAAGCACTCCAACACTGGACCTATAGGAGACATGAATTTTCAAGGAATGCTAACAGGGAAGAGTGTAATGTAATACGATTTTTTAAACTTTAAAGAACTTTAATTAAAGAGCTACGCGCTATCGTAGTGCTACGCGTTCTATAATCTTAATTTTTTTATCAATAAATAAATTATCTAAGTTTAGCATAATCGAAGAAACATAAATAAATGGATTGAAAATTTTAATGAAAATTTTAAATTAATATAATTAGCTATAAAATGAAAATATCTAAATCCTGCTTACTTTAATTTAAATGAAACTAAAAGTTTTTTTAAATTATGAGAAGTTGATAATATCAAATTTCAAGAAAGTCTTATTTAATTTTTATTTATCTTTCTTAATTTTTCAGCTAAATGAAGTATAGTGCTTTGATTATTAAAAATGAATGAACATATATTCTTTTTAGATTTTTAATACTTATATAACTTGAATTTCTTAAATAATAAAAGATGCTAAATGCTAGCAATTTTCATAAGTTTATTTTTCATTTTAACTAGCAAATTGTTTGATTCTTTAAATATATTAAATATATCTTATAACTAAATATATTTAATCTTTTACTAAGTTTATAAATATCTTACTTCCAATTATTTTTCTTCATTCAGATAAAAATCAAAAATATAAAAGAGGGTTCTAATTCAAAAAATTAACTTTTAAATAGAAAAATAATTAAAAGACTGATTCACTTTAAGTAATTCTATGTAGATAATCAATTTCATTAAACATAAAGCTATTTTATTATTTAATATACTTGCCTCTTAATCAATAACCTAAGCAATCTGAATATTTTTTTAATTTTTGTTAATCTCTTTATTACTTTCTAAAAATTTCAAAAGCTTATAAAATAAAAAATTTATTTATTAATTGACTAGAAAATTTTAAGTATATTCAAAATAAACTTACATTAAGAGTAAGTTTATTAGAATAAGTTAAAGATTTAATCAAACTTATCAAAAAATAATGAAATTAATTATACAAAATTTATTTATTTAAATTAAATTTAGTTATCATTAATTTAAATTTATTCGTAAAATATAAACTATTTATTTTTTATATCAAATATGAGCATTTTCATTTATTATTAAAGATATAAATTATATTTATATATGAAATGTAATATTGCTACTCTCAATTTTAGCTTATTCTTTCGTAAATTCATATATGCTTTTTCTGTCAAATAAGCTAACATTTTTTAACATGTACTTTTAGTTGCTAAATATGAAAATATTTACTTATGAAAATAGAATGGATAGAGAATAGCATGCTCGAGGCAATTTGGTAAATCATAATTTTATACTTTTATGGCTTTTGAATAATAATAAATTTTATCAGTCATCCAATTTTAATACTCCAAAACTGTAAAGGAAATAATTGAAAATTGAGCAACTGTGGAAATTAGAAATAATTAAATACAGCTAAATGAAGATATTAGTGTATTAGTTTTTTAAATTTAATTTAAATAGATTTTTAATAATTATTTATTAATATTTCATTAGAGATTGCTATGTTTATCAGTGCAATGCTATATTAATAAATTATACCGCTTTAATTTTAAAGGAAATATAATCTTAGTAATTTTTTTTAATTCTGCTATTTAAAAAATTTTGTATCTTGGATATATTTTTGCATGCATAACAAGATAATCCCAGCAATCCAAAAGAAACACTGATATATTTACCTTAGTATATTTATATTAAAATAAAATCTGATATTAAAAAAAATGGAAGGCTTCAAAAAGGGTTTCTATATCCCCTCCTCCAAGAAGGAGAGGAAACCAGAATCAAATTTCGGACAGCCTTCTTATGCTAAGCTTTACTTTTTCTTAATAATCTTAGCAACCTGGAATATAATAGAACTATGAAGAAACTAAACAGACTCAGAAAAGCACTCACACGCTTACTCCAATGTAGGAGGAAAAGTCTTCTTTGCATTAGGAGGTCTCAGAGTTCAACTCTTCCGGGCAGATGAGCATAGAACAGCTCATTAAAGTTGAATTAAACCTCCAGGAAGAGGTCAAAAAGCTAAGGAAGGACAATGAGAAGCTAATGTAACAAATTAACCTAGCAGAAGAAATAGAATCAAGACTCATGTCCTAGAAAAGAGAGCTAAGCGTCTTTTGAAACATATCACAAAGTTAGAATAGCTAATCCTAAAATTAGTTTCAGAAAAAGATTGAATTGGATAACAGACTGTAAAAATAGAAGAGAAATTTTAAACTTTTAAGAAAGAGTAAAGCGAAACTGGAGCTATACAAATGGAAATTGAAGTCTAAAAAGAGCAAACTCAACAAGAAAAATAATTAAAAATCAAAAAGAAATTATTCTGTTGTGGAAGCGTATGAAATCTTTATCGGAAGTGTTGGAAATTTTAATAAAAGTAAAGAGACTATTGGATAAAAGAGCAACAAAAGAAGAAAAAAGAAGAAACCAAAATGAAAAGAATGTATTGTACCTGGATGGTTCAATATAAAGTTCAAAATGGAACCCAATCAAGTAAAAGGAAGGAAAATCTGGAGAAACTCGAATTCTCAATCTCACTAAAATTGAACGACCCTAACTTTTATATTTAAAAGCAGGAATCATGAACTGTTGTCCTCCTGACGGGTTTGAAAATCCCTAAAACGGAAAAAATCAAATTAATAATATTATTATTATAAATGAAAAATTACTTTTATATAAAAAATTAAATATTTACTTATTTAGAATAATTTTAAAATTAATTAATTAAAATTATAAATCTTTCAATCTATTTCAAATCATTTTATATTTTTATTTCATCTATTTTGCTTATTAGAAATTTAAATTATATAAAACCATCTATTTAATATATTTTATTATAACTCATAAATTAAGATTTTTGTTTATTATATCATTAATATTGCTAATTATAAGCAGTTGCTTTTCTTTTGAGTTCTACTTATGTAAGAAGGTGAGATGTTTTATTTTAAATTTTCTTCTTTCAATAATATTTTCTAATAAATAACTTTAAATCAATATGTTTATTTATTTACATTAATGTGACAAAGAAAATTTATTTGCTAAGAGTCTATGAATAACTTACACTATTTATTAAGAATATAGTTTGATGATAAAATACTTTAAATAACAAAAAATTAAAATAAAGTATAATACTTAGCAAAATAAATAAGGTTATATATATCCTATTTAAATCAATCAATATTTAATAGCACTTTTATATTAGTTTCACTTAGTTCTTTTTTTATCTACTTTAAAGTGCTTTTCTAAATTTAAAACTTCAACTTAAATAATCTACATTTTATAATAGTTAAATTTTGCTTAGCAAAAAATTAAGAAGAAAATTTTAAAGCATGTTTAGTTATATTTGAGTATTTAAACTTATTGCAAAATTATTATTTTATATATAAAACTGAAAGAAATAAAAAGTATTTAAATAGAAATATATAGAATTTAACTATTCTAATAAATAATTAAAAAGATGGTGGGAGCTGAGAATGACCTTCGTGACTAAACTTTCTAGTTTTATGGCTAGAACAAGTTCCTTTCCTGTCGCTGAGAAAGTCCCTGGTCAGAGTCATTTTCTGAAGGGAACGCTGTCTTTGAGATTATCCACTCTTGGTAGGGGCTTGAAGCCTGGCTGCTCATAACGATGGAGCTCCCTAGCAGCTGTGCCTGGAGCACAACAGGATATCCCCCTTATTCCATAAAAAGAGAGCGTCAGGTCGTGCAATCGGAAAGGAGTTTCCGGTCCAAAAACTTTTGTAGTTGAAATTAATTAACTATTCTAATAATTTAAATCTAATAAGTATATAATATCATTATTTATATTAATTATCTTATTTTTATAAAAAATGGCAGAAGGTCTCAAGAAGGGTTTTTTGTAGGCTCCATAGATAAAGAAGCAAAAACCAGAGACTTCTAATTCTTCATCCATCACGTCTTCTTTAATAAAATAATAATCTTCTTAATCTTAATAACCTCTAATAGTTGAAAATTAAAGACAATCTTAAATAAAATAAGAACTTAAATAAACATAAGCAGAATAAAACTAATAATAAAATATTGACTTTCTTCCTAAACCTAGACCAAGTAACTATAGGAAATAAGAGAATCCAAAAACGATGCAAAAACAGACAAATGAAGAATAATTATTAATTGAAAGTCTTTTGAAATCTGTGCGTATTCTTTAAGAAGAAGTAAAAATATTAAGATAAGAAAACAAAAAATTATTAGAAAAAAGTTAAAATACTGAAGAAAGATTAGTCAAATAAGAATTCGAAGTATAGCAACTTGGACAAAAAAGAATAGAGCCTCTAATCTAAGAAATAAAAATGGAAGTAGAAGACGATAAGTAAAAAGAACCAACCAATATTAGAAGGATTCTCAAGAGATGTTACCTGTGCTAATCAAGATTCCATATATTCAAGAGTTGCAAGATATACAAGGAAAAGATGAAGAGAAATAGCGAAGAAATCTGAAGAGAATTAACAAGAATTTACGTGACGATAGAAGGAAGAATTTACAGAAGAAGAATTTTCCATTCGAGTTCCAGTACTCCGAAAAAACTGGATGACCCGAACTTTTATTTTAAGCATACAGGAGCGATCACTGGATGTCAGTGGAAATGAGGTTGAAACACCTCAAAACCACAAACACTTTAATTAAGTATATTATTATTATCTTATTTTTAACATTTATCATGAATTAAGCATTTTCCATATGAAAAAAATTATTAAATACATTAGATTAATAAAAATATAAGCTTATATTAATAAAATAAAAAATTTAAAATACATACTTTAAGCAAAATTTAATAAATAAAGGTTATATATATTTTTATATTTTATTAGTCTAAACATCGAATATACTATAAAAAAAACTAAGATTATAGAGCGTGTACCACTACGATAGCGTGCAGTTCTTTAATTAAAGTTCTTTAAAGTTTAAAAAATCGTATTACATTACACTCTTCCCTGTGTTAGCATCCCTTGAAAATTCTTGTCTACTTAAGGGCCAGTGTTGGATTGCTTCCCTAAAGAGACTCTATTCTCAGTCATCGTTCAACATATTGTTACTTGACGCCTCGGTCTTGACATCCTTGGCTTCTGCCAAGATTGTTGTTCAGGTCTTCACACGGAGTACTTCCTGGTACCATTTCTATCAATCGCAGTGGAAGGATTTCTCCTCCCTATTTAAAATCAATTATATATAATAAAATAATTTTATTTATTTATGAAAGACTAATAAATTAAAAAAATTTCCAAAGCTTTGTGTGTTTTTCTAAAAATAAGATGAATATATTTTTAATATATGCTATTATTTGCTTTATATCACATTCTTATTAATTTTAAAATTTTAGAATATAATTTTGTTTTAAAATAAAAGAAATATAATTTCAAACTAGTATTTCCTAGTTCATATTATTTTAAAATGTTTATTTAATTTGAATATCGAAAGATAAGCCCCTATTTTTTATAAATTAGGAGGAAAATATAAGTGATATGAAATTAAATTTTTAAATATTTTAATGTATATAAAAGCAATAAAATTATTACTATTTTATATATAACTACAAAATAAAAGACATAGTGATAGTTTATTTATCTTCATATACCAATTTATAAAATCCTCAAATATCTACTCAAAAATTAGCTGTGTTCCTATTTAAAATATTACTATTTTTAATATTATATTTAATTATCTTGATATAATACTTTATACTTAATAAAGGAAATGTATTTATTAGACTAAATTAGTACTTTAATTAAAAATAGTATAATAAATAAATGAGATTAAGAAGCACGTAGCACCTCAATGATCCCCAGCTCTTTAATAAAGTTTTTTAAAGTTAAAAAAATTCCTTGCTGAAGTCTTCCACAGTACTAGCATTCCCTTCTGAGTTTTGTCTATAGGACCACGATCGGAATGCTACTCTAAGAGGCCTTGGAATCTGGTATCTTTCATCATTAATGCTACTTGATGCCTCTTCGATCTTGTCCCCTCTTCTCTTGGCTGGTTCTTCACCTATTGGGTGCTTCCTGGTACCAGAATTTAAGTCAGTTACAGTTGGAGAATTGTTCCTCCCTATTTATTTATATAATATTCAACTCATTATTATATAAATCTTTTAAATATTTCATTAGCTTTTTTTAAAGCACGAAATAAACATTAATCGAACTTTAATTATTCATATTCACTTTATAATATATTTTATCTAGCTGATTCTTGAAGATTATTTTATGCTTAAAAAATCTTAATCGGAAGATTAATTTTTGCATCAAACAATGTTTTCCTTTAAATTAACTTTCAAATTGTATGTTAATAATTATTTATACATATTAATATTTCTGAAAACAAAAGTATCTACCAAGTATGAGGCTATACTCCTTAAAAATTAAAATTTGATTTATTTAATTGTAATTATAATAAAATATATCTCAGATAAAGAAATTTAAATGTTTATAAATTAAAATAAAAAGCCTTTATATAAATATAATAAGAATAGACTTCTATGATTTATCAATAGTTTGAATCTTAGTTAAGTCAATTAATATTTAACTGGACATTTTATTAATTTAAAATACGAAAATTAAAATGTTCAACAGTGCCAATCTGGATACCGTTTAAAATAAGTTGTTTTATCAGCAGCGCTTCTCATCATTCTTGGCTTTCTAATGAAACTATCTTCACTAAGGTCTTCTCAGTTTCTTTGATTTCTTGTTCTTATTATTTCAAAAGGTACTTCACATCATTTTCTTCTGTAAATATCTCCATGCTAGTTGGAATAGAGCCTCTAG
The DNA here is from genome assembly GCA_946699065.1 of Loxodes magnus. Lineage (NCBI taxonomy): Eukaryota > Ciliophora > Karyorelictea > Loxodida > Loxodidae > Loxodes > Loxodes magnus. Next base: position 395,485 of record CAMPDV010000147.1, read on the forward strand.
TATTTTTCTTATTTTTTACGCCAAAATTTTTTCTTGAAATTCTAAAATTTTTAGCAATTCTTGTACAAATGTCACTTACTCTTACAGTAGTAGCATTTCTTCCTTACTTATCTAATTGATTTTCGATTTATAACCTCTTTTTATTCTATCTCCATCCAATTTATCTAAATAGTTATGTTTGTGCTAATACTCTTTTGCTTAATAAACTCCAACTCTTGTTTTTATACGATATTTCCAAGCCTTGCTGTTTCTTATCTATATTCAGTTTAAATGTTCAAATATGCTTGGAGTTCCCTTTCTTAATTAATAATTCTAATCGCTAAGTTATCTTATCCAAGCGATAATAAATTTCTTATTTCTTAATTTTCCTACTTAAGCACTTTAATCTCTTCCTAGAGATTGGATACTTCAAATACTAACTGTTAAATATTGATTTCCTTTTTAATTATCTTTGATGGAAGTTCTTTCCTGTTATTATATTAGATTCCTTTCTTTTTATTACTTTAAGAGGTGTTTATTATAGCTAGGTTCTTTATTAGTTTTGTAGGTGGGGAGAAGAAGACTCTCGATACTTTTTTTAAGCATGCTTTTTCTCTAGAGCTTTTTTCTCTTCTTTGCTCAAGAAAAGTCGGGAACAAGATTTTAAGACTCCATTTTTTTTGCTCTTTATTAATTTAAATAAGTTTCTATTTATTATTAAATATTTATTATTAAATTTTTTATTTTATATGCGTAAATAACTATTTATTACTAAATTTTATTTTAAATTTGCTTAAATATATCATATTACGTTATGCTTTTTTATAAAATAATTAATTAGATATATTTATCTATAAAGAGTTAGGAATAAAATAAATAAATAAACTCTATTTAAAATTTATTTTTTTCAACTAGTATAATAATAGGATAAATTAAGTTTAGCAATTTTCGAGGATTTTCACCTCTTCATGCTGGACACCAGAATACTCCAGTGTTAAAAATAAAATTTTAGATGTCTCTACTCCTCTCTCCTCCCATTACTCTTGTCATTTCCGGATCTAGCCTCATTTCTAATTAAATTTTCTCTTGTAAATGTATCCTTATTCATTTAAGTATAATCTTTCTCTTATTTGTCTCTACTACATTTGTTTTTTCTTCCTCTACTGTGCTTGTATGGTTCTTTATTTATTCCAGTACTACGTCTTGAAATTTTGGAATTCCTTGCAGCGTCTTCATAAGTGTTCTGTCGAATTACAGTAGTAACATTTCTTTACTATTTTTTGTAGTTTAACCTTAGTCTTCCTATTGGTCTCTTCAATCATCATTGGATCTCCCCTTTGTTCATCTAATTTCTTTTCTAGTATTTCCAGTCTAATACTCATATCAGATTGTTTCTGAAACTAATTTTAAGATTAGTTACTCTAATCTTAAGATATGCTTCAGAAAGCGCTTAGTTTTCTTTTTAGGACAGAAGTCTGGATTCTATTCCTTCCGCTAGGTTGAGTTATTCCATCAGTTTCTCATTGTCCTTTCTCAGTTTCCTAACCTCTTCCTGGAGGTTTAGTACCACTTTGATGAGCTGTTCCATGCTCATCTGACCAGAAGGATTAAACTTTGAGACCTCCTGGTACAGAGCAGACATCATCTGCTTTCTGGGCTTCTCTTCTGAGGTTGGAGTTATCTCATGTGTTGTCTTCTGAGCTTGTTTCTGTTCCTCTTCAGGCTGTTAGAATTAAGAAAAAGGTTAGGGTTAAGGGTAAGAAGACTATCCAAGATTGGATTCAGGTTTCCTCTCCAACATTTTGGAGGTGGTGTAGAAACCTCTTTTGAATCCTTCAATTTTTTAAATTTTTTAAACTAGTATAATGTTTTTATTTTTACTTTAAGTTATAAGAATTTAAAATTTATAAATATTAGTTTTAGATACCTGAAGTTATTAGTGTATTTCTGTTTTACTCTGAAAATAAAAGAATAGCATTATAAGAAATTCATTTTTAATTAAAAATTATAAATAAAATTAACGAAAAATAATAAAGAAATTATTGGACGGCTTCAGAAAGGGCTTCTATACCACTTCTAAGAGTAGGAGAGGAAGTATGAAGCGTCAATTCATGCAATCACGTCGGCTTTTACAAAATAATCGTCTTAATAAACTTAAAATTAATTTTCCATGGACCGAAAAAAAGTTAAAGGAAAGAACCCCACCAAGTCGAGACTTTAACATTAGAGAAAAGCCTAGGAAATAGGATAAGAACATAATGAACCAAGAAGTCGCAGAATTCACTATTGAAAAAATGATTAGCTATGAAAAGCTAGTTAAAGTAGTGATAAACCTCCAGGAAGAGGTGAAAGGATTAAAGAAGAAAAATATAAAATTAAAAAGAATTTTAGACAAACATGAAAAGCTTTACTCAAAACACATGTTTCAGGAAAGAAATTTAAATTCTTTCTAAAGCATTTCATAAGATCAAAGCAATCGATCTTAAAGCTAACAATAGAATCAGACAGAAATTGTATTAGAATAGAGAAAATAAAAGAAAGCTAGCAAAAATTACAACTTTCAAATGGAGATAGGAGAGCAAAAAAGTTATACTAAGATGATTGAAGAAGAAATTATCAGAAAATCTTAAAGAAAATAGAGGTAGACAAAAATTAAAAAAAATTACTTCTGTTGTAGAAGCTCATGGCATTTATATAAGAAATGTTAGAAATTATAGCAGAAAAAATTTAACTTTTGATTTAAGGAAAACGAAGAAAGAAATAAGAAGAAGCAAGATTAAACCAAATGTATTGCAATCTGAGTGGAGAAATTAATAAAATCAAGAAAGATGCGATAAGAAAAAACAGAAAAGGAAAATTTAGTAAAGTCTGAGTTCCCAATCTCTCTAAAATCAGAATTACCAAAATTTTTATTTAGCAGAATGGAGCATGAATTACTTTCTTCCGAAGGGGTTGAAATACCTCATAATGGAAAAATTAAATTTATATATTATTATACTATCGAAAAATAAATGAAGCTTTCTACTCTCATAAGGTAAATCTTTCAAATAATTTTTATAGATAATAACCAAAGCTCAAAATATATATGCAAGATGATAATATTTCTAGATAGTTAAAATGATATATGATAACATTTTCTTCAGAGAATTTTTTCATTATATAGCTAAAAAATGAAATAGCTTTCCATAAAATATATTTCAGTGTAGAATTAAAAAATTCAACAATTAAATAAAATATAAAAGATTTAACTAAGCTTATACAAATTTGCTTAAATTTCTCTATTTTTTAAAATATTTATTTTCATAATTTATGCTTTAGCAAATAAAGAATATCTCGATGTCATAAGCAAAGTTTTCGATATTTTAAAATAAATTAAATTTTATAATTATCTTTAAAATGTTCATCTACAATAAGCATAAAAAATTTTATATAAAACTTAAAGAATTATAAGTTCGGTATATGATTTAGAATATAAGGCTCAGATAAATTTGAATTATAAAAAATGAAATAAAATATACATCATTCAGCATAAATGCTTTATAATTAATAAAATTCATTGGAAAGTTATAAATAAAATATGAGGTATAAATAGAATTAAGTTAAAACCTAAATAAGCTATTCAAAATTTATTTTTTAAATAAATACTTATAAAAATTACAATTTAGAAGATAAATGCATATATATAAGCATAAGAGATAATATTTTGTTATCTCTCATTTAAATTATTTCAAATAAGGGCAGTCCATAAATGAATAAGTTTTCGCTTAAAGTTTTTTTTAATAGTTTTCAAAACTTAATTAAAGTTCATGTCATTGGTGGAACTAACAGAAATCTATGTGCTTAAATTTTATCTGATAATTAAAATATGAGAAACTTTCTCTGTCTATTGTTTTGTTAAGTTTAGATAAAGTTAAAGAGTATAATATTTTTATTTTAATAATGCTTCTTATAAATTTTCTTTAAATAAAGAAAAATAAAATAATCTTAACGGAGCACTAAATTAGAGTGACTTGTAAACTTATAAGACATCTTTAAATAATTTTCTTTTATTTAGTTTTAGAGAATTTAAATACAAGTAGACTTGCTATGCCTATAATTTATTTTAAGCAAAACGGTAAATTATTTAAGCTATTTTATAAAGAAAAATATATTCTAAATGGAGATTATTTAAGAAGAGTAGGCATATAAAGAAACGAAGTAGCAAAAAATAAATTAAGAGCTTCCAGATAGATAAAAATCCATCAAATTGCCTGTTTGCAAAGATGAAGCATAAAGCATCTCATAGCTTAACTAGCAAAATGTGGTAGATTTTTCGAGTGAAGATCATTCAATGCTTAAGAATAACATTAATGATTCTCCGAGTTCTTATTTAGAAATTAAAAAGGATTAACTATTCAAAAAATACTCTAGCAGAACACCTAAAAAGATTTATTATAATTCCTCGAAAAGCTTTAAAAATCAAATATGCAAGGCAGAAAGTTTATTAAATTAGATAAAAATCGATAAAATTAAATTTAATAAAACTAATAATTAATAAATTGATAATAGATCAATTAAAGAAAGAAATGTTTCGAGCTCAATTTTAAGTAGTAAGCGCTATAGCTTTCGAAAATTAGCTCGGCAAAATTTTAAGAATAGTTCAAGCGTATAATAACGAAATCATTCTTCGTAAATTTTTAACCAGAATTCTCCAAGATCTGAAATTAACAATTATAATAAGTTGTAAAGAATTCTTTATAAAAAATAAAAGAAGCCAACAATTTTAGAAACCAAAAAAGACAAAAGTTACGTTATAAAGAAATAAATAAGGTAAAGATTTTTAATAGTAAGAACAGTGACTTATATAATATTTCTAGTGATATTTGCTTGTATAAAAATAACTCTAGACAACTTTTTTTAACTTTTTTTATTTTGATATAAATTTTTATCTATTAATTTTTATTTTTACGCATTTTATTTTATTCTGTCTGTTGTTTATAAATTTATTTTGAATAATAGCTTTTAAAATTAGCGAATTTTTATTTTCATACACTTGAAATGGAACTTTAGATAATAAATTTTGAATTTAGTCACTTTAGAAATTTAAATTTATTAGTTTTAAAAGTTATATCATTTAGAATATAAAGCAGAGCTATATAAAACAATCAAATAATTAAGAAATGATAAATCCTATTTTGGAATATCAAATATTTGGAGATCTAATTTAATTTTAGGTTAAATTACGAAAATAATTAAAAAAATTTAAAACTTAAAAAAATTGGCCTATTTATATAAGAAAAACTTAGATGAATGTATTATAAGTTTAGTAGATTATGAAGAGAAATAAGCTAAAACAGTAATTTTTTAGTTCGTTTATCTTTTTTGAAAGAATAATAAATTAATATAATATTTTTTAAGAAAGGGATTCGTCATTTATTTTATAACTCAGAAATTTAGATAATAGACAAATGTATACCATTTTTTCCTTTTTTTCTTATTAATTGCTTGATTTTAAATTGACTCTTGCTTCGAAAAGATTATAATTTGAATGGAATAAAATTTTTTGGATCTGAATAAACTTTTTACAAAAATTGATCCAAAGATAAGTTTGATTTTTCAAATTATAGGAGTAATTAGATAATGAAGCAATTTTTTAGAATATTAAAAATCTTATATGAGCAAATATTTATTCAGCTATTAAATCTTATTCTTTAAAACTTATAATTTTAAATGAAAATTAGATATTAATAATGATTTGACTCAAATAAAAAAGTAAATAATTTATGATTTTGTATAATAGAAAAAATATAAATCAATTGAGAATACTTATATATTTATAAAGAATAAAATGTATGTATAAAGCTTGCTTCTTTATTTCATGAAAATATTTGAATAAATAATAAACTAAAAATTATCAATAAATTTGAAAGTTTTTAAAGGAAATCAAATAATTTTCTCTTCTTATATTTTTTTAATTAAAATATCTATTTAATTATAACGTCTAAATTTAGTAATGAAAATGAATATAATATAGAGATAAAAGTATTGTAAAAGTTGTGAATGATTTATAAGTTTCCAATTTAAAAGATGCAATATCTAAATATAAATTTAACTCTAGACATTATGCTTCTATATTTTTAAACTAAATAAATAATTAATTTCCTAAATTCTTTATTCTTATGAATCTTAATTTTTATATCTCTTAAATTAAAAAAAATCATCATTAAAATGTTTTTAGATATAATTGATTATTGTTAGCTTAATAAAAAATTTTATATTATGTTTCTTTAAGACGTTAGACTCTTCATTCCTTGGATTATATTACTCAAATTATATTCATATTTTTAATAAAAAATTTATAAAGCAACTGAAATCAACATTCTTCAATTTAGATGGCATTTTATGCGAATAATGATACCTTTTAAAATTAACTATTTCATATTTAAATCATTTTTTGTTTTTATCTTTATAAGAGATTGCAATCCATTTAACTAAAGCAAATAATTTTATTTTAATATAGTTTCCTTATTTATTATAATTTTCTATTTGCTTTTATTTATATAGATGTACAATATTAGGTTTAACTTATATAGAATTACTTTTAGCTAATAATTATGGGTTTTTGACTCAAATGCAATTGAGATTTACTTAAAATTTATCATCATTTTCGACTCTAAATTAATGTAGATTGAAATACTATCAATACGTTTAAAAAAATTATAAAGAAAACTTTTAACTCTTTATTCCTTTAAAAAACCTTTGAAAAGCTTAACATTTGGATTCAGATTATTTTAATAATGCAATTAAATTTATCAAACTAAAACTTAAAATGATTTCCTTGAAAATTTGAATTAATGTTTAAATAAATTTTGCTTATAAATATAATTGATTTATAATATTATTTTATTTCTAAAAATATACTTAAAGCTTCTTATTTTTACTAAAATTTATAATTTTTTTCATTTTATTAAGTTAAATTTTTAGTGAAGAAAAATTTATTAGCAAATGTAAATACATTATATAAAAAATAATGTTTAGAATATTATAAATTAAAACTTTTTCTAAAGCTTATAAATTAAAATTAAAAGAGACTCAAAGAATTATATTTTTTTGCTCTTTTATTTTTCCTAATTTATATTTAAAAAGATAACAGTATTTAGATCTGGATTTTTCGTGGATAATAAAAAATAGAAGTTAACAGCATCATAGAGAACTAAGAAAAGTAAACCTAAAAGGTCACGATCAAATTGAGATTCCCACTTCTGAAGAAAAACCTAGAAATAGGCTAAAAAATTTATGTATTACGAAGATCGAATTTCATCACAGAGCAGTAAATAAATTATGATTAACTGTTAAAAATGATCCTTCATTTAGGAAGAGTCCAAAAGTTGAAGAAAAACATAAAGAAAATAATGGGAAAATTTGAAATAGCAGAGGAAACTGAGTCAATATTCATGGTTTGAAATAAACCTTTACATCTTTATGAAATAGTTCACAAAGCCAGAAAAGCTAAACATAAAACTAACGGTAGAAACAGAAAGAAATCGATTATAAGACAGTAAAAAATAAAAAAATAGTAAAAATCGCAACATTTAATGAACTAAGAGAATAAGGAAAGGAAAAGGGCAATCAAAGGAAAAAAACTCAAGATATAAAAAAACGAGAAGTAAAAAAATGTTATTACTGTGACTCTCAAACATATCTGTGGAAAAGTCTCTAAAAATTTCTCTATTTCAAAAAAGTACTGAAATTTCTAGAATAAATAAGAGAACGAAAGGAAGAGAAAGTATTATAAAACAAAAGGAGAAAGAGATAGATTATATTACAGACTGATTAAAGAAAGAACTATTTTGAACTTTCCTTTAAAAAGTAATCACTATAATTTTAATTAATTAACTCACCAAAATTTTTAGAATGAAACAAGCTCATAGTCACAAAAGCGTTCTTCATAAATTTAAAACCAGACATCCAAGAGAGCAGAAATTAGCAACTATAAAAAGTTGTAAAATATTCTAAATAAAAAATAAAAGAAGCTATCATTTTAAAAAGCCAACGAAGATAAAAGCTAAATTATAAAAAAATAAATAAGTTGAAGGTTTTTAATAGTCAAAATATTGACTTATATTATATTTCTAGTGATATTTGCTTGGTTAAAGATAGTTCTTGACAATTATTTTTGACCATCTAACAATTTACCTTTTAAAATAAATATTTATATATTAATTTTTTATTTAAGTATTTTATTTTGATTCTGCTCTTAGCTTTTTAAATTGGTTTATATAATAACTCTTTAAAATTTACGAATTTTTATTTCCATACATTTAAAATGAAACTTTGAATAATAAATTTTTATTTAATTATTTCAGAAGTTTAAGTTAATTAATTAAAAAGCTATATCATTTAGAATATAAAGCAAAGTTATATAAAAACATCTATTAAAGAATGTCAGATCTTTCTTTGGGATATCAAATATTTTGGAACTTTAATTTATTTTTAGATTAAAATGCGAAAATAATTAAAAAATGTGAAATTTTTATCTATTAGTAAAAAATTTCCTTAGGTAGAAGTTAATAATTAAAATTATATAAAAATAAAATATCACACTAACAAAAATTTTTATTAATTATATAGAAAAACTTCGATTAATATATTATAAGTCTAGCATATTATGAAAGAAATAAGCTAAAACAGTAATTTTTTAAATCCCTTTTCTTTTTGAAAAAAATAATAAAATATTATAATCATTTTTTGCAAAAAATATTCGTTGTTTATTTATAATTCCGAAATTTAGATAATAGGCAAATTAATTTCATTTTTTGATTTTCATATTTATAGACTGCTTAATTTTGAAATGATTCTTGCTTCAAAAAGATTATAATGTGAATGTCATAAAATTTTTGAATCTGAATAAATTCATTTACAACAGTAGATTTAAAGATAAGTTTTACTTTTAAATTACAAGAGTGATTAAATAATCAAGCAGTTTTTAGATATTAGAAATTTTTATATGTGCAAATAGTTATTCAGCTGGTAAATTTCATATTTTAAATTCTAAAAATTTAAAATAAAAATTAGATATTATTAATGATTTTGCTTAATAAAGAATATAGCAATTTGAGAATGTTTTTATAAATCATAAAGAATAAAATATAAATATACATTATTTTTCTCTATATCATGAAAATATTTGCATAGATAATAAACTAAAAATAACAACAAATTTTTAATTTTTAAAAGGAAATCAAATAGTTTTTCTCTTCTTATGTCTTTAATTAAAATCTATTTTATCATAAATTTTAAATGTAATAATGAACATGATTATGATATAAAAATAAAATAGTGTATAAGTTATAAAAGATTTATAACTTTTTTGATTTAAAAAAATGCTATATCTGAATTTATCTTTAAAATATTATGCTTTTATATTTTTAAACTACATAAATAAATAAATAAATAAACATTATTATAGAGCGCGTAGCACCTTGCTGGAGAGCAGCTCTTTCAATATTAATATTTAATATCAAAAAAAGTGTTCTCAAAAACTTGATTTCATTCTATTCGTCCAAAGATTAATTTCATCTTTATCCAAATGGGGAATCTTCTTATTAAAAATTTTTCTTAAATATTGAGTCAAATGCTTCAGTCTTCTTGAATAAGGTCCAAATAAGAATTAGTTATTAAGTCATTAAGCCCCGTCAGTCAAACTTTCATGCTGCTAGAGAGAACCCTCGGGGTAAGCTAGGCACGCCTCAACTGAGCTTACCCACCCTTCCTCGTGGTGATATCTAGTGCGAGTCTACTCGCAATGCAGTATACACTGTACCAGATTACCTACTAGTTTTTCTGACGCGCCAACATCCATTTATAATAATCTATTCTTTATATTTTTTTCTTATAAGCCTCAATTTTATATTTCCTAAATTTTAAGAATAAATATAATACTTAAAGCATTTTTAGATATAATTGCTTATTGTTAGATTAGTAAAATTTTGAATATATCTCTTAAGTTGTTTGAATCTTCATTCCTCATATTATATTTCTAAAGTGAGTGTTCCAATTTGAATGAAAAAGATAATAAATAATTAAAAATCAACATTCTTTAAATTTTGATGATATTTTATGAAGAATGATACTTTTTGAAAGTAGGTATTTATATTTTTAATCATTTTTTCTTTTATCTTTATTAAAAGGAAAATTATTCATTTAATTAAAGTGAACAATTTTAATCTAATATAGTGTTCTTATTTTTTAATCATTTTTCTATTATTTTGAATAATTTATTAAAAAGGTTAATAAATTATTAAAAAGCCGTGATCATAATTTAAATTTGGTGGCTTCAGGAGTAGTGCTTCGTCTACAACTAGATGGTCACTAGCATGAAAGTAGTATCCTGATTTAAAATCAAATTGAATTATCCATTTACCATCGGTAGGGGCTTGATGCAGGCAGTCCATAGAGATGGAACTCCCTGATTGCAGATATCAAAATATCAATTGCCTATCTCTTCACATGCCACTAATTTTTAGTACTTAAGATCATATATTAGGAGTTATGGCTGACAAGGTGCTGAGATTTTGATCAAAATAGATCAAACAATTTTAGTTTAATAAATAAAAAGCTGTGATGAGAATGATATATACTAAAATATTTTCTTGGATTTATAGATAAAAAGTTAAAAGAGATGAAAATATTAGCTCTTTAATATATTCCAATTTTTTAGCTTGATTTGATAAAACATAAAAGAGATAATTTTTTATATTATAAAATATTATCGATAACTAAATTAGTTAAACTTAATCTCAATTTTTAATTAAGTTATTGAATTAAATTAGCAATATTATAACACTTTTGCTATATCTTAATTTTTTTACTTATAAAGGTATAATTAAGATTTTTTAAGTAAAAACTTTAGTAATTAAAATTTATTCTACTTAGATTACTTTCGAAATTTGACATAAATAAATTAACTTGACGTCCAAGTTAATTGGTTTGTAGTTAATTAATTATTATTGATAATTAAGGTTTCTCATTAATCTTGTAGTCTTAGTATAGCCATCAAATGAGACAAATATGCTTCTCCAAATGGAGATTTCTTATTCAAAACTGATTTCATGTCTTGTTGTAAATGTACAGTCTTCTAAAATAAACTCCTTAAATAAATTAAAAGTTGAAACTCGTCAGTAAAACCTACATATCGCTATTGAGAACCCTTGTACAAATTAGGCTAGTCTCTTCCAAGCTTGTTCATCCTTTTCCGTGGTGGTATCTAGTGAGAGATTATTCATAATACAGTATACACTGCACCAAATTACCTACGAATTTCTTCTGATTGTGTCATCATCTATATTTAATATAATAAAGATAAATAATATAAATATAAGTTTTCTAAAGCTTCTATGATAATTGAAAATAAAAAAATCAATATATAAATAAATTTGATTATAGAGCGCGTAGAACTCTTATTGGTGCGCAGCTCTTTAAATTAATTTATTTAATGTCGAAAAATAAATTTTTATGGGTCTCTCTATCCTTGTTTTCTCTTCCTGTAGTACGTCCCTTTAATTTTTCCTTCCAAAACATAGGATGCAATATGCGATTACGGGTACATTTCTCCGACCTATGATGAAGAAGGTTTTCTCCTGGGATTCAGAGTTCTCCAGTTTGTCGCATCTTTCTTCTCTTGTTATTTGTTTCTCTTTCTCCGATTTATCCTCCATCCGCGCTCATTTTTTAGTTGCCTTGCTGGACCTCCAAGCAGCATCCGAAGGAAAGGGCTTTCCTGCTTATATATATATATATAATTTTGGTATAAATTTTTAACTTATAAATTTATTGAAGCTAAAGTGTGTTTTTAAATTTAGAGAAGTTGGAAATGATCGATAAAATTGTTTAGTCAAATAATTTAAAATTAAATTATATTTTATCTTTTTTAATTATTTTGTTTTTTATTAAAAGAAATAGAATATTTTGCTTTTGGATAAAAATGAATGAATATATTTTATTTAATGATTTAATATTTATATAACTTAAATGTCTTAAATAAATAAAATATTATAGCATAACATAACATAATTTTTTAAAGTAACTTCACCTTTATTTGGTTAATCACAAAATTAGAGTTTGTATAAGTTTTTTATTATCAGAAATCTTCTTCTTCGTAGTAAACTTGTATTATTTCTCGCTTTTCCTTGTTTCCACTGAGATTTGCCTTCATAAGCTTTCCTGCATAAAATCCGTATTGTCTTTTGTTCCATTCTCTTGCTTTAATTAGTATTCAAGATATTGCTTGAATGATTTATTGTTCTTTTCTTCTATATAATTTTGCTTCTTTTTTGCAGTATATTATAGATATTTTTTTAATTTCTTTCGTTCTACTGTTTTTCTTTTTTTCTAAAAATTCCAACAGTTTCTTACCTTGTGACCTTGCTTCTTGCAGTACCAGCACCTTTATTAGCTGTCTTCTTTATGTATAAATTAATGCTTAATTTATTTCTTCTCTCTCTGTCTCTACATACATGGGATCATAATTTATCTTATTTTGCATTTTCTCATTTTTTTCATAATTTATTCTTTGTAATTTTTATTCAATCTGGTGGATTAATGAGTATATTTGCCGATCAGAAGGTCTACTTACGATATCTTATTTTAATCTATTGTTTTTCTATTTTAGTTAATCAATTTGAAAAAATTAGAACACAGACTTTGTTTAAAAGTTCTTAGACTTCCTGCAAGGTTTAAGATTTTCGTTTTGTAGATGTTAAAGATCAATTTATATTTCTTATTATAATTTATTAGTCTAGTTTGGAGATTTTTATTTTTAAGTGCCATTCTTTTATAATATTTATTATTTAAAAAAAAGTATATTTAACATTTTATCTAATTAATCTTTGAAAATAATCAACTTAACTTAAACTTAGACATATTTAGCATTTTATAAAATTAATAAATAATTAACTACAAAGCTTTATTCTTCATTTAAATCAAAAAAAATACTAAAATATAAACAGCAAATTTTATCTAAAAAATTTTCTTTAAAATAGAAAAAATTATTAAATTAATTGTAAATTGTAAATAAATTAATTTTAAAATAAATTTCATTGAATATAAAGATATTTAATTATTTAATCATATTTTACCTCTTAATCAATTAAGCAATCTAAATATATTTAAAGCTTTTTTACATTCTAAAAATCAAATAAATATAAATAAGCTATTATTTTTCTAATTTACTAGAAAATTTAAAATATCTTTAAATTAATGTAAGGAGTAAATTGTAATATTCTTAAGATTTATTATTGTATCTAAATAAAGTTAATTTTGCTCAATTAATTTATTTTCTTTAATTAAAGTTTAAATTATTAATCATCAGTTTAATTTTGGTCTTAAACTTTTCACTCTTTATTTTTATATAAAATAAGAAAATTTTACATAATATATTAGAGATATAAACTCTACTTCCTATGATTATGGAATATTATTACTCTCACTTTTAGCTTATTCTTGAATAAATTCATATACATTTTTCTAGTCAATTAAGATTTTTTAACTTGTACCTTTATTTGTTAAATATGAAAATACATTCTTATTATTAGTTATATTTCTTTTTATTATAAGCTTTCACTCAATGCAAATATCATTTTAATTTATCAATATCATAAATAGAAATAATATTTATTCATAAAACATTTAAAGTTAAAGTTAAAGTTAAAAAGCTTTGTTAAAGCCTTAGTAATCAGCCATCTGACCTATTATATCAGCTTGTCTCCATTAGTTTGTCTTGAATTTCTACTAGGCTTAGTTAGGCGGTGTAGCACTTCATTAGCGCACCATCCTTTAATATTCTGAATAGTCTTCATCTTGCATGTAGCGTTTCTAATTATTTCTCCAAGGATTAAGATTTGAATTAAAGAATTTTTTCTATAAATTTTTCCGCTTTATGTTGGATATATCCTAAATAGTTTTCTAAAAATATCTTATTTATTCTTTCTTTAAATTTCGCTTATTTAGTAGCAGTATTTTCATTGGTGTTATTTATTGCACACGTAGCATTTTATTCTTCTTTTAAACTATTATTCCTGTAACACTTATTTAATTTAAATTTACTACTTATTTTAAATAAACTTTACTGTTTATTTTAATTTGAGGCTTCATTTTCTATTTCCATAGGATCTGATTAATTCTGCTAAAACGAAAATGGCGTTACCTGAATTTATTATTAAATTTAAAGAATTCTTTGTTCCAGTTTGTTTTCTATTTCTTATGATTATTAATATTGTTTCTCAAGTAAAGACGTTATTAGTTTTTCTAATTTTTCTACTTTATCAGTGAGGTATCTATTTTTAAGCATAAACTCTTTTAATGACTTAGATAATATTTCTATTTGAGTTTGTGTCGGAAGATTTTTTAGTTCTGGATTTCCAAGTGGTTAATGTTCGTCATATCAATCATATTTCTCACTTTCACTCATTGTAATTATTTCATTTTTTTATTTTTTAGAGAATTTTCCTGTTTAAATGTTTTGTTCAAAGTTCTGTTATTTCTTAGAAGCCATTTTATATATATATATAAAATAAAAGGAAATATTTATAAATAATAATCAAGTTCTAAGACTAAAGCTACTTTTTATTATTATTTTTATAAATATTTACTGTAGAGTATTTATTGGAGGCTTAAGTATTATTTTAAGTAGCGGGGTAGCGCAGTGGAAGCGCGCTGGGCCCATAACCCAGAGGTCGGTAGATCGAAACTACTCCTCGCTATTTTGTTTCTCTTTAATATTAAAATGATAGATTCAATATTAGTATAAATCTAATTTTATCATCTTCAAGTTTAAATAGTTTGCGAAAATCTTTTTTACTTCTAAAAATATTTATTAATATCCAAATTAGCTATATAAATAAAACTTTCTTTCAAATTAGCAAGCTTATATCTTCTCTTAATAAAATACTTAGGTTAGCTAATTTTTTCTTAAAACAATTTATATGTATGTAAAAATCTAAACAACTTAAGCTAAATAAAACTAAATTTGAAGCTTGAATTAGCAATTTTTTCAATAAAAGAATTTTGTGTTAAAATCGCGTTATTAATTAATGTGAGTTAGTATAAAAAAATATTAAATAAAATGAAATCCCTAACATTTTTAAAAATAACTAAAGCAAATTTCTTAAAATATAAATAAATTCTTAAATATTATATTTAAGTTTCTTATATTTAAATAATTTTATCTTATCAATTCAAAAAATGCTATTATTTTTCTATAAAACTATTAATTTTTTTCTATTTTAATAACATTTGCTTGATAATTAACCCATGGGACCCTATTTTAATTATAAATTAAATTTTCTTTCATAATTATCTTTATAAATTAAAGAAGCTATCAACGCTAATGCAAATGATTAAATTAATCATTAAAAAATTAGAATTTATAAAAATAAATAAAATAATTCCTTTATAATTTATTTATTAGTATCTTTAAAATATTACAGTACTAAAATTTAATAATAATATTAGCTTACTTTAATAAAAAGTTAATTATGAAGATTCTGACTTAAATCATATATTTCATTTATTTAAGTTTATAAATATTGCTCACTGATCTCACTTTACTTCTTTCCTTTTTACATCTTACTATAGATTCTCAACATATTTTTGTTCCTCCTACGCTTCTAATTATCTTTGAGAACATTTTCAAATAGTAATTTTCTTTTGCTTTGTTAATCCCTGTGAATAATTTTGATTTGTAGGTTTATCCTGATTTTTGTTTATAAATAAGTTTTTAGCTCAAGTATTTTTGCTTTAAATTATTTAGCTTTCCAGGAAATTTATCAGAAATATTACTAAATATGTCCTAATATTAGACACATTCAAAAAATGATAAATGTTTTTTTTCCTCCACATATACAGAGATAACTTTTCACAGGATAATAACATAAAGATAAGTCATATTGAAAACTATAAGAATAATCTAATAACTTTAAGATTGAGATAATTTCTTGCCTATATTCCTTATTAAGTTTAGTATAATGTATTTCTGGAAATTTCTAAAGTTTTTCTACTTAATATTTGTGCAGTAGACATGTCTATATAGCATAAATTTACTTCTAGAAAAAAAAGGCAAGATTAAATTTGTAGTTTTAAGAATTGGCCTTTAAATCCTCTAATACTTTGGTTAACCTCTTCTTAAACTAAAGGATGGCGTCTTCATTAGTCTGCTATCCTTATCTACTTCTCCATCTTTTGTTATTAGTTGTTTCATTTTGTTTTGAGTTTCTGTATTTCTTCCTGTATATCTTTCCGGATCTTACAGGTCATATATTAAATCACTCTTTTGCTTTAGAAAATTCTTTTCATCAAATTTTTTTATTTTCCTTATATATATGATATCTTTACCAGCACCTTTCCGTTTAATGCGATTTTTTACAAATTTTGCATCTTGGTCTTCTTAGTTGTTGACTTTCCTATTTACGAATTGTAGATCAGTATTAGATTCAATGTCCATCGGTATGGATTATGCTTATATCATAAATTTTTAATTAAATTCTAATTGTTATGTTTGCTATTCTTAAAGTTATTTTATTTGTTAATGGAAAATCTAGAGATCTGATTAAAAAAATTAAGGAATCCATGAAAATGTTAGGTAATTTGATTCAGTTTGTCACTCATTTATTATTAGATTGAATTTATGGTTTGCTCTACTACTGAGAAATCATAATCTATTCTATGCTACAATTCATTTAAAGTGGTCTCTATTTATTCTATTTTTTATCAATTTTACTTTAGTTCCTACTGTAAGCTAGATATTCTATATTGAATTGATTATTCAAATGCTTATTTTTATTATTTTTCTTAATCTTAATTCGATGACTATTCAGTTAAATTATACTATTCTTCCTGTTTTTTATGAAAGTATTAATAGAGGTTTATTATTTCTTAGGTGCCATTTTATCGTATATCTAATAAAATTAGTTTCTTATTTTTTTCTTCTATATAGTTCTCAATAGAAAGTTATTTAGAAATAATTATTTGGTCTTTTTCATTCTTTATTACATAAAAATAAAGAATCTTTTTATTTACTAAAAGTATAAAAATCTTTATTTCCAGATACATTCAAAGAGTTTTTGTCTCAAATTCTGGATAATTCATAGCTTCTTTACATGTTTTAAAGTAAAAACGAAAAAAAATGCACCATAATACCTTCAAATGAATGTCAGTTAAAGTCTATGTAACAGGAATCATCAAAAACAGATATAAGTAACTTTAAAGTTTTCTTGTCATTGTACCATGCTTTTGCTTATTTTTCTTTCACATTATATGCTTCTCATTAAAGCTTAAGACATATGCTCACTTCCATATTCAGCCTTAGGTAAAGTAAACATGCAACAAAGCATTAAAATGTCAGGAAACAACGCTTTTATAACGTCTTAGAATATAATTACATTTCTTCATTGAATCCAAATAGCTTTGAGTTCTCTGCTAACAGTGATAAATCAAATGCCTTTTTCATATAAACCGACTACAATTTATGTCACCCAATTCCTCTAATCGATCTATTAGCTCTTCTATTTTCAAATTTAATTCTAAATTTTTTAGCTCTTATTTTTTTAAGAAATTGGATAATTTCACACTTACTAATGTTTATTTACCAAAAAATCCATTGGAAAACTATGTTGTATTAATCAATCAAGTACTACATCCTCTAAGCAGAGCAGGAAAGAAATATTAAGTCTTCTGATCAATCCCTGCATACAAAGTTCATGCTATGCAAATTGATTCCTAGTTGAATGTTTCTTTCCTTCAAATCCTTTTTACCATATCATAATAAAAAAGTGAAAGAAAGGGTCATGAGAACTCCCTTACATAACTCTATTGCTAAAAGAATTCTGTGAATCGTTTATCTGCAATGAGAAAAGAAGAATTCCAATTTTTATACGATGACTCAAGTACTAGAATCAATCCAAGAGAAAATTTTAATTTCCTAAAATGTTAAAAAAAATATTTTGCTCTCAATACTGTCAAAAATCTTCTACACATCATTAAGAATGACAAATATCTTTTTTATTTTTTTCCATCAGCTTAATATAGATAAATTATCTTCTACATTACTCAGATTTAATATGCCGATCGTTTTTTTTTAATCCCATTTGGACTTGATAAAGGAGTTTAATTCCTGTAAAATTTTTAATAGTCTTCTATGTTAAGGCCTTGTTGTAAATTTTAAGTCTCGAATTTATGAGTAAAATAGTTTTCAATTTTTCCATTCGCTTTTGCTACGTTTTTGAAATATATAATAATGATAAAGTTATTTAATTCTTCTGAAACTCTTTAGATTCTTAACATATTATAAAAAACAGAAAATCATTTAATGTATCTCTTCTCCAGCATACTTAATTAGCTCATATTTCACTCCATCTAGTCCTAATAAATACCCAGTTTGATTATGATAAATAATATTTTAAATTTATTTAAATGTAAAAAATTCGAAATTTGTAAGTGAGAAGGCGGATAATAGTTGTGCTAAGTATCTTTATAAATAAGATAAATTTATCGTTTACTAAACCAATCTTTTTTAGGTAACATTTCAATGCTCGTTTAGTATATAATATTCATTTTTAAAATGAATTCTGGTTTCTAGTCGACCGACTAAGTAATCCAGTGCAGTCATGTCTGCAATAGATGCCACCACAAACAAGTAAAGACGGGTCCATTGTGTGATAAGCCTTACTTGTTTGAGGGTTCTCTCTATCGATACGAGAGGTCGACTAGAGGGAACCGAAATCCAGATCTCGGAGTTATCCTGATTTTACATGTCGCTATTCTGATCAGGAATTTAGAAAAAATCAAAGACATGACTGAAATCACAAATAAATATTATTTAAAAGAATTTAACCTAATTGGGTCATTCGATACAAATATTGGAATGCTCTCTAACTCCTATTAACTCCAATCTTTGGAAGAATTACAAGAATTTAAAGAGTGAAGGCAATCAATTTTGATTATAAAAACGGAGAGAAGAAGAAAATAATCAAAGAGACCAGATGAAGCTAAAAACATTTCTAGCCTATTATTAATAATTTAATTTGGTTTCTTTATTTTTTCGTGGTGAACCAAACAATGGTGGTACCACGCTAATTTAACTAATTAATATAGTTTTCTAAATTATCAGCAAAGAAATTACGAAGTTTATCGTTAAAATTTATTTAATTCCTCATTTAGAAAAAAAAATTTCTTTTAATAAGACATCGATCTCTAATTTCTGTTGATTTTGAAATTTTTTTTCGCTTGTGGCTTTTTCTAGTTTTAATAAAAAAATGTATGTGTTTTTGAGTTTTCTGACTGCAGAATATGAAGAGTTTTATTTGTCTAAATCAAATTAATATAGTTATATTAATCAAATTATTTATTTAAACTTAATTAATAAGTTAAAAATATTAAAAAATTGCTATAATTGAAAGAAAAAGGTTAAAAGTTTTAAATTTTCTAAGTAAAGTTATAAAATTAGGATATCTAAATTTAAATTGACTTTGAATTTTATTATATTATACATTTTTAAATGGGGTGGAAAGCCCTTTCCTTCGGATTCTGCTTGGAGGCCCAGCAAGGCAACAAAAAAATGAGCGCGGACGGAGGATAAATCGGAGAAAGAGAAACAAATAACAAGAGAAGAAAGATGCGATAAACTGGAGAACTCTGAATGCCAGGAGAAAACCTTCTTCATCATAGGTCGGAGAAATGTACCCGTAATCGCATATTACATCCTATGTTTTGGAAGGAAAAATTAAAGGGACGTACTACAGGAAGAAAATACAAGAATAGAAAGACCCATAAAATTTTATTTTTCGACATTAAATAAATTAATTTAAAGAGCTGCGCACCAACGAGAGTGCTACGCGCTCTATAATCCAATTTATTTATTTATTTATTATATATATTTTTTAAAACCGCCATAGTTGTTCGAAGGTGAACAACAAGGTCATCTTCATCAGAGGTTGGGGAAGTTAAGTATCCATAATCGACTTTATGTCTTCCTCTGCTTTGGTTTGGCCTCGAGACATAAGATTCTTAGACCTTCGACACTGGATTGGCTTGGCTTAGTTTAGCTTAGTTTAGTTTTAATTCTGGAGCGAAAAAAAAAAATATTGCGAGCTTCATCAGAGGTGGGGATTTTAAGTACCCATAATTGACACATGTCGTCCTCTGCTTTGGTGATGCAATGAGACGCAACCCTGCCATGTCCTTGAATCTCCAGCAAGTATTAAAGATACGAGTATTCTTAAATTATATCAGTATTGAACATTTTTATCAGTACTGAATAATTATACCAGTATTGAACAAGGTTTATCAGTATCTGATAATTTTATCAGTAAGAAACATTCTTGTCAGTATGAAACATTTTTTTTTTGAGCTGCGCACCAACGAGAGTGCTACGCGCTCTATAATAAAATTTATTTATTTATACTAAATTTAATATTTAACTTAAATTTATATATAAATAGATAATCATCTTATAGATAAACTTTAGTAAATAAATAAAATGATGCAGGAGCATCTATTAATTCAATTAAAGCTTTATTTTTTTAATTATCTGGGAATCCGGGAGTTTATCAAAATAGGTTTCATATGAAAACTTGGATTAGGAAAAGTAAGGCAGGAGATTTTGATAATCTTCTTGATTCAAAAATATTAATTTTTTTCTAATAATTAGACATTCTCCTATTTTAAAATCTTTTTCAGCAATCTCCAAAAAAAATAAACATAATAGAATCAGCACTGGAGGATTTTTTTGAGATTTCACTAAATTAAAAAAAATAATTGTCATTAATATCAGATGATGTTTAATAATAGAAATTAAGAACTTATTCTTAGAGTAAAGTATAAGAATTTTAAATGAAATTTTAAAGATTCTGACATCGTACAAATATTGATAAATTAAGTTCTTTATTTTGCAATTCTGGAGAATCATATTCATAAGACGACTATGTTTCTCCTTTTGAATATAAATTTTTAAAATGAGAACTAGAAAGTTTTAACGTATTAAATCAATATTTACTCTAATTGAAAAATTTAGATGCGATTAAAGTTATTAAAATATTTATATATTTGGCAGATATAATTTAAATTATAACGAGCATGGTAAAATCTAAAATTATGATATTTTAAGAAATAATTTATTTTTAAATTAATAGACAATCATTGAAAATAGTATGTTTCTGCTGTTTTTGTACCTAAATTATTTTCTTATTTGATATGTGTAAATCATGTGAAATGAAAAGTAAGTTGTTTGACTTTAAATAGGTTATTGAATTGAATGAAATATTTTCTGGTAAATCATATTTCATTTTTATGAATATACTTAATCAATGCAAATTGATATTTATATTTTTAAAAATAATTGAAATAAGATTTATTTAAACAAGAATAATTGAGTAAACATTTCTGAGGAAATTAAATAATAAAATATATAGCCAATTTACTTTTGAGACTTAGATTTTCATAAATTGCTATTTTAGTTTTTTTGCAAATAATTAAAATTATTCTTAATTAATTAAAAGAATTATAGATATTATATAAAATACAGAAAAAAATTATTAATAAATGATTTATATGTATAAAAGCTATAAAGGTAAATAATTATTATTGCATAGTAATTATATTTTACATTTATTTTTATAAAGTGTATGATATTAGGATTTAATATACTTTTATTATTTAGAAAAAGTTTAAAATAGCTAAATAATTTAATTTGAAGGCATTTAGTAGCGTATTATAGCAAAATAAAAAACATAGTCCTTATTATGATTATTTTTTATATAAATTAATTAAAAAAATTATCAATTGCTTTGAAGAAATAGGTAACTTAATACATTTAAAAAATTATGTTATTTTATAAAATTTTAATAGCTATTATCTTTTTTAATTATTTAGATTGAAAAAATAATGAAGATTTGAAGAGTGAAAGTGCTATATTATTTATTTTAATTATATCAGATATATTGATTATTATTTTTAACTATTGAATGTTTTTTAGATTTATATTATCTACTTTAAACTTATGTAAAGTTAGAATTCCTTCAATTTTGGAGAAGAAAATGTAAGCTTTTATAAAATTGTTTTTATGATAATTTCAAAATTTTAGGATAAAATTTTAATTTTTAGTTAAGTAATGAGTATTCCTTTTTAATAATATCTGAAATATTTTAAAAAATATAATTACTCTTTTCCTCGAAATGCACAAGAGAATTATTCTTAGATATTCATAATTTAAATTAGAAGAAAAATACTAATTCAAATCTATTTAAATTAAAAAAATGAAGCAAAGCTAAATTATACAATTTACAACCGTATGTTCATAGTAAGCTTAAAGCTTTAATTTTTTTCCATTATATATTAATTATATTAGCAAAAGCATATAAGGTAAATTAAGAAATAAACATCTTTTAGTTTTCTATTGCAAAACATCAACATTCTATCTATTATTTTAATTAAAGTTTGAGCCAACCAAGTTTATTTGTATAAGTTATGTTTCTTTTATATTTTTTGTAGAATTTATTTTAGTTCCTTAAGATTTAGTTATTCCTAAAATAGGTATATAATCCCACTTAGCACTTAATTTACTCTCAAATTAGTATATAGATAAAATTTATCTGTAAGTATCAGTTATGTGAATAAAAATTAATAAATAATAATGTAATAAGCATTTGAAGCTACTATCATTCTACTATTTCCCCTAGCAATTAAAAATAATATTTGAGAATTTCTATTATTACTAAAAATTATAAATTTTATAATTGCAACAATTAGATGAAAACCTCTATTTCCTTTACATAGATAGATTGTCCTTAATTAAGATTAATAACATTCGCAAGAATTATAAAATAACAAGCTACTAACATTTATAGATATTAAAACTATTATATGATGATAATTTCTATCCAAAGGGTTTATTCATATCATATAATAAAAAAGTATCTTAATTCCAAAATATATTTCAGTATAACTTTTAAAAATATTTCTACTACAATAAATAAATTTATGCTTACATAAACTTAATAATAATCCTAAAATTCATTAAATTTTATTCAACTTTCCATCTCTTTCTATAATTTTCCTTAAATATTAATAGGAATTTTTCTTTGCTATAAAAACTTAAGATATTATAAACACGTCACTAGATTCATAAAAGAAGGCTAAAATTAAATTCTAAAATACAAGCATAATATACTTAAATCAACAATTTAAGCAACTCCACAAAAAACCTTTGCAATTAATAATTTTAACTATAAAGTTTTAAATAAAACTCTATAAAATAAGTATTAAATAGAATATAATGATATTAATACAATTTAGTTATTAACTTAAATAAGCTATTCAAAGTTTATTTCTTAAATATATAAAAATTATAAAAGTATTAGTTTATAAAATAACTAATTTATATCAAATATTAGATATAGGATTTAGTTTATTTATGTAGAATTATTTTCATAAAAGGTAGCTTATAGAACATACAAACTAATGCTTATATTTTTAATTATTTTAAAATTAATTAATTTAAATAAAGTTATTAGCAAAGAGATACTTATGTAGTTAAAAATTAAGCTAAATATTCATATTTAGTTATATATAATTATAGCTATTATATTAAGAAAATAAATAAAATTAACTTATTACTTAAACAAGTTTATGCATATAATTTATTTAGTTATACATAAAAATGAGAAATATTTTCTCTTTATTTATCTACTTAATCAGAATAAGTTCAACATAAAATAATTTAAAATATATTTAAGAATAACATTTTTTCAATTAACTAGCATAGAGCCAATTTAAATTTCTGTGAAATTAAATGTCTAAATGAATCATAAAATCAGCATGGTTTTAAAAAACACCTATTTATTTAGTTTTAGGGAATTTAAATACCAGTAAATTTGCTATATCTAAAACTTATATTAAACTAAATGGTAAGCTATTTAAGCTCATTTATACAGATAAATATAAATAAAAATGGAAATGATTGAAGAAGAGTAGGTATTTAAAGAAATTAAGTAGGAAAGAATAAATAAAGAGCTTTCAGATAAATATAAGTTCATTAAATCGCCTGGATGTAAATATGAAATGTAAAGCATCTCATAGCTTAACTTATAAAGAGTTATAGATTTTTCGAGTGAAGCCCAATCAACGCTTAATAGTGATGTTAGAGAATCTTCGAGTTCTTCTTATTTAGAAGATAAAAAAAATTAATTATTCAAAAAATACTCCAGCAGAACAACTAAAAAGATGTGCTATAAAATTTCGACCAACTTTAAAAATTTAATAAGCAAGGCAGAAAGTTTGAAAAATTAGATAAAAGCTGATAAAATTTCATTTAATAAGCCTAGAAGTTAAGAATAAATTGATAATAGGTTAGTTAGAGAGGGAACTATTTCTAGCTCAACTTTAAAAAGTAATTTCTATGAAAATCATGAATAAGTTCAGCAAAATTTTTAGAGTAGTACAGGCGCATAGTCACAAAAACATTCTTCGTTAATTTTTAGCCAGACATCCAGGAGAGATAGAATTAGCAACTATAGAAAGTTGCAAACTATTCTAAATAAAAAATAATTGGAATTGTCATTTTTAAAATCCAACGAAGATAAAAGCAATCCTATTAGAAATTAAATAAGGCTAAGGATATTAATAGTCAGAGTATTGACTTATTTAATATTTTTAGTGATATTTGTTTGTATAAAGATATGTCTAGACAATTTTTTTTGACAAAATAATTGGTTTAATTATACTTATCTTATATTTGGTAATTTTCATTTTTATCTTTTATTTTCAAGTATCTTTTCAAATTGATTTTGAATTATAACATTTCAAACTCTATAATATATTGCTATCTAACACTTTAAAGGGAACTTAAAATAAATAAATAATTTAAAATTTATTAATTAAAAGATGACTATTGTTTATAAATAATAAAAGGTTTGATGAAACTATTTAATTAATAAAGGGATGCTATATCTTGATTTGGGATATCAAATATTTGGACTATTAGTTTATTTTCAATTAAGTTGCAGAAATAATTTTAAATTTAGATTTTTACCAAAAAATAAAAAGTTTCCTTTAATAAAATTTACTAGACTAGTTTATTATGCAAATAATAATAATAAAAGAACTAGATAGATAAATAAGCAAAAATAAAAGAATATTTATAATCTTCTAATATTATAAGAATAATAAACCACAAAACTAATTTTTATTTTTAGTTTGTTTATCTTTTTAAAAATAATAAAAATATAAAAATTATTTTAAAGAGTAAGTTTCTTAATTTATTTTATTACTAAGTATTTAAATGAAAGACAATTTAATCCTATTTTATATTAATACATTTTTTTATTTTTATTAATTCATTATTCAAAATTATCATCGTTTGAATGCTATAAAATCTTATATATCTAAGAAAAACTAATTATAAAAGAAGATTTAAAAAAGCCTAGCTATTCAATCTAAAATCGTATTTAAATAACTAAGCAATCTGTTGGTTTTATTCTAACTCTTATGGATAGAAAAATTATTTGGTTTCTAAATTTCATAATATAAAATAAAAAATCCTGAATAAAATAAATGCATATAAAGAATTCACTCAAAATTAAAAAGTAAATGTTTAATCATTTTTTAAAAAGATTAAAAATCTATTGAATACTTATACATAACACTTAAAATATAAAATTAATTTAATTTAAATATTATTTCTTTTTATCATAAAAGCATTTGGAAATATAATAAGTTAAAAAATCATATAGATAGTTTTAGGTTAAACCTTTTTAAAGAATATTAAATAATTTTTATCTTCTTATTATTGTCTAAATATTATTAAAACTTAAATAATAATTTAATTTTATAAAAGAAGATTAATTAACAATAATAAGAATAAAATTTCTTAAAAGATTAATTAGTTTTTAATTTATTTTTTATGAAATGTCTGAATATAAATTTAATCTAATAGTTATAGAAATACATAGCTTGCTTCTTATTATATATATTTTTATTTTTCTTATAAATCTCAACATGTATATTTCTTAAATTCTAAGATTAGATAAATCGTACTAAAAATTATACCTTTTTTTAAGTTAAAAAATTAAAAAATTAAAAAATTAAAAGAGTATATTTCTTAATTGTAAATTTAAAATAAAAGTAATATAAAATCAACATTCTTTAAATTAGATAACTCTTTATGATAGAATTATATATTTTTAATCCTTTTTTATATATTATATAATATTTTACTTTTATTATTAATAAAAAATATTATTTTAATTAAAAAGGAATATAATTTATTATATTATGTTATTTATTATATAATTTACTATATTATATTCTTTATTTATTATTTTTACTATATTAATTAAAGCTAAGTAGAATTGTATTTAGTAATATTTATAATTTTTATGCTCAAATATAGATGAGCTTTACTAAATAATATGCTATCACAATACAACTATAATTAAAGTTAGTATCTTTAATGAATTTATTTATATAATTAAAATTTTATTAAAAGGTTAGTTTATATTTATTTTATATCTTTAATAATATTTCATAAAGTTAATATTTGAATACATTTTATTTAAATAATTAGAAAAGTAAATAATTTAAATTAATATCTTTGTAATTTTAATTAATGCTTTTAATAATTTTCTTTTATAAAAGTATTTGCTTATAATTTCATTTTATTACCTTATTAAATAACTTAGAAGCATTCCTAGCTTTTTTAATTTAGTTATTTAATTTATTTAAGTTTTATTTTTAAGGAAATTAAATTATTTTTAATAAAGGCAAATATAGTTAAAATGTAGTTAGAAAGCAGGTAATTGAAATATTAAAAGTATTTAAAGATAAAAAGGTTAAAATAGACTATACATTTAATTTTACAATAGTTTGACAAACTAATAAAAGAAACATATTTTAAAATCATAAAGTCTTACCAATAAAAATTACTTTCATTTAAAAAATATATAAAGTTTATTGAATAAAATAGTAAATATAACTTTTTCCATTTCTTAATCTTTAGATATAAAGGCATAACTAAGATTTTTTTATTAATGAAAAAAACTAAAAGAAAAATATAATTAATCTTAAATTATTTTAAATATTTATCTCATAAAATAAAGAAATTATTTATAATTTGAAAGTTTTAAGAGAGTTTAAAATTAAAAAATTAAAAAGATTAGCTTTACTATTATATGGTTATCTCTAAATTCTATTTTCTTTAATCTATTATAATCTAAAATCATTTTAAGATTATAAAGCTAGAAAAGATTAATGTGATTGCCTATTCAAGAAATTAGATTTAATTTTATTTATTTTTCTTTTTTTTTAGTAAAATGAAATATAATGCTTTGCTTAAAATAAAAATTCTAATATATTATTGAATATTTAATTAAAAAGCTTTGTTTTCATTTTATATAAATAAATAAATTTGATTATAGAGCGCGTAGCACTCTCATTGGTGCGCAACTCTTTAAAAAAAAATGTTTCATACTGACAAGAATGTTTGTTACTGATAAAATTATCAGATACTGATAAACCTTGTTCAATACTGATAAAAATGTTCAATACTGATATAATTTAAGAATACTCATAATCTTTTCTACTTGTTGGAGGTCCAAGGACATGGCAGGATTGTGTCTCATTGCATCACCAAAGCAGAGGACGACATATGTCAATTATGGGTAGTTAAATTCCCCACCTCTGATGAAGTTCGCAATATTATTTCTTTTTGTTCCAGAATTAAAAATAAACGAAACCAGTGCCGAAGGTCTAAGAATCTTATGTCTCGAGGCCAAACCAAAGCAGAGGAAGACATAAAGTCGATTATGGGTACTTAACTTCTCCAACCTCTGATGAAGATGACCTTGTTGTTCACTTTCGAACAACTAAGGCGGTTTTAAAAAATATATATAATAAAATATAAGTCATCAACATATATACGAACTTATATATTAGTTAAAATTTAATTACCGAAGAAGAAAAAATTAAAAATAATGAAAAAGATGAACTATAGACAAAAAATATACATCAAACTTTAATGCTATAAAGCAAATTTTATATTTTTAATTTAATAGATAAAAGATAATTTATAAATAGTCAAATTATTAAAATTCTTGTAAACTGTAAATAAATTATTTTTACGATAAATTTCATTAAATATCAATAAATTTTATAATTTAATAATATTTTAACTCTCAATCATTTAAATAGAATAGAAAATTTTTAATATATTTAAACTAAATTAACGTGAAGAGTAAATCGGTGTGAATATTCTTAATATTTAGCAATTGTATCTAAATAAAGTTAAATTTGCTCAATTAACTTATTTTCTTTAATTAAAATGTAAATTATTTATCATCATTTTAAGTTTTGTCATAATTATCTACTCTTTCTTTTTATATAAAATATGAATATTTTACATAATATATAATAGATATAAACTCTACTTCCTATATATTATGGAATATTATTACTCTCCCTTTTAGCTTATTCTTTCTTAAATTCATATACATCCTTCAAGTAAAATTAATATTTTATAACTTTTACCTTTAGTTGTTAAATATGAAAATGCATCTTATTAAGACTGAACTGAAAGTGAATAAAATGGTTAAGGCAATTTTGCTAAATAATTATTTAATTTATTTATATCTGTTTAATATTAATAAATTTCATCAAGCATTTAATTTATAGCTCCAAAACTATAAAATAAATTATTAAAAATTGAGCAACTATGAAAATTAGAACTAATAGGATGATATTAAAAGAATAAATTGCAAATAAAGAATTAAACTTTTTATTTATTTATATATCAGCTATTAGTTATATTTCTTTTTATTATAAACTATCTCTCCATGCAAATATCATTTTAATTCTAACTTTATTTTATTATTTAATTTCTTTGAATGAAGGCTAAATATTTTCTTGAAAAGTCTTCCTGTAACAAAAGGATTTTCTTCAATCTAAAATTATCTATTTCCAGAATGAAAACTTTAAATTAAATTCTTATGCAATTTTATCTTTTATTTCCGCATTCAAATCTAAAAATTTCTGGGAGTTTAGCATTTTTTAAAGTATTTATTAAAATATCAGATTGGCACATATTTCGTATTTTATTAATTGCAATACAAATTTTCCATTAACTTAGCTTTCTTTAAAATAAGCCTAATCTCTAAGAATTTTTCTTAGAAAGAATAGCTTTAAATACTAATTTTATATTAGCTCTTCATTTGTTTTATATATAACTTTTATAAATATTTGATAATTATAATTTAAATTAAGCTTTACTCGCAACTATAGAAATATTAATTTTATTATAGTTTCAACTAAAATAAAATAATTTTTTTTTCAAAGATTTGAAAATTTTAATTTACTTAAGCTGAAAATTTTCTTATTTTCTATTTATTAAGATAAAATTCCTTAATTTATAAAAAACTACTAAATACGATTATTTACATATAGCCATGAAACTTTAATATTCAATTTAATAACTAAAAAGTTTCTCCGTTTTTAGGGAATTTCACCATGTCAGGAGTACAGCGCTTCAATCTCCTCGCTGTTAATTAAAATGTTTGGGTCGATAGGAAGATTACGTGTTCCCATCCGCGGGTTTTTAAATTAGGTTTTCCGTCCTAAATTCCAGTCAAGTCTTGTATTTAGCTCTATCTTCTTCTTGTACATTCTTCCATTCTTTTACATTCTTCCATTCTTGTACATTCTTCCATTCTTGCTGCAAAAAATCTTGTTTAGTTTAATTTTTTCTATTCGCTTTGCTTATCAGAAATCCCGTTGTTTCTTTTGGAATTTCCGACAGTTCCGATAAAGATATTGTTGGCTTCCGCAGCAGAAGCATCTCTTCCTAATCGGGATTAGTCTCATCCGAGGTTAAGCTTAGTATTTGGCAACCATTGGGATCGATCCAGTATTCAGTTGTTCCATTCTTGATTCTTTAAGAAGTTGAATCTCCTATTCATATTTCATAACAAGATCCTTTAGCTTAGTTGTGTTCATATCCTAGTGATTTTTTATGTTGTAGAATGTATCCATTTAGCGCTCGTAGTTGCCTATACAAGACTCGTCCATTTAGTTCTTTTCTTCTAGCTTTATCATTAGTTTTTCGTTCAAATGCTTCAATTTTTAAACCTCTTCCTGGAGGCTTAGGACCACTTTTATGAGCTGCACCATGCTCATCTAGCCAGAAGGATTGAATTAAGAAACCTCCTGGTGAAGGGCAGACTTCATCTGCTTCCTTGGCTTCTCGCTTGAAGTTGGACTTTCCGAATGTTAGATTTTTTTAATTTCTTTATATTATTCCTGATTGCCCTAGGTTCCAGGATGTTAAGAAAAAAGCTGGGGTTAAAGTTAAGACGACTGCCGAGAATTGGTTTCTTGCTTCCTACCTTCCTTTTTAACTTAGTAAGAGGTGGTCATGAAGCCCTTATTGAAACCTTCCACCATTTTTTTTAACTTTAATATTAATAGACTTATAATATAATTATTTGATATTATTATACATAATTTATTTATCAAAATGTTTGACTATTTTCAACTTTAAGTATCATTAATTTATTAATTGATCTCATTATTATTAGCTATTTAATGATAAGTTATAATTCTCTATCTTAAATTTATATTTTATTAATTTATTAGCTTTTTTAGAAAATACTTTGCTTTAAGCTAAAAAGATTATATTTAAATATTAAAATACTTATAACTTAATTCTTAATAATCTTAATATGAAAGATTTTAGATTCTAATATACTCTCCTAGTTTTAATTTTATTAATATCCTTCTTAAATTTATAACTATTCATCCTTTATGAAACTAAAGCAATAAGCTATTGAACCTATTTTTATCTCAATTTAATTTAATTAAAATCAAATAATTATATACAAGTGAGATAAACATAAAGCTTAAATAAAAAATTTAAGTTTACTAAATTTGATTAAGATTTATTTTATCTCCTTTTAGAGAAGCAAAATTTGTAATTTAGCCATAATATAAATAGAAATAATATTTATTCATAAATCATTTAAATAAAAGGAAATATTTATAAATAATAATCAAGTTTTAAATCTAAAGTTACTTTTTATTATTATTTTTATAAATATTTACTGTAGAGTATTTATTGGAGGCTTAAGTATTATTTTAAGAACAAGCAAGACAGAACAGTGGATGGAGTACGAAAATTTAATTTTAGTCTCTGGAGCAATCTGGTGGAAGGTTAGAAATAAGTTGAAATACCTACAAGAAAGCCAAACACTTTTATTTATTTATAAATAAATAAATAAATAAATGAGATTATAGAGTGCGTAGCATCTCAATGGTGCGCAGCTCTTTAATAAAGATTTTTAAAGTTAAAAAAAAACTCCTTACTGAAGTCTTCCACAGAGCTAGCATTCCCTTAAGAGTTTTGTCTTCTATAGGGCTGTGATCTGAATGCTACCCTAAGAGACCTTAATATCTGGCATCTTTCGTCATTAATGCTACTTGATGCCTCTTCGATCTTTTCTTCTCTTCTCTTGGCTGGTTCTTCACCTATGGGGTACTTCCGGTACCAGAGTTTAAATCAGTTTCAGTTGGAGGATTGCTCCTCCCTATTTATTTATATAATAAATAAATAAATAAATAAATAAATAAATAATAAATAAATTTGATTATAGAGCTCGTAGCACTCTCGTTGGTGCGCAGCTCTTTAAAAAATGTTTCATACTGACAAGAATGTTTGTTACTGATAAAATTATCAGATACTGATAAACCTTGTTCAATACTGGTATAATTATTCAGTACTGATAAAAATGTTTTATACTGATATAATTTCAGAATACTCGTAATCTTTAATACTTGTTGGAGGTCCAAGGACATGGCAGGGTTGCGTCTCATTGCATCACCAAAGCAGAGGACGACATGTGTCAATTATGGGTACTTAAATTCCCCACCTCTGATGAAGCTCGCAATATTATTTCTTTTTCGTTCCAGAATTAAAAATAAACGAAACCAGTGCCGAAGGTCTAAGAATCTTATGTCTCGAGGCCAAACCAAAGCAGAGGAAGACATAAAGTCGATTATGGGTACTTAACTTCTCCAACCTCTGATGAAGATGTCCCTTGTTGTTCATCTTCGAACAACTATGGCGGTTTCTAAAAATATAATAACAGTCATTTTTAATAAATAAAAGAAAACTAGATCTACATTTAAAATGTTGAAACAAAATTGAAAATTTATAAAGAAAAATAAAAAATATTTAATTATTTATGCTAAAAATATTTTTATTTAAATATTTTCAACCTTTACCTTATATTGATTCATTTTAATGAAACTAGAATTAAATTATATTAAATATTTAAATTAAAATAAAATAGAAAGAAAATATATGAAAACAATGATTATTTCAACATTTATAAAAGAACAATACATAATTTTAATTCAGATTTAATTAGTCAAAATAGAAATAAAAATAACAATTTAAAAAAAATTCAGAAGAATTATATTTATGCAATATATTCTTTAAAAAACTTAAGCATGGTTATAAAAGTGATTAAATTAAAAAAAAAGAAATTTAAAATAGATTTATTATAAATGAAATTATTTATTAAATTAATTAATAAACTAAAATTATTATAAAAAGGGTTATAGTTAAAAGAAAAATATTTTAATTTTTTAATTTCTTTTTAGTTAAAGCTTTAAAATCACAATATCTCCATTTAAATTGGCTCTGAATTTTTTTAGTCCAAATTTAAGATTAATTTTAATTTATAAGTATAAAGCGATAGTCATTTTTTTAATTTAATAACAGTGAAAAATAAATTTATGCAGAAAGAGTCTAATAATTAAATTAAATAATGTTCGCCTTTCAGCTTAATACAATAATTTTTATGATATCACTCTCATTCTGAAACTCTTAGATCTTCATTATTGTTTTGATTTGATTTTTTTTAGTTTAGTTTCTCTTCTTCTTGTATCTTTGTTCATTCTAAAAATAATTATTTTAAGCCTTCTTTATTAAAATATTACTAATGGATTTATTTTTCCCTCAATCATTCTTAAAATCAAGTTATTTGTTAATGTTTTTGTTTTATGCTAGACCATGTTTTTTTAATCTTAAGATCAATATCTTCTAGGATTTATTTATTCTTTTTTGTTTCTTAATTTATTAATATTTGATTATATTCTAGCATTTCTTTTAAATTTTTCTCTATTTTTTATTAGTTTCATTGTTTATTGTATATTTATTATTTCCTTCTTTTCAAATTTATGTTTATATGTAAGTTTTATAATTTTTCTAATATCTGAAGACTGTTTTCTTATATAATTTATCTGTAATACTAGCAATCAAGACGTGTTCAAATTTTTCTTATTGCTAACAAATGCATAGTATCTACTCTTAATCAATATGTCTTTCTGAGAGATCAGCTCTAAAAAATATTAATTGCGTTCTTATTCTATAAATTAATTTTTATTCTTTTATTAATTCTTTAATTGTTGTTATATAAGTAATTTTTTAAAATTTAGTCTCGTTTTTATATTGTCTATAAATTATTTCGGCTGTTTTCATATCTTATATTCTCTATATTGTTTCCTTTACAATTTTTTTTTGTATTTTTTTAAGATTTTAATAATTTAATTAAAGTACTATTTCTAAGAAAATATAATAACTAAATTTTTTAAATTATTTAGATTGAAAAGATTATTGGGATTTAAAGAATTTCAAATATTAAATAATAAATTCTTTGATTCAAATGTATCAAATACTTTGCAATATAATTTGTTGCTTTTAAAATTTTTTGTTGGTCATTCTCTTTTTTTCTATTTTCAAATTATGTAAAGTTAGTTTTTCTTCAGTTTTTGAGAAGACTTGATTTTAAAGATTTGTTTATATGATATGTTTAAATTTTTTAATATTTAATAATTCAACAATTTCATTTTACTTTATAATTATAATGCTGTTAATTATGATATTCAAATTATTTTTATTATCTTTTCTAATATAAGCAAATTTTATATGTTCATCAAGATAAAGCAATATTTAATCTAATTATTATCTTAATTAAAATAAATATTACATTATTTATTTAACATTTTAATTTATTTCTATTTTTTCAAAATTTCTTAAATTTCTATGCTTAAATATTAAATTTTAAAGAATTTTAGTTGTAAAAAATATTCAAAAAATGTTTTACTTATTAAATCACTCCCTTATATAGCACCTCTATATTTCTTTTGACACATTTTTCTTATATAGTAATTTTACTTAGAATCATTACATTTTAGATAATATTCATCCTTTGTATTAGTAAAACTTTTTAATTATTTAATTATTTAATAAAGTTAAGATGATTCATCAAAATTTTATTTACTGTTTATCTTATAGAAAATTTAATTAACCTCTTTGGAAATCAATTATTGACCAATTCTCTTTAAAAAATTTTCATTCATTTATTTATTCTTTAAGCCTTAAAAGAATAACTTTCAATTCACTTTCTTTTTATGGAGAATCTCTTAAAATATTTATTTATTCCAAAATTTAAATTTTATTCGATATGCTTACGTTTTATTCATTTATTAATCTAAAATTGTTTGATCTATTCTGATCGGTAGCTCAGCATCTTGCTCAACCATAACTCCTAATCTACGGTCTTTAAATACGAACGATTGCCAGTGGTAAGTGCGAGAATAAACAGTTTATATTTGTAAATCTGCAATCAGAGAGCTACATCGCTATGGACTTCCTGTCCCTACCAAAGGTAAATAGGATTTTTAAATTGTACTTTGAATCAGAATACTACATTCATGCTAGTGACCTTTATATAGGTGCAGACGAAGCACTACCTCTGAAGCTGCCAAATTTAAATTATTATATTAAGTTTTATAAACTTGATATTTCTGGTTTGATTAATTATAGAATGGAGTTTACTTTCATAGGATCTAGTAGGTTAACTTTAGAAACACATTAAGTAGCTAAGATTAAAGGTTGCATATTTTTTTCTTCTTTTATTTAGAAGCTATTTTATCTTCTTGCTTATAATGTACATATAGTAAAGCCTTATAACTAGTTATAATATTCTATTGCTATTTCGTTTATCTCTTAGAGAATTAACTATTAACGTTATTCTCTAAGGAAACTTAGAGTAAATTTTTTGAAAATGCTCCTAAGAGGAGAATCGAGCACTGCTTAAAGCAAAATTACATAACCTACATAGTAAAAATTATATAAAATTTCAATAAGGCTTTTTACATTTCATTTCAAAAGTAGGAAAAAATCATAAAGTTTCAATTTTTTAGATCAAATTCTCTTTAGACTAAAAATCTTCTTAATAAACTCGAATTCAACAATCTAAAAAAACAGGAAATAAGCAGAATTAAATCATGAAACTCCAAATATTGTAGAGAAGCTAATAAAGTAATAGGAAATTACTATAAATTAACAGTACATTAATTTAAATTTGGAGAGGAAAAAGTAAAAATGGCGCAATTAGCTTTGATAGTAGTTTACCTGAAAGATGAACTCCTTAAAACTATAGCAAAATAAGTAAGAAATTAATTGAGACTAATGACATAAAAAAAGAGAAATGAACGGGATTTATACTATTAGTAGAACTAGATTGAAAAATTCGCTTAACTTGGCTGACAAGTTTAAAAATTAAAGCTTTGAAATGCAAGCTACGAAGATAGAATTGAAGTTGCTGGCAAAATGAAAATAGAACAATAAAAATGTCTAAATCTATCAGAAGAAAGTAGTATAAATAGTTAAGAAGAAGTGCTATCTCTGCGGGAGTTGTTTACATTTTTATAAAAATTAAGCTAGAAGAAACCTTTGTTCGGAGGAAGAGAGATAGTAACTACTTATGAAGAAAAGCTATTGTAAAATATTATAAAGTTAAAAAACTGGCCTCTAGAATTTGGATGAAATCTCTGATATAGTGTATTTTAATTAAACTTTTAGTTGACAATAATAATAAAATATTTGTTAGTTATATTTACTTAATTTTTTATACTTTCTTGACTTAATAATTAGTTATACTATAAAAATAAAAACTTTTAGTTGAATCACATGATAATTTTAAATTTTTCATAAAAATACAGAAATATAACAAATTTAATCAAAACAAATCATATTATTTTTTTTATTAGAAGCCAAATTTTGAAGTTATAAAATAAATATTAAAAATTAAATTTATAATAACTTAATTATGATTTAGTCTTATAATTAAATATTATAAGAAAATGTCTTAACTTTATAATTTTAAAACAATTTATTAGTTAATATAATATAAAATTACATTTAGCAATATCAAATTTTTACATGCAAAACAAATTTTTATTTAATTTTTGTTGAACTTATAAATTTAAAAAAAATGGACGAAATATAGAATTCACTAGTTTTTAATAGTGACTCTTCTTTAATTAATTTCAAAGAAGCTGCAAATTAATAGGAAAAGCATAGGCAGGTGCATTAAAATCTCCAAACGAAAGATTTGGAGTAACTACAAATTAAATAAGTAAACCTAATAATGAATTTATTAAGACAACTACTTAAAAATTGTAGTCAAAAACCGGAAAACAAATTCATACGCGTCCCATTAAAACTACTTAGGAACTCTCTTCAACGTGGATATTAATTGTAGCGTATTATGAAAGTGAAATCAACCTATAAATAGATGAACAGATTAACCGCCTAAAATAATACCGCGAAAGATACGAAACGATTACCTAAGAAATCTTTCCAAAAATAAGATATTATCTTAGATAGTTAGAATTCTAAAGATATACCTTCAAATCCTAATTAAAATTCAAATAAAAATATCCTTTTATGGTAGTCAAAAATAACATAAACTTAAGATTAATTTTTTAATAATAGTAATTAACAATTCTATTAAATTTCAAATAACTAAATTAATCAGAAATAAAATAATATTACTAATCCTGATAATTCAAATTATCATTATTTACCTGATCTTCAGAGCAAACAACCTTAAAATTAAACTGCTGATTTAAGAAATGTAATATAAAATCAAATAATTAATTAGTCTAATGAGAACTTATTTACTTTAGAAATAAAAGAACTTAAACATAATATATAAAGACTTATAGATAAGAACCAATAATTAAATGAAATACTAATTAATATAAAAGCAAAATATGAACGAGATATTGAAACATTGATAAGTAACTAAGAAATATCCAAAATATATTATAAAACTTATATAAATAAAATTTATTAGAAATATAAACTATTATAGAGCAATTTTTAGTCAATCAAATCTGATGTATAGCAATATCACAAAAAAATGCTATCAAAATAACTAGTTCATAAAATTACTTAAACAAACTTCTCCACTTATTACAGTAACTAAATAGTTTAAACAGATGAAATAATTAGTATATTTCAAGAAATTTAGATATAATAGAAAAACTATGAGAATTAAGTCAATTCAATAGATGAAATATAGTATAATTAAGAGATTCAAATTGAAGCCAATGCTAATTAAAGCTTTACTTAAGCTTAAATGATAGGAGCAAATAATTCACGATGCCAAAACTTTAATAAAATTATAAATTTTACTTAAATTGAAATAGATAACTTTCTAAATAAAACTTAGCAATGATATCAATAGACTATATTAGAATAGAACTAATATTTACTTCAACAAATTACCTAATAAAAAATAATAACCGAAATTTAACTCCAAGAGTTATATTCTTAATATTAAAAATTATAAAACTAAAATAAGTAATTTATAGATTAAGAATAGAAAGCTTAAATGGAAATTTTAACTTTTAAAATCGAATTAGATAAGTAAAGATAATAAAACTATGAAATAAATATAGCTTTTCAGAATTAAATTCTATTAAAAAATAAGGAAATTCAAATGCATAAAGAATTATTTTAGAATTAAATCTAACATTCAAAAGAATTTAGTAATTAATAGTAATTTTAGAAGAAGTAATTTGTAGATGCATAAACTTAGACATTATATGGAAATATTTAAGCAAAAGATAGTATTATCTAAAAAAATAATATAAATGAATAATAAACAGATTTTTTATGTCAAAAATTTACTCAAACAAATATAATCAAGCAAGACAAGTTAATATAAACTTAAAATAATTAATAGGAAGCATAAACTAATACTATTATAACATAACATAATAACTAATACTGTCAAGTTAAATTGCCAGATGAAGATTTTGTTTTACTATAGCATTAATATCACTAACTCAACTTAAAATTCATTCAAAGTACCCAAAATATGTAGACACTTGAGATAAAAATAGAAGAGTTTTAAAAACTTAATTAAAATTTGAAAACAGATATATTTAATTATTCTACTAAAAAATGAAAAAAAGATTAATAAAACTAAACAGATTCGATTGATGCTATTTATCAGAATTAAACCTTATCTTCCAATTATAATCTTAATATTCTTAAAAGGAAACATGAAGAAGAAGATAAAACAATTTCGCCAGCAAAACGTATGAGTAAACATAATAATAAAAAAGAGTGCGATTAAATAATATGTTATTTCAATCTGACTAATCTATAACTTTAAAAGTTTATTAAATCCGAAACTTGAAGACGTCCATAGTACGAAATGTAAAATATATAGGGTAGATATGTCACAGTTACTTAAGATTTAGAATAAGGTACATGTGATAGTGTGAAAAGTAAAATTGATATAGATAGAAAGCTACTTAAAAAATATACGACGTAAGTAATATATATTTTGATACAATATTTTCATTAACATCCTGAGTATGGAAAAAGATTAGTACATATTTAGATTAACCAACAAGGATAGAAAAGCATTTGCATTTACGAAAGTGGTCTACCTGCAGGATCGGAAAAAATTAGAAAGAACTAATAAATTTAAAAAATAAAGATGGGACATATAAATATTAATGGAATAACGAGCAAGTGCTTGAATATTGAAGAATTTATCAGAGATAATAGTATAGATATTTTATCAATAAACGGAACCTGATAAAAAGATGACTTTCCTCCAATATTGATAAATGGATTTAAAACATATTTTAAGAACTCAGGAAAAGGAGGAGGTGTATGCTTAATTGTAGGAGAAGAATTTAATAGTACAGAAATACATATATAAGTTGAAAAAGAAATAAATAGATTCATAGCAATTAAACTGGATAATATTTTAATCACGTCTTGTTACATGCCTGATAGTGGAAAAAGTTAAGATGTTAAAGATTTAGCTTATGAACAACTAAATACATTGCTGAATTTATATAATGATAATCCACATATACTAATGGGAGATTTCAATGCTCTTTTATAAGGTTTCGGTGATAATCCTGAAAATGCATATGATAATACTATTAGGCTATAAGAATTCTTACTATAAAACAATCTTGAGATAGTGAATGATAGCAACATTAATACATGTATTCACAAAGGAACAGGAAAAACGTATTGTAATGATTATATCATTATAAACAACCATTTGAACGTTAATTAGTTTGCAAATTTCACTGTTCATAATAATAGTTTATTTTCTGATCATATTCCAATCACTGTCGACTTTATCAATAATTCTATAGTATATTGGGAAAATATAACCCAGAGAAAATATAAAATAAATAGGTTATAAGATGCAATAGATAGGCAAAAATATTAAGAATCTTTCCTACAAACTTATCTAGAATTCTTTTAAATAGATTAAGATAATCTTGAAGATTAATATGAATGCATCAAAAGTAATATTTAAGACAATGATGATCAAACATTAGGTTCGTTTATTCAGACTCAAATTATAACAAACTTCCTCGAGCTCTCACAAAGAAATATATAGAGGCAAAAGAGCTAACTCAGAATATAAGGAAGCTCACATAAAATTTGGAAGAATAAACTAGCAAGTAACTAATCTTCATGAGGCAGTAAAACGACTTTGGAAAGACTTCAAGTATAATCTATGAAAATTAAAAAAAAATAAAGCAAAAAAGAAGTTTCTACTTCTTAATGGAGATTCTAAGGAAATTTTTTCACAAGCTAAGAAAATTCTAAATCCTTTGAAGAGAAATACTATGAAATTTAATTAAGAAATCAAAAATAAATTCATTGAATCATGGGAAAATTGTGTTTTTAACAAGCATTCTAATCTAACTCAAGAATAGATAAATCTTAGTAATTAAAAAATAGATAAAATATACGATAGTATTCAAGAAATTAAAGATTATCCACTCTCGTATTTGTAAGGATTTGATCTTTTTACCATAAAAGAAATATAAGAAATTATAAAAGAAATTCCGAATGGAAAAGCAGCTGGTCCAGATGGAATAAAAGGCAAACTTCTGAAATATGGTGGATAATATTTATTAATAATTCTTCATTCTTTTCTGAATAATATGCTAAGACTTGGAAGAATCCCTTAGGAATTAAATATATCGGTGATAATTCCAATATTTAAAAAAGGAAATAAAGATGATTGAAAAAACTGACTACCTATTTCTCTTATTAATACTATTCTAAAACTATATGATAAAACTTTAACAAAAAGACTATACAATCTGATTTATTAGAGAAATTTGATTCACCCTTCATAAATGGGATTTATGAAAAACAGATAAACAACTTAGCAAATTTGAATAATATAACAAATAATTGATAACAATCGGAAATGTGCTAAAGGTAAGACTAAATTGATAGCAACACTGATAGACGTTGAAAAAATGTTTGACTCAATAGAAAGAAAACTCTTTTTTGATTAACTTAAGAGAGTTAAACTACCACTTGGAATAATAATAGCATTAGAATCGTTTTATAAAAACCTAAATTCTTCATTTATCATAGATGGAAAGAGCACCAGAACTTTATAATTCAACAATGGAGTTATGTAAGGAAGTTCTCATGGACCAGTTTTAGCATTATTGTATTATGACATTGTAATTAGATATCTGGAAAGTAAAAGTAACTAATTGGGATTTAAATGCCAGGATTCAAGTATTAGCTTCACTTGTAGAGGATGGGCAGATGATCTTATTCTTCTTTCCAAATCTGCAAAGTAGATGTATAATTTAATAAATGAAGCAAATAAAGTTTTTGCATGAACACATTTATAGATTAATGCTACCAAATTTGAATGCATCTAATTTCTAAAGAAGAATCAGAAATAATAAATTTTAAATTTATGATTAGGAAATTAACCAATTGCTTAAAAAGAACAAGTAACATATTTAGGAGTTATTCTATATTATAAGAAGAATTTAAATCCCCATTGCAAAGAAGTTGCATTCAAATATATAGCTGCAATGAAGAAAGCTGTTTTTTAACTGATGAGATATAAGAATGTAACTCCTTGACATTTTAAAACTCTATGTAAACTTTTTACATTACCTAAAGCAGAATATGGAGGAGACTTAGTACCATGAAGTATTCAAAAAGGAGTAACTGGAGTTTTGAACAGAATAGAATCAAGCATGAGATTAATTTCAAGAAAAGCTTTTTAAGTAGCAACTTCAACATTTAATGAATCATGTTATATAGACCTGAATTGATTACCCTTTAAGCATATTATGGCTATAAAATTCTTCAGATTCTACCATAAAATTAAATAAGAAAGTATTGATTTTCCAGATCAACAATAGGCTCTCTTTTCATTAATATATGTAAAAAAGGATTTCAATACTATGATTAAGTGTAGCAATTATCAGACCTTTATAATATCGATCTGCAGAATTAATAGAATAATACCAATCTTAAAACTTTTACTAAACATGTAAGAGAAAAAATACAACAATATTTCTACAAAGTAGCTATTAAAAATTTTATGAGAATGAAAACAGCTAAAGTATATACTGAATAATTTGGTAATCTTTAACAATTTCCACAAATTACTTATACTAAATTAAACAAATAGTATAGACCAGAAATTATCAGTATATATAAACTTAGAGCCTAAACTTATAATTTCCGTAAGGATCTTTAAGATCGTCATTGCCCCATTGATAATCCCTTTTGTATGTGTGGATAGTATGAAACTTTCGAGCATATCTTTAAATGTGTGTACTATTCTAATATAATGAATTGATTATCGGAAAAGATAGGAAATTATGACTTAAGGCGCCTTATACTATACGATCAAGAGAATCTAAACTCATTTTCAAGGTCTAAATTGGAGTATATAGACTTATAGATCAAAATATTTCATAAGAAGCTAATGACAAGGAGACTTGAGATTCTAGAAATGGAGAAAGCAAAAAAGGAAGAAGCTAAAGATGAATAGAAAGAAGAACTAATTAAAGAAAAATGATGAGATGTAAACAATATTAAAAAACAATTTAAAAACATTACTAACGTAAAAAAAAAAAAAAATGGAATAATCTATTCGCCTTTCCAAAAACCAAATTAAGAACGCAAAAAGGAAAGCTGCGAAACTAATGCAGAAACAATAACAAGAAGAAGATAAATCAAGTTCCTCATCTGAAGGAAAAGTTATAATTGGAACAATAGAGACGAATCCAGTAAAAGTACAAAAATAATCAGAAATCTAAATATAAATTGACTAAATGAAAACAATAATACAAAATTATTAGGAAACAATTTACAATCAAGGGGAAAAAATAAGAGAACTAATGAATACTATCGAAGATTAAAACAACGAGCTACTAATAATAAGACGACAATTAATTTAAAATAATTTAGTCACGGAATAGTAACTATATGAATAATCTCAATCGAATTTTAAGCAAGAACAAAATATGATTATTGAAAAAGTTTCTACATAAACAAACATCCAAGAAAAATAGAATGACGAAAAGATTAATATAGAATTACTCCAAAGA
The DNA here is from genome assembly GCA_946699065.1 of Loxodes magnus. NCBI lineage: Eukaryota > Ciliophora > Karyorelictea > Loxodida > Loxodidae > Loxodes > Loxodes magnus. Next base: position 438,262 of record CAMPDV010000147.1, read on the forward strand.
ATCGATTAACTTGAAAAAAAAGTATTTCTGAAGAGATTCAAGAAAAGACCAATCAAAAATTGCTATTATTGCAAATCAAAGTGACACCTATTACAAAATTGCGATCAGTGGAGATAAATTTAGATGAAAGAACAACAAAGAACGTTAAGAATGCTTAGCAGACTCTGAATCACCGAAACGGGAATTTACAAGAAGAAGATATTCTTATAAAAGACAGAAGATTCTCAGTGGTTCCATCCACAAAAAAAAATGGCGTGGTATCCATCCACGCTAAAAAAATGGTAGCAAAAACCTGGTTGAAAATCCAGGGAATGCTAAACTTTAATTACTTTTAGTTTACTATATATCTATATATAAAACATTACTAACGTCTATAATTGAAAGAAGCAATTCTTGCAATTAAAGACGTCAAAAAACTCTTTTAGTTTAAATTTAAATTTTTGTTGAACTTTAAGTATTGCTTTATTTGCCTATTTATAGTTTTAATTTTTCAATTTTTGTTTTATCTTTATTTAATCTTTATTTGTTTATGAATTTTATAGATATTTATTTCTTGTATTTTACGAATTTTTTTTTTTAATTATTAAATTATTTTTTAAATAATTTTCAATTATTATTTAAATTAAAAGTAATTAAATTAATTTTCTTGGCACCTTTAGAGAAATATATACATTAAAGCTATTTATGATTTTAATATTTATTTTTTATTTCTTAACTGTATAATTTAAATTTTCTTATTTTATGTATCATTTTTACTAATTACTTGTTTTTTTATTTGTTTTATAAGGTTTTAATTTAAACTGCTGACTTAAAAAATGTTCTGAAAATATTGTTTTTCTATTTATTTTATTTTTATAAATTAATTGTATTATTATATTTATAATTAAATTTTTTAGGCTTTAATTTTTACATAAAAACCAGAAACACTTTCTCTTATCACGTCTTAACTTCAATAAGTCCAACTTTCTTCAAAGCGAAAATTAATAAGAAAGAAAATCTAAAAAATTTAGAACAGAAAAGTAAGCATAACTCTAAACACCTCCATTGAAAATTAAGAAAAGAGATTACTCAGCAGAATCACTAAAAGTAGTAATTAAAAAATCAAAAATAAATGAATGATGAGCAATGGTTTTCAAATAAAAGATTAGATAGAGGATAATAGAGTTATAAATTTTTTTAAAAATACAATCTAAAGGTCGCATAGATCAGCTGGTTAGAACGCTGTGCTAATAACGCAGAGGTCGTGAGTTCGAGACTCACTGTGACCATTTTTATGCTAGTCCTAAACTAAAATAAAATTGGTAAAATTTAGCAACATCAGAATTTATTAATCTGCCATTTTCTAAATTATAACTGACAAGAATATAAAGATAAAATAATTATTTACACTATCAAATTCTTTATTATTTTGTTAATTTTTATAAAATGTATCATAAATCAAAGTTAGAAATTCATTTTCTTTGGCTAGAGATAACTAACATTATCATTTAGACCTAAAATATGAGATTAAAAGTCAAATTGTGATAAAATTTAAAATAATTAAATATTTTTAGATATAATAGACTGGTTCATTAAGAAAAAAATTTATTTTTATTTGTTAGTAATTTTAGAAATAGAAAAACTTTAACTTTTCATTTTATTTTCCATAAAGTATATATGATAATAATTTTATATAAAATTAAAAGCAAAATATTCTTTAAGATTATTAAAAAAAAATAAGAGTTATAAAATGAATTTCTATAAATGAAGAATAATAACTAAATAAAGGTAAAATTGATTTCATTGAGTTAAGATAAATCAAGTAAATTATTATATATTTATTAAATCGCATAGTTGTTCGAAGGTGAACAACAAGGGACTGCTTCATCAGAGGTGGGGAATTTAAGTACCCATAATTGACACATGTCGTCCTCTGCTTTGGTGATGCAATGAGACATAATCCTGCCATGTCCTTGAATCTCCAACAAGTATTAAAGATTACGAGTATTCTAAAATTATATCAGTTTTGAACATTTTTATCAGTACTGAATAATTATACCAGTATTGAACAAGGTTTATCAGTATCTGATAATTTTATCAGTAACAAACATTCTTGTCAGTATGAAACATTTTTTTAAAGAGTTGTGCACAAACGAGAGTGCTACGAGCTCTATAATAAAATTTATTTTTTTATTTATAATAAAATTCAATGCAGGAAATTCATTTTTGGAAATAAAAATGGCAAAAGTTAGAATATTTTTATATATTTATTTATAAAAAATGGTCACAGTGAGTCTCGAACTCACGACCTCTGCGTTATTAGCACAGCGCTCTAACCAGCTGAGCTATGCGACCTTTAGTAGACTGTTTATGAAATATTTAAATAATATTCTTACTTTTAATTATAATTTTCGAATGTTTTAATTTATAGAATTATCCTTTGTTGGCTATAGAAATTAAAGATTTAAAAATTTTAAAAATCTTTATAGTTTAAGAATATTAGAACCATTAACTATAAATACACTGATAGTTCAATAAGAATTAATAGTAAGATAATTATAATTAATCAATGCGTTAAACAGCAGCTACTAATAATTTTAATATCTAAAGCCGAAGCATTAAAATCAGATAATAAATTTATTATGCTAATAAAAAATTATTAATAAAATAAGAGGAAAAAGGGATTTATAAGATTTATTCTTTTTAAATTAAGCTTTTATTATGCTTTTATTTTTTAATTTAATTTAATTTTCGTATTATATTGGTTTAAAATTAACCTTGATACCAAAAGGAATTCCTTGTGATTTTTTCTTTTAGTCTGTATTATCTCCAAGGCTTTATTACTATGCTTTTTTATTCTCATTTTCCTAAATTTTTTATAATAATCTAAAAATTTAAAATAAATCCTTATATTTTATTAGGCCAATAACTTTAAAAATTTTAGTTTTAACATTTAAATTTAATTTTCCTTAGAATATATTAAAATAGCAAATAAAATTAATTATTTTTTTAAAGTTTTCTTTCTAACTTTTATTATTTAATTTTCAATTCTTTCCATACTTAGGAAAAATATTTTGCTAGATGGTAATCATTCAATAAGCTTGCTTTCATTACAAAAATTCGAATTTCTTTTTTCTAAATTACAAAGATTAGAATCTAAAAATTTAGTGTAAGTTTTGCTTAATCAACTTTTATTTTTAGAGTACTTATCATTCTTTTTAAAACTAAATTTAAAAAGAAGCTTCTACTAATGAGTACTTATTAAATTTTACTAAATACTCATTATTTCAATTGTTTTTATATTCACTAAAAACTACTTAGTTTTCTAATTTTTGGTACCTGCCATCATCCTATAGTTGCTATTTCACTAAATTTTAGTAGCTGCCATATGTAATTAGCGAACTAAATAGATAATAACGTGATTAATTAAGGATTGCTGTAATTATTATTTACTTAGAAGCTTATTTTGACTAAATTTAGAGATATTTTGCTATTACTTTGGATGCCTTTGCTATGTTTACTACTCTAAAATCATATTTTATAGCTATTTGGTTTTACTAACTTATAATTCTCATTTCGCATACTTTTTATCTAAGTTCTTTTAAATGATTTACTCGCTTATAGTGCTTCGTTACTTAAATCAAGTTGATCCATATTATTTAAAAAACTAAATTATAATAAAACTAGATATATCATCAAATACCAAGATATTCAAACTTAAATTAAAATTAAAATCTCCATACAGCAAATAAAGCACCCAAAGAAACCAATTATAAATTTTTATAATTTTCAACATAAACTAAGTTAATAAGATACTTTTATAAAAATGATGGGCAGCAAGAAGTAATTAACTTATTAAATTAATAGAATCTAAGTATACTTCCATATGTAGATTTATGTGACTCAAGATTTAATATGCCAAAAGTTAAGCTTATATCGATATATATGGACTATTAGAAAATTATTAAATCAATTAAGAAAATTTAATATAAAAAATCTAAAATCAGCACAAAGAGAAAAATAATAAATGAAATAAATTTAAGCTATAAGGATAAATTTATAAAGCTGAAAAAATTAATTAAGATTTAGCTTAATACTTAATTTCTCTTTATGATTATCAAAATTCAACTAAATCTATATAAGCAAAATTAACTTAATAGTTAGGGATCTCTCTCAATTTATCTGAAAAGGACTCATAGGTTTCTAAATAACCAAGATCAAACATTAAATCTCTCTAAAAATGTAAATAATAACTTTTGGCAAATATTAATAAAATTCAAACATAATAAAAAATAAAAAATAGAAAAAATAACAACTGTATTTTTAATAATTAATAATTAGCTTAAATAGCTTAAATATCTTATATTATAAATTAAAATGATTTATATTTAATGAAATAAATATTAGTTATTAGCTATCTCTAAAATTATTATTTTCATATTTTTACTATTTTTCCTTATTTTCTATTTTTGATTTGCTTTATTAATTACAACTTTATTAGTATTATATAAGGCAATTATTATTTTTATTGCCAGCTTTATTAAAATTCAATAATTCAGTTATTACCTCTTAGATGATTAAAAAATGCATGAATATAAGATTTGCTTTAGCAATAAAATAGAAAAATAGAGAAATAGTATTAAACTTTATTCAATTAGATATTTAATTAGAATTTTTTATTTTATCTATTTCCTTACAGACTAAAGAGCAAACTATTTAGGAAAAAAAGAAGAAAAATTGCTAAATATTAATTAAAAATAAATCTATTTGGATATGCATATATTAGCATAATCTCTTTTTAAGTTTATTTTATATATAATAGAAAATTCTATTATATATATAAAAAAATGAATTTATAAATTAAATTTATCTCAATTTGAAACAGTAAATCAAGTATAAAAAGGAGAAAAATATTTGATATTTGCATTAAATAACTTAAATTTTTATTATTTGTATGTTTTAAATTAATTAATAACTTACCATATAACTACTACTATATAAATAATTATTTTATTATTAATGTTCTTGGTCTTATCGATTTAATTTGGATTATCAACGTAAAGGTGTTCAGGATATATTTAAAAATTATTAATTATGAAGTTTTTATTAAATGCATATAAATGAATTAAAAGGAAATTTAATAATTAAATCTCTAATCTTTTAACTAGTATTTTATCAGCTTTTTAATATTAAAATCCCCATAGCGAATAAAGCTTATTTTAAAATAGCTTAAACAATTAAGTATTTCATTTAATTATTCTCAAATACTCAAGTTATTTGATTATACCAAGTAAAAATATATTCAAGTCTCAATTTTTAATAGCAAGAAGCATTCAAATTTATATTTTCTCTTGCTTTAATCTAATAAACAAAATTTAACAATTTAACTATTTCATTGATATACATCAAACAATCTTTTAAATGAGCTATTTATTAAATAAATTAAGAGCATGGTAAAGTTTATTTGTTCATTGTAGATTAATAGCTACATAATTACTTTCTTAATATATTATAATATTAGAGCAATTTTATCAAACACTAAAAGATAATAAACTAATAATTTCATTTAGCTGCTTTTAATTTCCATTAGATTAAAAATATTTCTTAAGAAATTTAATTCTTTAAGAAATTTTATTTCTTTTTACAAACTTTACTATCAACATAGATCTTATTCCCATATTTTAAAATTTGTTCTTTATCATTTTAAAATGTATTTATTTCCTTAAAATTGGTATTCCATTTGCTCTTAGTTAAATTTAAAAGCTTTTTATTTTAAAAATGGTTCTTATATTTCATTCTATATTAGCAATCTTGCAAGAAATTCGTTGCTTGATATCGATTTTATTCTTAAAAGGTTTTTCTTAATAAATATTAGAATCTTTCAAATAATTATTTCTTTTTAAGGTGTTACTATAACTTATTTAATTTATATTTTCAAGAGATTTAGAATTTATCTAAATTTGTGTATTCTTTACTCTAGCTTTGAATAATCAAATTATTTCACTTGATATTTAACTTTTAACAAGCTTCTATCACTTTCCTATTTTTATAGAATATCATTTACTAATTTTACTATTAATAGCCTGACTCTAAACTTTAAGGTTAATAGAGATTTATTTAAATTTTATTAATTATATTTCTAAAATAATTATCAAGCAAATGCAAGATATTAGATTAAAGAAAATAAAGAAATATCACTGCTTACACTTATAATTAGCATTCTTCAAGTATCTAATAATTATTTCTATTTAAGTTAATAAAAATAGCTTTTAAGATTATATTAAAAATAAAGCTTTAGTTATTAGATAAAAATCATAATATTTTATTGTAATTTCCTCTTTTTGGATATAATTGATCATGCAACCATTGAAATCCTTCAGCAACTCCTTCTCCTTCGTAATTACTATAAAAAAATTAATATTTTTTATCTTTTATTTAGCTAAATTAAGATTTATCGAAAGCACGATCTTCATTTTATAAATCTGTTTTGTTTAGATAGAATAAAACAGGGATGTTTTTATCTATTTTTGTTAGAAAATCAATCATTTCAGTACAATCTTATGTTTTATAAACATCTTCAACATAAATCCAAGCGTCAGTCTTAATTTATTCTGTATAGTTTTGGAATTCCTTGATGTCATAAGCTTTATTATTAAAATTAATGATAGTTTGCTCAATAGTTTTGCTCTCTTTAAATTATTATTTCTTCCTATTATTTTTTAAAAAATAAATCAAACTTGATTTTCCTGACCATTTGGGTCCAACAAACACTACCGTTTTTTCTTCTTCAATTTCCTTTTCTTTTTGTCTGTTTAATATTTCTGGTTTTTACTTTTAACAATTATAGCAGATGCAATGGCCCATATTCCTTATGAAAATAAACTCTTAGCTAAAATTAATAATATATACAATTATTTTAGCATTATATAGTTAAGAAAATATATTAGACTTTTTCCTTTAAATTTATTAAGGAATTATAATATATTAATATAAGGCCTTTAAAAATACATTATATCATAAATTTTAATACTTATAAATACTTAAAAACGAAAACTAAGAAGAAACTGATTCTAAATGAATTTAAATATGCATAAGTAATCAAATTTTAGTATTAGGTAAATAATAAATAAATTCTAATTTTTTGATTATTCTATCTTAGGTAGTTAATGAAGTTAAGCTTGTGCTTTTATTATTATAAGCCTTCTATAATTTTCTCATATATTAGTTTATTAGAAATTTTATGTTGATTTTATTATATTAACTATTAAGTAAGCTATACATGTGCTATTAGTTCTAGATTAATAGCTATTTATACTTAAAAGTAGTTGTTATAAACTTAATAGGTAAACAAGCTACTTTTAAAAGAAGAAATTAAATAAACTTATTTAATAAGACCTTTAATATTAATCTATCAAATTAAGATTCTTAAACTAAGAACCATTGAACTAGAAAATTGGAATACTTCAAGCAAATGCTAAGTAAAGGAAATATAAAACATTTTAGAAATGTATTAAATTTTTTTAAGAAAGTAAACATTTTTTCCATAGCAAATAGTATTCAATGAGCATAGCAGTTAATATAAATGCATAGAATCATTTTTCCTCTAGATAAACTTTTATTTTTTGAATATAATTGGTTAAAGCATAAAATTTAATTAGACTTTAAGAATCCTATTAATATATTTTATTATTTTCATAAAATTGTGCTTTTTTAAATAAGGTACTAAATTAAAAATAGATTTTGTATTAAACTAAATAGTAAAGGTAGAAATTATTTGTGAAGGTATTTATTTAAATGTTTTATATTTTTATTAAAGCTTCATTAATTGAAATATTCTTCTTTTGTAAATTTATATTGCTTTCTATCTTATTTATCCAGGCTTTTATTAATTATCAAATGTTCATAAATTGGTTTGATATTATGGCTATGTTAAAATCATTTATTAAGGTGAAAATTTAAATTTTATTAAATTTGATGGAATTATTATTTTAAATTATTTCAGTATTTTAAACAATTTTTATTTATTATTCACTTATTTTATTGATAATTAATTAAATAATAAAAACGAGCAAGTAATTTTATTTGAGATGTTTTATAAAAATTAATTATTTTTTATTTTTTAAGAATTTTTAATCTGGTATGTATGTTCAATTGATTAAGCTTTGCAAAATCTTTGAATTGTTTTCCAAATTTTATAATTAATAATTTATATAATTTTGTCCTATTTTAGATAACTAATAATTTTAAGATTCTTTATTGAAGACACATTATTCATCGCATCTACAATTATTGTTCTATTAACTTTGAAGATGGTTATTTCTTTATAATAGATAGAATAATAGTTTCTATTTAATAATAAAACATATTTATAACATTCATTAATAATATATTTAGTAAGCGGGGTAGCGCAGTGGAAGCGCGCTGGGCCCATAACCCAGAGGTCGGTAGATCGAAACTACTCCTCGCTACTTTTATATACTTAATTTTAATATATACTATAATTGAATCTAAAGTCTATCTAAATTTTAATAAAGCTTTATATTGTGTTTCTCAAATAATAATCAAACTTTATATCATATGATTTAATTTAATATTCTTTGTTACAACTTAAATAAAGAGTATTTTATTCTAATAGAGTGTTATTTCTGGCTAATATAAATAAGAGAAGATATTTGTTAAATTCCTCCAATTTACTCCTATTTAAAAGCTGGTATAGTATTCACCTTGCTAAAGTTTTCTTTTATCATTTTTTATCCTTAAAATCATTTGCTATCTATTATTTACAAAAATATTTTGATTATTTTTAATTCTCTTAGTTATGAAAATTTATTAAAAATACCAACACACTATTCATCATCCTTCTTGGAATTAGAACTACGTTAAGAAATTGATAATTGCATACTTGGATCATAATTAAAAAATTATTTATATAGTTATAAAATAATTAAATGTTTTTAAGTGAAAAGCTAGCTTAAATTTTTAACTTTACTATTAAATAATTTTATTTTTACTAAGCTAATAATAAAAGATATATTAATTTTTTAATTTATTTAGGTTTTTCATGCTTATAATACTTCTATTTTATCAAAGATATATTAAGCAAATAAGATGATAATTTTTATTTTATATTTAAATTTAATTGTTTTAAAACAAATTAGAAGGTATTTTCAAGAGAAATTAAGGAAATATTTAGAAATAAAAATTAATTCACTATTTTTTTAATTTTAAACATTGCAAATTACTAATATGTTTTAGAATATTTATATATCAATGCTTTTTAGCAAAAGACCATGCTAAATTAAGTGGTTAGATTTACTCAAGAATTAAAAACTCTTTTATAATTTGATATTTTAGATATCAAAAAAGAATAAAAATAGAAAATTTTAAATTTTATAATAAATAAATAAATTTGATTATAGAGCGCGTAGTACTCTCATTGGTGCGCAGCTCTTTAAAAAATGTTTCATACTGACAAGAATGTTTGTTACTGATAAAATTATCAGATACTGATAAACCTTGTTCAATACTGGTATAATTATTCAGTACTGATAAAAATGTTTTATACTGATATAATTTTAGAATACTCGTAATCTTTAATACTTGCTGGAGGTACAAGGACATGGCAGGATTGTGTCTCATTGCATCACCAAAGCAGAGGACGACACGTGTCAATTATGGGTACTTAAATTCCCCACCTCTGATGAAGCTCGCAATATTATTTCTTTTTCGTTCCAGAATTAAAAATAAACGAAACCAGTGCCGAAGGTCTAAGAATCTTATGTCTCGAGGCCAAACCAAAGCAGAGGAAGACATAAAGTCGATTATGGGTACTTAACTTCCCCAACCTCTGATGAAGACGACCTTGTTGTTCACCTTCGAACGATGAGCAAAGCAATTTAATATATATAATAAAATTTTAAAAGATTTAAGCAATTAATATAAATATATGAGAGATTCAAAGAATTAGAGCATAAGATAGATTGATATTTCAATATATTTTAGTGTAAATAATAAAAAATAATTTAAAAGCTTAGCATAAATACATTTTTAATTACATCTAATAAAATCGTAATTCTAATAAGCATACATTTGTCTAACTAACAATAATTAAAACTTATGCAAATTTTAATTATTTTTATATAATTTTAACTCATTTAAAGTTACTAGATTATTTATATCTCAGTATTAAATCTAAATTTATTAATTTTATATCAAACTATTTATGTTTAATTAAATCTCTTTTTAGTAAAAATATTTTAAATCATATTTCTCTTTAGAAAAATTTAATAAAATAATTTTTTTAATTAAAATGTATTAAAATTAAAAAATCTCATAAAAAGATTTGAAAATGAAATTTTAGCTCATAAAAATAAAAATAATATATTAAATAATTTAATTTCAATAATAAATAGGATTTAGGTAAAATATTTATTTTTATTATAGACTTATTTATATTACATTAAATAAGAAAAAAATCTATTAAAATTTATTTAAAACAAAATAAAATAATTGTAAACAAATATCTTAATTTAGATAGTTTTTTAATTTATAATACAGTTTATAGACTCTTAAATTATTATTATTTTAAATTTATTATTATTATTTTAATTATATTTGAAAAATATTAAAAATGATATGGTTATATAATTATTTAAATTATGAAAAAATTAACTTTGTAATATAAATCTTTCTTAAACTAAATGTCTTAGAAAATTTTACTATTATAGCTATTAATTGATTAGATGCTATTAAATTTGCAATTAATTAAGTAAATTATTAAACTAACTTTTTTTCTTTAATATATCTTTATTGTGTTATTTCAAGGTTTGCTAACCTTAAATCCGATTTATCACTAAATTTATAACTTTTATATTTAAGTTTTTTATCTCTATTTTATTTGAATTTCCTTAAAAAAAGATAAGATTTATGCATAAACATATTATAAATATAACAATATGTTTATCTAGAAATAAAAAGATGATATTTGCTTAATTTAGTAGTTATATTGCATTAATTTTTATTATAAAAGTGTTAATAAATTTGATTATCTTTGCGTTATGCAAATATATTATATTCAAATTTCTCTAATTTTAATAAAATGCTTATTTCTTCAACTTTTAAATTAAAAAATTAGAATTTTTACTTTGTAAGTAATTTAAAGTAAGGTTTGATTAAGCTAGTTGCTTGTATGAGAAATAGATTAAGATTTCATTATAAAAATATATAGAGCATAAGTTTTTCATTTAGGGATAAAGAAAATAAAAATAGAATAAATGTAAAGCAATATTTCTTAAACATATAGGCATGCTTTTTTCTATTTAGAAGCAAGTTTATTTCTATATTCTATAAAAAATGAAATAAAAAAAGAAGCTATTAAGAAATGATATTAAGATATAAACAAAATATTAATCTATAATTAAAAAAATTACTAGTTTAGCAGCAAAAAGAAATAAAGCTAATACTAGGAAATTTTATGTAAGTTATTTCTTAAAGATTAGACAGATTGTTGATCTATCTAAATTAAATTTAAAGAAAAAATATTTTTTATGCTGTTTATCTCCTATGGAAATAATTTTAAGTGCTTAACTTTAAAATGGAATGGCTTAGAAAAATAAAATAATCTAAATTTATTTCGCGTATAAGAATTTAATTAAAACAACTTTAGGGTAAAAAGTAGGCTTACTCTAAGTATCGATACAGTCTATATTACTCAAGCGTCATAAGATTTTCAAATTTATATACCAAAGCACGCTAAGTTTTATTGAATTCCTTTTTAAGAAGGAGAATATAAGTTTATGAAATTCTCTTTTAATATTAGGATATTAAGCTTATCTATCAACATAATATTCCACTTAATAAAAACTAAAAAATAAGTCTAAATTATATCAATAATATAAGAATCTTTTATAAAGTGCACAATTTTAATCTTAAAGTAGCTTTCTCGGTAAGTCAAATTTAAACTTTTTGCTGATATGTTCTACTTTAATTTTTAACCTTCAATTATTTGCTAATTATTTAACTTAAAACTAAGAAAACTTAGAATAAAGACATGAAAGAAATAATATAGAAATGTAGAATATCTAGCAAAGATAAAATTAAGAGACATATGAATTATTATTATAACTTGAAATGAGTGAAACTATTAATTTAATTAAAGTTCTTTTATCATAGAAATTTATAAGCCTAATAAAGTATAAGACTCAAAGAGGTAATATTCTTACTAAAGAAATTAGAGTTGTATAATCTTAGTTGATGTGATTTGAGCAACATATTGTCTTCATATTAATTTGCAAAGACTATTATTTAATAGTTTAAAAAACTCTTCCTATTTGTTAAAGATTTTATTGAGAATCACTATAATTTTATAATTTGCTTAAGTTTAAAATTATTTCCATATAGATTTGAAATAAATTATAAAGGATCAAGCTTTAATTTTAAGTATTTAACTTAAAGATATAAAGAAAATAACATGGCTTAGTCAATCATTTTGTTAAATGTAATTACTTGCTTAGCTTGTTCTTTAACTATAAGTGTTTTTTATAGTGACTAAACTAACTAAATAGCACATCAATAAGTGGTAGAAACTCTGCGGAAGAAATTTGAAGCTTAAGTTTGATAGTAAGCTATTGTCAGATTTGAAGATGCTTTCCCAGCAGTATAAGATACGAAGCTTAACTATTTTGCGAGTTTAGTAGTTGATATAACTTAGAATTAAATACTAACTTTCTGAATTTCAAAAGCATGTAATAAAGAATAATTAATTCACTTAGTAATCGGGCAATAAGAGTTTAGAAAGCTAGGAGATTATTCCATATTCACGGATCCTGATCAAAATCAAGAAGCATAAGTGATTTTAATTCTATTAAATAATTTCAATTGAAAAAGAGTAGGACTCTTTCAAAGCGTGGATTTTAATAAATTTCAATAGAGCTTTTACAAAAGTGAGAAATTAGATTCTGTTCTAAACTACATAGTTCCTAAAAATATAAATGTTAAGCAAAAAGTATCTTATTTTGGAGAGATGCTTAAGTCTTATGGAATTAGCATTCTTGTTTTCTAAGCCTAGGGGAATTAATTAGAAACGTTGATACAAATAGCGGAGTCTTAGCATTTCTATTCTAAAGGTTATTAATGAATTTTTGGGTAAAGCGCTTTTTTTGAAATTTATAGGAAAATTTAAATTCAAAAAAATTTATACTAAGGGGCATTATTTATTTCATCTGGGTTGTTTGCCTCTTAAGAATAACTTCAAATAGACTCTTTTGAACGAATTTTTACATAGATATATTAGTTTTTAAACAACCCTCGGAAAAACGTATCAATTTAGGAATTTTGATAATAAGAAATAATTAAGCCAAACAATTTTAAGATATACAATTCATAGGAGGATCATGTTAAAGAAGTTGGCTAAATTTGTATAGACACTAAAACTATTCTATGAAAAGAAGAATTATTATTCATTGGGAATGCTAATACTCCTCCTTTTGATAAAGTATCAATTGATCTGTTTTATATATCAAGACTTTTAAATGCAGATCAAGAAGAATCAGCTTTATAAAAAGATGTAATTAGAGGTGCAGAATTAGGGTTTCTAGAAATAAATAAGAGAGATGATATTTTACCTAATTTTATTATAAATCCAAATGGTTATGAACTGGGAAATAGTGGATGAGATTAAGAATTTGCTGAGTAGTAATACCAAAAACATAATGGGTAGTTTGGAGTTGGAATGCTTGGACCATATTCTTCATGAATGACTTAGAACTGATTATAGCTTTTATATAGTCATAATAATTACATTCCTGTGGTAGGAGCATTGACAACAAGTGCGCTTTTGTCAAATAAATCTGCCTTTCCAAATTTCGTAAGAATGATATATTCAGACGCTTATATGTCGTATCTTCAAGTCAGAGTTATATAGATTTATCAATGGAAGAAAATAGCAATCTTATATTCTTCTAACAAGTGAGCTAAAGACTTAGGACTTAGCATTATATAAGAAGCATTAAGATGAGGAATAGAGATTGGAAATCCAGAAAATATGAGAGAATATGAAGTAGATGAATTAAACATCAAAGATTAAAATTGAAAACCTATGGTAGAGGCATTTTAAAGGAGTAGAGCTAGGATCGGCATTTGTGTATGCTTTTAATATGATGCTTATAACTATATTTTCCCTTATTTATATGATTTAGGTGCAAGAGCCGGGGATTGAGTTTGACTAGCTAATGAGTGAATAGTTTCTGATTGAATAGAGCAAGCTTATACTAATAAGAATTGAGAAAAAAGTTTAGAGGTAATTAAAGGAGCATTATCTTACAGCCCTTCTTCTTTCAGAGGTGAATATGGAGAATACGTTAAAAGAGAACATTTGAAATAATTTGGAAACGAACCTTATTGATTAACGTGCTTTAATTATGACGCTGCCCTCTTCCTTGGAAGTGCTTTAGATTATTAAATTAAAAATGGATAAAACTATTAAGATAATTAAAGTACTAATAATGCATTAAGAAGTATAAAAGTAATTGGATGTACAGGAAAAATTTCAATAGAAAAAAATTCGAATGATCCAAATCTTAAAATCTACGACATTATAAACATAAGAAATGATAATCAAAAAAATATATGAAAGGATTAAATTATAGGCACCTTTTGTGCTACATGCTCACTAGTAATATCACTTGATAAAGAAGTAATTTGAGGAGACGGAAAGACAAAAATTCCAAAAGATTATATAGAAGATATAAATTGCCCTTTTAGATCTAGAGATATTACTAGATTTAAAAAAGGAGAAAATCTTGTTTACGTCATAAATTCATTATGAGTATTCTTAACAGCTTTTTTCCTCTTTTTAAGCTACAGAAAATGAAAAAAGTTAGAAATATAGTAAATAAATGAAACCTAAGAAATGACTTTTACCGATGGCTTACAAATATTAATTTTAATAATCTAGTAGATATAATACCTTTCAATAGGAACGAATCTACAATACATTAGTGAAGATATTTAAAATTTTGTTGCCCTTTTTAAATTCGATATGTATCCCTTTTATGACTCGAATAGGAATATGTTTGAATAAATATTCTATTTGATGATTTCTATTTCAGTTTTATGAAACATTTTATTGATACTTTTAATTTTGAGAATTGAAGAGAAAATTAAATCAAGTCTTGTTAAGGCTATAATGACAGAATCATTTTATGCTCTACCTATATTAGGATCAATAAGCATAGTTCCAGTATTTTATACTATTAGTGAAATATATAGATGTGTTGAAGCTGTTGACATTGATAAAAATGGAGCTTTAGAATATAAAGAAAGTTTCTTAGAGAGAAACTGCTAAATAAAATGCTGAAAAAATGAGCATTTAAACTATATCATCTGCGGCACAATATGTCTATTCTTTTATACCTTATCAATCAGCTTCTTCAAGCCATTAGTTTAATAAATTTAAATAGAAACTTCTATTAAACAGTCAGTTGGCCATATAACTTTATAAACTTTCTTTTATGTTTTTTCTATAATGTTACAACAATCACTAGGCAAGTTAAGCGAAGAATCATATTCAATAGTATATGCAATAATTTTTGCTTCATTTTCAATAGTTTCAATAAAGATAACTCCTTTTAATTATGGAAGAATAAATTGTATATAGAGAGGTTTTTACTTTCTAATAACTTGAATAAATTTCCTTTCTATATTGAGTATGAAATTAGGAAAGAAGAAGGATATAATATGACTTATTCTGTTAATATGCAATGGGTTTATAATAATTATAGTAGCATTAATAATAATGTACAAATGATATCCAAAATACCTTTACAGAAAAAGATAAGATAACACTCTTTGGTTTAGATTCGCGTTCAGATTAAATGGAAATATTAGGATTCTTAAAGAAATATTTAAATAGTAGTAAAATTAAAGAATATCTATTAACTATAAAACCTTAAACTGGTTGGAAACTTCATAAGATTTATCAGATATGCATTTAGAAGAAAGAAAGGAAAAAGCTAATAGTTAAATACAAGCTAAAAATTAGTAAAATTAATCTGATTCCATCACTAGAGAAAATGACTAAACCAACTTATAAAGTATAACTAATGAAAAAAATCATTAAAGGTATAATTTTATATTTTAGGTCTGATCATTTAGCGAATGACTAGATTAAAAATGCATATAATGAAAACATATAACCTTTAGAAAGTTTAGAAGTAATGAGCATAAAGCAAAATTTATGAAACAAACAAAAAACTTTTAATTTTAATTATATATACAAAAAAGTTTAAATAAAGATAAAGATTTTAATATTTGTTTTGAGAATTATTTTTATAAAATATTTTTTTAATTACAAACTAGATAAAAATTAAATTAGATAAAATAAATCTTCATATGAAATTAAAGCAAATAAGAAATATAAATCACTATAGATACAAATAATAATAAATTTAATCATCTTAATTATTTAATTAAAAAGAATCAATCTAGAATTAAGAAATTAAAATATAACATTGCATAATTTCTAAATATCTATTATACTGATACTTATGAAATTTTATAATCATAATCTTTAAGAATAATTTTTCAATAAAATAATTTAAATAATTTAATGGTGGAGAAAAGACTAACAAAATCTATTAAATATAATATTTTTTATATATTCAAATTAATAATTTTTGAATGGTTCTTTATCTAATAAAATTTAGAAGTTAGTGAAATGATAAAAAATCTAAAATTATATAAATAAAATAAAATATTTAATTAAATTAAAACAAATGTTTTAAATATTAAATAAAAAGTATTAGTTTCATATAATAATAATTTTTCTTTATTATAAACTTTTTTTTTAATTGGTGAAATTAAAAAATACCATATTACTATTTTAATATTTTTATATTTGACTAATTTTATTAAATTACTAAATAGATATTTTCTAATATTATTTAAGTAAATAATTTCATAATAAAATTTATTTATTTGTTTATTTGTATGTAATCAGGATTAAATTTTGCACAAAATTATATATCGAAAATTTATTCTATAATTTATAACTCCCATTTAAAGAAAAAGATATAAAGTTTCTAAAATAGACTTAAATATCATAAGAAATAAAATTTAAACCATTTTAAGAAATGAATCTATATTTGATTTAGTTAAATCTTGATTTATAGATTCTATTTATTTGAGAAATTATAAAAAGAAAATCGTAAGTTTAATTTAAAAATTATGGTTAAAAAAGCAAAAGTTTTTTTTAAAGAGAAACTTTTTTCTTAACTTTTAATACAAAAATTAAAAAATTAATAAAATACCTCCTGAAAAAGGAATTATATCAACTACAAAATTTATTAAGATATCTTAAATTTAATTAAATTTACTATTTAGCCAATCTCAGTGAATAAGTCAAGTATTATTAACCGATATTACTCGCTAGTTTAAATCAATTATTTAAGTTTCTAAGTCTTAATATTTTCTAAATTTTTAATTACTTACTTAAATTCTTAAATTATAAAATAAATATTAGCCATAACTAGATAATTAAAGAAAAATAATAATTGTATCTGTTTATTTTTGCTTATCATTCACTATTTTTATTTATTTTTATAGTGATATAAATTTATTTTTATTTCGTTTTCTTTTAAATCAACCTTTAATAAATAAAAGGATAGAGTAACGTAGTCAAAACAAGGTGAGGACATAATCCAATACCGTTAGATCAAAGTTACTCTTTGCTACTTTTTAATAATAAAAGAAGAGAAAAAAAGAATTACAATTTTATTAACAATTCTGTTTATCATATTTGCTATAAGCAAATTATATAGATTTAATATTTTAAAAGCAATCATAACTATTTATTTATATATAATCTCCTTTTTTGCGAGTATTAAGTTTTCACTTTTATTGATTTAACTTAAATTAAAATAGAAGTTATCAAATATTTAATTGTATTCTTAAGCAAAGCTTTTGCTTCTTTTTTAAATTTTATATTATTTAAATAAATAAATTATAGTCTAAATAAACTTTAATTTTATTATCATTAAATTTCACTTGTATATTATCTCTTACATTTCCTTCAGAAATATATTGCTTCAAAATTTCATAAAAAACATTAAAAGTACAACATTGATAATTATATAAAGCTCCTAATCTTGAATATGAGTAAATCAGAAAAATTACCTTTCATCATAAACCAAAAAATAATTATTCTATTATTTCTTTAAAATAGAAAAGCTAGAGTCTTCCATTTAATTAGTCAGGAAGGAATAAAAAATAAGAATAATAAGTTTTAAAGTATCTTTCTTTTTTTACAATATAATAAACTAGTTAATGCTTATTTAAAAAAGCTTAAATGATATTTAAAAGATAAGGTTTTTATTTTAAGATAAATCGTTAATCATTCAAAAATATTATTCCTTGACTGCTAGGTAAAATTTCTATGGTATGCTGAAAATGTAGGGAAATAAATAACTAGCAAGTATAATGTCAATAGTAAATGTTAATAATAAAGAATAAGCTAAAAATAAGTTAGTTTTTTACTAAATTTTGAAGATTTCATTTAAATAATTAAGATTGTAAAATTTAAAATCATTAGTAGTCTAAGATAAAAAAAGCTATATTAGATAGTGTATAATCAGATAACTATATAAATTATATAAATTAAATAATTTGTTATTTTTCGGAATTTTAATAAATTTAATATATAAAATAATAATTTAAATCTAAAAACTGGAAATAAAATTATATTTATAATTAATTTTATAATTTTATTAGATAGAAAAAGAATCATTATTTTAAAAAAGTTTATTCACCTTAAAAAGATAATTTTTCCTAAGTTTATAAATAAAATTAAAAATACAATCTGTAACTATTTTCTTTAATAAAGAAAAATTAATAAATAAATTAAAAAAATAGAATATATAAATAATGAGAGTATTAAATATAATATGAATAAAGTTCATATTATATTTATGTATTTTTTAATTTCTATAAATAATAATAATATCATAATTTAAATAATCTATTATTCTTATAATTAATCTTAAATAAAAGTTGCATAATAATTTTTTGCCTAATATTTTGATAATTTTCTCTTATTTCTATAATAAAATGTTTCTAATTACAAATTTTAATAATTATAAACATAAGTTTAGATATATCAATTAATAGTTTAAATTAGTTAGCGTCAATCAGTTTTCGACTAAAATGAAATTATTGTTATTTAATCTTAAAAGCTATTTTATAATATTTAATTATATTTTTTAAATATTACGAAATTATAATTAAATATAGGCTCAAATATTTCTGACTAAAAATAGAAGTTGCTCATATTAAAATTAAACGAATTTATGAATTCTAAAGAAGCAATTTCTCTGTATACAATTATAATTAAATAAACTTAGTGGATTATAACCTTATAATAATAGCAATAAATAAATATTCAAAGTCATAATTTGATAAGTTAGTTCTTAATCTTTTAAGTAGACTAAACTTCCAGAAACTATAAAATATTTATCTTCTTTTAAGCATTTACAAGATTGTAACTAACCAGATTCCTATTCGTTTAACTATCTAAAGACTGTAATAATTTAATTAAAATACTTATATTTACTATTTAAAAACTAAAATATCAGAACTTTTACTAAAATGGATAAAAATATGGATATAATTAAACTTAACTTTAGTTAGCTGACATTAAAAATTTAGAAATAAGATTTAATTAATAAGCATATTAAATTATAAAGGCTTAAAAATATTTATTATTAAACATAATTTCGTTTAAATGTAAAGATTGGGCTAAAATAAAAGAAGTTAGTAGATAAAAGGATGTCATTTTTATAATAATTATTAATTAAATAAGTTATTTATAAATGTAGTCAGCATATAAAACTTCTCAAGAAGTGTTAGGGGACAGAGCATGGACCATAGTTTCATAAAGTGAAGCAGATGCAGAGGCTTGGATGGTACCAAGACCTCAAATTGAAGTTGAAAAGATTTATATCAAGTTACCTCCTTTACTAGAGAACGAAGTTAGAATTAAAATGACTTGGGCTGGAATGTGTCATTCTGATGTTATGTTTGGCAAAAATGAATGGAATTTTCCTCTAAATGGATTGTATCCTTTAATTCCAGGACATGAAATTGTGGGTGTTGTTGAACAACTAGGAGAAAAAGCTTAAGCTAAATTCCAAATTGGATAAAATGTTGGCTTTGGTGTTATTAGAAGAACTTGTGGATCTTGCATTACTTGTTAAGAAGGTCTTGAGAATGTATGTCCTAAAATTTAATGGACTTATCCTCCTCAAAGTGGAGGATATGCTTAGCGTTTCTAAGCTGATGCTGATTATTTTTATTCCATTCCTGAAGGAATGGACGTATCAAGAGCAGCTCCACTCTTTTGCGCAGGAATTACTGTCTATAGTCCATTAAAAAGGTTTTTGAAATCTGGCTAAAAAGTTGCAATTGCAGGAATTGGTGGACTTGGACATTTAGCTCTTTACATGGCTGATAAAATTGCTCCAAACATTGAACTTACTGCTCTGTCGGGAAGACCAGAGAAAGAACAAGAATGCTTATCTTTTGGAGCACATAAATTTTTAGTAACAAACGAAGAAAATGTAAAGGCTCACACAGGATATTTCGATTTTATTTTATTTGCAGCTTCTGGAGGAAAATTAACATAATATATCAGTATGTTAAAGCAAGGAGGAAGATTATGCTTTGTAGGAGTTCCTCCAGCAAACTAAGATCCAGGAATTTAATTATTCGACCTTTTAAAAAATAAATCTATTTGTGGTTCAGGACTTGGTTCTAGAGAAGAAACAAGAGAAATGCTATAGCTTTGCGCAAAATATAACATTTACCCTAAATGTGAATTTGTTCCTTATTCCAAAGTTGACTAGTTTATGGATAAGCTAGACAAAAGTGCAGCTAAGTATAGATATGTTATCGATTTCAGCCAATGAAACAACAAAAATTTTAAAATTTTCTTTTTTCATAATAATTAAAATATTAAAAGCTCTTAAAGGCATAAAAATAAAATATTCTCAATCATATCTGGCTAATAAAGAGATTGAGTTACCAATTTAATAATTAATAGATATAATAACAATAAAAGAAATAAATGTATTAATTTAAAATTTTATAACCATTTAAGATTAAGCCATTCTAAAATATTAAATATTCCTTTATTTAAGCATAGAAGGTAAATAAAATTCATAAATCTTCAATTATTTCATAAATGAAAGCTAGTTATTTTTTTGAGTCTATAAGAATTGATATCAATATACTTAACTTAAAGTACAAATAAACCTTTTTATTAATTTATAGTTGTATTAGATAAAATCATAATGGATTTTTATTCTTTAATTAAGAAAAAGGAGAAAAAATGAAATAATTAAAAAGTTAAGATTAAATTAAATTAATTAAATAAAGAAATAATAAGATACTAATATATCATATCTAATAAGAGAAGCATTTATTAGAAGTTGAATCAACTTAAATAATAAAAAATAAGATGATTTAGAGCTTATTGCTTTATATAGAGTTTTAAATCTTTATATTTATATTTAAGATAGATTTCTTAATAAATAAATGATTTTTTTTATTTATTTTATAGAAGCAAATTATATAAAATTATTAAAGTTTCTTAAAGTATAATAGTTTATAAAATTAAAAAAATAATATTAAATCAAAAGAATAATAAATAGCTGATATGTACAATATCAGCCAAACACAAACTTAATAATTAAAGATACTTAAATCATGTTTTGATTCTTAAAAATTTTAAAAGCAGCATTCTTTTTAAAATTTAACTGAAAATGAAATTAGCTTTTCTAAAATTTAGTTAAACAATTCCTATTACATTTTATATAAATAAATTAAAAGTTATAAAAAATATTAGTTTATGATAATCTCAAAGGAGCTGGGCTTCTCAATAAAATTAATTTGTAGAAAATAAATAAAAAACCAGACTCGATATAAAATTCCGAATTAAACTAGAAATTAAAAGACAAGAGAGATTTAAATCTCTTATTAAATAAAAAAATAAATTTTTTAATTAATCTAAAAGTTTTTTTCATAAAATCATTTAAATTTTAAATATTTTACTATTATCTAACTTTTCTTAAGTTAAACATTTTTTAAATTTAGTCTTTAAAACCTAGAAAATGCTTAATTTCGCAAATAATAAGTTAAAGACTTAATTAAAAAAACAATTTAATATAATTAAAAATTAAAAGTTATATATGTTTTATATTTCATCCAATAAAAGTAAATTTTTTAGAATTTATTAGACGATAATCTATATCATGTGGAAAGATTAAAGGAATAAATAGATTTATATAGTTATTTTTATATAATTAATTAATTAATTTAAGAAAGATACAAATAGATAATACAACTAGCAATTTGGTTAAGTATCAACTTAAATTATAAGAAGAGCATTTAGAAATAGTAAGCAACAAAATATATTTAATGGAAAAATTAAGGAAAATTAATAAAAACATTTAATTAGAATAAATAAAAATTAAAAATAACTTTAAATTTATAATATTTAGAAAAAAATAGTTTCAAGAAGATAAAGAGAATTTAGTTAAAAGAATAGATCTGATATAAAAAGGATTTTTAAGCTAAATTGTATAATTTATAACTAAATAAAGCAGGAAATTATTTTAAATTTAAGTAATTAGTTCATATTTATAATTTAAATATATTGTAAAAAATTTACTAAAGGATTAATAATAAAATTCAAAAGACTAATAATTTTCATTTATCAATTTAAATAATAATAAACTTTATTTTATTCGCTAAACCTATGAGCTATCTTTAAAAAATTAAAAAATAATTTCTTATAAAAAATTTAATAATTTAAACTTAAAAAATTTAAAAATAAAAGTATTTTATATGCATAAATTATTAATTTATAGATATAATAAAAATTTAATAATAAAGACATCAAGAATACCTTCATACATTTCGATTTATTAAAAGGATTCTTTATTTTCTATATTTTGGTTTAGAAAATTAAATAATACTTAATGAAGAAAGATTTATTAAAAAGTTGGAAAAAAGTGAAGAATTATAAATAAAGAAAAAGTAATAATTTAATTGTAGAATTATTAGAGTGCTTATTCAAAATATAGAATTATCTAATATCATTTCAAGAACTTAAATGAAGTTTAATTGCTAGACTTATCAGCTTTATTTTATTTAACTAGAGTTATATGACTTATCATTAATCAAATGAAGGGGAAAAGTTAATTTTCAGACAGAAAGTAATAATAATTTTTCCTTTGAAAAATTAGTTTTTATGGTTTAAAAACTTAATTTCTAAAAATAACTATTTTAAGCTTTTAAAATTTATTGATCTCAACTAAGATAATTTAATCTTAGCTCCAAAAGCGTATTTGACTTAAAATTATCACGATTATTTATAAATAAAATGTTGCTCAAATTGAAACTTAAAAATAGCCTAAGAAACAGAATTTTTTATTAATTTAAATCTTTCTTTCCCAAAGATTATATAATTATTTACTAACACTTAAATAAATCTAAATTAAAAAATATCTAATTTATCCCTTTTTTATCAATTCTATGCTAAGTGTTAGATTTCTTAAAAATGTATATAGCTTATTATAATCTTTTAATCATATCTAGAGATAAATATATCTAACTTTCACAATATTATTATCTATCTAAATTTTTGATTTATCATTCTTTGTTTTTGAGCTTCACTTTTTACATATAGCGAATCCTTAAATGCTTTACTTCAATTTGATAATACCATCAGCCTAGATTTTTAGGTTATAAAAATATTAAAAAGGATAATAATAAAACTTAGACTTAAATTTAAATTTTAGTAGTAAGTCCAATTATAACTATCTAATAAACTTATTATACTTTTAAATTATTAAATACACTCTTAATATAGATAATCTTTTTTCTACTTAGATATATTCTGCTTTTTTAAATTCTAACTAGCTATTTATAAAATCTATAAAGAAAATTATTTTATTTGTGCTAGTAGATTAAGTTTTTGTTCTTTATAAAGCTTTAAATAATAAAAAGATGTAAGAGGATTTAAAGTGTATTGCTTGCTAAAGTTAAATTACTTCCTTGGCTGAAAACCAATTACCTCAAATATAAAATTTCTTTATTTGCTAAAAATGCTCTGAAAATCAATTATAAACGCATAAATAAAGTGAATGCAGTTAATGCTAAAATTGCCTAGATTGTGACTACAGACAAAAGGAGGATCTAGATGGTAAAAATATTCTTAATGAAGCAAAAAATGAAGAGATAAAGTTTTAGTAAAATATGCAAAATTTGAAAGATCAGTGTAATATTCTTATAGAACTAAAGCAAAAAGTAGTCAACTTATAGAATTAAATTTAGGCTAAAGTTCATAATTGAGTAACAAAGGTTTTATTTTAGTAGAGTGACTAATATTAAGATTAGCTAAACAATTTAATTTCTTATCTCGAGCAAAGATAAACTTAAATTAAATTAAATTAATAATAAGAAAATAAAGAGCTGAATCTTAAATCTTTTGATATAGATAATTTTATTGAAATAGAATCACTTGAAAGTTTAAAAGAAAAAGGAAAATCTGAAATAAAAAAGTTAGAATAAATAGAGCAAAATTTAATATATTTAGTTGACTAATCTTATGAAACTTTGAATAGTTATGAAGGAGAATTTTTAAAAGGTAAAAAGCATGGTTTTGGAATACAAAAGTATAAAGATGGAAGTAGATATGAGGGATAATGAGTAGAAGATTAAAAATGAGGAAGAGGAATTTACTATTATTCTAATGAAGATATTTATGAAGGGGAATTCCAATTCGATTAGAAACATGGATATGGAGAATATAAGTTCAAAGATGGAAGAATATATAAAGGAAAGTATACATTTAATATGATTCAAGAAAAAGGTATTATGCAATATCAGAATGGGGATATTTATGAGGGAGAATTTTCCTAAGGACTAAGAAATGGATATGGTATATATTAATTTAAAGACGGTAGAAAATATGAAGGGTAATATGTAAGTAATTGAATGTAAGGTAAAGGAATTATTTATTTAGAAAACAAAAAATAGTATGAAGGAGAGTTCTTTAAAGGTTATAAGCATGGATTTGGAATTTAAATCTAAATGGACGGTAGCCGTTATGAAGGTTAATTTGTCGAAAATTGAATGTCGGGTAAAGGACGCATGGTTTATGACAGCGGAGATTTATATGAAGGGGAATATAGACAAGGTTTAAAGCATGGGTATGGAGTTTTTAAATGAAAGGAAGGAATTAAATATGAAGGGTTTTGAAAAGAAGACACAAAATGAGGAAAAGGAAAAGAATATTATGATAATGGAAATTTTTATGAAGGAGACTTTTGAAGAGGTAATTTTCATGGATAAGGAATATTTTCGTGAAAAGATGGAAGAATTTATGAAGGATAATTTTAAGAAGGTAAAAGATAAGGCAAAGGAATTGAGCATTGTCCAAATGGTGATATATATGAAGGAAAATACTTTAATGACTGCTTTCACGGTTATGGAATTTATATATGATAGGATAAAAGAAAATATGAAGGATAGTTTGAAGAAAATAAAGTAAAAGGTAAAGGAACTTTATACATACCAAATGGAGATGTTTATGAAGGAGATTTTCAGCAAGGCAAAAAACATGGAAATGGACTTTATAGATAATCTGATGGAACTATTTACGAAGGATAATTTTAAGATGGCAAAAAATAAGGAAAAGGAAAATTAACTTATGCTAATGGGGATATTTTTGAAGGAACATTCGAATAAAATTTATAACATGGATTTGGTCTATTAAAATGCAAGGATGGAAGATGTTATGAAGGATAATATTCCATGGGAAAAAGAAATGGAAAGTTTACTTATACAAGCGAAAGTGGTTAATAGGAAGAATAGCTTTGGGAAAACGATGCTAAGATTTAGTGAAATAAACTGTAAAAAACTAAATAAACAAATAATCTTATTTAAAACTATAATAATCTATATAAAGTTTATAAATAAGCAAGCAAAATTGTTTATTACAAAGATAAAATATAAAGAACTGGTTTAATATTTAAAATCTTTAAAATAAATAAATAAATATATTAATTTATTTGAATTTATGAAAAATTAGTTTTAATATACTCTAAAATTATATATAGCAAGAGAGAACTGCAAATTATTAATATCAATTGATGGTTCTATAGGCAAATGTAATAAAATTTTATTTTTTTATTTGTTAAATCTTTAAATTTAAGATACATGTAGTTTAAAGCTTATTAAATATTTTAAAATTTATCAAATAAAATAAATTTTATTTTTAAGCTTTAATAATGGTTCTCACTTACAAAAGTATAAAGAGAAACAAAGATAAAGTTTATTAAGATGGTATTCAAATGATTAGAGCTTTTGAATTTATAAAGTTTATATTCTTCTTAATTAATTATATTAATACTTTTCATTTATAATAAAGTAACTAAGCGGGGTAGCGCAGTGGAAGCGCGCTGAGCCCATAACCCAGAGGTCGGTAGATCGAAACTACTCTTCGCTATTTTTATATGTATATGAAATAATTTATATAACTTAAATAATTAAAGCCATTTAATAATTTCTTTATATAATCATTAGAACTAAAGCTATTTATTAGTCTATTTGAAATTAAAGTTTCCTAACTTTTTATAGCAATATTATAAGTATATGCACTTTATAATCCTTCAATTATTATAATCTACATTTCTTATTAATATTAAATAAAGGTATCATTCCATTAAATTAAAAAGGCTATCTTAGTTTGTTTGTTGCTCTAAAAGGACTTAAATTAATTAATATTCATAAGTACTAAGAATTTAGATTTCTAAATATAATAAAATTTATTTTAAGAGAATAAAAAGTATAGCAGCTTTATACGTACTTTAACACAATTACAGGGAATGTTTTAAACAGAGATTGAAAGAAATGATTATAAGTGAGTTTGTTTAATCTAGTTACTAAGACTAAAGTCTAAATGTTTTAATTATTCTTAATTATTTCTTTAAATACATTTAACTATTAATTCTTTAATTACTTTTAGAGCTTTAGCTTCTTAAAATTTAAATTTATTAGCCTTTAGACAAAATCACTTAACTAGAGGTAATTTGTTAATTATTTATTCTAAAGAATGAATTAGAAATTATTTTCCAACTAGTCTATCTTTAGCTGTCTCCTAAAAGTTCTATTATAATAAAAGTTATATAGTCCTAAGTTATTTTAATTAAAGCTTAGACTTTAGTATAGATGTATTAATAACACTTAGAAATGATTTAACTTAGGATTGTATTAAGATATATAAGCATTAATTATAACTTTATTAAAAGCTCTCTATTTATTACACTATCTCTCCTTTATCTCTTCATTAGCTTTATATTATTATTTATCTGGGTAACCTTAACTAAATTATTTAGATAGTGACTAAAATAAATGTAAGATTTATAAGTAGAGCAATAATTTGTGTTATAGCTGATTTAATATATTAAAGATAAGTAGTTGGTATGCTTTAAGTTAAATAAAGGATAAAATAATAGTAGGTATATTAAATTTAATATACCTTAAGTCTAAGTATAGATATTAGCTTTATAATTAAATGGCTATGTATAGCTTTTCTATTTTATCTGTTTATTCTTTACTTTTTATTATTGCTTATTTAGACCCTTCAGCTTCTTTAACCTATTTAGATAGATCTAGAGAATTATCTCAATATAACCAGGCTTGTCGTTTGTTTGATTTCAGATCGTTTGGATTTCCCTATAAAGGATATAGTGCAACTGTTTAAAGAGATCCATAAGATAATAGTCAAGATAAGCATTTACCTTTCGGGCTTTCCTGCTAAATTGGAAGTTTGGGAAGATGTAGCTTTTGAATGCTAAATAACGGAATTTGTGATTGATAATGTTAAGTTTCTGAATGTGGTTACGATTGAAAGGATTGCTCAGACTGGTGTAGTAATAAGTAGTGCAGCATAAATTATTTTAACTATAATGAACTTTAGAATTGTAAAGACTAAAGCTGCTTGCATCCTTGTAACTTAATAGTAATTTTTTAATTTAGAATTCCAATCCTTGCTCTTAAGAAATGATAGGAGATAATTTATGTCACTTTTAGTGCTTCAACTATCAAAATAAATTTGATAGATCAGATTGCTGCTTTGCGTTGACTAGATGCACTCCTAACCTTATTAAAAATTAAAAGTGTGATTGAGAATGCTTAAATCCAATGTGTATTTCCTTTGAAATTCCTGACTGTGAAATTGACTGCTTAAACTCTTCTGGAAAATAATGCACTAAAGATAAAATAGATAATGGTATCTGTGATAAAGAGTGCTTATATCATTAATGTGGTTGAGATGCTATGGACTGCTTGGAAGAAGATAGCTAGAATAAGCCTTACAATGAAGGAGCTTAATTAAAATCTTCTCCTTTCTGCTCGCCTGGATGTTTAAATGAAAAAAACTTTAAATAGTAAGTAGGCGATAAATACTGTGATTTAGCTTGTATGACAGAGAGTTGTGACTGAGACAAAGGAGATTGTTGCGGATAAGAAATAACAATAACTGACTAAAAGACTAAAGAGTAATAAACATTTCCAGTTACTACTTGCTTCACTAAATATGAAGGCAATTCATTTATAGAAAACGATGGAATTTTTGATCCTTAGTGTTACATTCCTATGTGTGCAAGCGACCCTAGATAAATTACTACTTGGCTTGATTTCAATGATACGGAATTTCTTTCTGGCAGTCTAAATTAATTATATCCAACATAAATATGAAAACCTGCAAGCATTTTAAATGGGTTCTGTGATAAAAACTATGAGACTGATTGAAATGATTGTACTGAAAGTTCTATTAAAAGCCTAACTTATTGTAATACAGAAGCATAGAAATGAAACTGTAATTGAAATATGATAGCAAATAATGTTTGTGATAAAGTTTGCTTTGATTTTTATAGCAGAAATGGATAGTGCAAAAATGATGGAAATGATTGTTAAGAATGTCTCACAATCAATTAAAATTGCATAGACAGCTAAGCTAATTCCATTTGTGACATTCTATGTTATAATCAACCTTGCAATTGAGATGGTGGAGATTGTAAGCCTTGCATAGAAAAAGGTTGCAAAATAGAATAAATAGGGGATGGAATTTTATAAGAGGAATGCTATTATGAAGAATGCTTTTTTGATAATAATTAGAATGGAAATAATGATTATTAAAACTGCATTGCTACTGGCTGTTCTATTGAAAAATTAAGAAATGATAAATATGATACAGAATGCGACAACTAGTAATGTAATTATGATTCCATAGGAAAATAATGTAGAAATATACTGGAATAAAATAACTTATTTGAATAATGCATTATTTAAAACTAGAAATGTAAATTATAAGAATGCTAAAAATTCAACGAATGCTAGCTTAAATGCTAAAATTAAATTTGTACAGGGATAGATTTATAGAGCTATGATAATGCGATGATTGGAGACGGAAATTGTGATTAATAATTACTAACTTTTTCATGTAACTTTGATGGGCTAGATTGCTGCAATGATGCATTTATTTAAACATGCAAAAATTTGGGTTTAGCATTAGATAATTTTTGTAATAATGGTATTTAAAGCGATTACGATTGCAATAAAGCAGTTTGCGGCTTCGATAATGTTCAATGTTGTTATTATGAAACTTCAACCAGAGATAAATATGAAAGCTTTCCTTGCCATCCAGAGTTGATTAATAATGGAATTTGCAATCCATAATGTTAAATAGAATCTTGCTGAATGGATGGATTAGATTGTAGTGATTGTAGTTTAACTCTTTGCTTAGATACAAATTTCTTAGGAAATTACATTTACAATGCAAAATGTTTCATTTCAGTGTGTTACTTTGATACTCATCCTAGAGTGATGGAAATATTTAAAAATGATGTTACTTAGTACATTTATTTTAGTGACTTATGCTTAGCCAAGTATTAAGGAGATAAAAGTTGGAATATTGTGATGCAACTCTTAGATGAATATTATTGTGAAGATTGATGCAATGTGATAGAATGTAACTACTGTAATACGCATTGCAAATGTAGCAAGCCTAATCAAGTTGATATTGAATATATGCAGTAATTATTTTAAGAATCTGATTAGTGAATTTTAGTTAATCTTTTACAAGAATAAATATGCAACCCTAATTTATTGGGAAATAATATATGCGATTAAGAATGCTATTCTAAAGACTGTGATTGAGATAACTATGATTGTGTTTGCTATGAAAGTGAAGGGGAATATTGTATTAACTTTATGAAGTAAAATATGGTTTGTGATTAGATTTGTAATAACAAAGATTGTGATTTTGATAGTAAAGATTGCTGCTAAATTACAAATAATTAAAACTATTAAATTCTAGATGCCTTAGGAAATGGTATATGCTAAATAAGTTGTATGTCTTTTAATTGAGACAGTTAAGATAATTTTAATACTAATATTCTTCCTCAAGGAAAGCCAGATTGTATGCTTTATATTAAACTTCCTCATAGTCCATCAATTCAATATAGCTTGACTTTTGATGAAGCATTTAAGAGAATTCAAAACAATGACTATGCTGTCTATAGTGGAAATTGTCCATAAGAATGCTTTTAATAAAACTAAGAAACTAATATTGAAGGGAAGTTTCTAAGGAACATAGGAACATAGTATAACTTTGATTAAAGGTGGGAAAGCTATATAAATTATAGCAAATCTTAGTCTTAATTTTAATGCTATTAATGAGACGCTGGATATGAAAAATGTATGACTAAAGAATGTCTTTATGATGGAGCTGATTGTTCTTATCTAGGTATAAGAAATAATGAATAAACATTACTTAATTTTGATAAGAATGGAAAGCCAATTCTATAATGTCATCCTTTTTGCTCAGCTTGTTATTAAACTACATAAGAATAAGATAATTATCCAAAGTATTGGAATTGCTGATATTGTAATGAAGGATTTTATAGAATCAATTCA
Organism: Loxodes magnus; assembly: GCA_946699065.1. NCBI lineage: Eukaryota > Ciliophora > Karyorelictea > Loxodida > Loxodidae > Loxodes > Loxodes magnus. The sequence continues at coordinate 469,276 of CAMPDV010000147.1, forward strand.
TTTTGTATGGATGCTTGTCCAGCTGGATTTACTGAAAATATAGAAGATCCAAATGATCCTAAATGTGTAAAAGAAAATGATATAACTACTCTAGAAAATCCTTAAATCATTTATGTTACTAATTTAAAATTCCCTTTACCTTCATTTACTAAAAATGCAGTCTAATATACTTTTTGTGATGAAGCTAATCATTAGCAGCCTAACAGTCTATAAGACTTTAATGCTACAAATTATCAACCAGGATGTATTATTTATAAAGGATTAGGAACATTTTAACGTCCTTATTTAACATTAGCTGAGGCACTAACAGAGGGAGTTTAGAAAAATTATGTCTAAATACTTTTATCTAAAGGAACTCATTTACTAGAAGAATTAAAAGAAGGAAAAAGTAGTATGGCTTCTGAAGATCCTACTAAGTATTTTCTGCTACAAAAATAATGAAAAGAAAAGAGAAATAAATATAAAAGTTTTAAGCAAGTTACTATATCAACTTTATACTGTGACGATTATCATACAAATCAAACCTCTAATTTAATTATTTGTCTATCCAATTAAAAAGAAAGAGCTTAAATATAATTCATGCGAACAGATATTTAGCTAACAGTATACAAAGGGCATTTGTAATTTGATAATGTTATTTTAGAAATGAGTACTCTGATAAAAAATGCTATAATAAAATAAGCTTATTGCTAATAAAATATTTAATGAGCCTGTAATTTTTGCCCTCAAGGATAATATTTTAAAGATAATCCTTTTTTATTACAAGATGAATATGGTTTCTTCTGAACTTTCTAAGTAAACACCTCTTAGTTTCCTTTTACAGTAAATGCGGAATGTGACAGAAATACAAATTCTTTAATAAAAATTATTCAAGGAAAGTTAAGTTTAAATAATGTGTGATTTCATAAATTCGCTAGAAGACACTATAACTACATTGAATGTTAATCTTGTGATTTAGAGTTTAACAATACAGATTTTTAGTTCCTTGATTCATCTAGTTATTTTGTTAATATGTATTGTGCATAGGAGCAAGATTAATTTGATTGTGGGAGTTTGATATTTAATAAAGGGTCAGTTAGTGAAATGAGTAATTTTCATTATTTAATTCTTGAAAATTATAAAGAATCTGTTACTAGATAATAATTTCCAGGGTTTTTAAAAGCAAATTAGACAAAGCTTATATACATAAACAATGTTACTTTTACTAAAAATTACATAAGATCTAATCTAATTAACTTTACCTTTGATGAAATAGATGCTTTGCTTTTTATTCAAAACTGCTAGTAGTTAAAATTGCTAAATTCAGTGTTTTATAGGAATGTAGCATATAGATCTACTATCATCAAAATAACTTATCCTAAAAGATTCTAGACAGAGTATCAACTACTTTAGCATGTTTTTATAGATAACTGTACTTTTTAAGAGAACTTTGCTAGTAGAAATGGAAGTGTAGGACTTTACTTTATATTTACAGAGGATATTCCTAACATTCTTATTAGCAATTCTAAATTCTTATATAATACTGGAGATTTTTATTCAGATTATAACTAAACTGATAATACAGATATTTGATGGCAATTTGCTACTCCTTCTGCAATAGTAATGAGTTATGATTATGGAGCTTTCTTCAAATTAACTAAAGAGTAAATTTTAGTAGACCGTTTAAAGTAATTGAATATAAGCAATTGCTAGTTTAGTTATAACTTTATAAGTTCCATAATTTGAGTAGTAAAGTACAGAAATGTTTATTTGCTTAATAACACTTTTGATCATAATTAAGGATATTCAGAAGATCATTTCCGTAGATATTCTCCTATAGGAAAGGTTATCATGAACTACACTGAACTTTATGATACTTTCAAGGCTTTAAAAGCTTAATCAGCTTTTGATTTGGATTCTGATTCAATAAATGAATTGATTATATAAAAATAAAAAGGTTAGGTTAGTAGCTTTTTTGGAGTAGTTTGCTTAATAGATAGTGGATAAGTAACTGTTTTTGATGAAGATTTTAACTAATTCACTTATTTAGAAAAAGTAGTTATTTAAAACTGTAACTTTTCATAAAACTGGCTATTTGTTAATGATTGGTTTATAAATAATGTAGTTTTCTCAGTTTATTAATTTGTTAGCTCTGAAGTTTTTTTATTTTCAGTCTAAAGTTTTAAAATGATTGATTGCTAAATATCCAATAATTTAAATGAGCGTGGAGGTGGAGTCATAATATAATGAGCTAAGGAAGTAACGCTAGATAGACTAGTAATATAAAATAACTAAAATATGTATCCTCAAATTTAAATTAAGTTCTGAAGTTAGTTATAAATAACTAACTCTATTTTTGTAAATACTAGTATATATCAAAGTAAAAATTAGGATTTAGACTATAGCAACTTTATATTTTTCATAAAGGATTCTAATTCTTTAGATTATTAAGCTTCTACAATTTCACTTTTAATTGAAAATACTACCTTTGCTTACAATAAGGCGAAATTAGTTCCTGCTGATTTTAGTGTTATAAATGATGATAGAAATGTATATGTTGAAATTGAATTGAAAATAGTTAACAGTAGATTTATAGGAAGTAAATCAGATTCTATTTCTTGCTTTTGAATTTAAGATTCCATTTTCTTAAATTTGAATAGTGTAGTAGTTGACTCTACGTTTTCATACTAAGAATCAAATAATTACTTCATTTATTTAGAAAACTAATAGTATATTTTATTCAACAGAGTTCACTTTATTGCTAACATATTAAACAACACCTAAAATACAGTTGCTATTATTATGAGCTCTAATAACTTACCCATTACATCACTTATAATGTTCAACAGCTGCTACTTTACCTCTAATATCTTTATTAAAGAAAAATTGAATTAAGATGCAATATTAATAATGGCAGCTAATCAATAGCTAAATAATGGGTATCTGAAGGTAGTAACTTAAGATTGCTATTTCTCAAATAATTCTGCCTCTATCTTAGTCCTGTAAAACACTTATTATTCGGATACTCATTCTTTGTTTAGTTATAATTACTATTGAAAAAATTCGTTGATACATTCATCTGGTAGCAATTTTTCTATTAGATTAAGTAAAACCCTGATAAAAGAAAACTTATCTAAAGAAATTTTAATTTGAATTGAATAGTAGAATATTATATTTAGCTAAGTTACTTTAGACAATAATCTTATACTTTAGAAGAGTCTAAATCATATAGTCTTGTCTAATTTCATTATACAAGATTCTGTTTTTAGTCAAAACTATGCTGAAGAATATTCAGCAGGATTAGAACTAATCAATAGCATAGTAACTATTCAAAACTCTGCTTTTCTCTATAATTACGCTAAATAGTATGCAGGAGCTATTTCATTAATTGGATAAAATACTAAAATATCGGTTAGTAACTGTACTTTTATTGGCAATAGAGCCTCAATAGGAAGTTCATTTTATATAGTTCAAATAAAATAAATAGTTATATAAGACTGTATTGCAACTAATAACTCAGCTTAAGTTGGAGGGTTTATGAAGACAGATTAGTCCAATATAAAAATATCTAAATCAGTGTTTAAGTATAACTAAGCAAATGAAGGAGGTATTTTTCATGTTTAATTGGGAAACTTAACCTTTGATTAAGTCATTTGTGATCATAATGCTGCTATGAATTTTGGAGGAGTGGCTTATATTCAACTATAGAGTACTTTCTAAGTAATAGATTCTCTAATTTCCAATTGTTAAGCAAATGAAGGAGCATTTGTATACATACAAAGTTCTCTCTTTACAATTAAGAATTCTTTAGTTAATAACAACTTAGCAACTTCTAATGGAATCATAAACATTTGAACTTCAAATTTTAAAAACGAAATACAAAACACCAAAATCATAAATAATTATGGAGAATCTTCTGCTGTTTACGTGTACCAAAGCAATGTTAGCTTTAATAAAGTTACTGTTAGGAATAATAAAGCAACTTACTAAACTGCTGGAATCTTTATTCGTAACTCTGTGGTATCTATTAGTTATTCCCTATTCGAATACTAATAAGCTTAGATTGCTGCTTTTATATAAGGGTAGTTCTAGTCGATAATATAAATTTAATATTGTGAATTTAAAAATGGAGAAGGAAAATAAGGAGACGCAATATATGTAAGCCTATCTAATTTAACTTTATACTAAGTTAGCTTTACTAATTTAAATTCTTAAGAAGGAGGCACTATTTACGCTATCTAATCAAATATAACGCTTTATTAGATCTAGTTTTATAACTGTAGTTCATTAGATATTGGATCTATTATTTATATGCTAAAATCTTAAATATAGATGCACTTATGTAATATACTTAACTATACAAGCACAGCTTTAGCTATAAAAGATCAAAGCTATTTAAATTTATCTTCCACTAATTTTTCATAAGGAGTTAGTGAAAGTGAATATGGATCTGCAGTATATTCTAAAAATTCGAGAGTGGATATAGTAAACTGCTACTGTAGTAACTAAAGATCAAAATCAGGTTCTTGCTTTGCTATTCTAAATGATGAATTATAATTTGAATATTTGATTTAAAATAATATTTTTGAATTTAATGCTGCTTCTATTCATGGAGGAGTTGGATATTGCTTAAACGCTAATATTACATTCAGATAAAACATATTTAGAAATAATGAAATCACTGCTAGTAGTGATAAGATTTCTTAGGGAGGGGCATTAAAACTAGATTGTAATGGTAGAGATTTATGTAAATACATTGTTTAGGATAATTATTTTACTAATAACAGGATACTTCATTTATTAGGTGAAGGAGGAGCTATCTCATTTTAAGGTAATTTACCCATTTTTATACCTGATATTCAAAGCTAAGAAATATGCCATTACTTTGTAAATAACTCAGCTTTCTATGGAAATCATATAGCAGGCTTTGCTTTTAGATTAAGTAATCAGTTTATTGATAATATCTTAGATCACTGCTATTTTAATAATACTCAAAGGTATTTAATATCCTAGTTACCAGGATTTCCAATTGAAAATCGCTAAATTTATATAGTTGATATTTATGGCTAATTAGTAAAGACTGATAGTCATTCTATCATTTAAGCCTTCTCTGAAGAAGCGGAAATTTCGGGAAAAGCGAGAATATAAGCAGAATAAGGTATTTATGACATAAAGGATGTAACTATAAATGCTATGCCTGGGTATAATGTAACCATACAATTATAAACAAACGCCTTTGATATAAAGTAGTTTTCCTAAAATTAAACTACATAAAATTAGCTTTAAATGAAAGTTTACATATAAGAATGCTTAGCTGGGTAAATTCTAATTAATAACAAATAATGCTAAAATTGCTTTTAAGGAGAATATTCCCTTAATCAAAGTGATCTTAATTGTAAAGAGTGTATGAAAGGCGGTAAATGCTATGGAAGTAATTTGATTGTTCCAATTAAAAGGTATTGAAGAGAAAGCTTTAAGTCAAGGTAAATATTTAAATGCCCATATCCTGATGCTTGTTTAGGAATAGTATTAAATAATAGCTATGTTAGCGAATACCTCAAAATTACAGATTCTAAATAAAGAGAAGAATATGTAAAAAATATTAATTGATAGGGAAATTGCGTAGAAGGTCATAAAGGAGTTTTATGCGATGTTTGTGAATAAGATTGAGCAAAAACAGATTTAATTAAATGTCGCTAATGTAATGGGTAAAAATAATAAATAGCAATAAACATGATAATAATGTTGATGTTTGTCGTTTTCATCATTCATTTAATAAAGTAATCTTTGGCATCTGCATGTAAAGAGGATTCATACTATTTTGTATTTATCAAAATTTTGACTAAGTATATGTAATTTTCCGCTTTAATCTATAATTTAAGTTTTGAATGGCCAGAAATATTTAAAAAATTTTTTTCCGTAAATAAATTTTATAATCAAGTAACTACTAGCTTTTTCAAATCAGATTGTATTTTATTTGAAAATGAAAATAGGTATTACAGCTAAGTAATTTTAATGATTTTGTTACCTTTTATGATATTATTAATTTCGTTTCTATTAATAAGTATGTATTCAATTATTAAAAAAAAGACTTTAAACAAATCGGTTTTTATAACTTCAATGAGTGTCTCTTTTTTCCAAATTTATACTAGCTTAATAACTACTATCTTTAGTGCTTTTAGTTGCTATAAAATTTCGAATGGTTATTATGTTTTGAATGCTTATACTGATATTTAGTGTTGGGAAGGTACTCATCTTAAGTTTGCCATAACTTTTGCATTGCCTGGATTGCTTTTTTATGGTTTCTTGATTCCTTTATTGGTAGTTTTATATCTATACAGAAAAAGAAAAATTATAAATTCTTATCTTATAAGATCTTAATTTGGTTTCTTAACAATAGGGTATAAAGAAGAGTTCTATTTCTGAGAGTTAGTTAAGATTTACTAAATGTTTGGTATGTCCTTAGTTTTTATTTTTCTTTAGAAAACTACTATCATTTTCTAGTTTTGATGCCTAACTTTAATTATGGTTGGAAGCTTTTTACTCCAATATAAGTGCCAACCTTATATTAATGAAGAGCTAAATAAACTAGAAACTAACTATCTTGTCATATGTGTTCTATTTTTATACTTAGGAAGCTATTTTAATTCTGGATAGCGCTATTTGATAATTGATATTCTAGTATTTGGGCTTTTTATATTAGCAAATGCCTATTTTATATTTGTATGGATCTAGTAACTCTTTATTTACGCAGGCCGATAGTTATCAATTAGGACTCTTTAATTATATACGTGCTTGAGTTGCTTTAGAGGATAAATAAATCTACTAAATATCATCTAAAGCTGAGAAAAAAATGAATAGCAAATGTAAGAACCAACTAGCATACTAATTAGGATTAAGTAAAAATTAAAAGGTTTATTCACTAAAAGAAACAGACTAGTTTAATAAGTCTAAGAAGATTAGCATGAAATTTATTCTTCCAGTCTACTACTAAAAAAATTCGAGAAGCCAGAAGTAATTATAATTTTAAGACAAATAGAGGAAAGGATGATTGAAGACTTGAATTTAATAGATTTGTATACTGAGGTTTCTAAAAACTTCGGATAGTCTTATAAAGGTTATTGAAATAATAAAATATCAAAATTCATAGAAAAATATAGAGATTGAAAGTATCTAGAAGATTAAAAAGTTAATACTGAAAGTGGTTTACTTGAAGAGACTAAAGATATTTAAAATTAATTTTAATAGGAAAATTTACAAGAAAAATGATAGTGATAATATTAATAGAGTTAAAGTTTCAGATAATTGTCTAATAATAACATTAGTCTGGAACACAACAAAATGAAAGGAAATTTATAAAAAATAAACTAAAATATTAAGGGGAAGCAAGCTAAATTTAGATAGAAGTAAAGAAAAAAATTAAAACTTCTTACAATTTTAGAGTCTCAAGAAGATCAAGAAAATAAAGAGATTTAAAAGAATACAAGCAATTTAGATAAAACATAAGAAGCTTCATAGGAAGAAATTTTAGCTCAAGAAGATGAATATTCATAAGAAAAATAAAAAAATAAAAAAATTAGTTTGGATAATAAAATTAAGGAAAATTAGTGACAAAAATACAAATAACTAACTTTTTCTATATAAATATATTTAAAATAATTTTAACGAAGATTCTTTAATTAAATAGCTATAAATTATTAAAATTTAAAATAGATAAATAAAATAAAGAAGGCTAGCATAAATATTTCTAAATAAATAAATAATCCCTCTTAAACAAGTAGATTAATCATAAAAATAAAAATATAATATATTAAAAGTATTTTAAGCTTGTAAATAAATGAAATAATAAGGAAAATTAATTTAAAATTAATTATTCAAAGCTAAGTAAATAATGAAAATCCTTAAATATATTTAATAATTAATATTGTTAATTTTAGAAATTAAATTTTATATTAAAGTATCATTGGTATTGTGATAATGTATAAAACTATTTAAAATATATATAAAATATATTAATATCTTTAATGTAATTATACTGAGGAAATTTAACTTCAATAGATTTTATATGCATTATTAGCTTTCTCTTTTAACCATTTTAAATAATTATTAAACAAAGAAATATTTATAGATGATGATAATAACAATTAAAAAGGAAAGAAAAACAATAATCGTGCAATAAGAGAATAAAGAGTATACATAGAAGATAGAGAAAGGATAGAGTAAATGATAACAAGCATTACAATATAGAAAAACATGATTTGATGAATATATAGTAGGACCACCCAACTACCTGAAATATAAATAAATAAGTAATAAATAAATGAGATTATAGAGCGCGTAGCACCTCAATGGTGCTCAATTCTTTAATAAAGATTTTTAAAGTTAAAAAATTCCTTGCTGAAATCTTCCACAGTGCCAGCATTCCCTTAAGAATTTTGTCTTCTATAGGGCCGTGATCGGAATGCTACCCTAAGAGACTTTAATATCTGGCATCTTTCATCATTAATGCTACTTGATGTCTCTTCGATCTTGTCTTCTCTTCTCTTGGCTGGTTCTTCATCTATGGGGTACTTCAGGTACCAGAGTTTAAATCAGTTTCAGTTGAATGATTGGTCCTCCCTATTTATTTATATTTTATATAATAAAAATAGAAAAGAAGAAATAAGTTACCTATTTAGAATAAGAACGAGATTTAATGGGAACTAGGATTGCTTAAAAGAAAGAAATCTAATTATGACAAGTCAATGCTCTTTCTGTAACAATGCAAGAGAAAATGAAAGACATATCATAGAAAATTGTTCAGAATAAAAAGAAGGAAGATAATATGTATATGAAATCTTAGAGCAATAGGAGTAGAGAGGTAAGAAGTGGAACTATTTGATATAATATGAGGTACGGCCAAATTCGAGAAATTCATTAGAACATAAGAAGAGTAAAAAAGATCTAAAGCTGACTTGATAATAAAAGATTGTATCAAAGATATATAAAAAAAAGAGGATATAAAGAAACTTGAAAAAGACAACGTAAAAATTTAAAATCCTAAAAATTTTAAGAATCATTTTTAAGACTTGTTCATAAAAGCTAAATCAAAATGTTTTTTGTGCTTTGAATAAGGTTAACTAATTAAATTATGAATAAGTAAAAAACAAAAAGAATAAGGCAAAAGCAAGGATAAATGGTTTTGAAATAGTTATAAAATTAAACTAAATCGGATTGAATCATTAAAAAAGTGAAAGGATGCAAATAGAGGAAATAAAGATTGGAAGTAAAAAACCAAAGAGAAAGTATGCTATTATAAAGTTCTCAGAAGTATGTTTGCAAAAATTTTCAAAATTTATAATTTTCAAAGTAAATATTAAAAGAGGAATAAAAATAAATAATAAAAAATAATGAAATAATTTATAGAAATAGCAAGAAAAGCTATAATGTAATGAATTAGGATAATCATTGAGATAAATTCATATTAATACTGACAAAGAAAAAATAAACAACAGAGAATTAGCCAAAAAACTATTTATCAATGAAAAATAAAAATCTTCACCAAAAATTATAAAATATTGGAGAAGATCGCTAGGAAGGAGATGAAATGCTTTAAGATCACAAAAATCTAAAATATCTCTAATTTGCTTTTAATTGCATGGCTTTTATGAGGAACATCTAATTATATTTTGTTATTTCATCATTTTACATTTTATGCTTAAAATTTAAATTTTAATTGATTAATAAATAACAAGAGATAATGCTTATAAAAATAAAAGCACCAAAGCTTAATTGATTTAGTTTGTTTTTGTCTAATATATAAGATACTCTTACTTCATTTTCTTAACTTGTAAATAACTTTAGTAAAATTAAAAATCTACAAATTAACTTTTCCCATAATTCATTATACAAAAAAATTCAAAAGGTTTTAATATCTGATTTTTAAATGTATGGGTAAAAAGCAATAAAATATAATAAACAAAATAAATAAAAATAAAGGAACTAGGTGATTTAGTAATATTCTAAATAGAAATAATTCCTTACTTTATTTAAAAAACTCTTAGAAATTTTAATTCTGGTACCTTAGTTACTAGATTTTGTATAAAATTATGAGGTTTAGTTTCAATTTATTAAGGCACAATTATATATTTAATCAGCATAAATAAAAGTTAAAACATGTAAGTTAGGATATATTTCAATTTATCTTTATATAATTTATTCAAGTTTTAAGATAAAGAAATAACAAGCTCAACTTTTAATACAGCTTATTTATTGAATTTTAATATTTTTAAATTTATAAAGCAAAATAAGACAATTTATGAATAAAAAACGTGAGTAAGCTGCTATTTACATTAACTCTTTTCAGATTAGTTAAAGCAAGAAGCAAAGAAACAAATATGCTTTTTGTGGAGTTGCTAACATTTTTTTTTAATCAAAGTTAAAAAGTATAATAAATAAATAAATATATATATATAAATAAAAATGATTATAGAGCAAGTAGTACCTCATTGGAGCGCAGCTCTTTTAATATTAATGTTTAATATTAAGAAAAATGTTCTCATGTTTCTTTTTAAAGATCTAGTAGTCTAATAAGTCATGTCAGCTTCTCCAAATGGGGAATCTACTTATTAAAGGTTTTTCTCGAATCTTAACCAAAATGCTCCAGTCTTCTTGAATAAGGTCCGAATAAGAATTAGTTATTAAGTCATTAATTAGAAGGCCCGTCAGTCAAACTTTCATTCTACTAGTGAGAACCTTCAGGCAAGTTAGGCTTGTCTCTTCTAGCTTGTCCACCCGTCCCTGTGGTGGCATATAGTGCGAGATTACTCGCAATGCAGTATACACTGTACCAGGCTGCCTACTAGGTCTCCTGACCGTTGGCGACATCCATTTTAAATATAATATTATAAGAGAAAAAATGAAAAAATCTACCAAGAATTTTAAGAAAATTGAATTTAGTTTAAGTAGAAAATTGATAAGCTATGAATAGATTTCTAGGATTTAAATTAAATTCAAAGTTAAAATCTAATTATCCAACACTAATTCTTATTTTATTCAGTTACTTAACACTTTTGAGATCCAGCTTATATTTTTTCAGAATGTAAGTCTAAAGGATTTCGACAAAATTGAAAGCTATGAAACCTTCTAAGTTAAACTCGTAAGCATAGAATAAAAATAAAAAAGTTAGTATTAGTAACTATTATAATTCTTTCAAGATAATAAAAAGTTATAAAAATTATAAATTAAAATTTTGTTTAATTCTTAAGCAATCCAAAGAATTAAATTATTAGAAAAAAAATGGAAAATTGCGCGGTAAAAACAGAATAGTCGATTAGACTTTCTAGAAACTAAAATAGAAAAGCAAAAGAAAGGTGGGTAAAGAAAAATAAAATTAGATGATTACATCAGAATCTAGTTCTTCTTCCAAAGGTAAAGTGATGGTTGGAATGTAATAAATAGAAGAATAAAAAAATGACCCATATTAAAAAATCTAAAATTAAGTCGTGCAAATGAAAAAATAAATTTCCTGATACGAAGAAGCCATATATAACCAAAGCATATAAATAAAAGAACTTATGAGTAATATTGATTTTCAGGATAATGAATTAACAATTTTAAGAAAATAACACATATAAAATCAATTAATAACAGAAGAATAATTATGAAGATAATCTTAATCAAACTTACCCAATAATTAAATAATGAAATTAGAAAAAACTCCAACTTAAATAAAAAAAGAAGAAATCTCGTAATTAGAAATTCAAGATCGGAATATAATAAAAAGATTAGGAAAGATAGAAAACAAGATATTTATAAAATTAATCAAGATAAGAACTTAAACAATGTTGATACTGCAAATCAAGATTTCATTTATTAAGGAAATGCATAACTTGAAAAAACTGAACAAAACAGAACAAAACAGAACATGAATTTAAATTAACAAACTTTGAATTACATCAAATGGAATTTATAAGAGAAAAATATTTGCTGGATGGACTGAAAATCAACAGTGGTTGCCTACCACTTAATCAAAAAGGTCGTGGTATCCATCCTCGTTAAGAAAAGGGCAGCAAGTACCTAGTTGAGATTCAGAGAATGCAAAACTCTTTTTTTACATTTATTTTATAATCCATTAATTAAAGAATTAATTTATTTCAAAATTAAAAATGAACCAATTTTAAATAAAATTTTGAAATGTTTATATCTAAAAACTTAAAAACTATGGATATTTCAATTAAAAATAAAAATTCTTTAGAATATTAAAGCTAATAGATTTATAATAGATAAAAATATAATTAAATTATAAAAAATAGCCATACCTAACTAGTAATTTATCTCACAAATTTTTCTTTATTAGGATAATCTAACTTATATAAACTAATTCTTTAATAATTTATTTTATATTTCTAATTTTATAATTATCATATTTAAAGAAGTTAAATGAGAGAAAAAGACTTCATATATATTATTATAACTTTCACTATCTATTAGATTTATCATTCAATTTAGTCACATCTTTAGATTAAAAGAAACTGATTTCTTTCATTAGACGAAATTTAAAAAATTATAGATTTGGATTATTAAAATTGAAATCCTAATAAAATTTAGAGTTTATAATTTTATAATTTTTAATTAAAAAAGAAGTAAAAAAATGTAAGAAATATTGAATTCACTAGTTTTTAATAGTGACTCTTCTTTAATTAACTTCAAAGAAGCTGCAAATTCATAGAAAAAACACAGACAGGTGCAATAAAACCTCCAAACGAAAAATTTGGAGTCGCTAAAAACTAAATAAGTAAACCTAATAATGAATTTATTAAGGTATCTACTTAAAATTGTAGTCTAAAGCCGGAAAACAAATTCATACGCATTCTATTAAAAATGCTTAGAAACTCTCTTCAACATGGGCATTAATTGTAGCATATTATGAAAGTGAAACAAACTTATAAATAGATAAACAGATTAACCGCCTAAAATAGCACCACCAAAGATATGAAACAATTACCCAAGAAATCTTTCTAAAAATAAAATATTATCTCAGATAGTTAGAATTCTAAAGATATTCCTTCAAATCCTAATTAAAATACAAATAAAGATATCCTTAAATGGTAGAGAAAAAGAACATAAACTTAAGATTCATTTTTGAATAATACTAATTAATAATTCTATTAAATTTCAAATAACGAAATTAGTCAGAAATAAAATAATATTACTAATCCTGATAATTCAAATAATCATTATTTATCTGATCTTTAGAACAAACAACCTTAAAATTAAGCTGCTGATTTAAGAAATGTAATATAAAATCAAATAATTAATTAGTCTAATGAGAACTTATTTACCTTAGAAATAAAAGAACTTAAACATAATATATAAAGACTTATAGATAAGAACCAATAATTAAATGAAATGTTAATTAATATAAAAGCAAAATATGAACGAGATATTGAAACATTGATAAGTAACTAAGAAATATCCAAAATATATTATAAAACTTATATAAATAAAATTTATTAGAAATTTAAACTATTATAGAGCAATTTTTAGTCAATCAAATTTGATATATAGCAATATCACAAAAAAATGATATCAAAATAACTAGTTCATAAAATTACTTAAACAAACTTCTCCAATTAAAAAAATGTTGAAAAGTTTCTATACCACCTCTTCCTAAGCCAAAAAGGAAGGGAGGAAGCAGGAAACCATTTCTTGGCAGTCGACTTCTTCACAATTTTAGCCTTTTTCTTAATATTAACAACCTGGAATTTAACAAAGGGAAAGAAGAAAGCTCAAAAAAGCAAGCATACTGAAACACCGACTTCACTAGAGAAGCCCAGAAAGCAGGCAAAGTCTGCTTTACACCAGGAAGTATCGGAATTTAATCCTTCTGGCCAGATAAGCATGGAAAAGCTCATCCAAGTTGTACTAAACCTCCAGAAAGAGCTCAAGAGACTAAAAAGAACAACGACAAGCTAATGGAGAATCAGAGTAAGCAAGAGGAAATCAAATCAAGAATTATGTCCTAAGAAAGGGAATTAAGTGCATTTTGGAACATATCACAGAGCCATAACTGCTAATCCTAAAATAAAAAATAGAAACAGACTGAGCTGGGCAACAAGCAGGGAGAAATAGAAGAGAAATTGCAACAGCAAATGAAACTTAATGAGCAAAGAGATGATCCAATGCTGATAGAGGTAATTTACAAGAAGAAGAAAGCTAAGCCAATCAAAGTAGTTAAAAGGTGCTATTATTGTAATTCAGAGAAATACCTAAGAAGAAGATGTGAGTAATTCCTAAACTTTAAGAACCAGTATTTGAGAAAATAAAGGAAATAGCAAGCGTAGCAAAAGCAAAAGAGACAAATATACAAAGGAAAATTAGAGAGAGACTATCCATGAACTAGTTTGGAAATATTTATAGGAAGAAATCTTTGCTGAACAGAAGACATAGTTAGAGACAACAAGAACAAGTGAGTGGGAGAGGAGTAGAGATTTCTAAACCTTTTTTTAATCCCGGAGCAATCTGGGACTTGCATGAAGATGAAGAAGTGAAAATGCTCAAAAATTGCTAAACTTAACTATTTTAATAATAATAATAAAAAACTTCTCCACTTATTACAGTAGTTAAATTGTTTAAACAGATGAAATAATTAGTATAGTTTAAGAAATTTAGATGTAATAGAAAAATTATAGAATTAAATCAATTCAATAGATGAACTATAATCTAATTAAGAGATTCAAATTGAAGCCAATGCTAATTAAAGCTTTATTTAGCTTAAATGATAGGAGCAAATAATTCATAATGATAAAACTTTAATAAATTATAAATTTAGAAAAAAATATGGAACAGAACATTAGACTCTCAAAAAATGCTGCTAGGAAGGATAGAAGACAAGCAGTTAAATAATCATGTAAAACAGAAAAAAAAGCAAGAAAGTTCTAGTTCAGAATCAGAAGGTAAAATTATGACAGGCTTTGTGGAACCAGAACAAGATATTACAGAGTTTCCCATAGAAATCCAAAAAATGATTGAGGACTTGAAAAGGGTAATTAAAAAGCAAGAAGAGACGATTTTCAACTAAAGTTGTCAAATACGCGAATTAACCACTAATATTAATGAAAATAATAATGAAATGGATATACTTAAAATATAACTAATCAAAAATAAGCTAGTGACCCATGAACAATTATGGCTTTATCCAAATAGTATTCAAAAAGAAATTCAATGATGGAAATTGAAAAAAATTAAATTGAAGTTTAAAAAGAAAAGAAAGCAGAGCCTTAAATTATTAATCCAAAATTCGAAGAAAGATTACAAAAAATAGAAAAAAAAATTTGCAATTAGCCGTTTAATTACACCTATAGTAAAAAGATATTGATATTGCAATAATTTGGTATTATCTTCTTCGAAACTGCTGAAAATGAAGAAAATTAAATGAAAGAGAACAACATAGAACTTGACGCCAACTATAACAACTTTGTATAACAGAAAATGGTATCTACAGTTAAAAGCTTCCAGTACGCTATATTGAAAATACAAAGTGGTAACCTCCCACCAATAAAAAAGGTCGTGAAATACAACCACGTAAAAAAACTTGTCTGTAGGTATCTGGTTGGAAATCCAGGGATAGCAAACCTTTAAACATTTTAGTAAAAAAAATATATATATAAATCATAAATTTTACTTAAATTGAAACAGAAAAACTTTCTGAATAAAATTTAGCAGTGATAATAATAGATTATATTAGAATAGAACTAATATTTACTTCAACAAGTTACTTAATAAAAAATAATAACCGAAATTTAACTCCAAGAGTTATATTCTTAATATTAAAAATTATAAAACTAAAATAAGAAATTTATAGATTAAGAATAGAAAGCTTAAATGGAAAAAATAACTTTGAATATTGAATTAGATAAGTAAAGATAATAAAATTATGAAATAAATATAATTTTTCTAAATTAAATTCTATTAAAAAACAAGGAAATTCAAATGATTAAAGAATTATTTCAAAATTAAATCTAGCATACAAAAGAAATTAGTAATTAATAGTAATTTTAGAAGAAGTAATTTGTAGATGCATAAACTTAGACATTATATGGAAATATTTAAGTAAAAGATAGTATTATCTAAAAAGATAATATAAATAAATAATAAACAGATTTTTTATGTCAAAAATTTACTCAAACAAATATAATCAAGCAAGACAAGTTAATGTAAACTTAAAATAATTAATAGGAAGCATAAACTAATACTATTATAACATAACATAATAACTAATAATGTCAAGTTAAATTGCCAGATGAAGATTTTGCTTTAATATAGTATTAATATCACTAACGAAACTTAAATTTCATTTAAAGTACCCAAAATATATAGACACTTGAGATAAAAATAGAGGATTTTTAAAAACTTAATTTAAATTTGAAAAAAGATATATATATATAATTATTCTACTAAAAGCTGAAAAAGGATTAATAAAACTAAACAGATTTGATTGATGTTATTTATCAGTATTAAACCTTACCTTCCAATATTAATCTTAATATTCTTAAAAGGAAACATGAAGAAGAAGATAAAATAATTCCACCAGCAAAATGTAAGAGTAAACATAATAATAAAAAAGAGTGTGATTAAATAATATTTTACTTCAATCTAACTGGTCTATAACTTAAAATATTTATTAAATAAGAAATTTGAAGACGTCCATAGTATGAAATATGCAATATATAAGGTAGATATGTCACAATTACTTAAGATTTTGAGAAAGGTACATGTGATAGTTTATAAAAATAAAATTGATATAGATAGAAAGTTACTTAATAATATACGATGTAAGTAATATATATTTTGATACAATACTTTCATTAACATCCTGAACATGGAAAAAGATTAGTACGAATTTAGATTAAATAATAAGGAAAAGAATACCTGCATTTACGAAAGTGGACTACTTGCAGGATCGGAAAAAATTAGAAAGGACTAATAAATTTAAAAAATAAAGATGGGACATATAAATATTAATGGAATAGCTAGCAAGTGCTTGAATATTGAAGAATTTATCAGAGATAATAGTATAGATATTTTATCAATAAACGAAACCTGATAAAAAGAAGATTTTCCTTCAATATTGATAAATGGATTTAAAACATATTTTAAGAACTCAGAAAAAGGAGGAGGTGTATGCTTAATTGTAGGAGAAGAATTTAATAGTACAGAAATACATATATAAGTTGAAAAAGAAATAAATAGATTCATAACAATTAAACTGGATAATATTTTAATCACGTCTTGTTACATGCCTGATAGTGGAAAAAGTTAAGATGTTAAAGATTTAGCTTATGAACAACTAAATACATTGCTGAATTTATATAATGATAATCCACATATACTAATGGGAGATTTCAATGCTCTTTTATAAGGTTTCGGTGATAATCCTGAAAATGTTTATGATAATAACATTAGACTATAAGAATTCTTACTATAAAACGATCTTGAGATAGTGAATGATAGTAACATTAATACATGTATACACAAAGGAACAGGAAAAATGTATGTAATGATTATATCATTATAAACAACCATTTGAACGTTAATTAGTTTGCAAATTTCACTGCTCATATAATAATTTATTTTCTGATCATATTCCAATCACTGTCTATTTTATCTATAATTCTATAGTCTATTGGGAAAAGATAACTCAGAGAAAATATAAAATTAATAAGTTATAAGATGCAATAGATAGGCAAAAACATTAAGAGGTTTTTTTACAAATTTATCTAGAATTCTGTTAGATAGATAAAGATAATCTTGAAGGTAAATATGAATACATCAAAAGTAACATTTAAGAAAATACTGATTAATCATTAGGTTCGTTTATTCCAAACCCAAATTATAACAAACTTCCTCGAAATCTCACAAAGAAATTCATAGAGGCAAAAAGAACTAATTCAGAAAAAAGGAAGCTCACATTAAATTTGGAAGAAAAAACTAACTAGTAACTAATCTTCATGAGACAGCGAAACTACTTTAGAAAGATTTCAAGTATAATCTGTGAAAATAAAAATTTCAATCCAAAAAAGAAATTTCTACTTCTTAATGGAGATTCTAAGGAAATATTTTCACAATCTAAGAAAATTCTAAATTCTAATAAAAGAAATTAAATGAACTTTAATTAAGAAATTAAAAATAAATTCGTTGATTCATGGGAGAAAAAAAACTGGAAAAAATGGAGCAAAACATTCGACTTTCAAGAAACCAAATTAAAAACGCTAAAAAGAAAGCCACTAGAGAATTATTGAAAAAATAACTAAAGAAAGAGCATTCAAGTTCTTCACCTGAAGGAAAAATTATGATCGGAACAGTTGAAATGAACGAATCTAAATCTGACAATGACCCACAACTGTAAGATCTACTACAAAAAATGAGGAAGTAAATATCTAATTATGAGGAAGTTATCTATAATCAAGGAGAAAAAATCAGAGAACTTATGAATAATATAGATGACTAAAACAACGAACTACTGATATTAAGTCGGCAATTAATCTAAAACAATTTGGTTACAGAACAGTAACTATATGAATAACCTTAATCAAACTTTAAATAAGCTAAAAAAATGGACATTGAAAATGCTCCTTTCTAAAAATAAGAAAAAATAATTAAAATATTTATACTCTAGATACAAGTATAATAAAGATAATTGAAAAAATTGAATAAAAAATCTTTTAAAAAATATATGTGTAAAGTCAAAAGAAGAAATGTTGATACTGCGATTAATATAATCACATTTTGCGGCAATGTCAAGAATGAAAAAAATTTAAAATATCAGAAGAAAAAAGAATGTGAAGAAATATTAACAAATTATGATTAACTAAAACTGGTATATACAGGTAGAAATTAAACATAAGAAACACCGAAAATCATCCGTGGTAACCTCCACCAAACAAAAAGAGGTCGTGGTATACATCCACGTATAAAAAAATGGCGGAGTGAAACTGGTTGGAAGCCCAGGGAACTCCAAACACTTAACTTTTAGTTCATATTATTATTATTATGATTCATGGGAGAATATGTTTTTAACAAGCATTCTTATCTAACTCAATAATAGATCAATCTTAATAATTAAAAAATAGATAAAATATACGATAGTATTCAAGAAATTAAGAATATCCACTCTCATATTTATAAGGATTTTATCTTTTTATCATACAAGAAATATTAGAAATTATAAAAGAAATTCTGAATGGAAAAGCAGCTGGTCCAGATGGAACAAAAGGTGAACTTCTGAAATATGGTGGATAATATTTATTAATAATTCTTCATTCATTTTGAATAATATGCTAAAACTTGGAAGAATCTCTTAGGAATTAAATACATCGGTGATAATTCTAATATTTAAAAAAGGAAATAAAGATGATTGGAAAAACTGAAGACCCATTTCTCTTATTAATAATATTCAAAAGCTATACGATAAAGTTTTGGCAAAAAGATTTTACATTCTGATTTATTAGAGAAATATGATTCACCCTTCTCAAATAGGATTCATGAAAAATAGATAAACTACTAAATAGATTTGGGTGACATAATAGATAATTGATAACTATCGGAAATGTGCAAAAGGGAAAACTAAATTGATCGCAACATTGATAGATGTTGAAAAAATGTTTGATTCAATAGAAAGAAGATTTTTATTTGATTAACTTAAGAGAGTCAAAATACCATTTGGACTAATAAAAATCTTGGAATCATTTTATTAAACCTAAATTCTATATTTATTATAAAAATATATATAAAATGGCTTCTAAGAAATAAAAGAACTTTGAGCAAAACATTTAAACAGGAAAATTCTCTAAAAAATAAAAAAGCGAAATAATTACAATGAGTGAAAGTGAGAAATATGATTGATATGACGAACATTAACCACTTTGAAATCCAGAATTAAAAAAACTTCCGACACAAACTCAAATAGAAATATTATCTAAGTCATTAAAAGAGTTTATGTTTAAAAATAGATACCTCACTGATAAAGTAGAAAAATTAGAAAAACTAATAACGTCTTTACTTGAGAAACAATATTAATCATCATAAGAAATAGAAGACAAATTGGAGCAAAGAATTCTTTAAATTTAATAATAAATTCAGGTAACCCCATTTTCGATTTAACAGAATTAATCAGATCCTATGGAAATAGAAAATGAAGCCTCAAATTAAAATAAACAGTAAACGTTTATTTAAAATAAGTAGTAAATTTAAATTAAATAAGTGTTACAGGAATAATAGTTTAAAAGAAGAATAAAATGCTACGTGTGTAATAAATAACACCAATGAAAATACTGATATTAACTAAGCGAAATTTAAAGAAAGAATAAATAAGATATTTTTAGAAAAATATTTAAGATATATCCATCATAAAGCGGAAAAATTTATAGAAAACAATTCTTTAATTCAAATCTTAATCCTTAGAGAAATAATTAGGACTACATGCAAGATGAAAACTATTCAGAATATTAAAGGATGGTGCGCTAATGAAGTGCTACACCGCCTAACTAAGCCTAGTAGAAATTCAAGACAGACTAATGGAGACAAGCTGATAGAATAGGTCAGATGGCTGACTACTAAGGCTTTAACAAAGCTTTTTAACTTTTAACTTTAACTTTAATAGATGGAATAAACATTAGAACATTATAAAACAACAATGGAATTATGCAAGGAAGTTCACATGGACCAGTTTTAGCATTGTTGCCTTATGACATTGTAATTAGATGATTGGAAAGTAAAAATACCTAATTTGGATTATAATACCAGGGTTTGAGTATTAGTTTTGCTTTAAGAGGATAAGCAGATGATATGATTCTTCTTTCCAAATTTGCAAAGTAGATGTAGAATTTAATAAATAAAACAAATAGAATTTTTTGCATAAACTAATTTAAAGATAAATGTTGCCAAATCTGAATGCATCTAAATTTTAAAGAAACATTAGAAATTATAAATCTTAAATTTATGATTAGAAAATTAGCTGATTGTTTAAAAAGAGCAAGTCACATATTTAGGAGTTATTCTACATTAGAAGTCACATTCAAATATATAGCTGCAATAAAGAAAGCCATTTTTATCTGATGCGATATAAGAATGTAACTCCTTGACATTTTAAAACTCTAAGCAGACTTTTTGCATTACCTAAAGCAGAATATGGAGGAGAATTAGTGCAATGAAGTATTCAAAAAGGAGTAACTGGAATTCTGAACAGAATTGAATCAAGCATGAGATTAATTTCAAGAAAAGCTTTTTAAGAAGCAACTTCAACATTTAATGAGTCATGTTATAAAAGCTGAATTTATTATCTTTAAAGCACATTATGGCTAAAAAATTCTTCAGATTCTACTTTAAAATGAAATAAGAAATTATTTATTTTCAAGATCAACAGTAAGCTCTCTTTTCATTAATATCTGGAAAAAAGAATTTTAATACTATGATCACATTTAGCAACTATCAAACTTTATAGTATCGATCGGCAGAATTACTAGAATAATACCAATTTTAAAACTTTTACTAAACATATAAAAGACAAAATACAACAATATTTCTATAATGTAGCTATAAAAAAATTTATGAGAATGAAAACAGCAAAAATATATACTGAGTAAATTGGTTTTCTTTAACAATTTCCACAAATTACTTATAAGAAATTAAACAAATAGTATAGACGAGAAATTATCTATATATAAACTCAGAACCCAATCCTATAATTTTCGTAAAGGATCTTTAAGATCGTGATAATCCCTATTGTATGTGGAGAGTATGAGACTTTCAAATATATCTTTAAATCTACATACTATTCTAATATAAGGAATTGACTATCGGAAAAGATCAAGAATTATGCCTTAAGGCGTCTCATACTATACAATCAAGAATATATAAACTCATTTTCAAGGTTTAAATTGGAGTATTTAGACTTATAAATCAAAATATTTCACAAGAAGCTAATGACAAGGAAACTTGAGATTCTAGAAATGGAGAAAGCAAAAAAGGATGAAGCTAAAGACGAGTAGAAAGAAGGACTAATTAAAAAAAATGATGAGATCAAGACAATATTAAAAAAAAATTAAAAACATTTACTAACGTCTATAATTGAAGAAAGTAACTCTTGCAATTAAAGAAATAAAAAAACTCTTTTAGCTTAAATTAAATTAAATTAAATTAAAAAAGTTCCTTAGTTTTATATATTATATTATATATTATTTATTTAGATTATAATTATTATAAATAAAAGTTTTAACTTATTAATTAAACTTTCACACTAAATTTTATTTATTCAATAATTTGTCTTTGAGATTTAATTTTTAACAAAATTGAATATTTAAAATAAATTAATCATCCTTATCTTAACAAATAGTTTATTTTTTTATATATATAATTTTCTTATTTATAGTTATAAACTTTTAGATAAAATTATTACTTAATTTCTTCATCTAAATTATTGATAAATTAAAGTTTTTAAACCTAAAAGCTTTTATATTTTAATAATTTAGCTTATTTATTAGATAATTTAAGTATTATTCTTTTGTTAATATGATTCAACTATAATTTATTTAATTTTTATTAAATTATTCTTTAAAACATTTGTATTTAGTTTTTAAATAAATATAGTTATTTTATGTCATAGAAAACAATCCAAATAAATGATTATTTACTCATAAAAGTAAAAAATATTTGGATTGTGTCTAAAAGGATAAAATTTATTTATTTTTATTTCTTGAAGCTATAATAAATTCTATCTTATAATCAAATGCTTCCTTAGTTTTTTTATTTCTATATCTACTAAGGGATTAAGTCTTTAGATGAAACTTAAAGCAAAATAAATTATTTCTTAACTTTATGGAAATTAGATAAAATAATACTGCTAGAAAAATGTATTAAATTAAGATTTATAATATTAATAAAAATATCTTCATTTTTCTATTTAGGAATATTTTACAGAATGCTAGCAAGCATTTTTCAAATTATTTTTATTATTTAATTAATAGCTGATTTTTTGTTAAATTATTGAAATCCATGTAATCCAAAGTTTGATGCTTAAATTGAAACATTTAAAAATAATTTTTTGTCTAAGATTTAAAGTAAAACAGATGCAATTCAACTATCTTAATTTCTTTTTTAATTTAGAATACATATAAAAAACTAATCTAATTAATTATTGATAATCTAATATCTAATTTCTCTATCCTAATATTTTGGAAGTTCGAAATAATAGTAAAATTTATTTAGAGAGAATTAAAAAAATAATAAAATTCAAATATTTCTGTCAATCAGTTTCTAATTGAAGCTATTAGATTATTTAAAAACGAAATTCTCTAGATTTAAATTGTATAATTTATTAACTATATAGGAAATAAATTTGTAAATATTCATTTAAATATAAATTAGATATAAAAAAAGATTTAAAAATTAAAATTTTAGTAAAAAAGGATAATCAATAAGCAATAAATAAAAAAATTGAAACTTAAAAATATTATAATATAATATAATATTCATCTTTTTTTCTATTATTAAGAACTTGAATAATTTTAATTAATATTTATAATCTTTATTAAAGAAATAAATTTTAATTAAAAAAATAGAGATAAATATTTTTTTATATTTATCTTAGAATTTTAAAAGGATTAAAAGATAATAAATGATATAATTATTATAAATAAATAGGGAGGAGCAATCTTCCAGCCGACATTGACTTAAGATCTGGTACCAGGAAATACCCATGGATGAAGAACCGAACAAGAATTTTGGTAGGAGCCAAGAAGAGAAGAGAAGAGACATCAAGTAGCATTAATGATGAAAGATGCCAGATACTAAGGTCTCTTAGGGAAGCATTCCGATCACGGCCCTAAAAAAGACAAAACTCACAAGGAAATGCTAGCACTGTGGAAGACTTCAGTAAGGAGTTTTTTTAACTTTAAAAATCTTTATTAAAGAGCTGCACACCATTGAGATGATACGCCCTCTATAAGCTCATTTATTTATGAAATTAATAAAAAAAATCTTGTATAATAGATCGCGTAGCACCTCACTGGCGTGCAACTCTTAAATGCCAATACATCTCGAACTCTTCAAGAATATTTTTTTTGGAATAAAAAACTCATTTTAAATTTCATTCCTATCTCCTTCTTCCTCTCATTTATGTCTTCCATTTCTTCATTGTCTTCTCTATTTCAGATTCTATCTTCTACTTACCTTCTTTTGATTAGTTCTTTTTTATAAGCTTGAGTAATCTTCTCTTTTACTTCATTCTACAGTTCTCCTTTGTATCTTTTCTTCTACATTAGATTTTTAAATACTCATAGAAATATTAAAATTTTATTTAATTTAAATATCTAAATTAAAATATATTTATTGCTATTTTTCATTATTTTTAGATGATTTTAATAAAAATTTATTTATAAAATTAAGATTTAAGTTTTAAATTAATTTTAATTTAAATTATTTTTACGATTTTTTTAACTCTTTATTTAAAAATAAATGTTCAACTAATATACTTAATTTTATTGTCCTTATAATAAAATTTTTTATTGTAAATAATTTATTTAAAAACATAAAAATAAGCAAATTTAAATTTTTTTAAAGCTATTCATTACTTAACTTCTTTTTGTTTTGAAGAAACATCAACATTTTCGTTCTATTTTATTATAGAATTTAAAATTTACGAAATTAAAAGAATCTAGTTTGCATCTAAACTTATAAGAAATCATATTTGATTGTATAAAAGTATTTTAAATTAATTTTAAATAAATATAAAAGAAATATCAATTTTCAATCAAATGCTTAAGTTTTTTCTTTTAAATTATGAAAAAAATTTATGGAATTTAAGCTCGTCTCTTCAAGCAAGCATTTTAAGCCTTTAGGCCTTAGAAAATAGTTATAAAAAGCCTTTTTAATAATACAAAAGCTATAATAATTGAAATTAGAAATATAAAAATAATTGAATCTTTGTATTTTCTTAAAAACAATTAATAAATAATTAAAAATAAATAAATAAAAGTTTTACATTTCAAAGTTAATTCATTAATTTTTTAAATGATTATAACTCCAAAATTTTTAAGTAAACTTTTCCTAAATTTTAATTATCTTATCTTAATAAATAAAATTAGAAAATAGATAAATTATAAAAATGGAAAATTACTTGTAAAAAATCTCTTCTCAAAAGGAATCATCTTAGTCAAGTTACGATTAATAAAAAATACTTTAAGGACTCAAAGTCATGGTATTAGAAAGTTTTAAATTTTTAATAACTGTACAAGAACTCGAAAGAAAAATTAAACACCTGATGATTAATTCATAAGAAAAAAAATTGAAAATAAATAGCTAGGAATTATCAGGATAGAATAATTAGAAACAAAATTTAATAAATTCGCAGAGTTAACTGAAAGTATATTACTGAAAAAAATGGTGATAAATGATCTGATGGATGTAGAGCAACAACCTACAAAAAATTATATTCCCTATTGGAAAATAATGAGATCTTGATACTGCAAGCGACCAGGGCACAAAGTTAGAAGCTGCTTCCAATTCTAATGAAAATAAAATAAAATAGTAGAAAACTAATGGGAAAATATTTTCAGGATCTATTGAAAATAAGAAGGTAAACTATACAGGAAAATAATACTCCAGATAAACAAAGAAGCTCCAAACATATAGATGCAATTAACGAATTTAATAAGAAATGAATGGGAATCGATCTATCAGAAACTCTCAGAAAAAATAGATTAAAAATCCTTAGAACGTATGATAAACAAGATCCAAGCAAATATGAAGTCTCCTTTATTTAACTTTAAACTTTGATTTGTGATAAACCAAATAAAGGTAAAACACGTAAATTAATTCATTCATTCAATAAATTCAGAAAAAATTATTTAATTATCTTAAAAAATATATCAATTAAATAGGCTTATATAAATTATTCTTTATCTATATTAACATTTTTTTAATATTTTATCTCACTTTCTTTTTTTCATTTTCAAAGGATTTCTTGCAAATGTAAATTAAATGAATTTTGCTATTATCTAAAGAATTTAATTATTTTATAATTAAATTACTTACAAATATTATATAAATTAAATCTATTAAGTCATATAGCTTTAAATTTAAACTATATGAGTTTTATAAATCATCTAAATAAAATGCTTTTAAACTTTATCTCATAATTTAATTTTACTTAGAGAATGATTTTGACTTAAAATCGAAGATTACTAATAGAATTATGAATTAAAAATCTTAAAAACTATTCCTTTCAAATTAATTTATCTTCTTATTAGCTTTTCACACATTATGCAATATAAATTATAAGCTTGAACTTATAGACAATAAGTTGGATAACTAAATTGAATTATTTTAATTTTTATAAAAATTTCCAGTAATTAGAAAAGCTAAGTTAGATAAAAGTAAAATTTTAACTTTCGAAGTCTACAAAAATGACATATAATATAATACTACTTTAATTTCAATTAAATTTAATATTTCACAGTTGAAAGAACGTTAAGCAGATATATTTTTATTTAAATTATTCCATATTAGATATAAAATAAAAAAGAGAGCAAGCAACTTTACTCATTTCATCAAAACTCTACAATCTTTATTTTAGATTTGCTCTTAAACCTTAACCATTTTAACTCTCTTTATTCTGAAATAATATTAAAAAATAATATCTATAAATAGCTATGAGATTTATAAAGATGTTTCACTATGAAAATGATAACTATTAAGTTAAAACTTTATAAGCTTGAAATAATTAAAGTATCTCATTTTATATAGATTTATTTTAAAAGATCATAAAGTAAAATAATAAATGTGTAAAACAAAATAGTTTGACCTAATGTGTGAAGGCTGCTAATCTAGTTTTTTGGAATAAAAAAGAATAATGAGCACTTAATTTAGACAGCGAAATCAAAATTTTGTTAAAGTCCTTCTAAATTTTCTTCTTTTGCTGTTAAAAAAGCTATTTTTTATAAAAGTTAAGAAAATAGATGATTAAGTTGATATCTTGCAAACAACTGAAATATTACAAAATGATTGTGACTGTAAAAATTAGAATAATTAAGTTAGCTTTGTCATGAAATCGTGTGGTCATATGATTCCTGATTGCAGATTGAAGTCCTTTGATCCTTCTTTAAGCTCTGATTTTATGGTGGTTGATGAAAAGATTTCTGGTGTTGCTGATGGAGTTTCATAATGAAAGAGATTCTAAATTAATCCAAGATAGTTCTGCGAGTAATTATTAACAAAAGTTAGTGAAACAAAGTAGAAATACAAAGAGATAAAAGAGAACTTTGAGGAAACAAATGTAAAAATACTTTAAGAAGCTTTTTAGTAGGTTTAATATGCAGGTAGTAGTACTATTATCTTTTATTATTTAGAATAAAAAAAGTTACATTTGACTTGGATAGGAGACTCTTAAGCCTTAGTGTTACGTAAAAATGGTTTATCTTAGGCATACTAAGTTTTATTTCAAACAGAAGTTAATTAATATGAATTCAACAGGCCATGGTAATTGTTATAATGGCCCAATTCAGATTAAGTATATCAAATATTATAAAGAGATTAGAAACTAGGTAATAAATTAATGAATTTGATTCAATAAAGCACCTTGTAAAAGCAAACATTACCAAAAGATGCAAAATAAAAACAAATAGAAGTATAAGCAGATGACTTAGTAATTTGTGCTTCTGATGGTTTTTTTGATAATATTCATATAGAGATGATTATTTAGATTGTTAACAACCTAGTTGATGTTTCAAGCTTAGATTAATTAGCAAGATCTCTTTGCAAAAAAGCTTGAGATTTTTCTCAACTAAGAAACTATGAAAGTCCTTTTTCACTAGAAGCAAGGAAGCATGGAAAAATCTTATATGGTGGAAAGAAAGATGATTGCACTGTAGTAGTTACAAAAATCGAAGCTCAATGAGAATAAAAATATATGAACATTATTTATAGTACATTCTTATTTTTATAGTAAGAGGTTTTCCTGCTTTCTTCTATCTTTATTATAACTTAATCTGTTCTTAATATTTTAAAATTCTATTTTTATCAATAATACATAAATATAGTCTAAATTTTTAAACTATTAAAGGTTTTATCTTATTATTTGCATCTGAAATAAAAAAGAGTAAATTAAAAAATGATTAATTTAATTATATTATAATTAAATAAAGTATAATAATAAAGATATTTTATACTATTTTTATATAAATATATCCAATTTTTAAGAATCCATTTAACTAAGAACAGGTAATTTGAGAGATATTTATTTCTAAGAATTTTTTAAATAATTTTTCATTTTACCAAAATTTTAAATTTTTAGTAAAATAAATAAAATTTATATTTTTGATGGTTTAAAATTATCAGGTAATATTAATTATCATGCTTAAATTTAAATTTAAAAATAAAGATTTAGATTTAAATAATATAAATATAGTATAAAATACAATATAATTAATTTCTTTACTAAAGGTATCTTCCTACTATTAACTTTAATTAAACTGTTTATTTCTTAAATTACTTTAAAAATTACATTTGAAATTTAGAATTTTTTTAAACACTTTTTTATTACTAGTAAAAATATAAAAAATAAATGTTTCTGCGATCGTTAAGTTGAATATACTTTAGTAAATAAATATATCAATTAATTGTTATATCTTTCTATCTATGTCAGATTCCTTTATAATAAAATTATATTTAAAATATTGTGAAATATAAATTGCTGAAAATGTTCTAGATTAGGTTTGATTAAGTTAAATATAAATTAAATAATTTAAATGCAAATATTATTTATTTATGTAAATTTCAAATTAAATAAAAAATATCAAAATAAAAGGTATAAAGCTATCTTATATTATTATTCTAAGTTTTAGCTTTTAAAATTTATATTAAAAAAACTAGTGAAAAAATATTATTTTTTAGTTAAAAGATTCATTTTTTAAATCTAAATTAAATAATTTAAATAAAGTTTATTTTTCTATGGTTTATCTTTTATTTATTATTTAATTATATTTATTTTACCTTATAGAATTTTAGATAGAAAGTTAGAAATCACTTTAATAAAAATGTTAAAGAAATTAATTTACTAATATTAATCTAGCACTTAATTTTAATTATGTTCACTAATTTCAAGCATTGTTCTTTTTATCTTTCAACTTTTCTCTGTTGCTTCTTTAGATAGAAAGTTAATAAAAGAGAATAATAATAACCATAATGATTACTTTGCAAAATAATAACTAGCATATTTTTAAAAACTTTTGATATCCTTTTTTATTGATTTGATTTAAGATTCTATTGTTCATTTTAAATATATATTATTAGATTCTTATACTCAGCAAACAAATAAATCAAATAGCTATAAAATTACACAATTTAAATTTTAGGCTAGTAGATAAATTAAATTTTTTGATCTATGTAAAAAATATTGTCAAAAATTACCTTTATCATAATTATTTTTAATAAATTAAGATAAATAAAATGCCTTTATCCTATTATTAATAGCAAACTTACATCTTTATACTTATAAATTTTTAGAAAAATATTAAATGCTTGAGAGAAAAAATAAAATAAAAAAGATCATTAAAATTAATAGAATTTAGAATATTTTACTTATTTTTCTCTATTTAAAGTTATAGAAAACAAATCTAAATTATATTGAATTTTTAGTTTGATAGTTAATTTTAAATATTTACATAAAGAGAAGAAATTTAAGAATTTAAAATTGTATCATTTAACATAGGATTATAATAAAATTTTTAAATCCTTGGAATTTTCTTTAAAATTATTATTATTTAATTAGATCTTAGTTGTTACGTTTAATAATATTTAAAAAAAAATTTCATTTCTTTAATTTAATTTATTTTTAGTACTAAAAATACACATTTTTTTATAAATTTCTAATTTAAAGTTTAATAAATATAAATATAAATAAATTGCAAACTCGCTTAAATTTAATTTTTTTATTTTACGCTTAAAAGTTTTAAAAATACTGCTATTTATAAAAGTTTATTAATATACTATAGAAGTTTTCAATTAAAAATTTTCTTTTATTACTTAAAAATGTTGATAGTTAATAATTAGAAATTAAAAAAATGGTTTCTATATTATTTATAAGTATATATCAATTTTAATATGACTTAAAAAGATTAAGCTTTTATTTTAATACATTTTTGACGAAATTAATTATATCTATTTTTTTCATATTATTCTAAATTTAGAAAGAATTTTATCATCCTGCAAAATACTAGCAAGATTGTACTTAAAAATAAACAAAAATTTTAACAATTAATTAAGAAAAAACAAATAAAAAATAAAATTAATTTAACTTAAAATGAGACTATTTAATTATCATTGCAAGACATTTTTTAGCTTTTTATTTTTAAGAATATCTTAGTCTACCTTTTATTAATAAACGCAATTTCCTTAATTTTTTATCTAATATCTTATGCATCAATATATGATTAAAGCTCTTTATAATATTTTTTAATTTTATATTTTCTAGCAATAAATTTTCATAAAGCAGTAAAGTTAGATTAGATAAATTTAATCCTGTCATATTCTCAGATTTTAATTTCTTTTTTATTAACTTTAGATATGCTAAAAAATAAGCTTTTTACCACAAATTTTAAAGATAAATTTCTAAGACGATAAAACTTTTAATGCTTAAGAAAGGAACCTAAATAATTCTTAAAAAGTTAAATAGAATTACAGTTATAACTTAGAGTAAATATCTGATTATAATTACTTATAAAGTACTAATTAATTATAATTAATACATCTTTATTTTTAGAAAATTTGCTAGCATTTCAAATAGTTTACATAGGTTACTTGTCTCCATCCAAAAATTATAGCCTTTTATTCTAAATTACATCAAGCAGCTTATGCTTTAGTTGAACATTATTTTAATATACCAAGTAAGTTTTAATTAAAAGCAGACTAAATATAAATTTGGATTGCACTATCTAAAGTTAGTTGTAGATGATTAAGATATTTCTAGCATGCATTTAATAGTTGATAGTATGTTTATTTAGATTAAATTAAAATTAATGATTAAGCAATATCATATAAACTTCTTTTATCCATTTTATACTTTTAAAGCAAGCTTTATTTAAATTAAGAATTGCTAGTTAATGTAATAAATATTTTCTAGATTAAATAATCAATTCTAAGGCTAAAATTAATTATATCTCATATCTCTAATACTTCTATAAATGTAATTGCAACTAATTTTAAATAAGCTTTAAGAATAAATAGATTAAGAATAAACTAAATCTCTAAGAATTATTACTCCATCAATTTTATTTATTAGCAAGAATGATTAAGTTCAATAAATAAGTGATAAATCATTTATTTTTAAGCTATTTGATAAATTTAAATTCTATTTTATACATTCTAAGCTTTTAAATTTAAAATTTATATAGTGCTAGTTAAATAAATTTGCTAATTAATTTTTAGGCTAATGAAGAAATAATTAAATAATATAGCCTAAATTTTAATTATAATTTAATGAGATCAAATATATTTATAATATTTATTTAAAAACAAATATAGAAATAGCTTAGTATGTGAAGAATTAAGTTCTACATCAAAATATAATTAATAAACATTAAATAAAATTAAAGTTTAATATCCTAATCTTTTATTTTTATAAACCTAAATATTAAATTTAAATAGGAAAGACTTATATGAAATTATTTTATAAATTTTATCTGGTACTTCTAGTAATTACTTAGGATATTTATTTATTTTATAAATAAATAATAGTATAGGCATATTTTTCATTTTTGTATTTTATTTGTAATAAGTTTCATTTAAAATAAATCTTATAATCAATGATACAATCGAAAGAATCTAGATTTAAAAATTTAAAAATTAAGATAATATGCAGAATTGAAAACATTTTAGAATAATCCTTATGAAGTAGTGCTAAATCAAAACTTTAAATACTAAAAGTTCATCTTAATTTGTAGAAATACTCATAAAGAGGGAAGAACAAAATATTGTAATAGATGTTTTATTTATTCTTTTTATATTACTAATTTATAAGAAAAAATTAATATTTTATTAATATGAATTTGAAAGGAGAAATGTAAAAGGTTATAGTAATAAAGATAATTTAAGCATAAACAACAAAAATACTCTTAATAATTTTTTTTAATAATTCCATATGTGAAATCCTTTGCTCTAATTTTAAAAGAATAAATAACTTAGCCTTTTTATATAATTTACACTTTATATTTGGTCATCATTATTATTTTTTTTAAGCTTGAATATTTTACCCTGATAAATAACTAGTTTAAACTGATTCACTTTCTCTCAATATGAAAATTACAAATATATTTATAATTAAGTCTGCTTTTTAAAGATATGTATAAACTTATTTATTAAGCTAATAAATTGCTTAAAACATTTAAAAATTATTTATATTTATTTAATGAAATCTCTTAAGATATTTATTTAGTGAATAATAGAAATATTATAAGAGGTTAAAGCATTGAAATCTTAAATACAACAATTTGCTTAGATCTTTAGCTTTATCTTTTCTCTTTTATAAAGTTTAAAGCACAAAATTATAAAATTATTTTTAAAACTTAAATTTAAATAATAAAGCTATGGCAAATTTCTCCTTTAGTTTATAAGAAGAACTATCAAGCATAATTTATAATATGAGTCTTCTTTATAGGAATAAACTTTATATATGATTCAAGACTCAGTGATCAATATCCTTTTGTAAATATTGTACTTTAAATATAATTGGCATCATTCTTTGCTTTAGCTAATAATTTGATTTGCAAAAGTATATACAATAAATAATCTTTTTCTATAAATTTTAAAAGAATCAAGGTTTTTCAAAGCACCCCAGAATTTTCATACTTACTTAGAAGTAGAAACTTATTTAATAAAATAAACTTGGCTATTTATTTATTAATCTAAGAGAAAATATAAGAAATTATATAGATTTCATAACTTTTTAAATTATTATAATTATAAAATCTTAAATTAAGATACTTAGATAAACTTAATACCATTTTAATTTATTAGAAAAAGTCTTGCTGGCTAAATTATACAGTTAGAGATAATTTCACTATCCTTTAACTTTTGCTCTTTCTTTAATAATTATCTTTATTCAAATTTTCATAAATACTTTACCCATTTATTTTTTATACTGCTGTAGAAAATATATTCTAAAGAGATATTAATTCTTTATTAATATAAGTATAGAGCTTAAAGGAATGTAGATGGAAATAAAATAAAATTTAAAAGAAACTAAAGAAAATAATTAGACTATTTGTATTCTCTACATCTAAGAGAGATTATGTAACTACCAAACAATCTTCGCTATTTATATTTAATACTTAAAGGAATTCTATTAGCTTAGTATTTCAGGTTTATTTAATACAGCTGGTTATCTCTTTATGATTATTATCTTTATAAATGTGCTGCTAATTAATTTTTATATTGCTAATATATAAAAACAGAGAACTATCTTAATTATTTTGCTGAATGATAATAAAGAGCTATAAGTAAATTTTAATTAATCTAAAATAAGCTTACAAGTAGAAAACATTTATTTAATACATCCTTATTAAATTATTTCATGCAAAAATGACTCTATTGCTTTAAATAGAGCTTGGTAAAATTAATTTACAACAAAGAAAGGAATTATACAATCTATAGTAAGGATAATCCTTAAAGGTCTTTTAGTAGTTGAGATGTAAATTATAATATAATATATAATTATAATTCCTATTTATCATATCTCTTAAGTTAAGTTATTCTATTCTAAAGAATTTCATATCATAGCTATGAATTGAATTTATATTTTAAAGTAGATCTAATATAATTATTATAATGCTTAAAAACATAAGAGGCTAAGTATAATAATTGTTATTGGACCTAGAAGGAAAAATTTTTATTATACTAGCTTTAATTTTATGACTTTATAACTTAAAATATTAGCTGTTTGTTTTATTTCTCTTCAATCCGAAAAATTATAAGAATTCCAGTTTAATACTCTTATTGAGTTTCTTTATAAATTTCATGTGATTTTGCATATTTAGCTATTATAATCTAAAGATAAAAACCCTTAATTAAGAAAAGATAATTAATCTTAAATTAATGCAATACCTTTAGACTATTTATTTAAAATATAATTAAATATCTAACTTTAGTAAAGGATAAAATCAAAGGAGAGTTATATAAGCTATCTATAACTTTAGGAATAAAATAACTCTATGCTATGTTTATTTTAGAAATAATAATAAACTTAATCATTGAAAAGTTAACTATTTGTAAAATTTAGAAATATTCAATTAATTAAAGTTTGCTATTCTAATTAGTTTACCTTTATTTCTTAATTATTTAGCTTATCAATCATTATTATAAGAATGATAATCAACCTAGAGTATATAAGATATTAATAATCTAAATAGAGTATTATATCTTTTCTCTTAGCTGAAATTCTACTATTTACCTTTAGAATATTCTAAATGATTTCAATCTTAATAATAAAAATTAGAATAATTTGAACAAGAGATATTAGGCTATTAATCAATAAGAAAAGCTTATAAATAAATAAATTTGATTATAGAGCGTGTAGCACTCTCGTTGGTGCGCAGCTCTTTAAAAAAAAAGTTTCATACTGACAAGAATGTTTATTACTGATAAAATTATCAGATACTGGTAGCCCTTGTTCAATACTGGTATAATTATTCAGTACTGATAAAAATGTTCAATACTGATATAATTTTAGAATACTCGTAATCTTTAATACTTGCTGGAGGTCCAAGTACATGGCAGGATTATGTCTCATTGCATCACCAAAGCAGAGGACGACATGTATCAATTATGGGTACTTAACTTCCCCAATCTCTGATGAAGATGACCTTGTTGTTCACCTTCGAACAACTATGGTGGTTTTAAAAAATATTATAATCTATAAAAGAGATACTATATAAAATAAGTGTGGCTATAGCTTAATATATTATAGTTATTAATTAAACAAAAGCATCTACTTTTATTTCCTTATGACTTAGGATTTCAATCCTTTTTCTTAGGCTTATACAAGTTAATTGCAGGGTAACAATGAATATAATTTAGGAATAGATTTAGTTAGACAAAAAATTATTAATTTATCTATATTAATTTCTAAAATAGGATATAATATTGATCCTCTATCAAAGAAATTACACTTCGTCACATTTTTAATAAAAATTATTTCTTCTATTCTTATTTTAATCTTACAACTCTCCTTCAAATACTCATCCCTTGTTAATATAAACATCATAAAAACTCTTATAATAAACAACTGAATTAAATTATTTTTATAGGTAAGTAACTTGGATTAATTCAAAGCTAATGTATAAAAAGTTATCAACCATTCGAATAAATAAATACAGATCTACACACTGAATTTAATATCTCTACAATTAAATCATTTTACTATCTTTTGTAAGATTTAAGATATCAAATCGAATATTTGCTAATTAAAATTCTAAAGAAGCAAACGAAGGAAAAATCTTAGTAATTTGAATCAAATAGATTATAAAATACTTAATAACAAGTAGCAAGTTAATTAATTTAAAAATAAACAGTAAGCTGAAAGATTAGAAATGCTTAAGAGTATATCAGTTAGATTTTGGTAATAATAAACTTAATTATAATTCATTATTATTAAATGAGATCTAATCAACTAAATAGCATTAAAGCACTAAATATCAACCTAATTTGGAATATAGATAAGATATTATTTTTTATAATTTAAGAGAATTTCACTCTTCAATCTGACTCTATATAAAAGAGAAGACTAAATATAAATTTCTATTAATTAGGCTTAATTAATTTCGAGTTTTCAAACACATTTTAATTGAGCTTTTTAAAGCTAACTTAATAAATTAACTTAGAAATTTTCTTCTTAAATTAATTATAAAATGTCAAAGCACTCAGCTTTATATTAGCAAGCTTTGATTTTTATTTTGTTTATTTCCCTTTCGTTTTCTTATACATCTAGTACATAACTATTTGTAAATTTAACTAGATCATTTATAAAAAAATACGTTTGACTCAGATTTAAGTATTAAAAAGGTATAGAAATAAAAAGCGCTAAAACAAAGATAATAGACGGAGTTCAGTATCATGAAGATTTTTTTTAAAATTTCATTATCCACTAGGAAAATTTTATGGTAGCGTTTGAGGGCGTTATAAGTCCTCGAAAATCACAAAATTAATGTTAATATATCCCAATCTCTTCAAGAATATATTTTAGGATAAGAAATTCATCTCCAATCTCGTCCATTTCTTCCTTCTCTTCATTATCCTTTCTCTTTAAGTGTGTATCTTTTATTTACCTTCTTTCTATTAACTCTTTTTTATAAAACTTAACAATTTTTACATTATCTCATTTTAATGTTCTCCTCTGTATTAAGTTTTTATAGATCATAAAACTTGCCATTACCAGCTCTATAATATTTTCTTTTATTTATATTCTTTTTCTTTTTTCTAAAATAAATCTGGTGAATTTGTTACCTTATAAATCCCTTTTAACTCTTATGCTAATAATTATTAAAATTTTATTTTCTTCATACAACGTCAAGCAATTAATCTCTTTCCATTTTATACTTTTGCTTCCAGATTACTAATGCATGTTTCTCTTCATTTCCTATATTTTTCACGCTATTCTAATATGTGTCTTTCGTCTTCTTCTAAACTATCACAAAAAGGATATTAAATTATTTCTACTTGGTCTTTCTTTTATTCCGTTCTAACTATCATTGTATCTTATATTTATTCAAATAAATAGCATATTTTTTCTTTTCTATGTTTGCTATATTTCAAATAATTTAGTGGTCCTATTTTAAACATCCAAATTAAAACCCTTTATATTGATATGTTTTTATCATTTGATTCACTTATTTTTTTCATATATATTTTTTATTGTTTATTCATCAAACACGAAAATATCTTTGACCTCAATTTAACTCTGATTTTATCATCTTGTAATATTATTCAAATATAAAGTTTTCCTCTCTATTTAGCTCTTCCATAAGTTTATCAAATGTTTTTTCTTACTTCTCTAATAGTTTGTCTCTCATTCTTAAAGTTTTCTATCATAAATCGTGCTTAAATTTCATAATTTACAATCCTTGCTTAAACGTCTTATTCTTACGTAGAAAGGTACATCTATAAATGCTCTTAGAGATAATCTCTATATTAATTCTAATTAGTCCATTACTTGTTTCCTACTTATTATTCACAATATAAAATTACTTCTGTCCCTTAATTAAACATTGAATTCACAAAAGATTTTATCATCATTACTGCATTATATGGTTTTATACCCTTTTACATAGATAATCTTTCTATAACTCATGCTTACATATTTTGTACTGCTTCCAATCTGTTTATCATATGTTTTTCAAAATATTTTTTTCTATTGTATGACCAAGGTATTAAAAGATTTTAAACATTTTTATACTCTAAGTTTCTATACTTATTGTATTTCCAATATATTCACGTTTATTTTCTTCCTCTTCTCAGATCATTCGCATTATTTTGTCTACAATTAGCAATCTGACTTTATTTGCTCACATTGCTAACTCTTAATTACTTTCTCTAACTACTCTTCTTCACTTATTAATGTAATTCATCGACATAAGCGAAGTAGGCTAATTACAGTTCTTATATGTATTCTTCCTTATTTTTGCATTTTATTGTAATACCTAAATTTTAGTTAAGCTATAAAGGATAATTGCAATATCTAGTTAATTAATCTTGGATTTTTAATGATACCTTTTTTAACATTTTTATTTCCCTAATATTCTTCTTTATTATGATATCTTTTTAATTTTACTGATTCCAGACAGTAAAATTAGGCTGGCAAGTAATCTAGTTGTTTCGGTATTTATAACTCGTTTAGTATCTATCATATATCATATCTCTGTACTTTTTCGTAAATTTTCTGAAAATTAACGAATATCATAAATGTAATTGTATTATTTCTAATTACTCATTCTTTAATTTTGCTTAAATTTAAATTTTATGACGTGCAGGACTTACATTTTTTTAAACCATATTAATATTCACTTTCATTTTTGTGCAAGTGGTCTAACATTTGCTAAAATTTCATTTGTATATTTATTTTTAAAGTATAATTAAATAAGGAAATCGGCCTATAATCACCTTTTTCATATAATATTTGCATATATTTTTGAATCTTTTTGTAACTTCTTCTTACAAGGATACTCGTTTGTTATTTTTCCTAATAAATAATTTTTTATTTTCTTTCACATTTAAGTTTCCTTATTTACATTATTCATAAAGAAGTTAAATTAAACTTTTAAATAAATTCCTTTCTTCCTTTTTTTGATATTCTCAATATATCTCATTATATATTCTTTCATTAATTTCCTTAACATTATTTTCTGAAATGTTTCTTTTTCATTTTTGTTATTTCTGAGTATTTATGTTTGTTTCTACTAATTTAATTATTATATATTTATTTGCTCTTCTTTTTCTACCTTTTCTATTCATCATTTAAGCATCTATTCTCCATTCAAGTTATTCATTTGCTCTTCTTTTATTTTTTTATTTTTTTCTTTAAATTTATTCACAAAAATTTATCTTTTTGATAGGATGTAGTTTATCTATGTTATTTCCTTTAATTTATGATTTCTTTTCCAATCTTTATTTATTTAATTCCTGATATTGATCTCCTTTATATGCAAAAAGCAGTTTAAACTATTTTCTCTCTAATTTTTTCTTCTATTACATAATAATGTATTTTATATTCAACATTTTAATATATATACATACCTAAAAGGATTGGATCTATACATGCTAAGTTATTTCGCTTCATAAATTAAATCATCCTCTTTCCTGCCTAGTTAGTGTATTCTGGTAATCATTTTTCTATATGTGAATTCATACTACTATTATTACTCTATGTCCTTTTCCTAACTCTGAATAAAATTAAATTTCATCAATAAAAATAAAGATTCATATTGATCGCTATCATTTGCTTTTGGTGCTTATACATTTATTACAGCAACTTTTCATCACTTCAATAGGCACATCAAAAAGCGTCATTTAATTATCTCCGTTTTCTATTTTTCTTGCTTTATTAAATAACTACTTTTTTAATAAAAGCTAAACATTTTCCTTTTTTAAATCTCATCTTAATTAGTTAAAACCTTCTATATTGAATATATCACTTTAAATTTAAATTTAAATCTCCTACGTACCATAATATGAATTCTTTTTTTAATTAAGCTGACCAATTAATTTTTTGCTCTTTTGATTACCCTTACATTTTTGTACCTATTTTTAATATTAATTCTTATTTTTTTTCTTTAACATATTACTTTATTATTTACTCTCTTCATTTTCCTCTTTCCTCTCTTTATTCTTTATTTTTCTTCATATTTCCTTCCTTTTCCTCTTCTTTTGCCTTAATTTCCTTAATTTTTATCTCTTCTTCTTATGTTTTAGTATTTTGTTGTTTTCTTCATTTGTTGGAATTTTGCTTTATACACTTTAGTTAATGTTTGATATTTCCATCTGCTTCTGTTCTCTCATTTTTTCCTTCCTTGTTTTTCTCTAAGCTAGATTTCCTCTATTTCATTCGACTATATTTAATTTTCTTTCTTAAGTAATATAAGATACTATGCTTTTTTTGAGTAATCTCCTTATTGAGTTTAGAATATACTTAAAGTCCTATCGTTTCATCCTTTTTATTTTATATTTTTATTTGCTTTTGTATTCTAGCAATTATTCTTATTGCTTAGTATTTAAAACTTAACTCTCACATCTTTTTATATATGTATTATCCTAGTTCAAAGAAAAAGGTGTTTATTCGTACTTTAGTTGTAATAAATAATTTTTTGTTTCATTGTTTTAATTTTCCCCTTACTTTCCATCTTTTATTTATTTTTCTTCAATTATAATCTTATTCTTTTCTATAACTATCTACTTTTCTTCTTGCATTATTTCGAACTCAAGTTGGCTAAATACTACGCTAATCTCTACTTACTATCTTTCTAGTTCATTTAGATGCTATTTTTACTCTTTTAATACTTCAATTCTTATCTGTATGTTCTTTTTTCCACACTGATTATAGTTTTAATGCATAAGTTTATAATTTCATATTATCTCCATATAAATCTATTAAATTTAGAATTTACTTGCTTTTTCTAAGGACTGTAAGTCCAGTCATACTAAAAAATTTTCTGTTAGTATCGTTATGCTCGGAAAAGTGTGAATAATTTTTCCTCTATGCTACCCGTGTTTTCTTAAGGTCTCTTTAACTTTCTTTAAATTTGAGAATTTATTAGAGTAAATATATTAGTTAGTTGTGAATGTCATATTATTATTGTAGTTTCTTTTGTTCTATGTTGATTCCTGCACCCTGGAGCTCTCATTTTCTACTCTGTGTAAATTCTCATATTTTTATGCTATTAAAAACAACGAACACCTTGTCGTTTATTTTAACTGCATATCTTGCGTCTTTTTGTCCAAATTCTTTCCATAATCATCCCCTAAACTCTTTGATTATCTCTTTTTCCGTGCATTCTACTCACCTCATATTATGTTTTCCAAAAAGTAGCTGAAGTAGGCTATCATAAACATATCTGATAAGTTTTATCAAGCATTCTCATAAATTCTCATTATTTTTCTTTCAGTATCATAACTAAGAGGAATTAACTATTTTAGTGTTGCATTATAACCAAAGCTTTATCTTCTTTTCTTCATTTATTTTCCTTTTGTTGTATTTTCTACTTATTGGTTTTTAATTCCGTCTTTCATAAGGTTATTAGAGATAAGCATTTCAGTGGTTTTCCACTGTTGAAAGCACTATCTCTAGTATATCCTGAGATCCGTATTGGCTCTATTTTACCTGTTAAAGACTGTTGTTATTTAATCTCCATTAAAAGTTTAATATAATAACAATAAAGAATTAGATTAATTCTTCCTTCAAAAGATTCATCACTACTTTTAGTTTATTAACTGTGTAAAAAATTATATTTCAATCTTCTTCTAAATCATCTTTTTTAATATATATTTAACCGTACTTCGTTAAATCTTTTGTTTGAAGATCTCTTGCTCTAGTTGAGTTTATTTTTTAATCATTTTCTTGTTTTTTCTTTATTTTCTGGTTTTTACTTTATTGTAAAAATGTAATGTATATCAAGGTTTCACTCCCTTTATAAATATTTTTCCTGAATAATAGGCTTTTGAAGTGCAGTATAGATTAATTATCGATTCCATATCTTAAAACTTTCTAGTTCATATTTTTTAAATCTTTGCATTAACATAGAAAATATCTATATTTTCTGCAATACCAGCATTACTTTCTTTTCTTTATTAAAAGAATTTTTACTGGCTGTACTCAGTTCCACATGTATGGAATTTTTCTTCTATATATCTTAAGTTAAAAGCTTTTACCAACTCGGTTAATTGTTGAATTTTGCTTCTATCTTTTCACTTTTGAAATTAACTGATTATGGATTTTCGTTTATTAGTAATAAATTGTGAAATAAGATACAAAATTTCGTCTTCAAGCTCTTATATTTTAGCATTAAAAATAGCCATTTTCATTTTACATGTATGAATTTCTTAGAGGATTAGCAAGCTTCTATTTAAATGAGAGTAATCCTTTTTTATGAGACTTTTTGAAGGAGTTTTCAATTTTATATATATCTAATAATTTTGATTATATTCTTATTTTTTACTAAAACATTATTTAAAAAACTTGCTTATTTTAAGAAATATTAATGCTATATTGATATATTTAATTTATTTAAATTTTAAAGATTTATAGCTATTTAATTAAAGATTCTTCGTTAATATTATTTTAAATATATTTATATAGAAAAAGTTTGTTGTTTGTATTTGGTCACTTGTTTTCCTTAATTTTATTATCCAAACTAATTCTCTTAATTCTTTATTTTTCTTATATGTATTCATCTTCTTGAGCTAAAATTTCTTCCTATGAAACATCTTATGTTTTATCTTAATTGCTAGTATTGCTTTAAATCTCTTTATTTTCTTGATCTTCTTGAGACTCTAAAATTGTAAGAAGTTTTAATTTTTTTCTTTACTTCTAG
The DNA here is from genome assembly GCA_946699065.1 of Loxodes magnus. NCBI lineage: Eukaryota > Ciliophora > Karyorelictea > Loxodida > Loxodidae > Loxodes > Loxodes magnus. Next base: position 511,359 of record CAMPDV010000147.1, read on the forward strand.
AATCTAAACTTAGTTTGCTTTCCTCTAATATTTTGGCTTTTTTTATATAAATTTCCCTTCATTTTATGGTGTTCCAGACTAATGCTATTATTAGACTTTTACCCGAAACTTTAGCGTCATTAATATTATTGATAATTATTTTCGATTTCATTTAACTATTAGATTTAATTTCCGATATCTTTAGTATCATTTAATAAATCACTTTAAATATTAACTTTTTAATTTTCTAAAAGCTTTCAATCTCTATATTTTCCTATGAATTTTGATATTTTATTATTTCAATAGTCTTTATAAGTCAATCCAAAGTTTTTAGAAACCTCAATATATAAATCTATTAAATTAAAGTCTTAAATCAATCTTTACTCTACTTGTCTTAAAATTCTAATTACTTCTGGTTTCTCGAATTTTTTAAGTAGTAGACTGGATTTATGAGTTTCCTACTAATCTTCTTAGATTATGTTTTATTAAGTTTATTTAGCTAGTCTATTTCTTTTAGTGAATAAACCTATTAATTTTTACTTTATCCTTGCAAATCTACTGGCTGGCTATTACATTTGCTTTTCTTTTTTTTCCCAGAGTTAGATGACAGCTAGCAGGTTCATTTATCCTCTAAAGCAACTCAAGCATGTATATAATTAAAGAGTCCTAATTGATAACTATCGGCCTGCGTAAATAAAGAGTTACTAGATCCATATAAATATGAAATAGGCATTTGCTATTATAAACAGCACAAATGCTAGCATATCAATTATCAAGTAGCGCTAACCAGAATTAAAATAGCTTCCTAAGTATAAAATCAGAGCACATATGACAAGATAGTTAGTTTCTAGTTTATTTAGCTCTTTATTGATATAAGGCTGGTATTTTTATTGGAGTAAAAGACTTCCTATTATAATTAAAATTAGACATCAAAACTAGAAAATGATAGTAGTTTTCTAAAGGAAAATAAAAACTAAGGACATACCAAACATTTAGTAAATCTTAACTAACTCTCAGAAATAAAACTCTTCTTTATACCCTATTGTTAAGAAACCAAACTAAGATCTTATAAGATAAGAATTTATAATTTTTCTTTTTTTATATAGATATAAAACTACAAAAAAAGGAATCTAGAAACCATAAAAAAGCAATCCAGGTAATACAAAAGTTAAGACAAACTAGAGATGAGTATCTTTTCAACACTAAATGTCAGTATAAGCATTCAAAACATAATAATCATTTGAAATTTTATAGCAACTAAAAGCACTAAAGATAGTAGTTATTAAGTTAGTATAGATTTAGAAAAAAGAGACACTCATTGAAGTTATAAAAACTGATTTATTGAAAGGTTTTCTTTAAATAATTGAATGCATACTTATTAATAGAAATGAAATTAATAATATCATAAAAGGTAACAAAATCATTAAAATTACTTAGCTGTAATACCTATTTTCATTTTCAAATAAAATGCAATCTGATTTGAAAATGCTAGTAGTTACTTGACTATAGTATCGATTTACTACAAAAAATTTAAAAAACACTTCTGGTCAGTCAAAACTTAAATTCTAAATTAAAGCGGAAAACTACATATACTTAGTCAAAATTTTAATAAATACAAAATAGTATGAATCCTCTTTATATGCAGATGCCAAAGATTACTTTATTAAATAAATGATGAAAGCTGCAAATGAAAATATTATTATTATATTTATTGCTATTTATTATTTTTACCCATTACATTAGCGACATTTAATTAAATCTGTTTTTGCTCAATCTTATTCACAAACATCGCATAAAACTCCTTTATGACCTTCTACGCAATTTCCCTATCAATTAATATTTTTTACATATTCTTCTCTTTATTTAAATTCTGTAATTTTGAGGTAATCGCTAACATAGCTATTATTTAATACTATTCCTAAACAAGCATCAGAATACGGGCATTTAAATATTTACCTTGAATTAAAGCTTTCTCTTCAATACCCTTTAATTGGAACAATCAAATTACTTCCATAGCATTTACCGCCTTTCATACACTCTTTACAATTAAGATCACTTTGATTAAGGGAATATTCTCCTTAAAAGCAATTTTAGCATTATTTGTTATTAATTAGAATTTACCCAGCTAAGCATTCTTATATGTAAACTTTCATTTAAAGCTAATTTTATGTAGTTTAATTTTAGGAAAACTACTTTATATCAAAGGCGTTTGTTTATAATTGTATGGTTACATTATACCCAGGCATAGCATTTATAGTTACATCCTTTATGTCATAAATACCTTATTCTGCTTATATTCTCGCTTTTCCCGAAATTTCCGCTTCTTCAGAGAAGGCTTAAATGATAGAATGACTATCAGTCTTTACTAATTAGCCATAAATATCAACTATATAAATTTAGCGATTTTCAATTGGAAATCCTGGTAACTAGGATATTAAATACCTTTGAGTATTATTAAAATAGCAGTGATCTAAGATATTATCAATAAACTGATTACTTAATCTAAAAGCAAAGCCTGCTATATGATTTCCATAGAAAGCTGAGTTATTTACAAAGTAATGGCATATTTCTTAGCTTTGAATATCAGGTATAAAAATGGGTAAATTACCTTAAAATGAGATAGCTCCTCCTTCACCTAATAAATGAAGTATCCTGTTATTAGTAAAATAATTATCCTAAACAATGTATTTACATAAATCTCTACCATTACAATCTAGTTTTAATGCCCCTCCCTAAGAAATCTTATCACTACTAGCAGTGATTTCATTATTTCTAAATATGTTTTATCTGAATGTAATATTAGCGTTTAAGCAATATCCAACTCCTCCATGAATAGAAGCAGCATTAAATTCAAAAATATTATTTTAAATCAAATATTCAAATTATAATTCATCATTTAGAATAGCAAAGCAAGAACCTGATTTTGATCTTTAGTTACTACAGTAGCAGTTTACTATATCCACTCTCGAATTTTTAGAATATACTGCAGATCCATATTCACTTTCACTAACTCCTTATGAAAAATTAGTGGAAGATAAATTTAAATAGCTTTGATCTTTTATAGCTAAAGCTGTGCTTGTATAGTTAAGTATATTACATAAGTGCATCTATATTTAAGATTTTAGCATATAAATAATAGATCCAATATCTAATGAACTACAGTTATAAAACTAGATCTAATAAAGCGTTATATTTGATTAGATAGCGTAAATAGTGCCTCCTTCTTAAGAATTTAAATTAGTAAAGCTAACTTAGTATAAAGTTAAATTAGATAGGCTTACATATATTGCGTCTCCTTATTTTCCTTCTCCATTTTTAAATTCACAATATTAAATTTATATTATCGACTAGAACTACCCTTATATAAAAGCAGCAATCTAAGCTTATTAGTATTCGAATAGGGAATAACTAATAGATACCACAGAGTTATGAATAAAGATTCCAGCAGTTTAGTAAGTTGCTTTATTATTCCTAACAGTAACTTTACTAAAGCTAACATTGCTTTGGTACACGTAAACAGCAGAAGATTCTCCATAATTATTTATGATTTTGGTGTTTTGTATTTCGTTTTTAAAATTTGAAGTTCAAATGTTTATGATTCCATTAGAAGTTGCTAAGTTGTTATTAACTAAAGAATTCTTAATTGTAAAGAGAGAACTTTGTATGTATACAAATGCTCCTTCATTTGCTTAGCAATTGGAAATTAGAGAATCTATTACTTAGAAAGTACTCTATAGTTGAATATAAGCCACTCCTCCAAAATTCATAGCAGCATTATGATCACAAATGACTTAATCAAAGGTTAAGTTTCCCATTTAAACATGAAAAATACCTCCTTCATTTGCTTAGTTATACTTAAACACTGATTTAGATATTTTTATATTGGACTAATCTGTCTTCATAAACCCTCCAACTTAAGCTGAGTTATTAGTTGCAATACAGTCTTATATAACTATTTATTTTATTTGAACTATATAAAATGAACTTCCTATTGAGGCTCTATTGCCAATAAAAGTACAGTTACTAACCGATATTTTAGTATTTTATCCAATTAATGAAATAGCTCCTGCATACTATTTAGCGTAATTATAGAGAAAAGCAGAGTTTTGAATAGTTACTATGCTATTGATTAGTTCTAATCCTGCTGAATATTCTTCAGCATAGTTTTGACTAAAAACAGAATCTTGTATAATGAAATTAGACAAGACTATATGATTTAGACTCTTCTAAAGTATAAGATTATTGTCTAAAGTAACTTAGCTAAATATAATATTCTACTATTCAATTCAAATTAAAATTTCTTTAGATAAGTTTTCTTTTATCAGGGTTTTACTTAATCTAATAGAAAAATTGCTACCAGATGAATGTATCAACGAATTTTTTCAATAGTAATTATAACTAAACAAAGAATGAGTATCCGAATAATAAGTGTTTTACAGGACTAAGATAGAGGCAGAATTATTTGAGAAATAGCAATCTTAAGTTACTACCTTCAGATACCCATTATTTAGCTATTGATTAGCTGCCATTATTAATATTGCATCTTAATTCAATTTTTCTTTAATAAAGATATTAGAGGTAAAGTAGCAGCTGTTGAACATTATAAGTGATGTAATGGGTAAGTTATTAGAGCTCATAATAATAGCAACTGTATTTTAGGTGTTGTTTAATATGTTAGCAATAAAGTGAACTCTGTTGAATAAAATATACTATTAGTTTTCTAAATAAATGAAGTAATTATTTGATTCTTAGTATGAAAACGTAGAGTCAACTACTACACTATTCAAATTTAAGAAAATGGAATCTTAAATTCAAAAGCAAGAAATAGAATCTGATTTACTTCCTATAAATCTACTGTTAACTATTTTCAATTCAATTTCAACATATACATTTCTATCATCATTTATAACACTAAAATCAGCAGGAACTAATTTCGCCTTATTGTAAGCAAAGGTAGTATTTTCAATTAAAAGTGAAATTGTAGAAGCTTAATAATCTAAAGAATTAGAATCCTTTATGAAAAATATAAAGTTGCTATAGTCTAAATCCTAATTTTTACTTTGATATATACTAGTATTTACAAAAATAGAGTTAGTTATTTATAACTAACTTCAGAACTTAATTTAAATTTGAGGATACATATTTTAGTTATTTTATATTACTAGTCTATCTAGCGTTACTTCCTTAGCTCATTATATTATGACTCCACCTCCATGCTCATTTAAATTATTGGATATTTAGCAATCAATCATTTTAAAACTTTAGACTGAATATAAAAAAACTTCAGAGCTAACAAATTAATAAACTGAGTTAGCTACATTATCAATAAACCAATCATTAACAAATAGCTAGTTTTATGAAAAGCTACAGTTTTAAATAACTACTTTTTCTAAATAAGTGAATTAGTTAAAATCTTCATCAAAAACAGTTAGCTATTTACTATCTATTAAGCAAACTACTCCATAAAAGCTACTAACCTAACCTTTTTATTTTTATATAATCAATTCATTTATTGAATCAGAATCCAAATCAAAAGCTGATTAAGCTTTTAAAGCCTTGAAAGTATCATAAAGTTCAGTGTAGTTCATAATAACCTTTCCTATAGGAGAATATCTACGGAAATGATCTTCTGAATATCCTTAGTTATGATCAAAAGTGTTATTAAGCAAATAAACATTTCTGTACTTTACTACTCAAATTATGGAACTTATAAAGTTATAACTAAACTAGCAATTGCTTATATTCAATTACTTTAAACGGTCTACTAAAATTTACTCTTTAGTTAATTTGAAGAAAGCTCCATAATCATAACTCATTACTATTGCAGAAGGAGTAGCAATCTGCCATCAAATATCTGTATTAATAATTTAGTAATAATCTGAATAAAAATCTCCAGTATTATATAAGAATTTAGAATTGCTAATAAGAATGTTAGGAATATCCTCTGTAAATATAAAGTAAAGTCCTACACTTCCATTTCTACTAGCAAAGTTCTCTTAAAAAGTACAGTTATCTATAAAAACATGCTAAAGTAGTTGATACTCTGTCTAGAATCTTTTAGGATAAGTTATTTTGATGATAGTAGATCTATATGCTACATTCCTATAAAACACTGAATTTAGCAATTTTAACTACTAGCAGTTTTGAATAAAAAGCAAAGCATCTATTTCATCAAAGGTAAAGTTAATTAGATTAGATCTTATGTAATTTTTAGTAAAAGTAACATTGTTTATGTATATAAGCTTTGTCTAATTTGCTTTTAAAAACCCTGGAAATGAATATTTAGCAATAGATTCTTTATAATTTTCAAGAATTAAATAATGAAAATTACTCATTTCACTAACTGACCCTTTATTAAAAATCAAACTTCCACAATCAAATTGATCTTGCTCCTATGCACAATACATATTAACAAAATAATTAGATGAATCAAGGAACTAAAAATCTGTATTGCTAAACTCTAAATCACAAGATTGACATTCAATGTAGTTATAGTGTCTTCTAGCGAATTTATGAAATCACACATTATTTAAACTTAACTTTCCTTGAATAACTTTTATTAAAGAATTAGTATTAAAATCACATTCAGTTACTATGGTATAAGGATATTAGGAAGTGTTTGCTTAGAAAGTTCAGAAGAAACCATATTCATCTTGTAATAAAAAAGGATTATTTTTAAAATATTATCCTTGAGGGCAAATATCACAAGTTCATTAAATATTTTATTAGCAATAAGCTTATTTTATTATAGCATTTTTTATCTGAGTACTCATTTCTAAAATAACATTATCAAATTACAAATGCCCTTTGTATACTGTTAGCTAAATATCTGTTCGCATGAATTATATTTAAGCTCTTTCTTTTTAATTGGATAGACAAATAATTAAATTAGAGGTTTGATTTGTATGATAATCGTCACAGTATAAAGTTGATATAGTAACTTGCTTAAAACTTTTATATTTATTTCTCTTTTCTTTTCATTATTTTTGTAGCAGAAAATACTTAGTAGGATCTTCAGAAGCCATACTACTTTTTCCTTCTTTTAATTCTTCTAGTAAATGAGTTCCTTTAGATAAAAGTATTTAGACATAATTTTTCTAAACTCCCTCTGTTAGTGCCTCAGCTAATGTTAAATAAGGACGTTAAAATGTTCCTAATCCTTTATAAATAATACATCCTGGTTGATAATTTGTAGCATTAAAGTCTTATAGACTGTTAGGCTGCTAATGATTAGCTTCATCACAAAAAGTATATTAGACTGCATTTTTAGTAAATGAAGGTAAAGGGAATTTTAAATTAGTAACATAAATGATTTAAGGATTTTCTAGAGTAGTTATATCATTTTCTTTTACACATTTAGGATCATTTGGATCTTCTATATTTTCAGTAAATCCAGCTGGACAAGCATCCATACAAAATGAATTGATTCTATAAAATCCTTCATTACAATATCAGCAATTCCAATACTTTGGATAATTATCTTATTCTTATGTAGTTTAATAACAAGCTGAGCAAAAAGGATGACATTATAGAATTGGCTTTCCATTCTTATCAAAATTAAGTAATGTTTATTCATTATTTCTTATACCTAGATAAGAACAATCAGCTCCATCATAAAGACATTCTTTAGTCATACATTTTTCATATCCAGCGTCTCATTAATAGCATTAAAATTAAGACTAAGATTTGCTATAATTTATATAGCTTTCCCACCTTTAATCAAAGTTATACTATGTTCCTATGTTCCTTAGAAACTTCCCTTCAATATTAGTTTCTTAGTTTTATTAAAAGCATTCTTATGGACAGTTTCCACTATAGACAGCATAGTCATTGTTTTGAATTCTCTTAAATGCTTCATCAAAAGTCAAGCTATATTGAATTGATGGACTATGAGGAAGTTTAATATAAAGCATACAATCTGGCTTTCCTTGAGGAAGAATATTAGTATTAAAATTATCTTAACTGTCTCAATTAAAAGACATACAACTTATTTAGCATATACCATTTCCTAAGGCATCTAGAATTTAATAGTTTTAATTATTTGTAATTTAGCAGCAATCTTTACTATCAAAATCACAATCTTTGTTATTACAAATCTAATCACAAACCATATTTTACTTCATAAAGTTAATACAATATTCCCCTTCACTTTCATAGCAAACACAATCATGGTTATCTCAATCACAGTCTTTAGAATAGCATTTTTAATCGCATATATTATTTCCCAATAAATTAGGGTTGCATATTTATTCTTGTAAAAGATTAACTAAAATTCACTAATCAGATTCTTAAAATAATTACTGCATATATTCAATATCAACTTGCTTAGGCTTGCTACATTTGCAATGCTTATTACAGTAGTTGCATTCTATCACATTGCATCAATCTTCACAATAATATTCATCTAAGAGTTGCATCACAATATTCCAACTTTTATCTCCTTAATACTTGGTTAAGCATAAGTCACTAAAATAAATGTACTAAGTAACATCATTTTTAAATATTTCCATCACTCTAGGATGAGTATCAAAGTTACACACTGAATTGAAACATTTTGTATTGTAAATGTAATTTCCTAAGAAATTTACATCAAAGCAAAGAGTTAAACTACAATCACTACAATCTAATCCATCCATTCAGCAAGATTCTATTAAACATTATGGATTACAAAATCCATTATTAATCAACTCTGGATGGCAAGGAAAGCTTTCATATTTATCTCTGGTTGAAGTTTCATAATAACAACATTGAGCATTATCGAAGCCGCAAACTGCTTTATTGCAATCGTAATCGCTTTAAATACCATTATTACAAAAATTATCTAATGCTAAACCCAAATTTTCGCATGTTTATATAAAAACTTTATTACAGCAATCTAGCCCATCAAAGTTGCATGATAAAGTTAGTAATTATTAATCGCAATTTCCGTCTCCAATCATCGCAATATCATAATTCTATAATTGCATCCCTTTACAAGTTTTAATTTAACAATTAAACTAGCATTCATTGAATTATTAGCATTCTTATAATTTACACTTCTAGTCTTAAATAATGCATTATTCAAATAAGTTATTTTATACCAGTGTATTTCTACATTACTTTCCAATAGAATCGTAATTACATTACTAGTTGTCGCATTCTCTATCATATTTATCATTTCTTAATTTTTCAATAGAACAGCCAGTAGCAATGCAGTTTTAATAATCATTATTTCCATTCTAATTATTATCAAAAAAGCATTCTTCATAATAGCATTCCTCTTATAAAATTCCATCCCCTATTTATTCTATTTTGCAACCTTTTTCTATGCAAGACTTACAATCTCCACCATCTCAATTGCAAGGTTGATTATAACATAGAATGTCACAAATGGAATTAGCTTAGCTGTCTATGCAATTTTAATTGATTGTGAGACATTCTTAACAATCATTTCCATCATTTTTGCACTATCCATTTCTGCTATAAAAATCAAAGCAAACTTTATCACAAACATTATTTGCTATCATATTTCAATTACAGTTTCATTTCTATGCTTCTGTATTACAATAAGTTAGGCTTTTAATAGAACTTTCAGTACAATCATTTCAATCAGTCTCATAGTTTTTATCACAAAACCCATTTAAAATGCTTGCAGGTTTTCATATTTATGTTGGATATAATTAATTTAGACTGCCAGAAAGAAATTCCATATCATTGAAATCAAGCCAAGTAGTAATTTATCTAGGGTCGCTTGCACACATAGGAATGTAACACTAAGGATCAAAAATTCCATCTTTTTCTATAAATGAATTGCCTTCATATTTAGTGAAGCAAGTAGTAACTGGAAATGTTTATTACTCTTTAGTCTTTTAGTCAGTTATTGTTATTTCTTATCCGCAACAATCTCCTTTGTCTCAGTCACAACTCTCTGTCATACAAGCTAAATCACAGTATTTATCGCCTACTTACTATTTAAAGTTTTTTTCATTTAAACATCCAGGCGAGCAGAAAGGAGAAGATTTTAATTAAGCTCCTTCATTGTAAGGCTTATTCTAGCTATCTTCTTCCAAGCAGTCCATAGCATCTCAACCACATTAATGATATAAGCACTCTTTATCACAGATACCATTATCTATTTTATCTTTAGTGCATTATTTTCCAGAAGAGTTTAAGCAGTCAATTTCACAGTCAGGAATTTCAAAGGAAATACACATTGGATTTAAGCATTCTCAATCACACTTTTAATTTTTAATAAGGTTAGGAGTGCATCTAGTCAACGCAAAGCAGCAATCTGATCTATCAAATTTATTTTGATAGTTGAAGCACTAAAAGTGACATAAATTATCTCCTATCATTTCTTAAGAGCAAGGATTGGAATTCTAAATTAAAAAATTACTATTAAGTTACAAGGATGCAAGCAGCTTTAGTCTTTACAATTCTAAAGTTCATTATAGTTAAAATAATTTATGCTGCACTACTTATTACTACACCAGTCTGAGCAATCCTTTCAATCGTAACCACATTCAGAAACTTAACATTATCAATCACAAATTCCGTTATTTAGCATTCAAAAGCTACATCTTCCCAAACTTCCAATTTAGCAGGAAAGCCCGAAAGGTAAATGCTTATCTTGACTATTATCTTATGGATCTCTTTAAACAGTTGCACTATATCCTTTATAGGGAAATCCAAACGATCTGAAATCAAACAAACGACAAGCCTGGTTATATTGAGATAATTCTCTAGATCTATCTTAATAGGTTAAAGAAGCTGAAGGGTCTAAATAAGCAATAATAAAAAGTAAAGAATAAACAGATAAAATAGAAAAGCTATACATAGCCATTTAATTATAAAGCTAATATCTATACTTAGACTTAAGGTATATTAAATTTAATATACCTACTATTATTTTATCCTTTATTTAACTTAAAGCATACCAACTACTTATCTTTAATATATTAAATCAGCTATAACACAAATTATTGCTCTACTTATAAATCTTACATTTATTTTAGTCACTATCTAAATAATTTAGTTAAGGTTACCCAGATAAATAATAATATAAAGCTAATGAAGAGATAAAGGAGAGATAGTGTAATAAATAGAGAGCTTTTAATAAAGTTATAATTAATGCTTATATATCTTAATACAATCCTAAGTTAAATCATTTCTAAGTGTTATTAATACATCTATACTAAAGTCTAAGCTTTAATTAATATAACTTAGGACTATATAACTTTTATTATAATAGAACTTTTAGGAGACAGCTAAAGATAAGTAAGTTGTAATTAAATTTTAATTCATATTTCGAGACTAAACAATTATATAGCTAAGTGATATCTACTACAAATATAACACTTGCTTAAGATTATAAAAAGCTAAAAGCTCTCAAAGTAATTAAAGGTAAAAGAATTAATAATTGCAATTTAGCTTTATTATTTATAGATATTATTAATAAATCTAAAGCATTTTACCTTTTATAACGAGAAAAAGATAAAGCTATATAAGCAAAAATCAATCATTTGTAATAATTAAATTTTCGCTTAAAATATTCCTTTTAATTGTGTTTCGATACATATAAAAGCTATTATATTTCTTATTCATTTATAATTAATATCTTTTATTTAACATTTAGTTGTATTTCCTTTTATTAATCCTTTCAAGTACATTAAATTTATTAAATGCCTTTAAATTTTATGAAATTATGTATTTATTTAATATAGCTATGAAAGATAGATTATAATAATTGAAGGTCTTTCACTTCCGAAAATTATAATATTTGTTGTAAGAAGCTAGGATACGTAAATTTAAAATAAGACATTTCATAGACTGAATAAATTAAATAAAAATATAAAAAAGCTTTAAATAAAGGCACAAATGGCTTTAATTGTTTAAAACTATCTAAATTATTATAAATATAAAAGTAGCGAGGAGTAATTTCAATCTACCAACCTCTGGGTTACGGACTCAGCGCGTTTCCATTACGCTACCGGCTTCTTACTTAAAAGTTTAAGAAATATATATAAATATATAAAGACATTTGGCAAATTAATACTAAGTATCTTCATAAAATAAATAAATTTTTAATTTTTGATATGAGCTAAAGCCAAAATAAAATGAAAACTAGAAATAATCTTTATTTATTTTATAAAGTTAATAAGTATAAGAGAGATATTAACTTCATAGGAACATTCATTAATCAGTTCGAAAAAGTATTTTTTAAATAAGGCTCTTATAAACCAGCAACTCTGAAATAAAAGTAAAATTTCTTTAATTTAGTTAATAGTTATTATAATAAAAGTGTATTACAACTAATACTTAGCTATTTATTTTTGTTTTCTTTAGTAGCTTTGATTTAGCTCTTCCACAGTTAATTAAATTATACAAAAGTCCTTTAGTTTTAAAATAAATATATGCAATTGTTTTTTATAAATAAAATTGCAAGTATTAGCTTAATTTTTCTATAGTAATTATTGCTTTAATTATAAATACTTATTTGCAAGACCTTTATTATTTGAGCAAAGCTAAAGATTAAATTGGAATTTAGAGTAGTGACTTAGTATGTTTGCTTAAATTAAGAAATATAGCTATAGCAAAGCAATTTGACATATCTAATATATATAATACTTCTTCTAAAATAATTAAAATTTCTTAAATTTATTAAGAATATTTATGAGTCAATCAAAGAAAACATAAAACTTCTTTCTTAGAGAATTAATGATTAGCTATCATTTCTTGCGTTTGTTTAAAAATTTACTTTGCTTACCCAATCTTATATGATAAGAATTATTATCTAGATTTAAGAAAATTTTTATTGCTAAACTTAAAAATTTTGATAAAGAAGACGTAGCTTTAGTCACTTTTTGATTTGATAAAAATTGCTTATTCTTTTAGCGGATATTTTAAAAGAAAATTAGTGATATAAGTATATAATGGAGCAGGAGATTAATGAAATTGCATTTAGCTATTAACCATACAAAAGGCTATTACTAAAATTTATCTTCAAGCGCTCTTTATAAACTCCAAATATCTTAGAATAAAAATCTTTTATTATCAATTATTAAGTTGAAAAGATCTCAGATAATTCCAGAGTATCCTTACAAAATATATTTGCAATTTCTCTTTGTAAATCTGAAATAAAGGTTTAAAATGCAGATATAATAAACTGCATAGAATTAGATAGTTGAGTGATAGATAAAATTTTAAAGGATTATTACATTATAATAATTATTAAACTTAAAAGGATGCAATTAAAATAAAGTTTAAAATTCAGAAAATATTATGATAAGAGTCCAATTCATTCATCAAAATGGACTTGTAGAGTTGAGGAATGTAAAAATAAGTACATAGATAAAGATTATACTAAAAATAAAAAAAAATAATAAAAATATAAATAATGAAATAAAATTTAAATATTATTTTCTTTAAATTTAAAAAGATTTATCAATTTTAATAAAGTTTATGATGTTTGTTTAGTTGTTATTTAATGTATTATATCATTTAATAAAAATAAATTAATATTAAATATAATAATTAATAAATGTTAGTAGAAATGGTTAAAAAAATTATTTTAAAGGGTATTGTATGAGTTTAATTGAAAGATATAGAGATAATAAAATTATAAGCAGTGGGCTATTATTTTTAAAATATAAAGATGATCGAAGAGCTATTAAGAAAATAGAGTTATAATACTAAGTAATCTAAAGAATTTTTATGTAAAAGCAAAATAATAATTTATATTTAACTTATAAATTTCATGGCATATTATTAAAATTAAGAAAATTCTTATATCTTAGCGAAAAATTTAAATGAATATAACCGAGAAGAGTTCACTTAATTTGCTAATAATTTGGAAAATAATTATTATCTACCATAATTATATTGATGAAGAGGAGCAAAAAACATTATTAAAGGATTCATAATATTTTCTGAAGTTGAGCCTTTGTAAAAGAATTATAAGCTTTTTATTTATGAGGATTAGTTCTATTAGTTTAAATGTATTTTAGGAGACAGAAAGACATAGGCCAATAATAAATCATCTGGAGTAGATGGCTTATAATAATAATAATAATGTAAACTAAATGTTAAGAGTTTTGGAGTTCTTCGGGATTCCAACCGATTTAGCTCCGCCTTTTTTTTAACGTGGATGCATACCACGGCCTTTTTTTGAATGTGGGTGGCTACCACAATGAATTTTCCATATTACCACTAAATAATTTCTATTTATAAATTCCTGAGTCGGTTATTCAAAGTTTGTTTAACATCCTTCATGTTTTTATTTCTTCTCTTTTTTTCAATTTTTATCATTTTTAACAATTTTTTAATAAGTGATATTTCGACCTACAACATCAACAATTTTTTGTCTATTTTTTTTTATTCAACTAAGGCAAAACTAATTTTTCTATTTGTTCTATTCTTTTAATTAAACTTTTATCAGCATTTTATTCTATATTTATTTCTTAATCTTTTGTTTAAGAAGGGAGGACTTCAATACTCATATTTACCCCTTGTTTGAAATTATTTTAAGACTGAGTATAGAGCTATTGTTCTGTCACAATATTGTTTTATATAAGCTATTTCCTAAGAATTAATAGTTCGTTATTTTGATCCTCAATGTTATTCATAAGCTCTCTAATTCTTTCTCCTTGATTATATATTTCTTCTTCATATTTAGAAATTAATTTTTTCATCTTTTCCATTTCAATTGAAAGCGAAGTGCTCTCATTAACTTGTCCAACCATTACTTTGCCTTCTGAAGAGGAGCTTGATAAGTGTTCCATTGATTTCTACTTCTTCTCTAGTTCTTTGTTAGCTCTTCTTCTTGCGTTCCTTGCCTAATTTTTAGATAGTCAAATATTCTATTCCATTTCCATTTTTTTCCTGGAGTAGATGGCTTAAAAGCAGATTTTATCAAACATAATAATACAGAAAAAAGCAGATATTATAAAGGTTAAAATAAAATAGAGAAATTAATCATCCCGATTAATTAAAAAATTCTTAAAATAAAAAAAGGATATAAGAGTAATCGAAGAATTGAATACATCTTTACTTATGATTATAATTTTAAAAATATATGATAAATATTAAATTAAAGGCTCTAATATTATATTTATTATAAGTAGCAGAGATTCTTAAAAATATTATGAAAAAAATATGGATATAGTTGGCGGTTAGAAGAACTAGTAAACGATCTGGTGTAGTGTATACTGCAATGCAAATAATCTCGCATAAGATGCCACCACAAGGAAGGGTTCATAAGCTCGTAAGAAACAAACCTAATTTGCCCGAGGGTTCTCGCTAGTAATATGAACGTTTAACTGACACACTACTAATGACTTAATTACTAATTCTTGGTTGGAACTTATCTAAGAAGACTGGAGCATTTTATTCAAGATTCGAGAATAATCTTTATTAAGCAGATTCCCCGTTTGGAGAAGGTGGCATGACTCATTGGATTAGAAGAATGACAAAAAGAAGTATGATAATATTTTTTAATATTAAATATTAATACTAAAAGAGCTGCACTCCAACGAGGTGCTTGGTGCTCTATAATCATGATAAATTAATTATTTATTAACATAAATTTATATAATCCTCATATAAGAATTTTAAAGTAAAAAAAACAAAGCATTTTGTTATAAATTTATTTAAATAATTGAATTACACAAAGAATGGAGATCAAAGCACCTATTTATGACTCTTATAAATGTAGAAAATATTTTTGAAACTATTAATATGAGATGATTGTTTAATCTTATAAAAATTAAACAATCTCTTGATTGTAAAAATATTTTGAGTATTTTATCATAATCTAGGTATTAGATTTGTTTTAAACGTTAGATTTAAAAAAAACTTATAATATAATAATGGAATATTGTAAAAAATTCATTAAATATAACTTTTGCTATTATCTTTTATAACATCGTCATATATTTGAAAACTTATTATAAACTATTCAAATTTAAAATTTGTAAAGCACATTTATTGCTATAGCTTGAGTAGATGATTTGATATTGATTATAATGAAGATCATATTTATTTATTAAAGAAACATTAAAAGCGCTTAGATATGTAAAAATGAGCATTGATGCTTCTTATAAATTCGTTTAAAGCCAAAAATTATGATAAAAATACTTAATTTAGTATTTAAGATAATTTAATTAATATAAAATGTAAAATTTATTTAAATCTGTTTAAAACATTTAGAATAAAATCTTAAAATATATAAGAGATTTTAAATTTAGTTGCAAAAATTAGTTTAATTTATATTCATTGAGTAATTTACTAGTTACTTTAAAAATAATTAATAAGAAGTTAAGTAATATATATAAAAAAAAAAATGAACTGTATTCTGAAAATTTAAATAAATTTAAATGCAATTTATTTAAATAACACTTAAATTAAATAAAAAATTAATTTAAGGCAATCTAAAATTTAAACTATATGAAAAGTAAGAATCAATAATAATTAAGAAAATATTTAATTAGTGAAAACTATAAAAATTAAAAAGTTTATCTATATAAATAAAATGCATTTTAGAGCGCATAACACTCTAGATGTTAAACAGCTCTTTAAATTAATTTTTTTAAAAACAAATAAAAATTTATCCTTGGAAATTTCCTCCAGTGCTTCGCTCCTTTGAAAATTCAGTCTTCTAATAGAACATGGTCGAAGTAATGCCCCAAGAGATCCAATTGTCTGGTATTTTTTATCAACCGTTACTCAATGCCTCCAGTTCTTTCCTACTTGGCTCTTTCCAAGGTTCTTGCTCAGTTTTTCACTCCTAAGTATTTCCTGGTACTTGAGTTAAGTTAATCTCAATTGGAGATTGTTTTTTTCTATTTAGAATATATACAAAATAAAAGACGTGAGCTTTAAAATTTTTTTATTATATAGTAAGAAAACCATAAAAGAAAACTACCTACTATTAAAGAAAAAAGAGATATAAGAAAAATTTGTAAGATTTATACAAGAAAATCTCTAAGAAGAAGAAATTGATAACCTAAACGGCACATAGACTTATAAATGATGAAAGAAAAAGATATAAGAAGGAGTTTAAATAGTATGTGGAAAATTCAAAACATAAAACTCTAAGATATATAAATATTCAGAAACAACATAATAGTGTAATAAAATTTTTAGAAAATGCAGCAAACAATTAAAATAAAGGGTAAAGAACAGAGAACAAATAAATGAAAATCAATAAATTGAGAATCAAAGAGAATTCCAAAGAGTAAGATAAGAATACATTTAATCAAGAAAAAAAGATAAAAGAAACTAACTAAACCTACTTATGGACAATGTAAATAAAGGAAGTCTAACAGATATGTGGAAGAAACTAAAGCTTACTTAATAGAAAAAATAATTAATGAGTACCCTTATTAAAAGAAGATGTTAATACTTTCAGGGATAAATGGTAGAAACTGTATGAAGATGGCGATAATACGCTACCAACTAAATTCTTAAACAAGAGATAAATAGTGGTAAACGAATATGAAATTTGAGAAATCATCAACTAATTGGCGAAATGAAAAGCAGCAAGACCTGATGAAATACAAGCAGGCACAATATTAGCAGGTGGGAAAAAACTAACAGAAGTAACATGTAAAATGATAGTTAAGATGATTTAAGAGGGAGTAATACCTTAAGAGATGAAATAATAATACATAATATTAATATACAAAAAAGGAGGACAGATGAACCCGATGAATTATAGATCAATCTCTTTACTGAATCATGCTTTAAAAATAGTAGATGCATGAATTTTCTAGCAACTGTAAGGATATCTGCATAATGATGAAAGCGAATATTAATATGGCTTTAAAAAAGGAAAATCATGCTCACTATAAATTTTCAACCTAAGAACAGTATAGGAATGATCAATACGGAACAAAAAAGATGTTTTCGTAATATTTGTTGATATTAAGAAAGCGTACGACTCGGTGCAAAGAAAAGATATATGATAAATCCTAAATGATCTAAAAGTACCGGAATAGATAATTAAACTCCTAGCAAACTTCTACTGTGAAGAAGAAATTAAACTTAAAATCAATGAATAAATAGCAAAATCATTCGTGACAAATAAAGGAGTAAAATAGGGAAGCATAACGTCGCCAAGACTATTTAACTTAATAATAGCAAGACTTCTCCATAGCTTGGAAGATTAAAAGCTAGGAATTACGATAGACTTTAAAACTAAGAGGGATGAACACAAGAAATATATGCAGGATGTTTTGCATATGCAGATGACCTAGCCTTAATAAGTGAATGAGAATAATTAGAGGAAGTAATCAAAAATTTAACCTCATGGGCAGAAAAATACAAACTGGAAATTGCAGATAAAACAAAATGAATGATATGAAAAGCAGCAGAAAATAGAAACTGAGAAAATATAGGCAATACTATTGAGGTGGGAAACTTAAGAATCGAAAGAGTAACGTCCTTTTAGTACTTAGGGCATATAATAGAAGAAACCATCAGCTTTGAAAAACACATGGAGAACAGACTAGAAGCAGCATAAAAGATGTAAACATGAATACTAGGTAAAATAACAATGAATAAGGGATTAACACCATATAACGCAGGAATAATGATAAAACGTTCGTAAGCTCAGTATTCAGCTATGGGACAGAAGTTATCCCATATTATGAATAATTTGTAGGAAAATAAGTGATGGAACAATTAGAAATAATATAGAGAAGATCTTTACGAGCAATCATAGATGCCCCTTTCTAAGTGTAAAATGAGATGCTAGAATACGAGTTACAGTTTATGAAATTTAAACATTACCTATGGCAGAAAACGCTGAGATTAAGAGGCAGACTAATAGGTAACTAAGGAAAAACAGTAGATGGATTAATGTTCGACCTAAGTAAAGAAGAGAACTTTATTTTTGAACAATATTGCACGACAATAAAATTAGAATTAAAAATTGAAGACAAAAATATATTTATAGATGATGGTAATAATAATCAAAAAGGGAAGAAAAACATTAATCATGCAATTTGAGAACATAGAGTATACGTAGAAGATAGAGAAAGAATGGAGTAAATGATAACAACTCTACAGTATAGAAAAACATGATTTGATGAATATGTAGTAGGACCACCCAACTACCTGAGATACAATAAAAATAGAAAAGAAGAAATATGCTACATATTTAGAATAAGAACGAGATGTAATGGGAGCCAGGATTGTTTAAAAGAAAGACACCTAGTTGCGACAAGCAAATGCCCTTTCTGTAATGATGCAAGAGAAAACGAAAGGCATATCATAGAAAAATGCTCAGAATACAAAGAAAGTAGATAAATATTATTAGAAAGTTAAGAACAATAGGAGTAGAAAGACAAGGAATGGAACTATTTGATATAATATGAGGTACGGCAAAATTCGAAAAATTCATTAGAACCTAAGAAGAGTAAAAAAGAGCTAAAACTGACTTGATAATAAAAGATTATATCAAAAACATATTAGAAAAAAGAAAAAAAGGATACTTAGAAAAGAAAATTGAATGAAAAAAAGAAATAGGAAAAGATTATAGAGCAGGAAAAGGATAGTTTTTATGAGTTTATAAAAGCTTGATTAAGAAGAAAAGAATTAGAAACGAAAATTACCAAAGTATGTAAAAAAATAATGGAAGCTTGTAACAAAGAATCAATAAAACGTAGATAGATAGAAGACAGAAGAACAAGAGATATTGAAGAAGAAAATGATGAAGATATGGAACTAATAAGAAAAGAATTTTTATTACCTGAAGGCTTACTTGAAGAAATAGACATGTATTGAAACATTTATTAAAGAGCTGCGCACCAACGAGGTGCTACGTGCTCTATAATCAAATTTATTTATTATTTATTTATTTATATAAAAAAGGAAATAATAATAAAAATAAATAAAATATTATTATAAAAATATTAAATAATTTTTATAAAAAATAAAAAAAGGGTTGAGAGTTGTGAATTTCTCTGCATACATTAGAACGTCGCAATTTAACTATCTATCATCTTGATGTTAAACTTTCAAAATTTTTTTCCCCTTTTTCTTAATTAAAAAAAATCAGAAATTAAAAAAACCATACTTTATTTGAAGTATTTCTGTTAGTATGTTACTAAGAAAATATATATAGATAAAATAGCATAAACTAATAAAGTAAGGTGGTTTCAACAATTTTAGGTTAACCACTGTTTAAATGTTCAATACTGATAAATAAATATATCTTAAAATGGAGACATGGTAGGTTGCATTTCTTGAAACTACAAAGGCAGTATTTACATGTCACTCTAAGCCAGATTTCAGGTCGCCACAACCGAAGTTTATTCCGTTCCTAAGTTTCGAGGATAAACTAAAGCAGTTTAAGACATAGTCGATTATGGGTACTTAATTTACCCAACCTCCGACGAAGCTATCCTTTTCTTCATCCTTCGATTATGGATTTAATTCCTTCGGAGGTTCAACCCGCAAAACAAGTTAAAGTTTGGAAACTCCATCTTAATAATTTTTTATTTTTTTATTTAATAAAATTTATAAATTATGGTGCTAAATCATTTATAAATTTATTTTTAATCCCAAATTCCTCTATTAATTCATATGCATGATCATTATATATAGTTATAATTTTAACTCTAACTTAATTATTAATTTATTTTTTTTAATTTTAATCACTTATATAAATTAATTTTAGATTATTAATCAAAATGCTTGAGTACTGATTAATTTTTCACTTAAAATAAATTTTCAATAAATACTATTCAGTTTTTAATGAGCTCTGGAAGTCGCGAGACTTGCCTTTCTTTCTTTTTTGCTAAGCTCCATATTCTTAGTTCATCCAATTTTCAAAGCTTTCAGATTTTGTTTCAGTCTGTATACTTCTTCATTCTCCTTGCATCAGATCTTATTTCTCATCCAATTTATTCACTTCTTAACTTGTTATTGTCAAAATTATTGCTTAAGTCTCTAGGACATTTTCTTCACAAATTTCATTTACTTTTGTATTAGTAACATAATTTTTAGTCTTGATTACGTTTTCAATATTATTTTCTACTATTGAAAACAAATTTATCTCCATTTAAATTGCTCCAATATGCTTAATTCAGTCTTTCGTGGATTTTCTTCTTATTTTTTGACTCGTTCTGTAAGCTATGCTATTTATCTGCCCTATTCTCTCTTCAAATTCCAAAGACTGACATTTCCCTTTCATAGTTCATTACTATTGTCTCATTCAGATTCCCTCTTTGCCTTTTTATTATAGTTTCTGGACAAACTTTTCATTCTGAGTCTTTAGCTTTTGAATTACTTCTTTGAAATTGACCACCATTAAAGTTAGTTGTGCAATGTACTCTTTCTCCTTTTCAAAGCCGAACTCATAAACCGCCTAATGCATGAGGATTTTCTGTTATTTCCTAGGATTTTCAGACATATTTGGGGGAGTCTGTTTTTGTCTCTTTCCTACTTTTAGTTACTATGTCATTTTTTATAAAGAAGAGAATAAGTTAATAGAAGATATGAGGCTAAAAGAAGTTGCATCTTACTTCCTCTTTTTTTGCTTATAAAGAAGTTGTAATGAATTCTTATCGAATACTACCATTTTTTATTAAATAAATTCTATTTAATTTTAAAATTAAATTAAAAATTTGAGTTTTTTAACTTATTATTTAGAAAGTTGAATTATGAAGAAATCATAATATAAATATTCATTAATTCAATAATAGAAATTATTATTATAAAAATTAATAAGCTTACTTTTAAAATGTCTCTTTAACTGGTTTTTAATATTTTCTTTAATTTTAAAGTAATATCCTTTTTAATTTAAGTTAGCAAAACACAATATATCATATATATTGAGAAAGAAAATTTAAAAATAATAAGTTTTATTTTATATTTATAAAAAATAGACTTATCTTTTATATTTAAGGGTAATCTTTTAATATATTTAATTAAAAAAATCTTCAAATAAATT
Organism: Loxodes magnus; assembly: GCA_946699065.1. Classification (NCBI taxonomy): domain Eukaryota; phylum Ciliophora; class Karyorelictea; order Loxodida; family Loxodidae; genus Loxodes; species Loxodes magnus. Next base: position 533,272 of record CAMPDV010000147.1, read on the forward strand.
TTCAATATAATTTTTTTAATTCTTTGTTTAATTTTTTTAGAAATTTTGATATTATTAAATTAAAATTTTTTTAAATAATTAATATAATTACAAACTATACTACTGAATTACTTTTCTTTTAGTTAAATAATAATTTTTTTTAATTTTTTATTAATGTTTTTTAGTTTAAAAATAAAATATTTATAAAATAAATTTAAAAGAAAAATTTTTCAGTTTATATTTGATATTCTAACCAAAGTTTAAAATTTACTATTATCTTAATTAAAAATTTTAAATCATAAAAGATTTTAAATTTTTATTTTTTATGCTTATGATTTTAATTTAATTCATAAATATTATTTTTAATTAAAAGTTTTACCCTGAAGAATTAAAGTTTTTAAAACTTTATATTTATATAATTTATAAAAATATAAAGTAATTAAAATTTAAATGAAAGATTAATATTTTTAAGTTTTTTTGATTTTTGATTTTTATATCTATTTAATTAAATTTAAATTTTAACTTTTCTTTTTAAAGTTTTTATTTTATTTCAAATTTTAACTAGATTTGTTTTTTTCAGTTTTTTAGTATAAATTTATTTTATTTATACTTATCAAGATTTTAATATCTTATATATAAATTAAAAGATATTTAACTATTTTAATTTTTAAATTTGATATACATTACAATGTAAAATCTTTTTAATATTTTAATCAAGTCTTTTTCTTATTTAAGGATATTATAATTAAATTTTAGTTTTTTATTTTTTCAATTATATTTTGCTATAAATCGGAAGCAATTAAAAATCTAGAAACTTACTAAGAAAAGCTAGAAGAAAATTACGAGAAAAGAAGGAAAAATAAAATTTAACCTGAATTTTCTTCTTAATTTAAAGGAAAACTATTACAAGGATCTTTAGAAAATATTCCAATAAAAAAAATGAAAGTAAAAATATCGCAAGAATAATTAGAGAGATGAAATAAGCTCTCGACAGGTAGGATTATATAAGATTCAACTTTTCAGAACGAATAAGAGAAGAAATGACACATATCATGTTTAAGTTTAGAAACTTCTTAATTGAGAAAACAACTAGAACAAAATAAAGTATTAACAGAAGAGTATCTTTGACAATAATCATAATTCAATTTAATTTGGAAGCCCCAATGATAATTGATAAATCTTAGAAAGATAAAGCACCTACATCAGAAAAAGAAAACATTAAAAAAAGTACAAAAATAACTAGGAGAATCGAAAAATTAGAAAATCTTACATTGGAAAAGCGAAAACCAAATTAATTGGTAAAATATTGCTATTATTGTAAATTGCTAAAGTGCTTACTCAAATATCGCTATAGTTTTAAAAAACTTTAAAAAAAAGAAAAATTAAAAAAATGAAGAGATATAGCAAGATTATATATTATCAGAAATAAATTTTATAAGAAGAAATCGGGGGATAGAAAGAATTTTTGTATGAAGAAAGATAAGTGACTACACCCATTAAAAAAAAGGTAATGGAATCCAGCCTTGATAAAAAATCTCCCGCCGAAACTGGCTTAATTTCCAGAAATGGAAAATTTAATTAAGCTTTTAGTTGATAATATTATTATTATTAATTTTTAAGTTTAATTTTTAATTTATCATAATATAATATTCATATTTAGTTTTTGTTAAATACTATAAAGAAAAAATTTTCATACAAGAAAACTATGATTTCTTTTAATTAAAAAAAATATTATTTTTAGCAATTCATACAAAAATATTTTAAAATTCAGTGCTGTATAACAAAATCGGAGAGCATCTTAAATAAATTTAAAATAATATTTTAAGAGAAAATAATAGATTCTTTTATCTTAAATATCAAAATCAAAAGTATTTAAATTAAAATAGTAAAGCGGAAGAAATTAATAATTAATCATTGAAATTAATTTTAATTTTATCTTTTATTAAAATGTATCTCTGTTTCTTGTAAAAGGGCAGTTAGCTCCTTGAGCCCAGCGTCTACCTTTTGTAAATTTTCTAAGGCATAATACAAAGCTAGGTAGCTCATTCATGTCTTCTGTGCCTCCTTTCTTCTCAGTTTCTCAAATTAGGACAATAAAATACAGATATTTCGGAGAGTGTTATTATCAATACTTCTTTCTTGGTCTCTTTGTTATGTCATATTCTTCTGTTTTCCAGGTACGATATTTGATTTTCATTATTATTGATGCTTTTCTTTTACCACTTTTTTTTCAATTTTCTCATTTATGAGCAAAGTATCTTTTCCTTTTTTATTTTAATAGTGGATTTAAACAATTTATAAATAATCCAAAAAATTCAGCCGATGCCCCTTTGCTTTTAAATAGTTGAAAATCAAAAAAATTTTCTATATTTAATTAAGAAATGTAAAAGTAAAATATGAACTTTGAATTCTATTTTCGATAAAAGCTTTAAATTCAAGTTATAAATAAAAAAATTATTTGCAAAGCCTTATTTTCTGTTAACAAGAGGGTTAGTGAATTTAATATAACTTTGCTTGGTTTCATGTATATATGGCATATAAGCAATTCGTCAGAATTTATCAATAAATCTCTGTTTTAGATTACTTATTTTTTAACATATGTTAATACAATATTCTACAAGATTAAAGCAAAATTTTTAATTTATTTTATCTTAAAATTAAAATTTTTCGGACTTAATTTTTATTTAAAGTTATTGACTTTATAATAATAACAATATGTTTTTAAAATATTTTCATTTAGTAATAAATAAGTTTAGTATAATTCCTGATAAATTATCTTGGTCCATATTTGCTTTATCTTCCTCTTCATCATCATTGTAGCTTCCAAAGCTTTCTTAATTGAATATTTCTTATAAAAATTCGTTATTTTGTTAAATAATTAGATTTTTTCTTCGAAGTAGTTTTTTATGGAAGCATTTTATCCTAAAACTTATCTTTTCTAATTATTTTATAGTTGGGAAATTTTGATTAAGGTAACTTTAATTGTAAGTAACAAGTTTCAGTAAATCATAGTTTTTTTAATCTTTAAAGTCTTCAATCAAATCTTTTAGAGATTTCACTTTGTTCAATATGTTCGAAAGTATCCAATTCCTCATAATTGCTAAATTCTGAATGTTTTATTTTATAATATCTTTCTTTAAATCATATTAAAAATTTTAGCAGAAAGTTCTTAGTTTGTATATTGAAATTATTTCTCTTTTTTTGTTCTTGTTTAGTGTTGTATATGTATCATAAGGAAACTTTTCTGTATCTTTATAAATTTCTCCAAAATAAAGATTTTTGTAGGCATATCACTCATCCGAATCACTGCATCTTGTAGAATTTCTTTTAAATTAAAAATTTAGATTCCTTGACAAATTCTTGCTTTCATATGTATTTTCTATTATTGACTTTATTTAAAAGACTTTAATATATAAATACTATACTCAATCTTTTTACTTTAAAGCAATGTAAACTGCTAATTTTTATTTTAGAATTAACTAATTTTTTAACGTTGCTGAATAAGAGATAAAAACAAAATGATCTTAGAATATGAAAAATTAGATTAGATTACTATAAAATACTTTATTTGTTTAATTTTTAAGTTAATTCTTCTCTTCAAATGAAATGGGTTCTAAACTGAAATCCATTCTTTACATTTATTTAAAGGCCTCTTCAGCATCTATTAAAATTTTTACTCTTTTTAGGTTATAGCTTGACTCTTCAAAAAATTCTTAGTTTATTTAGTAGCATCCAAGTAATATTATTCTTCTTAAATTATTCCATATTGGATATAATAATCCAAACTCATTTTCAAATATAAATCCTTGCTAAGTCAATAGATCATTATCTCTTAAGTCCAGATTTTTCAATACATTACAGTTCTTTATTATTTTTTGTAAATCTTCATTTCTTACTTAGCACTCTCCAAGATTTAGCTTAGTTAACTTTATAATTTTCACGATTTAATCAATCCAATTTTCACTTTAAAAAGTGCATTCCTATAAAGAAAGATGACTTAGATTTTAGCAACATATATTCAAAGTTTCTAATGTTTAATTTGATATATTTCTTATTTTACTAAGGACTACCAATTTAAGTTTCTTACAGTTTAAGAATATGAAATTTAAACTTTCATCTTTTACTTGGCTTAAGTTCTACAAATATAATTCCTCTAATTTCTAATTATATAAGCCTATGTTTCTAAGAGTCTAATCTTATAGTTAACTGAGATACGATAATTTTAAGATTTTTAAATTTGTAGTATTTTTTAGAATATAATCAAACGCTTCATCTTACAAATACATATTATCTTCAATGGATATGTAGCATAGTTGTGTAAGTTAGCATTAAGGAATTAAATTGCTTGCTTTTAATGAGTTTTATTTATTTTCCTGCTAATTATATTAACTTCGTAAAGATTATTTGAATAGTATGGAAAGCTTCTTTAAATTTGGAGTATATTATAGTAAAGATACCAGAGTGTGATCAAAATGCATGTAATTTCATAAATTTATTTGTTCGAGTTTGTTTAGTTGTATACTAGATAAGTTGATGCTTGAAACTTCAATTTAACTTTGATTGTCTATTTATGTGATTGTTCCTCATTTATAAATCTAATCAAATTAACTTCAACTAAGCTCTTTAAGATTTGGAGTGTTTGAGAGTAGTAAAAAGAAAAGCTCATTTCCAAACTTTATATAGTTTTTAATTTCGATAAATTTAAGCTCGTTTCACTTATAAGAGAAGAATTCAATCAATTTTTCTATACTAAAATTTCTCAATTCAATCTTCAGATTCTATAAATTCAAGCTCATCAATTATAGTAAGTCTTCATCTTGTAAATCATCAGCAAAGGATAAATCTATACAATTTATATTAGGGCAATACTTAATAAATTCTTTCACTTCATTGTTTATTTTTAGCTCTTGAATAGAATTCCCTTTTATCGCAAGAAAATTTTAGATATACTCATTATCTAAGTTTTAGCTTACAATCCTTAATATTTTTAAGTTCAAATCTTAGCAGTAATTTATTAAGAACTCTCCTGTTATATTTATAACATCTTAAAGTGAAACAAATTCTAATTTTGGTAATTCTTTCAAAAACTTTAGATTGCTATCTTTTAAAATTATAGAGTAAATATCCAGATACTTTAAGTTAGTACAACTTGATAGATCTAGCGATTTCTTAATAGTTGCCAAAGCGAAATTTTTTATTTAAATTTTCTGTATCTTAACACACTAACCATTTTTAATATTTTACAACCTAAACTTTACACATCTACTAAACTCTGAAATTACTTGATTTCATACATTCTAAGAAAAGGAAGTTACTTCAACCAAAATTTGGTTAATATTTTAATAAGCTATTTGCTTTAATGATCATTACAGTTTACTTTTAGTTTATTCTTCATCATCCTCAAAACCTCTCAAATATATCTATTATAACTTATAGTTAAATTTATAGTAAAATTTACTAACTTATTATAAAACTGTTATTTCTTTATAATCCAGAAACTGGAATACTTAGTCAAGGGCATTTTTATTTTATCAAAAACTGTCACTTGCACTCTTTGCTTAACCTCTATGATCTTAATTTATTTAAAATTAATACATTATCTCCTATTAATAAGGATTGCTTAATATTTCAATGTTGCTAATATCAGAAGAATATTACTCAAAATCTTGTAAAGGTTCTGAGACTTAACTACCTTAAATACAATTTATATCCTAGTTTAATAGATTTAAACATTCCTTGCAGTTAGTATCTTAAAAGTCCTATTCCTGATGCAATTAGACTTATTTATAATAATTGCATTTTGTACAAGAAATTTTCTTACTAAATTGCATTTATTTTTTTAAAATAAAACAAATAAAATATAAACTTATGATAGAAAGTAAAATATTTTAACTAGGAATTTAATTATAATTATTAATAAAAAATTCACAGCAGCCTTTAATTAAAATTTTAACTTATCTTTATTAAATCTTGCTTCATTTAACTCTTTTATTATATAACTAATAAAAGCTTTTTATCTTAGAAAATAAATTATTAATTTGAAGTAATTATTTTACAAATGCTTAAGATTTTAAATTATTAACAATTCTTTAATTTCTAATTATTAAGCTTTTGACTCTTTTGTATTTTTTACTTTTAGCACTAAATATTTTCAGTTTATTTTCCTCTATTTATGGCTTTTTGCTGGTTTATAATTTAAATTTATATATTTTGATTTTAATATTTTAGTTTTTATTTAAAATTTAAGTTTATTTTATATATTTAGAAGAATCTACTTTAGGCATTAAATATTTTAATGATTATTTAATTTAGTTTTATATGGAAAAATATTATATTTAAATATCAAAAATTTTTCTATGGCAAGAATTATAATTATATAAATAAGTATCTTCTATTTATTTTATAATGTAGTTTTAATATTAATCAAATAAATATGGATATTGAACACTGTCAAAAGAACTAGTAGATCTGACGCAGTGTATATTGCAATGCGAGTAATCTTGCACTATATGCAGCCACGACTAAGGGTCGACAAACTTGGAAGAGACATATCAATCTTGTCCGAGGATTCTCGTTAGTAATATGAACGTTTGACGTATGTGCTGTTAATGATTTAATTACTAATTCTTATTTAGATATTTGGTCAAGAAGATAGAAGCGTTTGATTCTAGATTCAAGAATAATTTTAATAAGTAGATTCTCATTTAGAAAAGCTGACGTGATTCAATGGATGAGATGATTTTTAGAAAAAAGTATGAGAACAGTTTTTAAAATATTAATATTGAAAGAGCTGTACCAACAAGGTATTATGCGCATATCTAAAAGTGCTTACTTAAAAATATCTTTATTATAAATCAAATTAGAAATTATAGCAAAAGAACATAACTTTATATATAAATTATTTCTCATCATAAATTTAATTTAGTTCATATATATAAATTGGATATTATCTATTTCATTATCAATATCTTCAAGTAAAAATGTGCCTTGACGATATTATCAATCATTCTGCAGTATCCCAAAATAGCTTTTCTTTTATTTTTTCATAAGCTTTTTGCGCTCTTCAATATTCTATACATCTAATTCAAAATATTGAGTTCGCTTCTCCAAGTTTTTAAAATGTCTCGGATTAGCAACTTTTATTTTGCTAAATAAAAATAATATAATATTAATGTTTTTTAACGTTTCTTATCTTAATTTCAAATGAAACTTTTAATATCTCATAGTTATGTAATACTCGAAATGTATTCATTTCAAACCTATGTCATGAATTGTTAAACTTTAAGGTTTTGCTTTAGGATAAACATCTTGCTACTTTTCTTTAATTAGTGCGTATATTTTTTATTATTTTTCAAATGCCACGTAGAATTACTCATGGATCAATTTCTGAGTAATTCTATGCTTTTGGGAGTAAAAAGGTTTTAATTTCAATTTAAATATTTTAAGAGTGACATCTAATAATTTTAAAACTTTAGAATAGATCCATTAATAAATTTCTTATATTTTTGCAATGTTTCTTTATAATGGACTTTATAATATTCATTTTCATTAAAATTATTCCCTAGTAAGTTATCTTTTTAAATCTTTTTATTTGCTAATTGTTCGAACTTATGCTAATATTATATCTTCTTGCTTTATTCTTAGTTCTAAAACATATATACTCACACTTATTAATATTAATGCTCAATTTTACTCATCCAAGCATTTTACTTGTTTCTTTAATAAATAAATTCATATCATCTTCATTAAAAATAAATAAAAATCATCTGCTCAAGCTTTAAACGCAAATACACATCCACATATTTTAAAACCAAATTAATTTTAATAAGTTTCTAAATACCTAGCAATAATATCATAGAAGACAATATAAAATTAAAAATTTAATAAAAAAGTATTATAATTTTTTCTGTGAGATAAAATAAGTAGCAAATCAAAAGATTTACTAATGTTAGATTTACACTGATAATTTAAATTTTATGAAATATTTATTTTTATATGAATTTTAAAATTTACTCTTATTTTTATTTTTAATTAAATACTTACAAACTTACATTAAATTTAATTTTTGCTTTAAAAGTTTTTTTCATATTTAAAAATAAGAAATTATTCGAAAATTAATTTTTTTAATTTAATACTATACTTAAAAATCTATTAATATTATAGTTAAACTAAAAAGAATTTTTTAACATCTGTGATTGTTAGAATTTTTTCTAGTAATTAAAGACACTAAAATTTAAAAGTTTCTCACAACATTTCCTCTTCATCCGCATTTTTTATCTATAAATTTTTGATTATTCTTCTTTTCATTTTTAGCTCCATTCTTCGATTAAGTAGCAATCTGTGAATATATTGATTTATAAATCTATCTACTGCTTGACTGCTAGGAAATAAACTTATATAAACTTAATCATAGAGAATAAAACGTTATATTTCAAATTTATCAATCTTTTACTATAATCATTCCTTATGTCTGAATAATAGTTACATTCCATTATGAGTTCAAAAGTGTCATAATCTCCACAGATACAATAAGGGCTATCAAAAGGGTAATGACAGTCTTAAAGATTTTTTAGGAAATTGAATGATTGGGTTCTAAGCTTATATACTTATAATTTATCTTCTATTTGATTTGCTTAGTCTAGTATAGTTAATTCCTGAAATTAATATAGATTTTGAAATAATTAAGTATATATTTTAGCACTAGGCGTTTTATTAAACTTTAAGTTGCAACTGTATAAAATTTATGCTAAATTTACATTTTTATATGCATGTTAAATGATTTTAAACTGCATTTATGTTCAGAGTTATAAAAAAAATTATAATATGCAGCCATGTTTTTTATATCGTCAAAATACTGATATCCTTCTTTCCATTTATTTTAGAAAAGTGTATTATAGTTAATTGTGGGCAATCAATACTTTCTCTTCTTATTTTGTAAAATATTTAAAGAATCTCAGTGCCATAATGTGCTTGAAGGACATTTAATTCAGATCAATATAACACAATTCGTTAAATGTGGATCTTGACGTTCAGATTACTTTCCTTGAGGTAGCTGTATACTTATTCTATTTATTCATCACAGTAAAGATTCCTTACTATGTACTTCAAGGCACTAGCACCTCCATATTAATCTTTTGGCAGAGTGAAAAGTCTACACAAAGTTTTGAAATGTGAAGGAGCAAAAATTTTATAACTAAGTAATTAAAATACAGCTTTTTTCATAGCAGTTAAATATCTAAAGGCAGTTTCCTTACGGGGATTTTTAAAACTTCTTTTTTAGTGCAGAAAAAAATTCCCAAATATGTGACTTATTATTTTTAAATGATTGCCTAATCACCAATCTTCAGATTTAATGTTAATACTTTGCTTTTATTCTTTTTTAAAAATTAGATAGCTTAGCACTTAGGTACATTTTTTTTTAAATGGGTCCAGTAAAAATCTATTCGTTTCGTTTATTAAGACTTGCATATTTTTTGATTTTGGTAAAAGAATTAAGTCATCTGCCCATCCTCTGCGTTCGAAATTATTATATAAAATGGATGTCGGCCGCGTCAGTCAAACTAGTAGGTAATCTGGTGCAGTGTATACTGCATTGCGAGTAATCTCGCACTTAATGACACCCCGGGGAAGGGTGGATAAGCTCTGTTGAGACGTACCTAACTTATCCAGAGGGTTCTCTCTAGCAGTATGAAAGTTTGACTGACGGACCTTCTAATTACCAACTTAATAACTATCTCTTATTTGGACCTTATTCAAGAAGACTGAAACATTTGACTCAAGATTTTAGAATAATTTTTAATAAGAAAATTCCCCATTTGGAGAAGCTGACATAACTCATAGGACCTCTAGAATTTAACAAGAATCATGAGAACATTTTTAAATATTAAATATTAATATTGAAAGAGCTGTGCGCCATCGAGGTGCTACGCGCTCTATAATCATTTTTATTTATTTATCGAAATTTGTGTATTTTAATCCTTTATAATTACCATAATTTTATAGATAATGAATTACAATGTCATAATACAATAGAACTAGTATAGGTCCCTTATGAAAAATGATGAACTGAAGTTTTAGTAGAATAATTCAAATTCTTTAATAAGTCCCAATGATAATTAAAATCTTCTTAGTGAACCAAATAGTAATCTCCTCTCAATGAAATCAAACATTTTTTCAACGTCTATTAAATTAGTTTTTCCTTAAGCTTATTTGGAGAAGATATCTATTATTTATTAAATCATCCAGATCTACTAAGTTGTTTATCTCTTCTTCATGAATCCCATTTGGCTTGGATGAATTAAGTTTCTTTTGCATAAAACATTGTATAATCTTTTCGTTAGAACTTTATCATACAATTTCAATAAAATATTGATAAGCGAAATTGGACGCCAATTTGTTCATTCATCTTTATTACCTTTTTTAAAAATTGGAATTATGACTGAATTGTTAAGCTCATCAGATTATCTCCCAAGCCTAAGCATATTACAGAGATAAGAATTAAAGTATCATAGTAAGATAATCTCCTGCATACTTTAACAACTCTTCCTTGATAGCATCTGGGCCTGCCGCTTTCCATTTAAGATTTCTTTTAGGATTTCATAAATTTATTTTAAAGTGAAAAGTTCAAAACCTTATAAGTATGATAATATTTAGCTAAGAATTGATTAATTATATTTATACATTTACTTAATTATTTGGCTGCTAAAGTTAAAAACCAATTAATTAATATTAAATAAAATGAAATTAAAATGATTTGAATGTTTCTAATAATTATCTAAAATAATATTAAGGAGAATCTTTAAATAGTTATATTAAAGTTGATTGTACATTTAATATAATGAAATAATATCATAATATCATAAATACTGTAAGGCTAATATTTATTAAATAGCTACTATTTTATTTTCATTTTATAAATTTTAAGTGATTTAAATAGTTAACGTAGCGTTTAGTAGTTTAAGAGTATTTTAAATGCAAATTTTTATAATTTTAGTAATAATTATTGAGATGTCTGCAAATCTCAAATGTAAAGATTGTAATGGAAATTTCGATACTTAAATAAAAATTCCGATGATTCTACCGTGTGGTCATAAGTTATGTGATGAATGTGTCTAAAGATAATACTAGTAATCATAGTAAATCTAATGTGTAGAGAGTGAATGTATTTAAAGATAATTCCCATAATAATAGTAAACATAATAGTAAGACACGGGATATATCTAAAGTTAGCCTTTATAATAATAAATCTAATATGAGCAGATCGAATAGGTCTAAATTTAGCCTTTATAATAAATATAAAAATAATAGGAAGAGAGCGAATAAATATAGTTAACTTAATTACATCCATCTGAGTTAAAAAGAGATGAAAAATTAATTGATAATATAAAATAAAACTTTATATCTAGCATTATAGAGTAGTTAGGCTCTTTATAGAATGAGATAACTAAAGAGTTAATGAATATAAAATAGGTAAAAAAAAATATAGTAAATAAATTCTTTATGACTTTAGAAAATTATTTGCATACAAATTGTATTAGCATTTAAAATGAATTAAATGACATGCTAAAATAAACGAGAAATTAGGCAAATAACTTATAGGATAAATTAAATCAAATGAAGTCTTAATAAGTTAATTATGATTTACCCAATAATGAATATGATTGAATGTTTTAGAGTGCAAAGAGTGTAATATAAAAAGCATAGCAAGAGCTTTTATAATTGAGTAATTACAATTAAAATGTTTTCGATTAAATCGAAAATAAAAAAGCACAGTTATAAGAATGCTAAAGAAAGATAAACTAACAGCAAGAGTCTATCAATTAGTTAGCGAAATAGTTATTTTAATAATCAAGTTAATTAATTACTTATTAAAATAAGTTAGTATAAGAAAGAAACTAGCTATATCAAATAAATTCTTAACTCAAAGAAGAGTAGGAGGTAAGTATTTTATAAACTTTAGAATTAATTATTAAGTAATTAAGAATTATAAAGGCTGAGTAAGTATTTAAATATTTATATAGAAAATTAGATATACGTTCTTTAACAAGAGCCCATTATTAAATAAAATGTGAGCTAAAATCAAGGTATTTTCTAACTATACAGGTGAAGCTTTAGTGGGACTTTCTAAATTTGTATATTCTGTAGATATATCAACTTAAAACAACTATATAGTATCAGGTTCTAAAGATAATATTATATATATATGGAATTTTACAAGTTGTAAGTTGGTAAATACTTTGAAGGGGCATAATACAGCTGTATTATCTGCAGTAATAACAAATGACGAAAAATGAATTATATCCGGTTCATCATGACGTGAAAATACGATAAATATATGAGATTTCTCAAGTGGTAATCTAGAAGGTTAGTTGTAAGGACATACAAGTCATGTATACTCTGTAGCGATATCAAATGATCAGAAATGGGTCTTTTCGGGAAGTGATGATAAAACGATAAAGATATGAGATTTTACAGCTAGAACATGCTTCCAAACTTTAAAAATTCATAAGAAAGCAGTAAGAGTAATATAATTCTCATAAGATAAATAATGCATAATATCAGGAAGTAATGATAATTTAATAAAAATATGGGACTTTACCAATAGTTATTTGAAGAGTACTTTGTAAGGACATACACATTAAGTAAATTCTATTGCAATATCAAGCGGCTCGAAATGAATCATTTCGGGAAGTCATGATAAAACAATAAAAATATGGGAATTTGATACAGAAATGTGTATTCGAACTTTATAAGGGCATTAAAATTTTGTGAATTCAGTGAAAATAACATCAGATAATAATTGGATATTATCAGGTTCTTAAGACAACACTATCAAAATATGAAATTTTGAATCAGGTGAGAATATAGAAACATTATCAGAACATAAGAGAGGAGTAATGGCTTTAGCGTTAAGTAAAGATAATAAGTGGTTGTTATCGGGAGGTGGGGACAGTCTATTGAAAAAACGAAAAATATTAAATTGAGAAAATGCCTAGATTTTTAAGACTATTACTATTTTAAATATTTTAAAATATTAATAATAAAATTATAAAAAACAATAAGTACAACTAATAAAAATGTTAGAAAGAAGAATAAAACTAAACTATAATATTAATTTTTGAAAGCAATTAAGAAAATGTTTTATGCATTATAAAAATTAAAATGCTTTATATTCATTACTTTAAGTTTCAAGAGAAAAAATGGATTAAAAATTTCAAAAACTAGGAATTTGATTAAGAATATAGAAATAAATGTTTCCAAAAAGAATAAAAAATATTAAACCTTAATCGTATCAAACATTAAGCCTGCATAAAAAAAATTTAGTATAAAATAATCTCAAATATTCAAACAAGTTTAGGAGTAAAAATATAATTTATTTAAATTAGTTTTAAGTAAATAAAATAAAAAATAGAAAAAATAGAAAAAATAGAAAAAATAGAAAAAATAGAAAAAATAGAAAAAATAGAAAAAATAGAAAAAATAGAAAAAATAGAAAAAATAGAAAAAATAGAAAAAATAGAAAAAATAGAAAAAATAGAAAAAATAGAAAAAATAGAAAAAATAGAAAAAATTGAAAAAATTGAAAAAATAGAAAAAATAGAAAAAATAGAAAAAATAGAAAAAATAGAAAAAATAGAAAAAATAGAAAAAATAGAAAAAATAGAAAAAATAGAAAAAATAGAAAAAATAGAAAAAATAGAAAAAATAGAAAAAATAGAAAAAATAGAAAAAATAGAAAAAATAGAAAAAATAGAAAAAATAGAAAAAATAGAAAAAATAGAAAAAATAGAAAAAATAGAAAAAATAGAAAAAATAGAAAAAATAGAAAAAATAGAAAAAATAGAAAAAATAGAAAAAATAGAAAAAATAGAAAAAATCTATATTGCTTAGAAATACTTATAAAGAGAAATATAAGAACGAGCAAGAAGTTAAAAGATTTGGACTAAAATATGTAAATTAAAAAGTAAATGATATAATAAGAAATAGAATAAAAGCAAGGAAAAAGGTTATATTATTAAATTTTTAAATAATAAGTATAAAATATGAAAAGGTAAGAATATTTGTAAAAATATAGAGTAGATGTTAATAAAAAAATAAAAGTAAAAAATAGTTGAAAAGAACTTAAAAAATTGAATATATTAGAAATTAAAATAGATATTAAAGAAAAAATAAATATATAATTATTATAAAAATATAAATTTAGAAATTCATGAAAATTAAAAAATATTTAAGACCAGTGTTTTAGAATATAGAAAAATTTTGGTAAGACAAAATGTTAAATTCGAAACAAAATATAAATGTTAAAGAAAAATCTTTAAAAATTTAATTGTAAATGAATAAACAAAATTTAAAAGGAAAAATGCAAAAAAATTGAAACATAAGCTTAATTTGAGAAAAATAGTAAAAAGTAAGTTTAAAATATTTAATTTTTTTAGCTGATGCAGAATAATTTGTAAAGGAAAGTAACATAGTTTAGGTTGACTAAAATTTATTAAATATGAGCGTGTAAAATGCTAAAGAAGCAAGAGGAAAAATGAAATCAAAAATCAAAAGTATGTATAAAAGAATATATTGAAAATCAAAAATTTTTTATTTTTTTTGATTACCGTTTTTACTACAAGAAAATTTTATGGCCAACAAAATTTATATTTATTTGAGCTATAAAAGGTATTAAAAAATTAAAATTCTTTTTACAGTTGAGTAATATTAGAAAAATATATAGTAAGCAAAAAAATTTTTTAATACCCTTATTCTTTATATTTTTTAATATAGAAAATATTTTAATATATATTAATTCATTTATTTTTTGAGTAATAAACTACAAATTAAGATATTTTATAAACAAATATTTTCGATTATAAATCGCGTATCACCTTACTGGCACACAATTCTTTTAATAGTAATATTTAATATTAAAAAAGTTTTTCTTAATTTCTTATTTTCATTTTATTCATCCAATGAGGTATATCAGCTTCTCCAAATGGGAAATTTGCTTATAAAAGATTATTCTCGAATCTTGAACTAAACGTTCTAGTCTTCTTGAATAAGATTCAAATAAGAATTAATAATTAAACCAATAGCATCGCGTCAGTCAAACTTTCATACTACTAGCGAAATCCTTGAGCTTATCTACCCTTCCCCATGTGGCATCTGGTGCGAAATTACTCACAATGCAGTATACAGTACACCAGATTGCCTACTAATTCTACTGACCGCGCCTAGATCCGTATTTTTTACATAGTAAATAAACGAGATAAAAATTATTTCTTAGGTAAAAAGATATTTAGAAAAGATTAAATTAAATAATTAAATATTTGCAGCTTAAAATAACTAAAAAGATAATTTAAGTTATTAAAAATGTGTCTTTTCTATAAAATATAAGAAAGAAATATTTTATAAAGAGAAGTGTTTATAAAATTTCAATCCTATAATTTTTAATTATTTTAAAATGGAAAAAAATTATCCATATTTATAAAAATTCATATGACAAAATTAATTGTATTATTCAATTAATTTTAAAACAAAAATTGACTATATTAAGTTTAAATAATAATAAAAAATTATCACAATAACCTTTATTTTAACTTTAAAAAATATAAATTTATCTAATAAGCATTACAAATAAATCAATAAAAATATTGAGATCTTGATAAACAAAGAAATATAGAAAATTATTTTCAGAAGAATTCAACAATTTTCTAAAATTATAAAGAAGGATAGTCTTTTTTATTAAAATATAAAGAGATTAAATCATGGATGCTCACTACAAAATTTTAATTATATATGAAGAAAAATTATAAATTTAACTTAATTTGCATAATAAAAAAAAATTTGTTAATTTGAATAGAATTTAACTTAATTAATATAAAAAATTATTATTTCAATAATTTAAAAACAAAAAGAATATTTACTTTATATAAAATTAAAAATCTTTATAAGACAAAACCAAAATCCCATTATAAAAGAAGGTTTATTAAAATCTAAAGTTATAATTTATGACAACTACATTAATTTTCAACTAGTTTTCTATAGAAACAAGTTTTTAAGATCTGAAGTACGCAGGACTGAAATTGAAAAATAATTGGTGATTTTATAATAAAATAAATAAATTTATAAAAACTTGGAATATATTAAAATTCAAAGAAACACTGAGAATAAAGAAAATAAAAAAAAGATATAAATGCCAATATATTTATTTAATTCATTTAATATTGTTTAGCATTAGATTTCACATCTGCCGCTTAAAATAAATTTATAAGTTTTATCTCTCCTCCATTTGGTTTATTCCTTATCGTCTTCTTCCAATAGGTCTTGTTAAAATCAGTCTCAGTGTATATAGATTCCTCCTTCCAAATTGCAAAACAACATTTCTCTTTCCTTTTTTCCTTGATTCAGTATTTTTTCTTGAATCGATAAAATTTCTTGCACTACTTGTATAAGTGACCTTGTTAGCAACAAAAGTTTCATTCTTTAAAAATATAATCTTCCTTGCTGTTCTTCCGTTTGACTTGCTTCTTCCTATTTCATCAATCTCCATTTTGCAGTTTTAGTTAGGTTCCTTTTCAATTTATTCCACTTGTTGTTGACTTGAAATGTTAAATTCCAATTGTGTATTTTAGCTCTGAATTTATTGTATCTAAGATTTTGTCTAACTATTTTACTCTTGCTGGTACTTTCATAAAGCATCAATCTACCTTTCCTAATTGGCCATTCTAAGATCAAGTGTATCTTAAATTCCATGAGAGATCTGCTCTGTCAACTTCGTGTTCTCCTTATGAAGCTTTTTAACATCTTCCTGGAGGTTTAGTACCACTTTTATGAGCTATTCCATGCTCATCTGGCCAGAAGGGTTGAACTCCGATACCTCCTGGTGTAAAGCAGACTTCAACTGCTTCCTTGGTTTCTCATTTGAGGTTGGGGTTTACATATGGATTGTCTTTAGGTCTTGCTTTCATTACTCTTGTTAATTTTCAGGTTATTAAGTAAGAAAAAGTTAGGAATATGAAAAAGAAAACTATTAAGAAATGGTTTCCTCCTTCCTCTCTTCTTTTTTGGCTAAAGAAGAGGTGGTATATAAACCCTTTTTGAATCCTTCTACCATTTTTTCTTTTTTTTAATGCCAATATATTTAAAACTAAAAACACAATTTTTTTTTTAATATTTAAAAAAATAATTTATAAGATTTCCCTTAAAATTAATTATAAAATAAGAAATTTAAGTAAGATATGATTAAAATATAATAAAAAATTATAAACATATATACAAATACAAAATTAAATGCTTGGTGTTCTTGGAGGTATTTCTTAACCTTTTTTAAGCCAACCTCTAGATTGCTTTAGAGGTTTAATATAAGAAAATAACTTTTCTCCTTGTCATGCATTTGTCCTTTAATTCTTCTTTCACTAGATATTAGATGTCTTTTTCTTTAAAATTTTCCCAAATTTTTCACAATAAATCTTTCTCTTGATAGCTTAAGTTGTTATTGTCTCTTCTTTTTGTTCTCCAACTACTTCCACTAGTTTCAATATTTTTATTTAAAGTTGTAAAATTTCTAGCATCTTGTCCACTGATAATTCGAGAGTTGCAGTAATAACCTCTTTTCGTTTCTTGTTTAGATTTAAATCTTGAGTTTTTCTTCTTCGATAAATATTGGATCATTCTGATATTCTCTTAGTTCCATTTAACATGCAATTTTTGTTGATTTTCTTCTATTTTTATATCTTAATTCTCATATTCTAACTGTTTCTAACGCGAGATTTATGATTGTTCTATCTTGTGAAATATTTCAGAAGGTGTTAAGGTCTCTTTCTTATTGTGGTCTTAATTCTAATTATTTTGCTATTGCAAGTTTTTTCATCAGTTTCTTATTGTCTTTCTTCAGTTTTTTTTACTTCTTCCTGGAGGTCCATCAGCCTTTTTATTAGTTAATCATAGTTTATTTACTATTCCTCGATTAAATTTGAGCCTTCGGGGGCATTATAATTGAATCTATTTTCTAGATTTTTTTATCGGAGGTGGAACTCTCGATTTGGTGGGAAACCTTTTTGAAGTCCTTTTCCAAGACCAAATTTCTCCGGAATGTTATTAACTTCTAATTATTGGAATCACGAAAAATCAGGATCTGAATCCTGGCATTTTTTAGACGTACTTCATTATATAAATAATCATTTTTCACATTCTAATTTGGATGCTTATTTTAAAATGTTTTCAAATCTTGATCTCTATATCCTCTAAAAGAAATTTATATTTAATTATCTTTAAGGAATCAGCAAAATTAAATGAAAGTTATATCTTTAAATCAAAATTAATTATTCTATAATGAAAAAACTATTTTATATCCAAGAATCATTATTTAATTTTTTATTATCTAAACGATATTCCGAACTTTCTTAATTAATTACTCTAGACAATTTTTATCATTTTATTTAGAGTATTTTTATATTTATCTAAAGAATACAATCCCTAATATCTCTAATACCTATTTATCTTTTTTCTCAATAAGTTTTATAGTATTAAATATTAAAAATATATTTTTTTGTAAAAGGTACTTGATACTTATTTAGAAAAAAAATACAGAAAATGCTTAAAATAAAGAATTTTCTCAACCATATTCACAAAGTATTATTTATTAAGACATAAACTTATTAAATATTTAATTAAATTAAATTGATATAAAAATATTATTATATATATAAAATGGCTTCTAAGAAACAACAGAACTTTGAACAAAACATTTAAACAGGAAAATTCTCTAAAAAATAAAAAAGCGAAATAATTACAATGAGTGTGAAAGTGAGAAATATGATTGATATGACGAACATTAACCACTTTGAAATCCAGAATTAAAAAAACTTCCGACACAAACTCAAATAGAAATATTATCTAAGTCATTAAAAGAGTTTATGTTTAAAAATAGATACCTCACTGATAAAGTAGAAAAATTAGAAAAACTAATATCGTCTTTACTTGAGAAACAATATTAATCATCATAAGAAATAGAAAACAAACTGGAAGAAAGAATTCTTTAAATTTAATAATAAATTCAGGTAACGCCATTTTCGTTTTAACAGAATTAATCAGATCCTATGGAAATAGAAAATGAAGCCTCAAATTAAAATAAACAGTAAACGTTTATTTAAAATAAGTAGTAAATTTAAATTAAATAAGTGTTACAGGAATAATAGTTTAAAAGAAGAATAAAATGCTACGTGTGCAATAAATAACACCAATTAAAATACTGCTATTAACTAAGCGAAATTTAAAGAAAGAATAAATAAGATATTTTTAGAAAACTATTTAGGATATATCCAACATAAAGCGGAAAAATTTATAGAAAAAAATTCTTTAATTCAAATCTTAATCACTAATGAAGTGCTACACCGCCTAACTAAGCCTAGTAGGAATTCAAGATAAAATAATGGAGACAAGCTGATAGAATAGGTCAGATGGCTGACTACTAAGACTTTAACAAAGCTTTTTAACTTTTTAACTTTTAACTTTTTTTAACTTCTATGGATAAATAACTTAATATAATAAAAGTATTTAAACTTTTAATTTAATATAAAATTATAAATAGAAAATACTATTTTATTTATTATTATTTATATATATATTATTTCTTATTTATACTAATAATTTTTTATTCTTTAAATTATAAATCTAAGAAATTTGGAAAAAGTTTAAAAAATAAAAAAAATGTAGAACTTTTAATAAGTATATAATTAAGAGAAATGAAATATAAGTATGTTAAAAAAAACGAAACTACGAATTAAAACAATAAATTCATATAATTTTCTTTCAAGGTTTATGAAAATAGAGAATGTAGACTGAGATGAAAAGGGTAAATTTTTAGATTTTAGTTAATAGATTTTATAATTTAATAAGAAAAACTTATATAAATTACAACATTATTAAGCAACATATTATAATAAATTATATTAATGTAATAAAATGCTTTTTTATAATAGAAGATATGAAGAATAGCAATCTTTAAAAATTAGTAATAGGTTTAAATAAGAATTAAATACTAAATTATTTAATTTCAAAACTAAAAAAGCATTTATCTTATTTAATGATCTGAATATAAGATTTTAAAATATTAGGAGATTTTTTATTTAAATATCCTGATTAAAACAAAGAAGTAGGAACATTTTTATTTAGTTTAATCATTTCAATTTAAAATTATAGGGTTCTTTCAAAATAAGGATTTAATTAATTTAAATAGTATTTCAGAAAGGCAAAAAGGGTTGCTTTATCACCTTATAATAGTGGAAAATAAAGCCAGAATATCAATTCTCCAGAGCTTATCTACTCTACAATCAATTTAACCTTCTTCTAATACCCTTGAGAATTTTGCTGAGGAAGTTAAGCAAGATGAAAATCCCCAACATATTTTTAAGGGGGATATGTAAAAAGTATAGGAAAGAACTTATCAAGCAGAATATGACAGAAAAAAACAAGAAATTGAAAAACAGCCAAGCATACGACAGAAAAATTTCATGCAAAAAAAGCGTAAATTTTTATTTCTGAACTTAGCAAGTCAATATTACTAACTTACTCTAATGAATGTCAATCTGCAGGAAGAAGTATTGAAGTTTAAGTATTTTAATTATAAATTCACACAAAAATCGAAGAGAAAAATGAATTGGATACATGCAACATTGAGAACATGAAGGTTAAGTTGATGCACTCTTCAATATGCAGAAAAACAAAAATATAGTCCCAGATCAGCTGAATAAGCGCGTGAGTAAATAGAAAGAAAATTACACCATCTTAAGAAACAAAAAATTTAATTAAACGAGATTGGCTCAGTGAAAAATGGAGATTGGAGCAAGACAAGAAGAATATAAATTAGAGTAATCAAGCTATGTAAGCGATGATACTATTGCGAATTCTCCCAACACATTATTAAAACCTGCAAGAAAAATAAAAAGTGAAAATTGATTCAGGACAGAAGGTTATGAGATTAAATGGCCAAAGTATATCATAACAAAGAGAAGTGATATTGAAAAAAGATTTAAAATAAAAACAAAATTAAGTGATAAAAAACAAAATTACATAAGCTCCAGAGTTCTCAAAAAAAAACTGAATTTCGAATTAATTTTATAAACAGGAAGTATGAACTGCTGCTTTTTTTACTAGATTAAGATACCCTTGAAAGGAAAAAATTAAATTTATCATATCTAATTTATGATTTAGAGTAGAAATTTTAATGTTTTATTTTTCATGAATAAGTTGAAATTTTGCAGTTCTTATAAATTACAGAAAATTGCATTTCTAGAGTAGAAGATTTTATAGCAAGTGCACTTTTTTCAAAAAAAATGTCTTTCAAACTTTGTAAGAATGATATATTTTTATGTTTAAATTTCTTATCTGTAGGTAAAAATTAAAAATTAATTAATGAAAGATAATAATTATCAAATATCCTTCTTCTAAGGAGCTAAGGATTAGAATTTAGTATTATGTAAGATAATTAACATTAAGATTAAAAAATGATATAAGAAATGAAAACTACCAAGATAGGTTTAATGTAATCTAAAAAATCTCTTATTTCATTTTTTATAGATTCACTTTTTAAAAGGGTTTTGACTTAATCTATTAAAACGAATTTTCTAATTTTAGTTGGAAACATATCGAAAAATATAAAAAGATTCGTGTTACTACCAATAAAATATGTAAGTTTAAAGGAATTTTACTATTAATTAAAAAGATGGCGGAATTTGAGGTTAATTCTCTGATACAACCTTCTAGCTTTATGGATAAGGTCAAGTCCATATCCTGTTGTTTAAAAGGTTCTTGGTTAGAGTCAATCTCAGCAAGTGAAAATAATATTTATGATTATTCACTCCTACTAGCGGTTTGAAGTTTATCGGCCATAGTTATGGAACTCCCTTGCTCAAGCATATTTAATTAAGAAAAAGGATATCGGCATTATGTTCGACAAGAGTTCCCTGGGTCGTTTAGCTGGAAAGGAGTTTAGAATCCCTCAACAAAGAAAATTTTAAGTTTACAAATAATTAAAAGAAATGTTATTTATGTCAATATTAAATAAATTCAGAAGAGTTATGGAAGTTAAAGAAAGGAAATCATAAAAATATATGCTTTATATTAATTCATCATGTTAACAATTTTGAATAAAAAAAGACCAAAACATCTAAAAAGCTTGAGATTTATTCCTATAAAAGCAAAATTATAAAAATTATATTAAGAAATTTCTTGCTAAATTTAATGAATTATTATTTTTAATTTAGCTTATTTTATACTTTTAATAATAAAATAAAAAACTAAGTTTTATTAATATGCCAATAAAACTTTTTTAATAGATTAAATAAAAATATTGATAAATTAAATCTAAAACACTTTTTAATTTTATCTCGAAAAAAAATTCTTTGAAGATTTTAAATTTTTCAGTAAGATCAGAAATGTTCTTATTATTATTTTGATAATTTAATTCTTTTTAAATAAAAATTGCTTTATATTTTTTTTTTTTATTTACAATAAAGATTTTTATAATTGGTTAATAATAATGAAGGTAATATATTTATTCATTAATATATTTTCTAAAATATAAGGATATTCAGTAGTAAGCAATTTAAAAGGTTGCTTAAATTTAATTATGTTTCATTAATTATTAATATTAAAGTTTTTTAAATAAATTATATAAAATTGATCAGCTTTTAAATTCAAATTTTGATAAAAAAAATAAATTCAAAATTCTGTTAAAATAGTTTATCTTAAGAATAAAGAACATTTCTTAGTAAAAAGAGTAAAATTAAAATTAAATTACAGCCAGAGTTCGAAAGATATTTAATTTATATATGAATAAAAGATGTCAGAATTCTTTGCGGCTCCAAAAAAGCAAGAGTTAACGAAATCCTAGAAAGATTAGGACAAGGAAAAGGAATTCAAAAAGGTTTCACACCAAATCGAGAGTTCCACGTCTGATAAAAAGCCTAGGAAATAGATTCAATTATATTGCTCCCGAAGACTCAAATTTAATCGAGGAACAGAAATAAACTATGATTAACTAATAAAAATGCTGTTGGACCTCCAGGAAGAAGTAAAAAAAAACTGAAGAAAGGCAATAAGAAAATGATGAAAAAATTTGCAATAGCAAAATAATTAGAATTAAGACCACAATAAGAAAGAGACCTTAACACCTCCTGAAATATTTCACAAGATAGAATAATCATAAATCTCGCATTAGAAACAGTTAGAATTTGAGAATTAAGATATAAAAATAGAAGAAAATCAATAAAAATTGCATGTTAAATGGAACTAAGAGAATATCGGAATGATCCAATATTTATCGAAGAAGAAAAACTCAAGATTTAAATCTAAACAAGAAACGAAAAGAGGTTATTACATCAACTCTCGAATTATCAGTGGACAAGATGCTAGAAATTTTACAACTTTAAATAAAAATATTGAAACTAGTGGAAGTAGTTGGAGAACAAAAAGAAGAGACAATAACAACTTAAGCTATCAAGAGAAAGATTTATTGTGAAAAATTTGGGAAAATTTTAAAGAAAAAGAGATCTAATATCTAGTGAAAGAAGAATTAAAGGACAAATGCATGACAAGGAGAAAAGTTATTTTCTTATATTAAACCTCTAAAGCAATCTAGAGGTTGGCTTAAAAGAAGTTAAGAAATACCTCCAAGAACACCAAACATTTAATTTTGTATTTGTATCTTATAATTAAGTAATTAAATAAACAAGATATAGTAATCATTATTATAGAGTTTTTATTCAATTATTAAATGAATTTTGAATATTAATACTAAATTTTCAGTTTTAATTTATTTAAATTGAAAATTTTCTTGTGTTTGTTAATAGGAATTTAATTAACTTTATGTTTCTTTCAAATTAAAAGTAAAAAAAAAATGAATATTGAAAATAAAATAAATGAATATTGAAAATAAAATGGATTAATCTCTTCGACTCTCAAAAAATTAACTTAGAAACCTAAAGAGAAAAGCGGCAAAAGAAATTTAGAAAAAATAATAACAATAGGAGGAGTCAAGCTCTTCTTCAGAAGGTAAAGTTATGGTAGGATAAATAGAGATAAGTTAACCTAAAAACGAAACTAATCAAAAACTTTAAATTTAATTAGACCAAATGTAAAAAGTAATCTCAAATTATGAAGAAACAACTTACAACTTAGGCGAAAAAATACGGGAACTAATGAGTAATATAGAAGATTAGAACAACGAATTATTAATACTTAGAAGATAACTTATTTGTAGCAAATTAATAACGGAAGAATAACTCTGAACTTAATCATAATAAAATTTTAAATACGACACAAAAATGGAAATAGAAAAAATACCAATAGAATTAAAAACAGAATTGAATCCAGAAAAAGAAATGATTGCTACAAGTTTCATTAAAAGATTAGAAAATATAGAAAATAAATTATCATAAAAAAGAACGAAATAAAGACAATAATACAAACTTTGTTGATGTTGCAAATCAAATCAACATATTTTAAAAAACTGTTGATAGTGAAAGAAAATAAACGAATAAGAGCAGAAAAGAACATGGAGACAACTCAATAAACTATGAATAACTCCAACAGGGATCTACAAATAAAAGCTTTTTGCAAGACCACTTGAACGGTTACAGTGGTAACCTTCCACTTAATAAAAAGGTCGTGGATCACACCCACGTTAAAAAAGCTGTCCGCAGGAACTGGTTGCAATTCCAGAGAATGCAAAACTCTACTAACTTTAAGTATATTATTATTATTATTATTAAAAGTAAAAAACAAACAAATGAAAGAGTAAAATAATAATAAAAATCCATTGAAATAAATTTTAAGTATAATTTATTTAACTAATAATAAAACAAATTGCTTTAAATATCTATAAAATCAGCATTTTTTAATAATATGAAATAGTTAATGAGAATTATATTAATACAAGCTAAATAATTTAAAATAAAATATTAAAATTCATACAGAAATGATTTTTATATAAGCATAAATTTTCGTTGAAAACTGAATAAAAACGCTAAAATTAGATAATCAATTTTTTTTTAATTTTTCTATTCAAATTAATTTTTTAGAATAAAATATTTAAATATTAGACTAAAGTATATGCTTAATTATATAAAATAATCATAATAGTTAATAAAAGTCAAATATTTGTAATTTATCTTTCTCATTCTCAGGATATAATTGACTATGCAACCATTTAAATCCTTCAATAATCCCTTCTCCTTTGTTATTACTACAAAAAATTTAAAATTTTTTATCTTTTATTTGTTTAAGCTTTGAAGTATCTAAAGATAAATCTTAAGACATCAGATCGTTTTTGTTTAGATAAATTAAAACTGGAACTTTATTTTCTACTTTATTTATAAAATCAAACATATCATTACAATCCTATGTTTTGCTCATATCAGCAACATAAACCCAAGCATCTGTTACAAGTTAATCCTTAAAGTTTTGCAATTCCTTGATGTCGTATAATTTATCATTAAAACGAATGTTAGTTTGCTCGACAATTTGGCTCTGATTAAAGCTTTTTTTCATATTGCCGTTTTTTAAATAATAAATTAAGCTTGACTTCCCTGATTCCTTGGATCCAACAAACATTATTGTTTTTTCTTCAGTTAATTCTCGTAATTAAAAGTGTTATATTTTATGATTTTTAGAACAACTAAAACATGATATTCCCATAATATTTATAATTTAAGTAAATTAAAACTAAATAGATAATTTATCGTCGGATTATTAATTTTATTTCAATAGAACTATATTATTTTAACTTTAGTTAATACTTAATAGCCTCCATCTTTATAATATCTTCTTTATCTGAAATTTATTAATTATTCTTATAGCCTGACCTTGTATATCTGTCATAACCATAATTTTATTCTTTTTTAATTATTGCTCTTAGATTTTATCTGACAGTATAGAAATGTTCATAACTATATCTGTGTTAAATTATTTTAAATTTTTTTAATACAATTGTACTAAAATCTCTTAAACTTAAACAAGACTAAGGATGACTAGAAGAGTCAAAAAGAAAGAAACTGAATAAGAAATAAATTTTAAAATTAAATTACATTAGCTATATAAAATTGGAGATATTTACTAAGAGTATCTTAATACCAAGTCATTATTTTATAATTTAGTTACTCTAAATTTAGTAGGCTATTTCACAAGTTATTTTTCCTTCCAAGTTTTAGTAAACAAATAATTTTTTAATTTTTATTAAAATCGATTTAAACAATTAATTTTAAGAAAATAATTTACTCCAATATAACTATCTGATAAGCTGTAAATATAGATATGAAAGAAAAAATAATTTATAAATATAATAAAAATATATAAATATAGTTTATATTTGAAAGCTAAAGTTAAATTTTGCTTGATTAAATGATTAGCATACTTTTAGAATGGTTTTAATTTAAATTTATATGCCTATGTAGTTTGATTACTATAGTCACATAGATTTCAGGTAGTATTTTATTTTGATTAAATTTTCTAAAATTACATTAGCAAGCTTTTATAATTAAAAATATACTTCAAAAAGAGCAATTTTTATAATTAGAGACAAAAAGAGCAATATATGATAATTAAAATTATCTTAAAAGAAAAGCATTGAAATGAATATAATCTTCCAACTACTAAATAATAAAACTATTAAATCAATTTTTTTAAAGATATACATGCAATAAGAAACAAAGTATTAAAACATCTTTTCATTTTTTAAGAAAAATTAAAACAAAAATTTATAAAAATTTAAATGAAAATTTAATTGATACATCATAAATAAATAGATAGAAAATTTAAAATATAAAATGTTAATAATTGTATAAATCAGTGTAATAAAATAATCATAAATTTAAAATTAGAAGAATTAAATAAATAAATATAAATAAGTTTAAAAACGTGCTTTATTAAAATTCTTCATATTAAATAAGAAAAGAAGATTTTTTAATATGAAGTTTAAAAATGTTAAAAAGATATATGCGAAAAATATGCAAATTTTTTTAAAGTTGATTAAAATAGGTTTAAAGAAGATTTAAAAAATATAATACAAAATTTAATTTATAATTTTGGATATAAAATTATATAATATAAATTTTTTTAATTTTTGATTCAGATTTATTTATAAATGAATTAAAAAATACATTAAACTTAAGAAACTTAAATAAAAAAAGAGATAAAATTCTGTTCCTTTTAAAGTTTATAGTAAAATTTTTATTTATATATTTTTTACAATTATTAAATATGGTACTGATGGGGAATGGTACAAGGAACATAAATCCAATTTATTATTTTGATTAATTATGCTTTTTGTAATGTTTTGCGAGGTGGCTTGTCTATTTAATTATTTTGGGAAGTTTAGACTTCAATAAAGGCGATTGGAATCTAACCTTTCAATGTCTATAATGGATTATAGTGTCGATGGTGGCTTATTTTTACCTACAGATAAGGTGGAGAAGATTAATCCTTAAACTTAGCTTCTTTTGAGAGCCTTAATATTATACTTAATAATTTCTGGAAGTCCCAAATCCTGAGCTCTTTAGCAGAATAAATTTTTTATTTGAATCTGGTTTAATATATTTTTTATAATTCTATTGATTATTCTATGCAATTCATAAATTATCAATTTATTTAATTATAAAGTTATTAAATAATTGATAAAATAATATTCGAGTGAATAATTAAGCTAAATATTAAACTTATTATTTTCATACAAAAGTATTATGCTAAAAATAAAAAATAATAGATTTAAGTTAAATATATATTTAGTTTAAAGTTATTTGTTTTCAAGTAAAGGAACTAAGATTTTTATTTTAAATTATAGAAAATTTTAGGAAACGTAAAAGAAAATTTTACTTATATATATAATGAACTGTATATTTTTAATTTATTAACTATCTTTTTTAAGAAAAAGACTAAGAAATAATTTTAATGAATTATTTATATTTATAATCATTTTAGCTTTATTTGAAATGACATATCTATTAAAATTAATATATTGAAACCTTGATTCTAGTAAGAATTCATTTTCCTTTAAAAGCTTTTTAAAAAATCTTTATATCTAAATAAATTTCAGATTGTGGATTCGCACTTAATGTCATTTAAATAAAAGTAACATTTATATGATAAATTTTAGTCTAAATGGGGAAAAGTCGTTCGCTAATAATTTGTGGAAGTTGGAATCTAAATATTTTAAGAATCATTTAATTAATATGATGATATAATTGTTTAATTATTTTGAATAATATTATATATCAATTTTTTATATATTTCATTATTTTAAGAAGAAGGTCCCAAAATTTAGTTTGCTTTAGTGGCTGGAACCTTCGAAGGAGCAAGAGCCATCATCGAAGGGTGAAGAAAAGGTTAGCTTCATCAGAGGTTGGAAATTTAGTACCTGTGATCAATAATTCTTCATCTGCTTTGACTTATCTTTGAACCTTGGAACGGCATGACCTTCAACTGTGGCAACCTGAAATATGAATTGGGGTGACATGTGAATTTTACCTGGTAGTTTCAAGAGATGCAACCTGCCATAACTCAATTTTCAAAAGGTATTTATTTATCAGCATTGAACATTTAAACAGTGGTTAACCTAATAATGGTAGACCCACTTAATCAATTATATATATTATATATATATTAGTTAAAATTTAGAAATTATATAATGGAAATTACTTTTAATAATTATTAAAATTAAGCTTATGAAGTAGGGAAGAGTAATTTCAATCTACCAAACTTTATTAAACCTAAATTCTTAATATATTAATAATCATAAAATTGTCTCATTTAGGCATTAATGGTAAAATAAGCGGGATTTAATTCACTGCTTAGAAGCCGCAAGAGAGATAAAATTAGATTTAAAATAAGCCTAAAACTAATAATTTGTTGTCAAATTACTTAGATGGTTGAATTACAGATTATTAGCCATTAAGTTTAATTAAGACTGAGTTCCTTTCCTCGCTTGGGAATCAATTACAGATTATACACGAGTCCTTTAGGATATAATGATCATTATTTATAATTCATAAATGCATTAAGAATTTATTTTTATTATTAAGAAACTATTATTCTAAGTATGAATATTATTAATGAATACAAGATTAATGGATCAGAAAAACAAAATTTTTAATAACGTAACTTTAACAAAGATCTGTTAGGTCTAAATACTAAAAACAAATAAAGTTAAAAGTTAAAAGGAAAGTTTTAAATATATTATTAAAATATCAATTTTTATGTAACCACAACAGATATCCTCCTTTGTTTAATTTAATATTTTATAATTTATCTATATAAAAATGAATAAGAAAATAGAACCATGTTTGAAGCATAAAATTAATTTTAAATGATAATTTAAATTTAATCTAAATTTCATATAATAGAAGTGGAACAATTATGTCTTTTATTTTTATGTCATTTACTAATGTGCTCCTTTGCTTTTTCTTTAAATTTTTGATAATTTTATCTATAAACTATTAACATGATGTCACCTTTATTTGGCTTATCACGAATTAAAATTTATTTTCTTCTGTTTCTCTCAATTTTTTTAAAATCAAAATAGTCTACTTTTTTATTGATTCTTGATTTTAATTATGAAGGTTGAAGAATAAAGCTCATAAAGGAATTCACATTCTTATGAAAAAAATTTCGCATGAGTTCTAAATACTTCGTAAATTAAATTTTTAAATTAAAATTGTTCTGAGTCTTATCCTTTCAAAACCTTCTTTGTGAAAGCAAGAGAACTCTAAGACTCGGACTTCAGAACTTGATTAATCAAGCTCCGATATTAAGTCGTTAGCCAGATTTTCATACTGTTAGAATCCTCAAATAAATTTTTCTTATCTCTAGGAGTCATCCATCCTTATCTGTAGTGACATTTAGTACAAGATTATCTTATGGTAGTATACAAAAAGACATATTACATGATTTTAGCTGATAACTTTTCTCAAATACTCACTAAAGTAAGTAGAAACTATTTAAAAAAGAAATTTAATTAGTGCAAGGATGAAAATTTAAAAACATTTTGTTAAATATCCTAAATCTATGTCAGGAATTTAGTAGAAAATAAAAAGAAGTCTATTTAAGTATAAGCAGAAAATTTCTTAATGAAAAAAGAGAAATAATTTCAAGATGAAGAAGTTTCAGATAAAACACAATAAATTTTGAATATCGAAGCACAAACAAATATTAAAGGTCATATTCTGCTAAGAAAAATAATAACGAACCTTTTAAAGATAGAACATAGATAATTTTCAATTAATATTAATATTGAGAAAATAATAAAGAATAATTATGAAAAAATCCGGTATTTTACAATATTTATTATTTTAAAATATTATATTTTTCTTATATTTTTCTTATATTTTTCTTATATTTTTCTTATATTTTTCTTTAATAAAAAGATAAAGTAATTAAAAGCTCGAAAGAAAACAACTTTTAATTTTCTAATTATAATTTTTAAATTTTAGAGAATTTATTATGTTTTTAAAAAAGATTTATTTAAATCTTTTTTTTTATAGTATTTTCTAGTTTATATTAATTTTTATTATATTTATTTAAAATTTAGCGACCCTATTGATGTAGTATTTTATATTTTTATATTTCAAATTTTAAACTTTTTACCAAATTTTTTTAATTAATTTTATAGATTTAAGCTAAACAATAATAATAATAATAAAATTTTAATATTTTGAATAATAGAACATACTTACATTACTAAGTTTAATGTAATTTGCAAATTATACTTCAATATTTTAAGCCAAATTAAGTAAAACTTTTTTTTTACTTTAGATTAAAATAAAAATCGTTATTATTAATTTTTATATTTAAAAAATGTTATAATTTATATTTAGGAAAAAGAAATATTTTTCATAAATATTTTAATTATCTTTGTATATTTAATTATTTAATTTTAAGGCAGTATAATTAATTTTTTTAATTTAATTTTAATTTTAATTTTAATTTTGCTATTATCTTTACTAATTTATTTTTTTTATTATTTATAAAATTTTTTAATTTCTTGAAAAATTTAGTGTCTTATAAATTGTTTCTATATATATTTTTATTTATTGTTATTTTTTTATTATAAATTGAAAATTATTTCTCTATATTTTTTAATTCTATTTCATTATATGAGTTTTTATAATAATAATACTAATTTAAATGTTAAATGTTAAATGTTTAGAGATCTTTAAGGAATTTCAACATCGTGATCTCAGGACTGGTTTTTTGAATTGGCCGAAACCAATCCCCTCTGCTACTCTTCTACCATCCCCATTACACGTTATATCATTTTGGTTTGTAAATCTATCCTTTGGTCGTTGGATAGAACTAACTGCAAAAATAGTCTCTTTGCTATAATTACTATTTGAAAGTTATTTTTCTTGATTCTATTTTTTCTATTTTTTATTTTCAGCATTATCAATATTTGTGATTCCTGTTTATTATTTTTTTAGGAATCTTGGATTTTTTATTCTAGATATGATGCTGTAATGACTAATTCCTCGGCTCAATATCCATTGCCGAGGTTTGCTTCTGAATCAGCTCTGCTTACCATTGGGAGTAAGCTTCAACGTCTGTTTCATCCGGAATTCTTAGAGCTATTCCTATTGAGCGAACAGTTTTTCCTACTGAGCCTATTTCATTGAATACACCATTTTATTCCCATCGTAGGTCTCCATGAAACTCTCTTTCCATTCTTAGATGTCTGCAATCTAAGTCCTGAGGTTTCTATTTTCTATCCTGAGTTTCTTGATTTCCTCTTTGAGCTCTGAAAAAGCTATCAGGATTTATGCCTGAACCTCTTGATACAGCAGCATAGTGAATTCTCTTACATCAGCTGCTTCTTAAGTCTCCAGCACTTTTCTTTGCTCTGCTTCTTCGTTTGGTGTGACTTAATTTCCTTTTAGTCTCTTTATGCCCATCTTTTTTGTTATTAGAGGAGTTTCTTAGGTCTATTACTGTTTAAATTGTCGACCTGCTCCTTGCTTCTTAGTTTCTTCAAAAGCAGAATAGGAGCTTTTTTGAAATCTTTCTACCATATTTTATTTAATTTATATTAGTTTTTATAAATAAAATTTGTTTAAGCTTTATAGATAGTTAGATATTAATAAGTATCTAAATTTTCATAAGTCTTTGTGTATAAATTAAATGTTTAGCTAAACAGTATTTGTATGGATCAATATGAAAAAAAGATGTCAGAATTTTCTCGACTCCAAAAAGCAGTAGTTTGCGACATCCTATAAAGGCGAGTACCAGGAAAAGGGTATCAAAAAGGTCACCTATGAGAATGAATATTCCACCTCTAAAGAAAAGCCTAGGAAATAGAATAAACTATAATGTGCTCGAAGTTCGAATTTTACAACATAGCAGTAAATAATCTATGATTAACTGATTAAAGTGGTACTAGACCTCCAGAAAGAGATCAGAAAACTGAAGAAAGACAATAAGAAGTAACATTTTCATAGTTAAATGGAACTGAAAGAATAAATGAATGATTCAATTATAATTTAAAGTGAAAATAACTCATTTCAACCTAAACGAATAACAAAAAAATGCTATTATTGCAACTGTTTCGGAGATATTTACAGAGAGAAGTTGCTATTAGTTAATTTAAGTGAGACACTACTCAAACAGGATCTTAATAATTAATAGAAGCAAAATAAATAGCTTTAAAAGAACAAAAATTACTTTAGAATTTATTTAAGCAAGCTGGAGAAAAATCGCAAGAGGATGGAAGAAAAATTCTATAGTCTTCTGAAAAGAAAAAAGCGTTATCTCAGCTTGAATTGACTAAGATGGAGATATGTACTGTTGAGCAAAGAATAGAAAAAACTTTTATCATCTTTAATTTGAGGTAGAAATGTTTCATCTAATAAAAAATGACCCTAATCCTTTTAGTTAAAATTAATTAATTAAGCATAGAAAGAAAAAATTAAATAATTAATTTTAAACTAAAAGAGTTTTTGGATTGCAACTTCTTGCAGTTTAACGACCCCAACACTCCCTTCATGGAATGACGGGGATATCCTGTTGCTTTCGAAAAGCAGCTGCCAGGGAGCTCATCGCTATGGGGAGTCAGGCTTCAAGCCCCTACCAGGAATGGATAATCAAGAGGAAGGCGTTCCCTTGCAAAGGTTGACTTTGACCAGGGACTTTCTCAGCGACAGGAAAGGAACTTGTTCCTAGCCATAAAACCAGAAAGTATGATTCAGAAGGTCAATCTCAGCTCCCACCATCTTTTTAATTATTAGAAAGAAAAAATTAAATACTAACTTAAAGTAATATTCTAATTTGCCATTGAAAATAACAACAGTCAAAGGAACTTAAAACTTTTATAGTATGCTTATTTAGGAAATCAAATACTTAGAGAAGAATAAATAAGATTAATTACAAGAAATGAAAAAAACTAAAATTATAAGTTTAAGACTAAATAAATAGCGACTTCATTTTTTAAAAGAAAATCAAATAGTTAATTATTGATAAAATAAATATCATTCAATTATCAAATATATTATTAGTAGAGATCATTTAAAGATGAAAAAGACAAAATGATAATAAAATTAAAAAATTAAGAAAAAAATAAAATTTTAAAGCAGATTAACATTGCAATTAATTCATTAATTTTAAATCAGATCTTTATAATATCGATCTGCAGAATTAATAGAATAATACCAATCTTAAAACTTTTACTAAACATATAAGAAAAAAAAATACAGCATTATTTCTACAAAATAGCTACTAAAAAATTTATGAGAATGAAAACATCTGAAGTAAATACTGAATAATTTGGTAATCTTAAACAATTTCCACAAATTACTTATACGAAATTAAACAAATAGTATAGACGAGAAATCATCAGTAAATAAACTTAGAACCTAAACTTATAATTTTCGTAAGGATCTTTAAGATCGTCATTACCCCATTAATAATCCCTATTGTATGTGTGGAGAGTATGAAACTTTCGAGCGTATCTTTAAATGTGTGTACTATTCTAATATAATGAATTGATTATCGGAAAAGATCAGAAATTATGACTTAAGGCGCCTTATACTATACGATCAAGAATATCTAAACTCATTTTCAAGGTCTAAATTGGAGTATTTAGACTTATAGATCAAAATATTTCACAAGAAGTTAATGACAAGGAGACTTGAGATTCTAGAAATGGAGAAAGCAAAAAAGGAAGAAACTAAAGATGAATAGAAAGAAGAACTAATTAAAGAAAAATGATAAGATGTAAACAAGATTAAACAACAATTTAAAAACATTTACTAACATCTATAATTGAAAGAAGCAATTCTTGCAATTAAAGTCGTCAAAAAACTCTTTTAGTTTAAATTAAAATTTAATTAATTAAAAAAAGCAAATTTTGCTAAAGAATAAATTAATTTAATAAAAGATTTTAATATTTTAACTTTGAAAAATTGTATTACTTCTTGAATCAGATTAAAAATGATAAATAAGTAAGTTATAAATTTTTGTATTAATAGTTTTCTTTTTATTATGCTTAAAAAAAATGTATTGACTTCTTTTTTACATAATCCAATTAATATTTGAATTAATATAATTTTATTTCTTAATAACTTTTACTTATTATCTATAATTATTACCAAGTTTATTTATTATGAATTTTATTTCATATTGTATTAATAAAAGTTTAAAAGTTATGCAATGTTTACGTTTATATTTATTATATTGAATCAATTTAGATTATTTCTTTTTTATTAAGATTATTTTACCCCCAATTAAATCATAATTTTATTAGAATAATTAAGAAAAAATGTTTTAAATAATTAGAAAAGCTTAACTATCTAATTAAAAACAAAATTTAAATAATAGAGTATTTTGAATAATTTATAAAGTTAATTCTATAATTCATTTAAGAATATTTGCTTTAGTCCTTTTTATTATCTATAAGCACCTACTTCCTATTATATTTAAAATAAAAATCGTTAAGATAAATTAAAATTTTTCTTTAAAATAGTTAAAATTAATAAAAATTATAATATAATAGAATAAGAAAAATTTGAATTATTTAATATAATTTTGTAGGTAATATATTAACTAATTCTAATAAGCTAAGAGATAAAGACAGTTTAATATAAATTTAAAATTTCTGTTTTTCATAAGATTTTAGATTAAAATAATTAAGGAAATTATTATTTATAAATATTAGCAGTTAAAAAAAGAACTAAATATTTTACTTTTGCTATATAATAATTAAATAGATATCTTTTAAATAAAGCTTCTTTTATTTTATCATGTATATATAGTCAAATATAGTAATTTTCTTATTTTAAGCATAGTCTTTTGCTAAACTTTACAGATTGATAAATTTTTCTATTATTAGAAGAAAAAAGAAGCAAATTAATTTAGGTAAAATTTTTATTATTTTAAAAATAATTAAATTTAAAGCTTTGATTTTAATATCAGACTTATATTAATAAACTGTAAATAAAATGAAAATAATTTTTTTCTATATATTTGCTATTTAAAAACATGTAAGCACTTAAAGACAAAATTTAATTGTAATTTTCTTATAAAATTTTAATAAAATATAATAGAAAATTTCTAAATTTAAATTATTAAAACGCTATGATCATTTTTTTTGAGCTTTTTTATATTTTATAACTATAAATCTTAAAAATTAGTAAAATTTGTAGTTTTAAAAATTGAAAATTTGATATTATAATATTATGCTTCGCTAATTGTATAAAATAAATTATTCAAATTAAAAAATTTTAATTTTTTCTAATATTAACTTAATATTCCATCGTTATGAGGTAAATTTTGATAATTTAGAAATTTATAAATATATGTAAAATAATGAAAAATTAATTATAAATTAAAAATAAATAGGAGATGTTTATTATAAATTTAAATAATAAGAATTAAAAAATATTATAAGTTAACATAGAAAATTTGTCTGCTTTTGATATATTTAATATATTAGACATTTAAATAAATTTAAAAAATTTGAATAATATAAAATATAAATTAGAGATAGTAATAATAGCTAAATATAATTATTGAATAATAAAAATATATAATTGTTAGAGATGCATATAAAATTGAGTTTTTATATAAAAAATTAATTTTATTTTTTTATTTCGTTTTTTATTCTTTTAGTCAAAAATTTAAAGCCAAATTGTAATTTAATAGCCTAAGAAGATTTATTTATTTATCTAATTTTAGAATAAATGGATAGAAGTATAAGTAATAGTTATATTTAAGTTAACTTCTGATTATTATTTCTAAAAATTTATAGAAATTATTGATGAAAAGGTTCGCAATAAAATCGGTTAATTGGCTTTGCTCTCATTTACAGATTTATTCTATAAAATAAACAAAAATTTCAACTATAAAGCTTCTAAAGTCCTTCTTTAAAAGAAGCAACCATTTATTTATAGCATTTTGTAGGTTTAATCAATATAGATATATTTTTTATTATATATTCATTTTTAAAATATATTTTGATTTCTAGTCGACCGAGTAGGCAATCTGGTGCAGTCATGTCTGCACTGCAATTACTCTTGCAATAGATGTCACCACAAACAAATCAAGCAGTTGTGTGATAAGCCTTAATTGTTTGTGGGTTCTCTCTATCGGTACAAGAAGTCGACTAGAGGTAACAGAAATTAAGATCTCAGAGTTATCCTGCTTTTATATGTCGCTATTTTGATCAGGAATTAGAAAACAACAAAGATATGACTAAGATCACAAATAACTATTATTTAGAAGAATTTAACCTAATTGGGTCATTTGACACAAACATCGGAATGTTCTCTAGCTCCAGCCTTTGGAAGAATTACAAGAATTTAAAGAGTGAAAAAATCCATTTTAATAAAAACAGAGAGAAGAAGAAAATAATAAAAGAGACCAGATGAAGCTAGAAACATTTCTAACCTATTAT
The DNA here is from genome assembly GCA_946699065.1 of Loxodes magnus. Classification (NCBI taxonomy): domain Eukaryota; phylum Ciliophora; class Karyorelictea; order Loxodida; family Loxodidae; genus Loxodes; species Loxodes magnus. The sequence continues at coordinate 570,164 of CAMPDV010000147.1, forward strand.
TAACAATTAAATTTAGTTTCTTTATTTTTTCGTGATGAACCAAACGAGGTGATATCACGCTAATTTAATTAATAAATTTATTAATTTATAAAAAAAAGAAAATAAAAATATATTATTTAAAACATTAATATTTTTATATTCTTAATTTAGAAAAAATATTTCTCTATTTTCTTAATTATTCATATACTTAGACATAAATTTTAAATTTAAATATTTTTCTTAATGTAATTAAATATCTAAATTATAGTTACTAAAATTCTTTAATCATTTTAATTTTTTTATTTTTAGGACGTGCTATTTGTATTATTTTATATTTTGGTTTAAAGTAAAAAAATCATACTTAGATGCTTTTATTTAAATATATTAATTATATTCAAATCTAATTATTTATAAAATAATTTAATATAAAAGCTTTTCTTTCTTTTTTAATTAAAAATAAAATGCTTTTGAAGTTATAATATAAGCTCTTTTACTTTCTTCGGTTTTTAAAATATTGCTAAAAGATAAATTTTATTAATCTTTCTAAGAAACCAAATAATAACATAATTATATCCAAGTTTTTTTAAATAAATTATATTTAGTTATATTATTTTAATCTATATATATAAATAATACTCTTTAGTTTCCTTTCTTATAAAATATATATAATTATCTATTTTTATATTTCATATAAATGCTTATTATATTAATATTTTAAATAAGCATAATCAGAAACTTTTTCTTTGTAAAATTTGCTTAAATAATTAAATTAAAATTTAATGCTAGTGAATAATAACTTTAAATAAGAATTTCAATTAATTTTATATTATCTTGCTTACTTATTCGTATTAATTTGATAAAGTTTGCTCTAAAAGGAGAAATTATGCATATTTAATTTTTGTTTATAAGCAAAAAATATGATAAATAGAATATTTAAAGTTTTAAATTAAAAAAAGTGTTAATACCTAGATTTATTAAAAATTTATTGATTATTTTTTATAAATAGAATTAATTAAAACTTATTTTATCCTTATTTTTTTACATTTATTTATTTGCTCTAAATAAAATTTAACTTAAAAATTAAAATCTTAATTATAAATTAAATAGTAATTTGAGTAAAATATAAAAAATTAATTGAAACAAAATTAATTCAAATCAATCACTATCCGAGTAAGTATTTAATATCAAAAATTTTAAGAAAATGAAAAAGTATTGAAAACTAGAATTTTAAAAATTAAATTTTTTAAAGATTTTAAATCTTGATAATTCATAAGAACTTATTTTAATAATATTTATTAGTTAATTTATAAATAATTTCAACTATATTTTTAATTTTTATGTTATTAAAATATAAAAATCTTAATATATTTTGATAATTTGTGTATTTTTTATATTTAAATTGAAAAATTTCAAGTTATATGCTTTAAATTATTATAAACACATTCCGTATTTAGCTTTATTTATTTACGAAAATTTATGAAATTTGATTTTTATTTTTTCTTTTGTCTTAATTTGTTTAAATGATGGATAATCAATTTAAAATTTCATATATTTATAAAAATTTTCTTAAAAATATCAAATATATACAATTTTAAATGGTGGTATATTTATGCTTTTACTTTAAATTTTATTTTTATTAAATCTGAAAATACTAATTCGTTTTAAAATAATTTAGAATATAATTTATTAAATAATAACTCTCTAATTTTTTTAATATTTTTTATTAAATATAATTTAAAACATTTTGCATATATTTTTTCAAATTAAGTAGCAAATTTTAAATAAATTAGAAATTAAACTAAATTTATTTATATTTTATGGAGCTAACAATTTAAAATTATTGCTATATACAATATTTACCTAATTATAGATTTAATAAGTTGTTATAATACCAATTATTGTAATTTATTGCTGTACTATAATTTTATCATACTTTTTCTTTTAAACTTTTAAAAATTAATAAATTTTATTTAATTGGGCTTTGTTGATTTAAGCTAATAATTTAATCTTAATAAATTAATAATTTAAAATTATTGATAAAATTTCCCTAAAGTTAAAGTTGCATAGCCATTTAGCTAATAAGGGTTATAAAATAAGATTAAAAGCATTATTAGTATAAGGAAACTAAAATAGATGATAATTATATGATTATATATTCATATAAAGTATCTTAATTTTAGCTATGAATATACCAAATTAAATGTTTAATAATTTTAAAGAAATTAAAAAAGTATTAAGCAATATTTTAATATAACCTCCTAAAATTAAAATCTTAATTTAGCATTAGTTTTTTTATGTAATCTTTCCATTCAAAAAGTTGGATTGAAATACTAAAATAATTAATTGATAGTTGCATTTTATGTATTAAATTTTAAAATATTTATAAATTCTACATTTGAATTATGATAATCCTACTAAAGAATGAGTATTTTAATTTTAGAACATTTTAACTAGAAGAATAATTATTTATTTATAAAATATTTATCTTTTGAATGATTACTAAATTAGAATTTTAGAATTATTTCTTCACAAAAATAAAATTTCATATAAAGCACTTATTCTAATTTCAATCTAAGTTATTTAAAAATAGCAATTTAATAATTATTATACACTGCTTATAAGATATGATTCAAGCAAAAGTGATAAAATTGCTAATATCAATTAATATCTTTATTAGAACATTAAATCAAAAAAACAAAAGTCAGGATGATATCATATTATTATTAAAAAACATAATGTTTTAAATAAGCATTTTATAATTTATGTATGTAATTTTCCAACTAATGCCATTCTTTAAATTATTAACACATTTTTTATTTAAAATTTAATTTTTATCTTTTATAATTTCTAAATTTAGCTTTAATTTATCTGAAATTTAAATAAATAGGTAAATTTAATTTTATTAATTAAATCTGAAAGAGAGATACATTTTAATGATTTATCTTTTAATTTTGAAAATAATTTTAAATTAGAATAATATACCTTATTTATATTTAATAAATTAAGAAATTATCAAGATTTATCTAAAGCTTTTATATTTTTATAATAATTAAATGGATGATGCTAGTGGAAATATACAAATTAAGATATTATTATTAATATCTTTTAAGCTTGTGATAAAAGTCAATGTTTTTTCAATTTATTTTGGATATTCTTATGAAAAAGAACATATTTCTTTTGCATTTATTGAGATAATAATTTACTAAGATTGGTTTTTATAAAAAATATAATTACGTATAAACTAAGTATTTTGATTACTTAGCACTTTATTTCTCTAAATTTAAAAAATCACTTAAGCTTATAATTTAAATAGTAGTTCATTGATTTATTTCTATTTTCTTTAGAAATAGGGATATTTATGCTTAAAAAAATAAAATCTACTTGAAAAAATAAAAAGTAGAATACCTCAAAATTAAATAAATATTTGGACTCTCTTTGCATAAATATCTAAATTAAATTTTTATGAAGATTAATAAAAGCATAAATAATAAAAATAGCTGAATATAATTCTAGATAATAAAGCTTTAAATAATAAAAATTAATTTTAAAATAATTTTATATATTTAATAAAAATTTTAATTGAGCTTTCTAAAAATATCCATCCGTATAGCTTATAAAGAAATTTCTTCTTCTAGAGCAAATAAACTAGATTATATTATATCTAAACTTTATTAATGATAAGTTTTAAAATTATGCTTAATCTTTTCTGCTTAATCTTTTCTGCTTTAACTTAAGTGTAAAGTGTTCAGCTTATATATATTTTTTTAAATTTTTAATGAAAAATTTGATTTTTTTAAATTTAACTCTTCAAATTTTTATCTAGATTAAATTTTTAAGATTTGTATTGAAAATATTAAAATATTATAAAATATCATCAGATTAGAAGTCAAAGACAAAAATTTTATTTAAAAGATAAATATCTGAAAACATCCTCAAATAGCTAATGAAACAGCTGCTTAAAAACTTTGCAAGTAATAAGATTCACGATAAAGTTTTAAATAATAATCCTTTGAAAATTTATTAAATAGAATATAGGATTCTTTTATAAATTAGATAAAAATTAAAATAAAAGTTTTAAAATAAATTTCTTTAAAAAATTGAAAACTTATAAAAAGTAAAAATATAATAGACAATTAGTTATTATCGAAGTATTTCGTTTAGTTTTTGCTATTTCTATTTTTAACTTGATTTCATATTAAGAAAACTTACGGACATTTAATTTAAATGAAATTGTTGAATTAAGTTTTTTGTTTAAATTATTTAAAATATAATTATCTTGATTTAGCGTTACATTCAATCTTTTCTAATGATTTATGTAGTTAAAATTTCAACTAACAATTTACGCTTAGTTACAATATAATTTTAAGAAATAAATTCAGGTAAATAGAGAAATAAAACTTGCTTCTACTTAAAAATTTATTAAAATCATTTATTTTAATTTTCCAGAAATAGAGAAACATTTTCTGTCTATTTATTATATTTGACTTAGATCAAGTTCAAGAGTATAAATTTTAGAATATATTTAAGAAAAGATTTTCTCGAAAATTCTATAGATGTTTCCAATTATAGATTTAAATGAAAGCTAAATATAATTAACGAAACATAAAATTAAGAAAATGTAAAGACTTAAAATATCTGTAATTAAGTTCCTATTATTTTGACTTTAGGGGTAATTAATTCAAGTAAATAAACAATTATTAAACATTATTTTAGCTTTAACGGCAATTATTTAAGCTTATTTTTGCAGAAAATATAATTAAAAATGGAAATGATTGAAGAAGAGCAGATGTAAAAGGAAACTAAGTAGGAAAAAATAAATAAAGTGCTTTCAGGTAGATATAAGTTCATGAACTTGTCTGGGTGCAATGATAAAAAAGAAAGTATTTCATAGTATAACTAGCAAATGATAATAGGCTTTTCGAGTTTAGATAATTTAACAACAAAGGATCAAGTTAATGAATCTTAAAGTTCATCTTATTTAGAAGTAAAAAAAGATTAGCTGTTCAAAAAATATTCCACCTAAACTCCTAAAAGAATCTATTAAAAATTATCCATCAACTTCAAAAATTGTTTAAGATACAAGGCAGAAAGTTAAAACAATTAAATAGAAGTTGGTTAAAATACATTTAATAAGTCTAGAAGTTAAGAATAAATTGGCAAATACTAATTATTATAAAAAACTATTTCGAATGCAAAATTAAATAGAAAGCACTACGAAAATCATGAATTATGCTAGCAAAATTAAAAAAATAATACAAGTTTAATGTCGCATAAATGTTCTTAGTAGATTGAAACCCAAATATGCAGAAGTGCCGGAATCAACAACTATAGAAAGCTATTAAGAATTCTGAATCAAAAATAATAGTAATTTTCAAGTTGTGAAACCAAAGAAGACAAAAACAATGTTATTAAAAATTAAATAAGGCAAAGGTTATTAATTGTTAGAACAGTGACCTTTATCATATTTCTAGTAATATTTGCTTGCATAAAGATAACTTTAGATAATTTTTTTTAATAAATAATTTTTTGCTTTTATTGTATTTAATTTTTGATTTTCTATTTTTATTCTTATTGTTTTGATTCTAGCTTTTATTATTTTAATTTATTTACTCTTTAAAATCTTATGACTATTATTTTTTACACTTAAATCAGAACTTGATAAATTAATAAATTTTAAATAATTTTATTTCTTTAAACATTTAATTTTAATATATTTAAAATCATAATTTTATTTAAAAAATAATACAGGAATTGTAGAAAAATTAAAAAGATAAGGAAAATTAGATATAAATTTGAAATAAGAAAAGTTTTAAATGTTAATTTATTTATAAATTTTAAATTAAAAAAAATGATTTAAAATTAAAATTTTTATCTATAAATAAAAGATTTTCTTTAAAATAAAGAGCTAGTTAATTTTATAAAAATAAAATTTCTTCATAAGAAAGACAACCAAATTTATTAATTTTTTTAAAAAAGATGAAACATTATTTAAAGATTATATTGCTATGGAGAGTAAAAAATACATTCAATTTTCAATTATTTTTAGTTGCTTTCCTTCTAAATTTAGATTTTAAAGAAATTCATTTAATAAAGCACCATTCACATTATTTTATATTTGTGATTGCTTATAACTTAAGCTTGGTTCTCTTAATTAAATTTAATTTGAAATGTATGAAAAAAATTCATGTCTTAATAAAAGATAAATAAAATTAGATTAAAAATGTAAATTCTCGAACTTATAGCAGTATTTAATAAAAAATAGTTTTTTTAAATTTACATAAATCTTATGATTGCAAACCCTATATAAATTTAAAAGTTTATAGAACTAAATTATGAATTTTAAAGAAATAAAAGATGCTAGTAATGAGAAAACTTAAAATATTAAGTCAATTTTTTAAAGTTGATTTCATATAAAGAATAAAAATTGAAGGGTATTTATATATATAAATCTTAAAATATAATCATTATTTTGTATATAGATTTTTCTTTATATTATAGTTATTTTCCTAGGAAAATAAACTAAAAGCATATAATCACAATTATTTCTTCGATTTATAAAAGAAGTTTAATAATTCTTTCTTCATATTTCTAGGCTATATATTTATATAAATTTAATAAATAAATTTACTAATGAAAATAAAATTAGAGCAAAAATAGAGTGCATAGATTTTTAATACTTTATTTATTTATATTAAAGCTTTTAAAGGCGAAAGAGAAAGATATAAATTCATTAAGTGAAAAATAAAATCCTTAAAAAAATAATAAATTCTTATTATATTTTTGTGAGATATTTTCTTATAAATCTTATTTAAAATTTTCTAACTTTTTATAAGATAAATCACTCTTTAAACTATTTAAGACACAATTGCTAAATACTTACTGAGTTGAGAAATTAATAGACTCAATTTATAAAAGCTTTTAGAATTTTCATTTTTAGATTAAATAGCTTTGTGAACAGTTTAAATTAAAGCGAAATAATTTAAATTAAGCATCTTATAATTTAAGAAAAAAAACATTATGAGAAGAATGATTCTTATTAGATTCTCTATTTTATAATTTAATAATTTTAATTTATATCGTTTGAAAAAAGAAGCTATATCTTTTTTCTAAAACGAATAATTATAAATTTTATAATATATTTAGAATTTTTTATAATTTTTCACTTAAACCTAATTACTAAATTATGCTAAATAGTAGAAACATCACATGTTAATTTCTACAGCTTTATACATTTAAATATAATTAAATTTATAAATAGCTATGCCAATATTTTCAATTCTAAGTAAGGATATCTTAATTACAAAAGAAAGATGACTATATAAAAATTTATTAAAAGATAAGTTCTAGTTATTTTGCTAAAATAATCATAATTGATGAATTTAATTTTTTATAGCTATTTATTTCATAGATTTGAAAAGAATAAATAAAATAAATAATTAAATTATTTTCTTTTTAATTTGATGTAATGCTAAAGAAGTTTTTTATTTAATTATAAGTAAATTAACAATTCATTTTTTGGTTTCTAGAAAAGTAATTTAGAATCTTTTTTTATTTATTCAAATAATTTCGTTCCTTAAAATCGTATTTTAGGAGTTTAATTATATATAAGAAGATGCTATAAATATATATAGTTATGTTAAGAATTCTGATAATTTTTATATTTTCTAGATTTAAAGTCAAAATCTTTAAAGATTCTATAGCAATAAGTATAAATTTCCTCTGTTATTTCACTTACTTTTTCAACTCTACTTGATAAAGACAGAAAAAAAATTTAATATCACAAAATCTTAGTAATAAATTTATTTGCTAAATTATCATAAATTTATTATTAATTGATAGATACTTTATATTATTATTTAAATAGAATATCATCTAAAAAAATTTGAAATTTAAAAGTTAGAAAATATTAATAAAGTCTTTTATTCAAATTAGCTTAAATAAATAATTTCTATGAAAATACTTTAATTACTCTTTACCTTTAAATTTTTAACTTTTTTTTCTCTTTCTAATTTTCTTATTCATTCGTCTATATTTAGCATCCATTTAGATGATAAATAAAATAGTTATTTAATCTTTAATTAAATTTTTTAATGTGGTTTGAAATCTTTTTCGATTTCATAATATTTGCTGAATTTTTTTTTCTTTGGCAAAATTTGCCTAATGAAAATCTTAAGAATCTATTTCATCTTAGTTTTTTAATTTAATTTTAAGTTTTAAGCGAAATAATTTTTTTTTTAATTTCAGAAATTATACAAAAACTTAATTATATTGCTAATGTTTTTATTTCTATTAAATCATAATTAGATTTTATTTATCCTTTTTAATTTTTATGTTTTTTAGTAAATTAAATTTGAAACTTTGTTTCTAATTAATAAAGCATGACTTGTAAAATTTTAAGAAGTTTTATTACTTTCACATCAAAAACTCCTTAAAATAATAAAAATTTTAAATTTAGAAATTTATTTTTCTTCTTAGACTCTCTAAATTATTTGTTTATTTAATTATTTTAAAAATTTTATAAAATTAATAGCTTTATATATTCAGTATTGCGCAAAAGTGTATAGTTAATTTTTAGCAAAGCTTTTGATCTTCTTTTTTAATTTTAAATATACACTTATAGATAATTTATTTATAAAATATTTTTCAGATTTAGCATACTAAAAGATGAAAAAATACTTAAAAAGAAAATAAGTAAATATAGATGCAAATAAATTAAAAAAATTGTAAGCAACAGTTTATTTGTCACTAAATAATAATAGTTAAATTCACTAAGGAAAGCTAATTTAATTTAATAATAGATATTAAATATTAGCATATGTTTTATTTCATAAGCATTTATTTTATTATTTTTTTTAATTTTTCTAAAATCCTTTTTCATTATCTAAAAAGATTAAATACAATTTTATTTTATAACTGACTAGAATTTTTTAAGTATAACAAAAATTTATATGATAATTAAATTACTTAGAATAAATTTAAGAACAAATTTTTTTTTTAAATTATGAAGAACGCTAAATAAATAATGCTAATTTTAGAATTTAAATGTATTATTTATCCTTAATTTAAGTTTCATCGGATATATTACACTATATGTCTTTTTATCAAGCATGAAAATTATATATAAGTTAAATAAATATAAAACCCTATTATCTATACTTTGATGAGAATCTTTGGTTCTAGGTTATGAAAAATATTTTTAAAAGGAGAGATTTTCAAATTTGGAACAAAGTTGAGCTGCTTTAAAAAATCATTATTTCATATATTTAAATTTTTTATAATTTTCATCATTTATTTTATAAGCGTCACTTCTTTCTTATGTAATTTTTGTTTTGAATTTTTTAAACTTCCTTAAGCAACTTTAAAAAAATATATTGAGTAAATTTTCTCAAAATAATAAAATATTCCTAATTCTAAATTTTTTTACTTCAAGGTTGAAAAATTTAATTAAAAATTTTTTATAAGATTTTTTAGTTTTGAAATCAAATCTTAAATTTTCTTGGAAGCTAAATTATAAAAGGAAGAATTTGCAAAAATTATTTGGCGGAAGTTTCTTTTTTGATAAAAGCCAAGCCAATTTTTCCAAAACTTTTTTCCTTAAAATTAATTCTCATTTAGAATATCTTAATGATATCAATTTCTTACTTTTTATAAATTTCATAAAGCACAACTTTATACTTTTTTTGTAATTATAAGTTAAAATAAATATCTATATATAACAATAGTCATGAAAATTAATTAAATATAGTTGCAACTTAAAAATATAAAAGTATTGATTTAAGGTTTTAGAAAGTTATTATTTTTAAAAATGATAAAATTTTAATATAAAATTTAAGGTTCCTTAATCAATATAAGATGATATGAATAAAGCTATGAAAGACTTTAATTTTTATTTATTATTTTAGTTATAGATATTTTATTATGGTATTTATTTATTTTATTCTAAATGCTAGTGATTAGCAATTTAAAAAACTTATTTAGTCATAAATTATTAATTATTTATTTTATTAGTGAGATATTAGAATACCATGAGTATTACATTCTCAAGTTTATACCTTATTTAGTATTAGTAGAATTAAAGAGATTAAGTTACTTTAATTAAAAAAATTTCCTTAAATAGAATACTTTAAGTTTATTCCATTATACTTACTACTCTTTATATGAATGGAATTAGAGTCGATATTTACTCTTCTAATTTTTAAAATTTCTCTTTATTTATATGCTTAAAATTAAAAAATAAATATAATCTTAATTATTCTTAGATAAAATTTAATTTTAATCAAAATTTTTAAATCAAATATTTAAAGAGAATTACAACTTAATTTATTTGAAAATTTAATTTTTTATGTGCTAAAGATAAATCCTTTTCTTATGTCAAAGAATAAAAATTCCATTTTGAAAATCTATATAAACATAAAAAATATTATAAAAATAAAGAATTTTAATAAAATAAAAAATTTAGAAATAAGGAAAAAATTTTAAGTTTGATTTATACTCTAAATAGTTATATAAAAATTCACAGTAAAGTATTTATTAAAGGCTTAAACAATACTTTAAACAGCGGGGTAGCGCAGTGGAAGCGCGCTGGGCCCATAACCCAGAGGTCGGTAGATCGAAACTACTCCTCGCTATTTTTTCAAATAAAAAAATTAATTTTGCTATCATCATAATTTAATTTTGTCGATTCCAATTTTAACTAACTAATAAAAAATCTCAATAAATATTTATTAATAATAATATTTATATATAGAAAATATAAATTTGTTTCAATTATTTTTAATTAGATTCTCTTAAAAATATTTAAGAATAAAATTTAAAAACATTTAAAAAATATATAAATAAGAATTTTATCAATTATCAACAAATCTATAATATTTATTCTTTACTTATGCAAATAAATATCTTCTTAATTTAAATTATATAATAAATCTTTTAAAAATAAAAATAATTAATTTTTTATAATATCATTTCAAATTATTAAAACTTTTAAATTTAAAAGAAAAAGAAATATAATTAAAAAAAATCAAATTTTAAATTATAAAAATCCATTATTTAACTTATCTTATAATTTTATTTATTATATAATATAAAATGGCTTCTACCTCGAAAAAATAAAACATATAGACAACCTTTATCTTAACCGCTAATAAATTCAAAAATTATATAAAAAAATAAGGATCTTTAAAATTAAGTCAATGGATTAAACAAAAAAATTGAAAGAAAAATCAAATGATGCTTAGATTCAGCAAAAATTTAAAAAGGAAATCAGCAATAGCCTAATTCTTCGGAAGTGAGTATGAGATTATCAAAAGTATAAGAGAAGCTTTACAAGAATACAGCATAAATATATTCAATGTATTTCAAAAAATAATTCATTGGAGATCCTATGAATATTGAGATGGAATAAATATCAAATTATAAATAGAGAAAAATACCTAGATGGTAATTTTGAAGATAAAATGAAACTAAATCAGATAATCCTGCTAAATTAAGAAAAAAAAGATAGAAGAAATATACTCTGGAAAAACTTGAATTAATTATTTTGTATGCAATATAAAAAAATGTATAGAAGAATATTATACTAAGGATTAGAACTACATAAAGTAATAAACGAAGGAAACAATATTAAAATGAAGAAGATACTAGAAGGATTAAGGGCTTATCATAACAAAAGAGGAAGAAGATTTAGCAAAAGAAAATGAAGAGAAAGAAGCATATAAGCAATTTGCAGGAAGCAGCAAGAGTTTTATATGAATAAGTACAATTAAACTTAAAACGGTAAGCCTAATAAAAGCAGAGTCACTATAATTAATTATTATTTATTATTATAGTATTATAATATTATAATTTTTCTATAAAATGTATTTAAAAGCAGAGTTTTTTATCTATTCTTTGATTAAAAATTGATTTAAAAATATAATTACTTTAAAATTTTAATATTATTTACATTTTAACATCTTTAAATTTTTGTTAAATTAAAGGAATTTGTGTTTAATCCTACAATAAAGAAATCTTTAAGTTAAATCAATTAATGAAAGTTATTCTATTAATTAAATATAAATCATTACATCAAAAATATTTTAATAATTTATATTCTATTTGACTAGCTTTTTATTTTTAATTGAAAAAAAATTAAATTATAATGAAAATTCAATGAAAAAATACCTAAAATATTTTAACATCATTTTTTTATAATTATTAATTCTGAAAGATATATTAGAAAAAAGAAAACGAGGTTATATTTAAAAAATTCTCTCTTATTAGAAAACAATTGGCAAAGACTACAGAGCAAGATCCAACGAGCATACTTGAATTTATAATCGATTATCAAGAGGACAAAAATAAAAACTTGATTTAGCAGCTTTATAACAATTCTAAGAAATGTGGAAAGGAACTTGCAATGCACTAAGAAAAGTCAAACAGATAGCAGTTAAGCTATCTAAAGGCAAATGAAATAGTTAGAAAAGTAATAGATAAAGAATAGAATTCTACTATTTTAAAAAGACCTTATGATGGAGATTGACTCTAATACTTCAGATTAGGACATAATTAATCTATTGAAAAAAGAATAAGAATAAATGGAAGAAAATGAGAAGATTCTGGTCAGATAAGATAATTTCCTAGAATGCTCTTACTTTTGATTCTATCTTAATTTGTGATTAACCTATCAATGGTGAAACCACATAAATTAATTCATTCAAGAATTAAATTAAAAAAAAACTTAAATATAATAATAATATCATCACCACAATCGAAGAATTTATTATTAAAAAAATATTCAATTTTTACATACTTGGTTCTTCTCTTTTATAAGTCTTGATGATTTTTAAATTAATTTTAATGTCTTTGTCCTATAAGTCCAAGGCCCAATCATTTTTTATTTAATTATTTAATTAAATTTTAGATGAAGGGAGTTTCTTTATTGGTTTTAGATATTTTTTAATTTAAAATAAAACTTTTTTAGAGCAATATTTTACCAAAACCTTGACTATTAAATAATTATCTGTATATATTTTAATTAATTAGGATATTATATTAGCTTAAAAGTTCTATAGTAATTGCTATTTATATTATGAAAATTAACTTTAATAAGCTTTATTAATTGAGCAGATTAGCCAAAAAAGGAAAAGAAATAAGCTTTAAAAAATAAAATAATTAAACTATTAATTGCTGATTAGATGCTAAATTTGCAACTGGAGCTATTAATACCTAGCCTGTTTGAATTAAAAAGGATATAGCCATATCAATAAATTTATAGACCTAATAAAAATATTATATAAATTAAAATAAATGTAAGAAAATCAATTGAATACATGAAAGCAAATTTACGAGTTGATAAAAGAAAATATAATATTCAATTTAAAAGAGTTAAAGATTAACTATTACTAATGTAAATTACTTACATTAGTTTATATGTAATTTGTAAGCATAAAATATAGTATAAAATTAATGTCTAGAATTAAAAAATTCAAATATAAAATTTCTTAAGCAAAACTTAAAGATTTTGATAAATAAGTTGTAGCATTCAGTCAATCTTGGATTTTAATAAAAGCTAAAAATGTATATTATTTTAACGAAAATTATAAAAGAATAATAATGATATAACTATAAAATAGAATAGAAATAAAATGAAATTATAGATAATTACTAACCAGTATAAGGTAATTACCAGTAGTTTGCTTCATTTTTTTCTTTTTATAAACGTCAATTATCGAGAAGAAAAGAGCACTCATTATCATTTATTTATTTGTAAAAATCTTAGATTTTTCCAAAGCGCCCTCTCTATTTATTCTTACAATCTAAACATTATAAATATGAAATTTAATAAGTAGAGATAATAAACTTAATAGAATCGGATAGTTTAATGTATTGTGATATATATATTCATAGAAGAAAAAACTTAATTGAAAATAGATCATATGAAGTAAAATAATTAATCTTATAAAAATTAGAATTTATGAAATATAATTTTAATCTTCTTATCTTTAAATTAGGCATAATAACAATCCACATATCCTTAGTTTGTTTGAGTATTATATTATATTATATTATATTTTATAATTTATATTGAATGTATGATATCAATAAATGTGAAGGAAATTAATATTAAACTTAATGATATGAGGAGAAAGGATTTAATAATATTCAATAAATTTTAGTAGAAAATAACAAAGATAATTGTTTTAAAAGTTTTTTCTAAGTTTATTTAAGTGTAAAAATGTAATAAAATTTATGAATAATGGACTATTACTTCAAAAATGTACAATGATTGATATAATTATAATTTATAACTTTAATATTAATTTTTTAAAATATTCAGAACAATAAATTTTAATAAATACATCTCTTAATACATCCATTTATTAATAAACCATAAAAGAGGCATTAAAAATAGAGTGATAAGATTTAAAAAGTTAAAGAAGGTTAAGGAAATCTGTAATTTAAAATATATTCAAATTAAGATATTTTTCAAATTACACTTTATTTGCCAAATTATATAAATTCTTTTAAATTATTTAGTTGTAAAGTCTTTTAATATAATTTAAACTTTAAACTTTTATATGCAATCTGAAATTTCTTATATTAAAATATTAATAAATATCGTAATTTATTCTTACATTATATAATTTGCTTGCTGCATAAACTTAATATTTTAAACTGAACTTTCTAGATAATTAATTTTGTTTAAATTCAAACCAAATCTAAGAAATAGATTTTTAATTCAAAAAGATTTATAATTTCTATTTTTTATCAAGCTTTATTTATCTTTATATTTCCGTGTTTTCAAGAATCAATCTTCTATATTACAGAACTAAAGATATTTGATGATCTACAAATTAAAAAATTAGTCTTGATTTCCTTTAAAGCAAGTTTTTTGTAAAATAGTATATTTCTATGACATCTATTCTTTCTAACAAAATCTATAAGTGATATTCTAAATACTTTTACAAAAAAGATAAGATAGCTCTCTTTGGTTTAGATTTGCGTTTAGATTAAATGGAAAATATAAGATTCTTAAAATTAATTAAATAGTAGTAAAATTTAATAATATCTATTAATTATTAAACCTCAAATTGGTTGGAAACTTCATATGTCTTAATAGATATGCAATTAGAAGAAAAAAAAGAAAAGTTTATAGTTAAAATTATAAAATATAAAAATCTTAAAAATTTTAATAAAATTCGACTAAAGACTAAACTTAATTTAATTTTAATTTTAATGAATATTTTCAAAGATTAGATGAAAATATTAATTTCTTATAATAATAATTTTTCATTATGATAAACTTTTATTTAAAATTAAACTTTTTAAATTAAAAAAACTAAAAATACCATATTACTATTTTTAGATTTATTTTATTCACAATTATTATTAATTTACCAAATACATTTTTTTAACATTATTAAGTAATTAGTTTCATAATAAAATTTATTTTAATTTGCTTATAATAAATTAAGTTTTGCGCGAATAATTATATATCTAAAATTTATTCTATAATTTTATTTCTTTATCTAAAGAACTCTAGTTAAGTTTCTGAAATAGATTTTTTGTATCATAAGAAATTAATTTAGAAAAACTTAAAATTATTTTAAGTTATTTAATCTATAATTGATATAATGGAGACTTAATAGATAGCAAATATTTCTTTAATAATTAATTTTAATTAGCACATTGTTAATATTTATCATACAGATTGAGAATTACAATAATAATAAATAAAATGGATTAAAAATTTTAGTGATCTTTACTTCTCTTTTTAAAATTTGGAAGTTTTTCTTTAACTTATTGCTATTAAATTACTAGCTATTAACTTTTATAATCTTTTACAAACCCATTTAATAATTTCCTGATTTTAGTTGATTACTATTACTAAAGTAAGTAGAAACTATTTTAAAATAGAAATCTTAGTTGTAAAAAGGATGAAACTTAGGAAATATCTTTTATGCCATTCTTAATTTACATCAGGAAATGCAGTAGGGATTGAAGTAATACAAATTTAAGTAAAATAAGATTTCGTAATGATAAAAAAAATGATGTCAAGATGAAGAATATCCAGATAGAAATATAATAAATTATGTATATCAAAGCAAAAGAAAATTTTAAGGGTTATATTTTTCTAAGAAAAATAGTGATGAATCTTTTAAAGGTGGAACATATATAATTTATTTTTAAATTAATAGTAAGAAAATAATGAAGAATTATTAAAAAAAATTTAAGTATCTTATAGCATTTATAAATTTAATTTATTTTCATTACCTAATTTAACCTTTTTAATTTATTATAATTTTTCTTTAGAAAAAAAAGATAAAGCAATTAAAAACTAAAAAGAAAGCAACATAAAAATATTAATAACATTTTTTATTTTAAAAGTTAAAAATATATAATGTTTTTAGAAAATTTATTAATACTTTTTGTTTTTTATAAATAATAATAATAAATAAATAAATAAATTTGATTATAGAGCGCGTAGCACTCTCGTTGGTGCGCAGCTCTTTAAAAAAAAATGTTTCATACTGACAAGAATGTTTGTTACTGATAAAATTATCAGATACTGGTAGACCTTGTTCAATACTGATATAATTATTCAGTACTGATAAAATTGTTCAATACTGATATAATTTAAGAATACTCGTAATCTTTAATACTTGCTGGAGGTCCAAGGACATGGCAGGATTGTGTCTCATTGCATCACCAAAGCAGAGGACGACACGTGTCAATTATGGGTACTTAAATTCCCCACCTCTGATGAAGCTCGCAAAAATAATTTCCTTTTATTTCCAGAATTAAAAATAAGCGAAACCAGTGCCGAAGGTCTAAGAATCTTATGTCTCGAGGCCAAACCAAAGCAGAGGAAGACATAAAGTCGATTATGGGTACTTAACTTCCCCAATCTCTGATGAAGATGACCTTGTTGTTCACCTTCGAACAACTATGGCGGTTTTAAAAAAATATATAATATTTTAAGTTTAAATTAATTTTGATTATAATTAGATAAAACTAGTTATCATATTAATATTATAATTAATTTATTTTATTCTTAGCATATTTATATTTAAAAATTAAATAAAATTCTTTTATAGATTAATTATAAATTATTAAATTTTACTTTTTAAGTTTGAAAATAGAAAAATATTTATTTCACTAGAATTATTATTTTATTGCTTAAAAAAGTTTATAATTTACATTTAAAAGAGTTGAAATAATCTTAATAGATTTTTAATTACTTTATATACTTAATTATTTAATTTTAATATAGCATAATTAAATTAAAAAAAATGGTGGAAGGTTTCAATAAGGGTTTCATGACCACCTCTTCCTAAGCTAAAAAGGAAGGGAGGAAGCAAGAAACCAATTCTCGGCAGTCGTCTTAACTTTAACCCCAATTTTTTTCTTTAACATCCTGGAACCTAGGGCAACCAGGAATAATATAAAGAAATTGAAAAAATCTAACATTCGGAAACTCCAACTTAAAGCGAGAAGCCAAGGAAGCAGATGAAGTCTGACCTTCACCAGGAGGTTTCTTAATTCAATCCTTCTGGCTAGATGAGCATGGAGCAGCTCATAAAAGTGGTCCTAAACCTCCAGGAAGAGGTTTAAAAATTGAAGCATTTGAACGAAAAACTAATGATATAGCTAGAAGAAAAGAACTAAATGAACGAGTCTCGTATAGACAACTACGAGCGCTAAATGGATACATTCTACAACATAAAAATTCACTAGGATATGAACACAACTAAGCTAAAGGATCTTGTTATGAAATAAGAATAGGAGATTCAACTTCTTAAAGAATCAAGAATGGAACAACTGAATACTGGATCGATCCCAATGGTTGTCGAATACTAAGCTTAACCTCGGATGAGACTAATCCCGATTAGGAAGAGATGCTTCTGCTGCGGAAGCCAACAACATCTTTATCGGAACTGTCGGAAATTCCAATAGAAACAACGGGATTTCTGATAAGCAAAGCGAATAGAAAAAATTAGATTAAACAAGATTTTTTGCAACAAGAATGGAAGAATGTACAAGAAGAAGATGGAGCTAAATACAAGACTTGACTTGAATTTAGGACGGAAAACCTAATTTAAAAACCCGCGGATGGGAACGCGTAATCTTCCTATCGACCCAAGCATTTTAATTAACAGCGAGGAGCTTGAAGCGCTGTACTCCTGAAAGGGTGAAAATCCCTAAAAGCGGAGAAACTTTTTAGTTATTAAATTAAATTAAATATAGCATAATTAATTATTTACATTTTAATAATATTAAATGAAATTTTATTTTGTTATTATCTAGAGCTTGTGTATTATTTTATATTAATTTTTATTTAATTTTTACATTTTAAATTAGAGTATTTAATAAAAAGTGTAGTCTCTATGAAGTCTATATATATAATATTATTTATTATAATTTTTAGCTATTAGTTTAAATTTATTTTATAATTACTTTCTAAAAATAATTTTTTTATTTTTATAGATAGATATTCAAAAGTATCCAAATAAAAAATTTAAGCGTAAATTCAAAAATTATTTAAATAGTTCTATTATGAATATCTATGAATTTAAATGATTAAGATACGCTTTTCAAAGCAATTTAATGAAGTTTTGATATAATAAAAAATAAACATTTAATATTAGAGAAGAAAATTGTAAGATACTATTTTAATAATTTAATTATTAATTATTTCGATGATTTACTTTTTAAATTTATACTAATGAGCTTTTATAGTGATTTTAGGAAACAATGGTTAAAACTAGAAAAATAAAATAATAATTTTATAAATTCTTCCTCGATATTTAAAGTTATACAAGCTAATATTAATATAGATTTTATAACAGATACTCGAAGTACTGAAATAAACTTTAGAACGTAATAATAATAATAGTGTTATTAAATAAATAGAATAAACAACACTAAGCATAGTATAGTACATATTTAGTACTAACTAAATATATTTTCACGACTTATCAATAAAAGCAATAATAATAAAGGAACTAGAAAACTTTTTAAATATATTAATTAAGGAAATCATTGATTTAAAGGATAATTAATAAGATTATGTAATAGATATTTAATATAAAATGGCTAGTTTAAAGAAGAATTTTTATCTCCTCCTCAGAGCAGAAAGAAAAGGAGAATCATCTTCTCTTAGCACGTTTTATTTTTAATTAACTTATTCTTCTAATTGCTCAGTAGGGAGGAAATTTAAAAATATTAGAAATAATATCCTCATTATAAAAATCTAAAGCGATTTTCTTCTTTCAACGGACAAATTAGTGC
This sequence comes from Loxodes magnus, assembly GCA_946699065.1. NCBI lineage: Eukaryota > Ciliophora > Karyorelictea > Loxodida > Loxodidae > Loxodes > Loxodes magnus. The sequence goes on from CAMPDV010000147.1 coordinate 589,415, forward strand.
TGAAGAAAAAAATTATGAACTGAAAAATTAGCAAAGCTCTCAACGATTACAATAAAGATTGAAAAAAAGATCATCCAATTTGAATATCTTTTATATTAAATTTTCTTAAATAAATTTAATAAATATTTCTATAAATCTTTTCTTAAAGGAGAAAAATCAAAAATTATAAAAAATTACATAAATTTTTTTAATTATCTATAACCTCATAATCTAAAAGATTATTCTTCACTCTTTTAAAAAATTTTAAAGTTTTTCTCGTTGTGAAACTTTATTTTTATAATTAAATAGCTAGTTTTTATTCTAAAGGAAATTTTTATTTATAGATAATAACTTTAATTTCAACATTATTTTTTATTTAAAATTAAAAATAAATTAGCAATTCAAAAATTCAAACTTTAAATGTAGAACTAAGTTTCCTTAGTTATTTTAATGATTTTATATAATCTTCGTCTTTTTTTCTAAATAACTTTAAAATTTTTCAAATATCTAATTAAATTATTTAAAAATTAAAATAATTACAATTTTATTTATTTAAAAATGTATTACCTCATTATTCATAAGGTTTTAATGAATATTTATGCGAAAATAACTTAAAAACTGCGAACAGAATCAAAATAATGGGTGCAAAACAGAAAATATCAGATAAAAAAATATATTAGAAGATAAAAATTATTTGTTTAAAAAAAGTTGTCAAGAGTTATCTTTATAAAAGCAAATACTACTAGAAAAATAATAAAAGTCACCGCTCTTACTATTAATAATCTTTATCTTATTTAATTTTTAATTACATTGCTTTTGTCCGCTTTAGTCTTTAAACTTGAATGTTACTATTATTTTTTATTTAGAACACTTAATAACTTTTTATAATTGTTAATTCCTGCTCTCTTTAATAGCTAAGTTTTGAAATATTAAGAACATTTTTTTTATTTTAAGCTTGCATTATTTTTTTAATTCAGTTAGATTAATATATGATTTTCATAGAGCTTACTACTTTATTTTGCAATTTATTCTTAACTTCTAGATTTATTAAATGTATTTTTATCAGCTTCTATTTAATTTTTTAAACTTTCCGCTTTGTTTATTAAGCAATTTTTTAAATTGATTGATAATTTCTAATAGATCTTTCTAGGAGTTTTGGTGGAATATTTTTTGAATAGTTAATTCTTTTTTATTTCTAAATAAGATGAACTTGAAGATCCATTATCTTGATCCTTAAGCGTTAAATTATCTACACTCTAAAATCCTATAATCCTTTATTAGTTAAACTATAAAAGGTTTTATTTTTAATTATTACAGCCAAGTAAACTCATGAACTTATATCTACCTGAAATTACCTTGTTTATTTTTTCCTATTTAGTTTTCTTTTATATTTGCTCTTCTTCAATCATTTCCATTTTTAATTATATTTTCTGCGAAAATAAGCTTAAATAATTTACCACTAGAGATAAAATAATTTTTAATAATTGTTTATTTACTGAGATTATTATCCCTAAATTTAAAATAATAGGAGTTTAATTGAAGGTAATTTTAAGCTTTATCTCATCTTAATTTCATGTTTCCTTTCGATTATTAACTTTCACACAAAATTATAGTTGGCTATGCTTATAGAAATTATCTTAAATTTGTTCTTAAATATATTCTAAATTTTTTCACTCTTGAACCTGATCTAAACCAAATTCAATAATTAGAAAGAAAATGTTCTCTATTAATGTAAAATAAAATAAATGATGCTAATAATTTTTTCTAAGTATTAAGCAAGCTTTATTTTTCAAATTTACCTGAATTTATTTCTTAAAATTATATTGTAACTAAGAGCAAGTTATTAGTTGAAACTTTAACTATATAAGTTATAAGAAAAGTTTAAATGATTACCTTAAATCAAGAAAAATCTCCATAAATTTTCTTTGTATGAAATCGAATTTAAATAGAAAAGGCAAAAATAAATGCAATATTTCGATAATAACTAGTTGACTATTATATTTTTATTTATTATAAGTTTTTACTTTGCTTAAGAGAAAATTTTAAAAGGCTTATTTTTATTTTCGCCTAATTTATAATAGAGCTCTATATTATATTTAATCTTTTTTCAAAGGTATTTTATTTAAAATTTTATCGTGATCTTATTCATTGCAAAATTTTTAAGCAGAAGCTTCGTTTGCATTGCGGTATTTTTTCATATATTAGTCTTTTAAATAATAATATTATCTTTCTAATGATAATTTTAGTTCTTTAGTTTTATAATAAAATCTTTTAATAAATCTAGATAAGCTTTTGAAGAGTCAAATTTAAAAAAATCAAAAAATCAAAAAAATCAAAAAATTAATTTAGAAATCTTAAGGATTTATATATATATCAGTCAAATATTCAACACTTGAGTAAAATCAGAATAAAGTTAAGCATAATTTTAAACTTAGCATTATAGTAAATTTTAGGTATAGTATAATTTAGTTTATTTGCTATAGAAGAATAAATTTTTTAGATATTATACTGATAGATACTTTTAGAAAGCTAAATTAAATTCTTTCTTAAATAAAATAAAAAGAATTTTTATAATTTAAAACTTTATTATCTAGAAATTTATTAATCAGCTATTTATAATTTATGCTTTTATTTTCTTAAAATTTGCCTCTAAATACTTACGTAAAAATAAAAGATTTATTTTTGAAACTTTCTAATTTATAATATTTTTTTTAATATTTTATTTTTTAAGCTGATCGTTCTATTTCCAAAGAAGATAGAAATAAAATAATATAATAAAGCTTAAATAATAAACTTAAAGGATATTTTATATTTAAAGAAGTAAAAATTCGAAATAAATCACAATATACTATTTCATAATTTATTAAACTTTGTTATTAAAGAAAATTTTAATAATTAATTATCTCAAAAAATACAAAAGACACATGTTCTTTTTCATTGAATAGCTGAAATAAATTTTTAAAACATTGATATTTTACTCGCGGAAGCTTAAAAGATATTAATAATAATATATTACATTATAAGTCTCTACTAGCAATGCGGATTTATCTATTAAAATTAAATAAAAGCCTTAAGTAAAACTAGATTCTTTTTAATTTATGTAGTATAATTAAGGTATATCATTCTAACTATTATTTATTTTAAAATTTAAAATTAAATCATTAGGATGTGTCTTTTCTTTCTAATTAAGCCTATTAAAATTATACCTATTTTTTAAATATCAGTCCTGTTAAAGTGATAAATTAGAAATTATAAAAGATAAAAATTTAGCTGAAAATGCATTAACAACACAACAAAAAATTTGTTATTTGGTAAATTACATAAATAAAAGAAGCAATGCTTATTTATCTCCTTAGACTTAATTAAAGAATGAAAAATTATATTGCCACTATGTTTATTATTTAATTTATGTTCTAAAATATTATTTTATATTAGCAATCATATCTATTCCCTTTAATATCATCTTATAAGAAGTGCATAAGATTATTAGATTGTTTTTTTAAGTAATTTAGATCGAAAATAAAATAAAGGGTTATATTTGATAAATTACTTTTTATGAATAAATAATTTCAAATTCCAATTTTGTAATAAATCAAAAGATAAATATTTTCTAAATAAATAAATTATTTTCTAGAAAAATTGAATATTAATAAAAATAGTTAGTCAATATTGGTTTATCATAACTTATAAATATTTAATAGTTTAATACATAAAAGGCAACAATCAATTAATTATTTTAGTTTTTCAATCCAACTTATTAAATAAGAAATGTATATATAAGGAATATTATTAACTTTTCTTTCATTTTTAGTAAACAAATTAAAAAATTGTATAGTATATTTTTTAAAATTAATAATCACTTAATTTGGTATATTTATAACTAAATTAAGAAGATATTTAAAGGGAATATATCTTTAATTTAATTATTGCTCATTTTAGTTTTTTATTAATAAATCTAATATTATGTTTAAAATAATCCTTATAAGCTAGATGCTATGCAAAGGAAATTCTATTATATTATATAAAATATTCAATTTATTAAGTTTAAATTATTAATTTCACAAATAAATAAAAAGCTAATAATTTTTAAAATTTTATATGAAAATTGATGAAAAGCAAATAAATTACAAGAAATAGCATTATTACAACTATTTAAATCATTAATTATATAAATATAATTTTGAAAAGGTAATACTTATTGATTAAATTTCATAAAAATAGAAAGAGATTTAGATTTATTTCAAAATTATTAAATATACTACACGGTTAGACAATGCATAGGTAGAATGTTTTTGATCCGATTTATTATAAATTTATATTATAAAAATTAGAATATTAATATTAAATAAATTATATTTAAAACCCTTTAAAACGAAATTATTATTATCAGATTTAATAAATAAAATGTGAATAAAAAGCATAAACAAACCTCCATTTAAAAATGCATATATTTGGTATTTTTTTTAATTTCTTAAAATATAAGCGAATTTAATTTGTTTTTCCATCATTTAAACGAATTAATATAAAAGGAAAAATAAAATAAAATTTCATATATTTTTGTTAATTTAAAAAAGCTAACTACTGAATTTGCTTTAAAGCATATAACTTAAAAGTTTTAAAATTAAATTTAAAAATATTTCACAATTTATCTAAGCATTTAAAGCTTTTTATATTTTATATGATATAACAATTAAAGCATAGTTGAAATTATTATAAATTATCTAAGAAAAATAAATAAAGACAATCTTATAAATTACTAAATAATTTATTATATAACTTATAATATTTAAGTTAATTTTATTTAGTGCAAATAAATAATTATAATAATAGAAAACAAATAATATAATAAGTTACAATTAATATTATATAAAAATAATTATTTAACTTTTTTTTATTAATTTTAGTATTAAAGCTATTTAAAATCTAAAATTTTAAATTATCTATTTATCGCATTTTTACTTATAAACTAAATTAAATTTGGCATAAATAGTCTCTTTAATATTAACTTTATCAAATTAATATGAATGAATTTAAAATAAATAAATTAAAACTTACTTAAAGTAATAAAATTACATAATTAATATTTTTATTTTATTATTTAAGCTGAATTTCTACATAGAACTAATTTCTGGCTTTGTTTAATTATGATATTTATATTTGATAGCAATATTTAAAATTTTTAATTATACTTCTTAAAATTAAAATCAATTTAACAATATAAGGGTTTAGATAGGGATGAAAGACATTTAATTAAATGTTTTAACAACAAAATTTAATAAGCTTATTAAATTATTATATAAAGATTTTTAAATTCTTAAATTATTTACAGAGGAAAATAAATTATGTTTATCTTAAATCTATAATATACAATTTACTCAAAAAGGCAGAAAAAACTCATCAAATAACTTAAAATATTAAAATAGATATTTTAGTAAATTTAAAATATTTAAGTCTATAAAAAAGAAGAAATTACATTTTTTATACAGAGCTATAAAGTAATTTTTTCAAAGGATATTTATTTATATTAAAGAGACTAGTAAATAAAGATTATTTTTTACTATTACTCAGCTTAAATTAATTTTTTTTAAAACTAATTAAAGCTTTAATCTTTAAATCTAAGCCTTTTTAAAAATTAAAAGAATAAAAAAATTAATTTTATAAGTTAAGAATGTTAACAAACTGCTTCTAGCTTTAAATATTTTCAATTTGTTAAAAATTGATGCTAAATCAAATAAAAGGGTATTTTCTGAATTGCTAGACTTCTAGCATAAAATACATTTATTTAAGATGAAAAATTTTTTAAGAAAGTGGATTGTCTAATTTTTCGCCAATTTTGCTTAAATTGGAGTGCTAAACTTTAATGAAAAACTTAGAAATTTCTTAGTTAAGAATGGAATAATAAGATTTTATGCTTCCAAAAATTAATTAAATTTAAAAAACTAATGACTAAATTAGAGCTTTATTATAGTTTATAAATAATTCTGTGATATAGCTAATGGCATTGCAAAGTGTAATTAGTTAAGAATAAATTAAAGATTCGATTTAATTTATTGGCAATCGAGCTCAAATTTAAAAAATATAAAAATATAAAAATATAAAATTTAAAAGTGAAAGTGAAAGACATAAAAATTAAAAAGTAATAGTAATTTACGAGACCTTGGTAGTATTTCTACTATCTATTATTTTATCAATTATAAGATTCTACATTTTATCTGAATAAAATATTTTTAAGCAAAATTTTATTTTAAATAGAATCAAATAATTATATTAAATTTAAATATAGCACTTCGATATATTAAAATTAATTAAATGAACCATCTAAGATAATTAATGGGTAATTAAGAATATGTGAAGAAATTATAGCTCTAAAATAAATAGCTGGGAAATTAGTTTAAGAGTTTGATATGAGTAGATATAAAAGAAAAATTAAACAAAGTCATAAGGCATATATTACTAAATAGAAGTTCAGCTTAAAAATTTAATGATATGACGTTCTGTTTTTTATATTTAAATTAAAATATTAGAAATTATTAAAATTTAAACTATTTTTTATAATTAAAGGTACTTTCTTAAAAATATTCAAGAAAATATGGAAATCATAACTACAAATTTATTTAAGCTCTTATACAACTAAGATTTGTAAAAAAATGTAAAAAATGTGAAATAATAAAGATAGCCGCTTTAATTTTCTTTAATTATTATAGTTGAAAAATAAATAGAATTTTAATAGCTTGCTAATAAAAATGTATAAATATTATTAAACAAATAAATATTGAAATAAGTAATTTAAATATTTTTTCATGATAAATAAAAATTATAAAAAATAGTTAAAAGTTAAGATAATTTAAATTAAAGAAAACATTAATTATAAACATTTATATGTATAAATAATTTTAAATAATTAGAGAACTCAAAAATTTTTAATGTAATATAATTAAATTTTATATACTTAATTTCTTTTAAATTCTAATAGAAAAATTTTAAAATTAAAATTGATTCAATAAAAAGATATAATTATGCATCAAACAAAATATATTAAGGCCATTAAATTATTTAAAAACTAAAATTAATTTATTATGAATAAACATGCTTATCTAGTAAATGATCAAATAACCTTTACTGAGTTTAGTATTATCTAATATATTTTAGATGAAAAATTAGAAAAAGTTTTACTTTTCTTACTTAAAAAAATAATAAAAATTTAGAAAATATAATAATAAATCAAAATATTTCACTTTATGCTAATGAACTTTATTAATAAAATTTTATTAAGTCATAATAAAATAAATTCTTTTATTTTAATTTTTTCAATACATAATCGATTATTTTCTTAAATGTTTTTCAATTAAAAAAATTAAAAGAAAAATCTTCAAGATATCAAATTATTAATAAGTTCCATCTTTATTATATTTTAATTTATAATATGAATAAATTATTTCATTAGTTCTATTTTAAAATTACTTTTTTATTTCTAAATTATTATTTAAGAAATTAAATCTAATTAGTTGCTCTGACAATAAAATGAAATATTAATTTATCAAATATTTCAAAGAAACTTAAACCTTTTTGGCAACTTAATTTTATACAGAAATTACTAAATAATATCTCTAAAAGGTTTTTTATTGTATATATATTTTTTAAATAGAATGCCATTGTATTTATAGAATATTTCTAATATTTGATAAATATAATAAAAAACAAAAATAATTTCATTAAAAGCATACTTAGTTAAAAAATATAAATTAATTTAAAATTTAAAATTTAGCTTAATCTTTTTAAGATTTAATTATATAAGTAAATATTAAAATTAAAAAATAAATATCTAGAATATCTTAAAATAAGAGCCGAGCACTTTAACTGTAGAAATTGTTTAAACTATTTAAATTTCCTTTCATAAAAATTATAAAGACTAAAAAGGAAATAAATAAAAACATATTTAATTGACTTAGATTGAAAATTTTTATACTAATTATGTCTTTTAAAATTATTAATATAATCTTCTTTTTTATTATTTATTACTATCTTCTTTCACAAAGTATATAATCTTAATAATATGATTATGCTAAATATTTTATTTTATTCTTATTTATTTTAAATTAATAAGTTTCTCTAGAAAATTAAATTATACTATTTATATCCTCATTGAGTTTTTACATACTGCTTGTTAAAGTTATGAATAATTTAAATTATTGAAAATAGTTGCTTAAATGTCTAATATAATTATATAATTATTCTATTTTAAAATTTATAGTCATATCACTATTACTCTTTCTTTTTAGATTTACAAGTTATGTATAGGATTCATTTATGAGATATTAATTTAATATTAAACTAAATTCTGAAAAATATATAATATTAATATTTTTTATTAAAATATAAAATGGATGTCAGCCACGTCAGACAAATTAGTAGGTAATCTGGTGCAGTGTATACTGCATTCGAGTAATCTCGCACTAGATGCTACCACGGGGAAGGGTAGATAAGTTTCGTTGAGACATACCTAACTTACCCCGAGGGTTCTCTCTAGCAGTATGAAAGTTTGACTGACGTGCCTTAATGACTTAATAACTAATTCTTTTTTGGAACTTATTTAAGAAGACTGAAGCATTTGACTCAAGATTTAAGAATAATTTTTAATAAGAAGATTCCCCATTTGGAGAAGCTGACATGACTCATTGTACTTCTATAATTTTAACAAGAAACATGATAACATTTTTCTTAATATTAAATATTAATATTGAAAGAGCTGCGTGACAATGAGGTGCTACGCGCCCTATAATCATTTTATTTATTTAAACACTATTTACAAGTAAATGTAATAAAATAAAATTATATTAATAAAGAAAGTGTAACAAGATAAAGGGTAGTGATTTGAAAATACTAAAACATGATATATTTAAATAAAAAATGGGCTGAAGATATATAGATATATATTAAAACAAATAAACCCATTATAGTTTATTATTAATCTCGATATTAGCTAAAACTCTTCGAAATTACTTTGATACAAAATGAAATTACTTATTTATTTTAAAAGAATATGATAATAAAATATTTAATGATTGACTTTATTTTAATTTATTAATATTGTAGTATAAACAAATTTTAAGAATAATAATAATTTAATTAATAAATTCTTCTGTTAATAGATATAAGATATAGTTGAATTATGAAGCTTAAAAAAAGACTAAATATATTTTCCTTTTTTTATTTAAATGAAATACTTTGTAGTTATAAGAGTGCTAAAAGATAGAAGTTTGATTATTACTTTTCTAATTGATTTAATTTAATATTAAACATAAATACTTAAATTTATTTCAATTTAACTAAAATATTCTCTCATTTTATTTTTTCTCTAAAATCTTTAATTTAGATTCCCATGTAATTTTCAATGATAAGATACTAATTTGCTTATAATTTTTAAAATAAACATATATTCCATCCTTATATATTATTTTTTGATGTATTAGATGAATATGGTAATTAATAAACTAAAAAATATTAATGCATAAAATAATTAAAGTATTTCATTTTTTATTTTAATTAAATTTATAAGATCGTTAAAGTAAAAAAAAATGTGCGAGAAAAATAGTTTGATATTTTGTGTGAAGACGGCAAATCTAGCGTTTTGCAATAAAAAAGATTTATAAACACTAAAGTTAGATAGCGTAATCAAAATTTTGCTAAAGCACTTCTAAATTTCCTTCTTTTTTTGATAAAAAAACTATTTTATTTTAAAGTTAAGGAAAGAGATGATTAAGTTGATCTTTTGCAAGCAGCTGAATTAGTATAAATAAAAGTAACTGTATAAACTAGACTAATTAGGTTAACTTAGTCATGAAATCGTGTGGTAAAATGATTCCTGATTGCAGGATGAACTCTTCTGACCCATCTTTGAGTTCTGATTTTATGATAGTTGATGAAAACATATGCGGTGTCGCTGATGGAGTTTCATAATGAAAGAGATTCTATATTAATCCAAGATAGTTCTGCGAGTAATTATTAACAAAAGTTAGTGAAATAAAGTAGAAATACAAAGAGATAAAAGAGAACTTTGAGGAAGCAAATATTAAAATACTTTAAGAAGCATTTGAGCAGGTTTAATTTGCATGAAGCAGCACTATTATCTTTTATTATTTAGAATAAAAGAATTTACACTTGACTTGGATAGGAGATTCATAAGCCTTAATATTACGTAAAAATAGTTTATCTTAATCATACGAAGTTTTATTTAAAACAGAAATTAATGAATATAAATTCAACAGACCATGGTAATTGCTATAATGATCTAATTCAAATTAAGTTTATAAATTATTTAAAAGAGATTAAAAATTAGGCAATTAATTAATGAATTTGATACAATTTAGTAATTTACAAGAAAAAACATTACCAAAAGATGCATAATATAGGCAAATAGAAGTATAGGAAGGGGATTTTGTAATTTATGCTACTGATGGTTTTTTTGACAATATTCATACAGAGATGATTATTTAGATTATTAGCAATTAAGTTAACATTTTAAGTTTAAATTCTTTGGCAGATATCCTTTGCAAAAAAGCCTGAAATCTTTCATAAATACGAAATTATGAAAGTCCTTTTTCACTAGAAGCAATGAAATATGGAAAAACCATAATAGGTAGAAAGAAAGACGATTGCACTTTAGTAATTACAAAAATCAAAGGCTAATGAAATTTTTCACTTATAAATATAATTTTTATTACTTTTTTACTTAAAAAGAAAAAAGGTTTGTGTTGAATATTTATAAATATTGCGTCTTAATGTTTCTTAATATTTTTATCATCTATTTTTCGCTTACCATGCTAGATTATTATTTGAATCTGAAATTGAAAATTTTAATACTAAAAGACTATTAATTATCTAAATGCTCTTGTTTGATTGTACATTTAAATAATTAAAAATAAATGTTCATTTTATACTAATATTAGGTATTTGAATGATATTTTTTCTAGGAAATTTAAATTAACATTTTTCATTTAAACTTTTTAAATTTTAGTTAGGCAGTTAAAAAGAATGTAAGCTATGATTTTTTTAATTTTTATAAATTTTAATTACAATGAAGTCTTAAATTTTAAAGTTTCTATTTTTATTTAATATATATAAATAAATCACAAAATGTAATTATTTATTTATTAGATCAAGATATCTTTCTTTTATTAACTTTATTTATAATTTATTATTTCTGAAAAGGGGTTACCCAATTTCTTTTGAACTGAAAAATAGTTATTAAATTACTTAAGGTTATGATAAAAAGGTAAGAAAGATAATATTTTTGAGACATTATAGTTGGACCAAACTTTAAGTAAATAAATACGATATAAACGTATTAAATATAATCTACCTAAACCAAAGGTATATTTCTTAATAATTATTTCATTTACAAAATTGTAAAATATAATCTTTTGTATGTTTCTAAATGAATTTGGTATGTAAAACTTAATTATAACATTTTAATGAAAAATCTCTTATTTAAGTAAATTATTAAGCAAAATAAATTAGACAAAGAAATAGATCTATTGAGGTTATGAATTGCGAATTTTTTAAAATTGTCTAAAAGAATAAAAAACTAAATAAATATGTTAATTTAGCTCTTTATATAAAATAATTTTTTACAATTATCTCTAACTATTACAAATGTTTATTCTTCTATGATTTGTAATTTTCTAATTTAAGTTATAATTATTATTAATTTATATATAAAAATATTCTATATAAGTTCAAAAAGAAAAATTAAGTATTAAGTATAATAGTTACCTTTATTAATTAAATCTACCATTTATATTCAGAAAAATTTTTTTTTTTAACTGATTTATTCTAAGATTCTATAATTATTTATCTTTAAATAATTCCTAATGAATAATAAATAAATAAATTTGATTATAGAGTGCGTAGCACTCTCGTTGGTGCGCAGCTCTTTAAAAAAAAATGTTTCATACTGACAAGAATGTTTGTTACTGATAAAATTATCAGATACTGATAAACCTTGTTCAATACTGGTATAATTTTAGAATACTCGTAATCTTTAATACTTGCTGGAGGTCCAAGGACATGGCAGATTTGCGTTTCATTGCATCACCAAAGCAGAGGACGACATGTGTCAATTATGGGTACTTAAATTCCCCACCTCTAATGAAGCTCGTAAAAATAATTTCCTTTTGTTCCAGAATAAAAGCCAGTGCCGAAGGTAAACTAGCCGATGTCTCGAGGCCAAGGCAAAGCAGAGGAAGACATAAAGTCGATTATGGATACTTAGCTTCCCAACAGATGATGAAGACATCCCTTGTTGTTCACCTTCGAACAACTATGGCGATTTAATAACATATATAATAATAATAATCATACTCTTATTATAAATCAATTAATTTAATAGCTTTTACATTTAATTTCTATAAATTATTTTAGTTTCAAATAAATAGATTTAAATATTTATGTTTTTGTAAAAATAAAAGCGAATTTGCTATATGAGCACACTAATTCGCTTTTTTAACTTATTTATACTAGTGGATAAATTTAAAATTACTTTCTTTAAGTAAAATAATTAAATAAAATTTATATTCTATAACCTTACATCAAATCATTTTTATAATTAATAAGACAAGAAAAAATTAACTTTTGTAAATATTTATTATCATTAGTTTATATTTTATATAATTCCAGGTTATTTAAACTTATTTAGATATCTAATATGTAAAATATGATAAAAGCAGATAAATTTATCTATGCTAAATTATAATGATTTTTCTTAATTCATATTATTTAAATTAATAGCAAACAACTAAAATTTATTTTAAATTGCTTAGTTAATTTTTATTATTTTAAATATGCTTCATAGATTCTAAATTATAAAGTTTTGCATTTTAATGAGTGAATATTTATTAGTAAACAAAATATTTCAGAAAATTTTAAAATTAAAAAAATTAAAATGCTTTAATAAATCTTTTATTAAAATTAACAAAATATAATATTATTCTAATTAAATTTTTACTTTTTTTCTATTTTAAACACTAAAATTTACTAACTTTTTAAATTTATTTATATAAAATTAAATAAATATAAATAAAAAGAAATTAATTTGGTCTTTTAATTTTTATTTATAAAAAATGTTGATTATGTTTTATAAAATATTATAAAAAAATGGCTTCTAAGAAATAACAGAACTTTGAACAAAACATTTAAACAGGAAAATTCTCTAAAAAATAAAAAAGCGAAATAATTACAAATGAGTGAAAGTGAGAAATATGATTGATATGTCATACATTAACCACTTGGAAATCCAGAACTTAAAAAACTTCCGACACAAACTCAAATAGAAATATTATCTAAGTCATTAAAAGAGTTTATGTTCAAAAATAGATACCTCACTGATAAAGTAGAAATATTAGAAAAACTAATAACGTCTTTACTTGAGAAACAATATTAATCATCATAAGAAATAGAAAACAAACTGGAACAAAGAATTCTTTAAATTTAATAATAAATTCAGGTTACGCCATTTTCGATTTAACAGAATTAATCAGATCCTATGGAAATAGAAAATGAAGCTTCAAATTAAAATAAACAGTAAACGTTTATTTAAAATAAGTAGTAAATTTAAATTAAATAAGTGCTACAGGAATAATAGTTTAAAAGAAGAATAAAATGCTACGTGTGTAATAAATAACACCAATTAAAATACTGCTACTAACTAAGCGAAATTTAAAGGAAGAATAAATAAGATATTTTTAGAAAACTATTTAGGATATAACCAACATAAAGTGGAAATATTTATAGAAAAAAATTCTTTAGTTCAAATCTTAATCCTTGGATAAATAATTAGGAACGCTAACTGCAAGACCAAACATTCCGAATATTAAAGGATGGTGCACTAATGAAGTGCTACACCGCCTAACTAAGCCTAGTAGAAATTCAAGACAAACTAATAGAGACAAGCTGATAGAATAGGTCAGATGGCTGACTACTAAGGCTTTAACAAAGCTTTTTAACTTTTTTATAAGTGATTTTAAATTAAAATTTTTCTTTAAGTGTTAAATAAGTTTTTAATAAACTAATAAATAGAAAAAAATTTATTTTATTTACAGCCTATTAATATAAATCTGGTATTAAATTACTGAGTTTTAAATTTTATTATTTTTTAATTATTAAAATTTTTTCTTAATTTATTATTGATTTTTTTCCTCTTATTATAAAAAAATTTTAAATTTTTAAATGTTACAAAAAGTATTTGCATAAAATAAGAAAATTGCTATATTTGATTATAATTAATGATATAACAAAGCATGCTTTACTTAAAAGCTATTATTTTAATAGCAACAAAATTTAAAAAAATGTAGTGCTTTTTATATGTATATATTTATAAATAATAGTTTCCTTAATTATTTAATGTAATATCTTTTGAAAATATAAAGTTTAAACTTCTATAGAATATTCTTTTGATTCTTAATTATAAGCAATAGTTATTATATTGCTTTCAAAATTAAATTAAATTAATTTATAATTTCTATGATATAAAAACTATTATTAATTTTAGCCATTAAAAAAATTGAATCTGTTCTAAATGATTTTTATTTTAAATTTTAATAACAATAAATTTTATAGATAATTAAAGGAATAACTAAAATATTCCTATATGAATTATGTAATTAAATTCATAAATTAATGAGAAATATTTTGCTATATAACTTTGTTTTTAGTTAGATAGTTAAACCTTTCTAATAATTTAAAATGCTTTTTAATTAATTATACTAACAAGATTATGATTTAATTAGAGATAAAATAAATTTTAATAATATAGAAATAATAAATGTTTAGTTAAATTTATTATTTTTTATAAATTAAATAATTTAATTTTATGTAATATATAAAATATAACAGTAAAAACTTTTTTATTTTTTAATTCTTTATTAATATTATGAAATTAAATTAATAATAAATAAATCTTGCATTAATAATAGATAATAAGCAAAGAATTATTAAAAATAAATAATATGGATTAAAATATTAGAATATTATATAACTAAATTCAATAAATCTCTTTTTAGTGATAATTTAAATAAAAATTGTTTATTATCAAATTTGATTATTTCAAAAAGAAGCATATAATATTTATTTAACTTAATTAAATAACTATAAAAAGTTTTATAAACTTTTTAATTTTTTAATTATTTATATTTATATATTTTAGAAATAGCATACATTCTTAAAAATAAATTCCTTTATTTTAAATGATTGATTTTATCCATTGTTGATAAAAAAATAAAAAGGTTTTAGTTTATATGTGAAAGAAGTTGCTAAAAAGAATTTATAAAAAAGGAGCAGAGCATAAGAGCAAAAATGTATATTAATAAACCATTTAGTTCACATTACGGACTCTATTTTTTGATTCTAAAGGAATAAATTAATTTAATTATATATCTTAACAATTTAATTTATTTAAAATAGGAATTTAAATTTTCTCCTTTTTTAAGCATTCTAATTATTAGACTTATTTATTCTAATTTTATATTTATAAATGAAAAATTATATTAAATTTATTGTTATCAGTTTTAAATCCCAGACTAATAATATTTATCATATATATTTTGTTTAATTTTAATTATTTTTATTTATCTAAGCTATTTCTTAAAAAATAGTGATAAATATTAATGAAAGTTTGAAGTTTGTAAATAGAATACTGTTTATTTTAATCTAAATAATTTAAAAAGTTAGTTATAAAATAAGAACATATTACAAAATTATGTTTAATATTTCTTCTAATAGTTTATCAGTGTAACTTCTACTTAAAATTTTTAATACAAGCTTTAATTTGATAAGCTCTTAATGAAACATCAAGAAATTGCTAAAAAGCTTTTTAAAGACCTTCTAATATGTCTTAGTTTAATTTATTAAATAAAATAGACTAAAATTGTAAATAACTAATTAAATTATAAAATATAAATTTCATAATATTTTAATTATTTAATAGATATAATTTATACTCATTCAATTTATTATGAATAATACTATAAAATAAGTTAAAGTGAATATAATTATGAAATAAAATAAATAAATAATAATAAATGCCTTATTAAAACCTTAGATTTAAATATTTTAAATTATTATTTTTTTTATTCTCATCTTGTTTAAAAAATATATTAGAAAAGAAGAATATTTAAAATTTAGAATGACTAGATAAATAAATTGTAGATATTAAGTAATATTTTTCTAGAATACTCTAAAATTAATATTTTATATTTAATTTTTAAATTCTTCAAAGAATTTATTATTAAATATTGTAACTCTATTTATCATTCCAGTTTTAAAATATTTAAGATAAGTATCTTTAAATTTAATATTTTTATTATTTTATTTTAAATAAAGAATGAAAGATTTATTGTGAATGAGTTATATTATTTTTTAAAAGTTAGATCTAGAAAATAAATAATTAATTAAAAAATAATTACTAGATTGCAGAAGTTAAAATTTAATTTATAAAGTTTATATAATATAGAAAAAGCTGATTACTCTAACTAACACATATTCTATTACAAATATTTAGCTTTAAAACTATAAAAATAATGAAATTAAATAGAAATATAATTTGATAATTTATGCTAAATATTTTTGCTTTATTAGAACTAAAAAATGATAATTAAGTATTATTCTAAGAAATATAGTAAAATATTTAGCTAGCTTAATCTACTGTAAATCATATTCATATTTCTCATGTTCTTTAATAAAAATTTAGCTTAAAATTAACAAATTATTAAATTAATGAATCAACTTTATATTATAATCTATAAAAGTGCTTATTATTATTCGACAACACTTTAGCTTTTAACTAAATATATTTAGAATTTTTTTAATTTATTTATAAAAATGAAATAAATTAATAATTTTAGAAATTTGAGATATAAATTTATAATAATATATAATAATATAATTAATTTACTATATTATAATTTAATTGAATTTATAGATAAATTTTAACTTATTTGCAAAATAAATAATTTAAATTAAGATAATTTCAAAAAACATTAAATTAAATAGAAAATAAGATTCTAAGATTTAACAGATTCTTCAAATAATTTATAGAAGCTTATAATTACAATCTCATAACTTTAATCTATTTCTTTTTGGTCAAAGTATGAGTAACTGTCTAATTTATCTCTTCAATCCTGCTTATATAAAGAAATTCGTTTATTTCTCTTAAAGTTTACTAATTTTCTATGTAAGTTCTAAGAATTTTTTGCGCATACAGCTCTTAAGTATCTATAATAAAAAATCTAAATTTTAAAACTTAAATAATTTAGTTATAAGATATAATTAATAGCCTCTTAAGTTTATAATAATAGGATAAATTAAGTTTAGCAATTTTCGAGGATTTTCACCTCTTCATGCTGGACACCAGATTGCTCCAGTGTTAAAAATAAAGTTTTAGATGTCTCTACTCCTCTCTCCTCCCATTACTCTTATCATTTCCGGATCTAGCCTTATTTCTAATTAAATTTTCTCTTGCAAATGTATCCTTATTCATTTAAGTATAATCTTTCTCTTATTTGTCTCTGCTACATTTGTTTTTTCTTCCTCTACTGTGCTTGTTTGGTTCTTTAATTATTCCAGTACTACGTCTTGAAATTTTGGAATTCCTTGCAGCGTCTTCATAAGTGTTCTGTCGAATTGCAGTAGTAACATTTCTTCACTACTTTTTAGAGTCTAACCTTAATCTTCCTATTGGTCTCTTCAATCATCGTTGGATCTCCCCTTTGTTCATCTAATTTCTTTTCTAGTATTTCCAGTCTAATACTCATATCAGATTTTTTCTGAAGCTAATTTTAGGATTAGCTACTCTGGTCTTAAGATATGTTTCAGAAAGCGCTTAGTTCTCTTTCATAGGACATAAGTCTTGATTCTATTCCTTCCGCTAGGTTGAGTTTTTCCATCAGTTTCTCATTGTCCTTTCTCAGTTTCCTAACCTCTTCCTGGAGGTTTAGTACCATTTTGATGAGTTGTTCCATGCTCATCTGGCCAGAAGGATTGAACTTTGAGACCTACTGGTGTAGACAGACTTCATCTGCTTTCTGGGCTTCTCTTCTGAGGTTGGAGTTATCTCATGTGTTGTCTTCTGAGCTTGTTTCTGTTCCTCTTCAGGTTGTTAGAATTAAGAAAAAAGTTAGGGTTAAGGGTAAGAAGACTATCCAAGATTGGATTCAGGTTTCCTCTCAAACTTTTTGGAGGTGGTGTAGAAACTTCTTTTGAATCCTTCCATTTTTTTATCCCTCTTAAGTTTATTTAAAATATATGTAATTAGCTAGCTTTATCAATAAAATAAGCAAAATTAGAAAAACTTAAATAAGCTATGTTTATAATTTTAGGAATATAAAGTCTTTTCTTAAAGTTATTTTATAAATAAATCAAATTTATTTAGTTAAATACTCGCAGCTTTAATATTTTGAATTGTAATAATTATGATTTATTTTTTTAAGCAAATGTTCCTATTTCTTAATTATATAGCTAAAATAATATAGTCATGCATATAGGAATACCTGCTTTATGAATTTTATAATTTGTTTTTATTAATATTTATTAAAGCTTATTGATATCTAAATTATGTGTTTTTAAATATCAATTATAACTGATTTTAGCAGTGTTTTGTAAGCAATTTAGAACATATGAAATGCTGGTAAAATTAATAATTATTGTATTCTCTTTTATAAGTAAAATTCTACGATTTTTTCTCTTTAAATCTTCCTGGAAGTTTCCAGTCTTAAACTAAAAGATATGTAAATATATAAAATTTTAACTAATTAGCAGTAATTACGAAAAATGTATAGTTAATAATCTAAAAAGCGTATATCATATAAGATAACTACTCATATGACTTAAGGCATTATAATAGTTAATTAAAAGAGTAAATGGTTTATTTTAAATTTCTAAACTTAAATTTACAATTAATAGCTTTCTTTAGTTAATATAAGTTATCCCATAAAATGAGTATAATTTAGGATGACTTAACTAAGTACTAGCTTATTAATTTAGTTTTAGTTGGTTTAATTAAATTAGTTTTCTAGAGGCTTTTGTTTAGGTTTTAAATAAATAGCTTGATGATATGACTTTAAAATTTTCCTTTTAAATTAATTATAAAATGTCAAAGCACTCAGCTTTATATTAACAAGCTTTGCTTTTTATTTAATTTATTTCCCTTTCGCTTTCTTTAACATCTAGTACATAAGATTTTGCAAATTAAACTAGATCATTAGTAGAAAGCTTTTAAGCATGCATTACATACAATTTTAGAGAATTTCCTTTTCCTTATAAAGGATTTAGTGCTACTATCTAAAGAGATCCATAAGATAATAGTCAAGACAAACATTTACCTTTCGGACTTTCTTGCTAAATGGGAAGTTTGGGAAGATGTAATTACTGAATGCTAAATAACGGAATCTGTGATTAATAATGCTAAGTTTCTGAGTGTGGGTACGATTGAAAAGACTGCTAAAGCTGGTGTAGAAGTAAGTAGTGCAACGTAAATATGTTTAATTATAATTCTCTTTAGAATTGTAGAGACTAAAGCTGCTTACATCCTTGTAACTTAATAGTAATTTTTTATATTTTAGAATTCTAATTCTTGCTCTTAAGAAATGTAAGGAGACGGAATATGTCATTTCCAGTGCTTTAATTACTAAAATAAGTTTGACTATTCAGACTGCTGCTTTACCTTAAGTAAGTGTACTCCTGCCTTAATAAATAACTAATAATGCAACTAAGAATGCTTAAATCCTATGTGCATTTCTTGGGAGCGATACGATTGTTAAGATAAGTGCTTAGGTATTTCAAAGAAATAATGCGTTCCTGAGATGATAGATAATGGAATATGTAATGAAGAGTGCCTATATTACGAATGTGGGTGAGATGCAATGGATTGCTTAGAAGAAGGTAGCTAAAATAAGAAATATAATGAAGGTATTAAATTATAATAATCTCCATTTTGTTCTCCAGGATGCTTAAACTAGCAAACTACTGAGTTCTTCCTCTAAGTAGGTGATAAGTAGTGCGATTTAACTTGCTTGACTGAAGGTTGTGAATGAGACAAAGGTGATTGTTGTGGAAAGGAAGTAACGATTATAAATAATGAATCTGAATAGAATTATACATTCCCAGTAACAACTTGCTATACTTAATATGAAACTAATTCCTTTATAGAAAATGATCTTATTTTTGATCCTTAGTGTTACATTCCTATGTGTGCAAGTAAGCCTAATTAAATAGAAACTTGGCTTGACTATTAAGACTTAATCAATATATTTAGCAGTACAAATTAGAAAAGCTAATTAAAGAAAGCTGTGAATATTCTAGATGGAGTATGTAATAGTGAGTATGATAGTGATTGAAATGATTGCTAAGATAGTTCTATTAAGAGTCTAATTTATTGTAATAAAGAACTATAAAAGTAGAACTGTAATTGAAATATGGTTGGCAATAATATATGTGATAGAGTATGCTTTGATGCGTATTATTTAAATCACTCATGTAAAAAAGACGGTAACGATTGTGAAGAATGCTTGTAAATAAATGAAAATTGCGTTGCGAAATAAGGAAATTGAATTTGTGATTTATCTTGCTATAATAATGCCTGTAATTGAGACGGAGGTGATTGTTTGGATTGCTTAGAAAAAGGTTGTAAAATAGAATAAATAGGAGATGGAATTTTATAAGAAAAATGCTATTTTGAAGAATGCTTTTTTGATAAAAATGAAGATGATGATTACTAATAATGTGTAACTAAAGGATGTTCAATAGAAAAATTAAGAAATGAAGTATATGATATTGAATGCGATATTTAGGAATGCAATTATGATTCAATAGGAGAAAAGTGCAGATTGATACTCCTAAAGAATAATTTATTTGAGTAATGCATAATTTAAAATTAGAAGTGTAAATATTATTTATGCTTGCAATTTAAGGAATGCTCATTTAACTGCGATGAAGACAAATGCTAAGGAGCAAATTTACAACTATATGATAAAAGTAAAATAGGAGATGGAAAATGTGATTTAGAGTTATTAAATTAAGCATGCAACTATGATGGATTAGATTGCTGTAATGAAAATTATACAAGTTCTTGTGAAAATAAAATATTAGCTTTAGATGAATATTGTGACAATGGCATATTAAGTGATTACAATTGTAGTTCAGCATTTTGTGGTTTCGATAGAGGGTAATGTTGCTATTATGAAACTTAAAAATAAGAAAGATACGAAAATTATCCCTGCCATCCTGAGCTAATTAATAATGGCTTTTGCGATTCATAGTGCTAAATAAACTCGTGCTAGTCTGATGGAGGCGACTGTTAAAGTTGTGGATAAACTTTATGTCCAGATTTGAATTATCTTGGGAACTATAAAGATGACAATAAGCTTTGCTTTTATTTAGATTGTAACTTTGATACTCATCCAAGAGTATTGCAAATCTTTAATTATGATGTAACTTAATATATTTACTTTAGTGATGTTTGCTTAAGTAAATACAAAGGAGATAAAGGTTGAGATAGTGTTTTAAATTTATTAAACGAATATTATTGCGAAGATTGATGCAATGTAGTGGAATGCAATTACTGTAATAAGCATTGCAAATGTACTAACCCTAAATAAGAAGATATTCAATATATGTAAAGACTCTTTAAAGCAACTGACTAATGAGTATTATCTAATCTTCTGTAAACTTAAATTTGCTAATAAAACTTATTAGGTAACAATTAATGTGATATCGAATGCAATTCAAAAGATTGCTAGTGAGATAAAAGTGATTGCACATGCTATGAAAGTGAAGGATAGTATTGCTTAAATAATATGCAATAAAATTTGATGTGCAACGAAATATGTAATAACTATTATTGCAATTTTGACTATCAAGATTGCTGCTAAATTACTTAATCAATCATCTAAAATTAAGATTTATAAAATAGCAAATTAGGTGATGGTATATGTTAGATGAGTTGCATTCATTATGGAAATGATAGTAAAAGTAATTAAAAATACAATCTACTTCCTTAGAATAAGCCTGACTGTATTCTTTATATTAAACTTCCTCATAGTCCATCAATTCAATATAACTTAACTTTTGATGAAGCATTTAAGAGAATTTAGAATAATAACTAAGCTTTTTATAATGGAAACTGTCCATAAGAATGCTTTTAATAAAACTAAGAAACTAATATTGAAGGGAAGTTTCTAAGGAACATAGGAACATAGTATAACTTTGATTAAAGGTGGGAAAGCTATATAAATTATAGCAAATTTTAGTCTTAATTTTAATGCTATTAATGAGACGCTGGATATGAAAAATGTATGACTAAAGAATGTCTTTATGATGGAGCTGATTGTTCTTATCTAGGTATAAGAAATAATGAATAAACATTACTTAATTTTGATAAGAATGGAAAGCCAATTCTATAATGCCATCCTTTTTGCTCAGCTTGTTATTAAACTACATAAGAATAAGATAATTATCCAAAGTATTGGAATTGCTGATATTGTAATGAAGGATTTTATAGAATGAATTCATTTTGTATGGATGCTTGTCCAGCTGGATTTACTGAAAATATAGAAGATCCAAATGATCCTAAATGTGTAAAAGAAAATGATATAACTACTCTAGAAAATCCTTAAATCATTTATGTTACTAATTTAAAATTCCCTTTACTTTCATTTACTAAAAATGCAGTCTAATATACTTTTTGTGATGAAGCTAATCATTAGCAGCCTAACAGTCTATAAGACTTTAATGCTACAAATTATCAACCAGGATGTATTATTTATAAAGGATTAGGAACATTTTAACGTCCTTATTTAACATTAGCTGAGGCACTAACAGAGGGAGTTTAGAAAAATTATGTCTAAATACTTTTATCTAAAGGAACTCATTTACTAGAAGAATTAAAAGAAGGAAAAAGTAGTATGGCTTCTGAAGATCCTACTAAGTATTTTCTGCTACAAAAATAATGAAAAGAAAAGAGAAATAAATATAAAAGTTTTAAGCAAGTTACTATATCAACTTTATACTGTTTTGATAAGTTTTACTAAAATTCCTCTTAATTGATGTAATGTGCTTTCAATAAAGAAGAAAGAGCAATAATTTAGTTTACAAGACCAGATGTTTAATTATTAGTTTATGAAGGACATCTATAAATTGAAGACGTTAATTTATAAATGTATGCTTATTCTTCTGTAATTTTGCTTAAAGAAATGTACTGCTTTAATAAAGATAAATGGTCTTGCAATTTATGTACTTAAGGTTATTTTATTAATGGAGATCCTTTTTTAATAAGAGATGAATATGGATTTACATGAAATATTCAATTAGAAACACTAACTTACCCATATGATATAATTATCGAATGCTAAA
The DNA here is from genome assembly GCA_946699065.1 of Loxodes magnus. NCBI lineage: Eukaryota > Ciliophora > Karyorelictea > Loxodida > Loxodidae > Loxodes > Loxodes magnus. The sequence goes on from CAMPDV010000147.1 coordinate 612,791, forward strand.
AAAATACAGATTCTCTTATAAAAGTAATTAAAGGAAAACTAAGCTTAAGTAATGTCAGGTTCAATTAGTTTATAAAAAGGCACTATAACTATATAGAGTGTCAATCTTGCGATCTAGAATTTAATAACACTGATTTCTAGCTTCTTGAATCTGCAAATTATTTCATAAATATGTATTGTGCCTCTGAACACGACTTATTTAATTGTGGAAGTCTCAAGTATAATGGAGGAACAGTCAGTGAAATAAATAATTTTCATAATTTAATTCTAGAAAATTATGAATATTCCATTAGCTAATTTTCTTTACCTGGATTTTTAAAAGCAAACTAAACTTAACTAATCTATATAAACAGCGTTACCTTCACTAAAAATTATATTTGATCTTACTTAAAAAGCTATAACCATAGTGAAATAGACGCTCTGCTGTTTATTCAAAACTGCAAAGAACTTAAATTATTAAACTCTATTTTTTATAGAAATGTAGCTTATAGATCAGCTTTAATCAAAATCACTTATCCTAAAATGTTCTAGCCTGAAGATTAGAACAGTTAGCATATACTAATAGATAACTGTAGCTTCTAAGAAAATTTTGCTAGTAGAAATGGAAGTGTAGGATTACATTTTATATTTACTTAAGATATTCCAAACATCTTAATTAATAACTCTTAATTTTTATATAATACTGGAGACTTTTACTAGCAATATTAAGGTTTAGAAAATTAAGATATCTACTGGTAATTTGCAACGCCTTCAGTAATATTAATGACATATGATTATGGTTAAATTAATAGACTTACTAAAGAATAAATCTAAATAGATAAACTTAAATATCTTAAGATTCATAACTCTATCTTCAGACAAAACTATGTAGTTTCTATAATTTGAGTAGTTAAGTATAGAAACATTTACTTCTTTAAGAATTCCTTTGAGTCCAACTAAAGATACTCAGAGGAAGGCTTTAGATAATTTTCACCATTAAGTAAAGTAATAATGAATCATACAGAACTATATTCTGTTTTCAATTATTATGATTATAAATAATCAGTATCTAACTTAACTGCTGAGTCATTTGATGAATTAATCATATAGAAATATAAAAAATAAACTAGTAGCTTTATAGGAATTTTGAGCCTTTAAGATACTTCATTAAACTCTTTTTCAGAATATTAATTTGAGAAGAATACAATTATAGAGGTAGTTTCCATTTAGAACTGTAGCTTCTCATACAACTAGATTATAATAAGCAACTGATTCTAGCAAAATATAATTGAGTCTGCAGTGCTTTAGTACTAAGCTTACTTAATTTATATAAAGTCTATTTGGGACTTTAAATTATCGAATAGCAACTTCTACTTAAATTATAATTAGTATGGAGGTGAAATTACAATAGACTGAGCATAAGAGGTACTTTTAGATAGAGTAATGATATAAAGTAATGAGAATTTTGGCTCTCAAGTTAAAATAAAATTTTGAAGCTAAATTGTAATAGATAAATCTGCTTTTATTGAAATGACTAATTTAATTGAGAAAGCAGATTAAGATTTAGACTAAGCAAATGTAATCTTTATCACAAGATAATTAAATTATGTAAATGATTCAACTCTAACTCCTACTCTAAAAATATTTAATACTTCTTTTATTCGTAATTTAGCAGTAAATGAACCTTCTGATTTTGCAATAAAAAACGAAGATAAAAATAAATTTTAAGAACTAAATTTAATTATTGAAGATAGCAACTTTTTACAAAGCAAAGGAAGCTTTGTATCTTGCTTTTAAATTGATAAATCTATTTTACTTAGTTTCAGTAGTCATATTTAAGATGTTAGGATAGAATAATAAGTTTCTTAGCTTTATTTCATATATTTAGACACTTGATAATACATTCTATTTAATAGAGTCTATTTTTATAACAACATTTTAAATAATACTTTCAATTCTGCTGCAGGTATAGTGGCATCTAATGATTAAAACTTTAAATAAGTATTACATTTAAAAAATTGCATATTTGTCTCTAATAGTTACACAATGGAAAATTAGATAAATTATGTAGATTTAATAAAAGTAACTTAAATAGACAGTGGGCTAATTAATGTGATCACTGAAAGCTGCTAATTCATCAGAAATAATGGTTTGATTTTATGAATGAGCAATGTTGATTATATAGATATGAATTCCTTTTTCTATGGTAATTTCAACAGCTAAACGTCATTAATCTTATTTAGAAGCTTTAATTAGATTATATCACTATAAGGAACTAAAATAATATAAAATCAGTCTTTAGGGAATTTGATATACATAGACTACTCATTTGTTTGATTTAATAAAGTGTATCTATACAATAATTAAGTTGATTAGTAAGGAACCATTTAGTTAAATAAAATTGTTATAGATATTTCAGATTCTATTTTTGAATTAAATGAAGCTTTATATTATGCTGCTGTATTTGAAGGTGTATCTACTATATTTAATATAACAAATACTATTTTTATGAATAATAAAGCTGCTTAATTTGCTGGAGTTATCTTTCTAACCAGTAAATTTGCTAAAGCGGAAATTTATAATAGTTCTTTTATTGGAAACAGTGCTCTCATAGGAGCTTCTATATATCTTAATTAGAATTCCTAGGTTTTAATAGATAACTGCATAGCGATGAATAATATTGGTGATGTAGGAGGTTTCTTAAAAGGAGAGCAATCAAATGTCTAAATAGTAAATTCTTAATTTATAAATAACAAAGCATATGATGGAGCTGTATTTCATATTTAATTGTCAAATATATTCATTAACTAGGTGTTTTTCAGCAGAAATACTGTATCCAATTACGGAGGAGTAGGTTTTGCGGAATTAAAGAGCAATCTTATAATAAAAAACTCAGAAGCTTCATACTGCTAAGCTGACTAAGGAGGATTTCTCTTTGTAGTAAGTTCACAAGCTAAAATAGAAAACTTAGTAATATACAGAAATAAAGCATTCTAGTTAGGTATTATTAGTTTAGTATCTTCCAATAAAACTAGCTAGATATCTAACACTCTAATTTTTGATAATAATGGTGCATCTTCTATAATATTTGTTTAGCAAAGCAATTTAGATTTGCATCAAGTTTAAATCTTTAATAACTAAGCATCTTATTAAACTTCTGGAATTTTTGCCTAAACTGCTTTTATTTTCATAAACTAATCGTCATTTTAAAATTAATAATCTATGACTGGAGCTTTCCTTTATGGATAGGTTTTTTCAATAATAAAAATATAAAACTCTTAGTTTAATAAAGGAAAAGGTAGTTAAGGAGGTGCAATTTAACTATCTTAATCATAACTTTATATAAGCTTCTCTAGTTTCAATAATACAAAGGCCTCACAGTAAGGAGGAGTTATTTATGCTACCTTGTCTAATTTAACATTTTTCTAGGTAATATTTTATGATTGTGAATCATATGACTATGGATCAGTAGTTTATATGAGAAATTCTCAAATGAATATGAATCATTGTGTACTAGGAAACTACAATAATTCAGCTTTAGCTTTTGAAGATTAAAGTTCTCTTAATCTATCTTTTACTATTTTCTATGATGGTAGCAGCTAAAATTAATATGGGTCTGCTATTTATTCATTAAACTCATATGTAAATATTTCAAATTGCAAATGTTAAAATTAGAAAGCAGTAACAGGTTCATGCTTTGTAATTATAAATGATAATGAAGTATAGCGTTCTTACTATATCACTAATAATACTTTTTAGAACAATGTAGCTCACTAACATGGAGGAGTTGGGTATTGCTAAAATGCAAATATTACATTTTCATAAAATTAATTTCTAAGCAATTAAATTGATGGAACTACAGATTTAATTTCAAAAGGAGGAGCTCTTAGATTAATCTGTGAGCATAATTATAAATGTGAATATATAATAGAAAATAATAATTTTATTAGCAATTCAATAGTTAGCAAGCTTAGTGAAGGAGGAGCTGTATAATTTTAAGGATGTGTTCCTACTTTTATTCCTAATATTTATAGTTAAGAAATTTGCTAATACTTTATTAATAACTCAGCTTTTTATGGTAATCATTTAGCTTCTTTTGCATTTAAACTCTAGTTTAGCTATATCAATGATGTTCTAGACTATTGCTAATAAAATAACTTGTAAAGAGACTTGAAATCTTAACTACCTGGCTTTCCAATATCTGAAAGCCTCATTTATATAACAGATTTTTTTGGTTAAATAGTAAAATCTGATAATTATTCGAGCGCTTAAATTTAGTCAAATAATGCGGAACTTTCAGGAAGAACTAAAATATATTCAATATATGGAATTTTTGATATTAAGGATATAATAATAAAAGCAGAACCAGGATAAATAGCAACTCTTGAATTAGAAACAACTGCTATAGATATAACTTAATTGCCTTATGGAAATTAGTCTTTTAATAAGATACAAATGAATATTGATATTTAAGAGTGTTTGGTTGGATAAGTTTTAGTGTAAAATAAATAATGCTAGAATTGTCTTTATGGATAGTATTCTTTAAATCAAAGTGATCTAACTTGTAAAGAGTGTATGAAAGGAGCAAAATGTTATGGTAGTAATTTAATTACGCCTCAAGAAGGATATTGACGAGAAAAATTTACTTCTAAAACTATGCATAAATGTCCTAGCTAAGATGCTTGCTTGGGAACTTAACTAAGCAATATTTATGTATCGAACTATCTCAAAATTACAGAGAACTAATAAAGATAAGAATACATAGAAGGTATAAATTGATAAGGAATTTGTAATGAAGGCTATAAAGGTGTATTATGCGATATTTGTGAAAAAGATTGAGCAAAAAACTAGTTAAATAAATGCTAGAAATGTAGTGATAAAAAACAATCAGCTGGTATAATGATACTAATGATGTTTTGATTTTTTATCTTCATAATTTACCAAGTAAAATAATCTTTAATTTCAGCTAGCAAAAAAGACTCATTTTATTCAGTTTACCTAAAGATATTGACTAAGTATATGCAATTTTCTGCTTTAATTTAAAATTTCAACTTTGGATGACCAAATTTATTTAAGAATTTATTTTAAATTAACCAACAGTATAATTAATTAACTGCTAATGTATTTAATCCAGATTGTCTATAATTAGAAGGAGAAAATAGATATTATATCAGATTTATATTTATTTCTTCACTTCCATTTATCATATTATTAACTACTTTCCTATTCTTAGGTTTGTATGCTATAGCAAAGAGGTAACATTTCAATAAATCTGTTTTTATTACTGTCATGAGTGTTTCTTTTTTCTAAATTTACTCCAATTTGATACAAACTGTGTTTAGTGCTTTCAGTTGCTACAAAATATCTGAAAGCTATTATGTTTTAAATTAGTATACTGATATTTAATGCTGAAAGGGTAATCACCTAAAATTTGTTTTGGTTTTTGCTTTATCAGGATTAATGCTTTATGGATTTCTAGTTCCTTTCCTCATTATTTTATATCTGTATAAGAACAGAAAAATGATAAAGTCATATTTGATTAAATAATAGTTTGGATTCTTAACTATAGGGTACAAATTAGAGTTCTACTTCTGAGAGTTCGTTAAAATTTACTAGATGTTTGGTATTTCGTTTGTGTTCATATTTCTATAGAAGGCAACTATAGCTTTCCAATATTGAATTTTAATCCTAATTTTAATAGTAAGTATCTTACTCCAAAATAAGTATCAGCCTTATGAAAATAAAGGTTTAAATAAAATGGAAATTAAATATATGATAGTATGTGCTTTCATCTTATACTTTGGGATATACTTTGATTCTGGTTAAAGATACTTAATACTTGATATTGCTATTTTTATCTTACTTTCTGTAATTAACTTATATTTCATTGCTTCATGGTTATAATAAGTTATTATATTTTATGGATAAAACTTATAAATCAAGCTTTTAAAACTATAATATCGTTTGAACTGTCTTAGGGGAAAAATAAATTTAATAGATATAATTGAATAATGAGAAAGCAAGGAAAGCTAATAGTAAGAAAATTAAAGTAAGAAGAATAAAATAATCACATAATTGAAATCTTTCTTTAGCTTTAAAAAGGCTAATTTTTAAGAAACCTAGCAAAGTAATTTCCAAGAAGAGGATTTAGAAAATAAAATTAACAAAAGACTTATGCTATTTTATGAAATACCAGAAGATACTAAAGTATTAAAGGAGTTAGATTTATTACTCCTTTAAGAAATGAACTTAAATGATCTATATAACTAAATTCAAATAAATTAAAAAAAATCACTTAAGGATTATTGAAATTATAGAATTTCCTATTTTATTTCAAAATGAAAAAATATGAAAAGAAATACTGATTTTGCATATTTATTTCCAAAAAGGAAAGACAATTAATCTATTAAAGATTAAAATTTAAATAAAATTAGATCTAAAAGTTCTGAAAGCTAAGAATCACTTTAAAGAGAATTCTAATAAGATCAAGAATCATAGTCAGAAAACTAAAACATAGAATCTTTGCAGCTTAATATTGTATCACTAAAATATTTGAACTAAAATAAATAGTAAAATTATAATATTGTAAGTTTTAAAGATTAAAATAAGTAAAATAAATGTTAAAAATTAAAGAAACTTCATATTATATAGGAGGCAAATGAAGATTTTGATTAGGAAGAATAATATTAAAATTAAGAAAATCAGAATTAAACTTTAGATTAAACAGTAAACGAAATAAACGAAAAGCAAAGTTAGGATCTGAGTGAAAAATAACATTTTTAAGATATTAATTTTTAAGTTTAATTTTATATTTTATTTTTATTTTTTTAATTTATTTATATGCTTAGTCTATATATTCCTGCTAATATTCTATTTAGAAGAAATTATTAAGTAGTGATAAGACATTAAATTTCTTTAATTTTCCTTATCTCAGGAAATTTATTTTTTTTACACTTTTACTAAATTATTTCTTTGTAATTTATGTTTGAAACTTATTTAAAATAACTATTTTCCTCAATAAAAAATAAAGCACCTTTAATAATTTTCTACACATTAATTTTAAAAAATTTGAAAGATTAATAATAAGAATAAGAGATAGATCAAATAACTTAAAAATTAAATTGAAATAATAAAGATTTAAATACATTAATAAACCAAATTTAAAAAATTATACTTTTAAAATAACTTAGTAATATATAAAGTTAGGTTGCTGCTAAATCATTTAAGTTTTTAATATTAATCTTAATGTATGAAAAAGTTAAAACTAAAATTTATTTTTAAATATTATTCAAATTATATAAAATTACTAGCTTAAGAAAGTCTTTTTAACCACCTCCTCAAAGCTGAAACATTTTTACTTGCCACGTATTACTTAAGCAAGTCCAACCTTCTTCAAACCTACAATTAAAAAATAAAGAAGATCTAAAGAAAAAATTCAAAACAGAAAAGTTAATAAAACTCTCAACATATACAATGAAAAATGAAAAAAAGACAACTCAACAGAATCACTAAAAGTAGTACATGAGAAATAAAAATAAATGAAGAAGGCTAAGTACGATAATTATATATAAACTTTGATATCTTTGATAAGAGAATATTGAAATAGAAAAAATGGAATCTTTATAGATGAAACAAATAATTTATACATTTAACAAAAAAACTATAAAACTCAAAAGGATTTAAAACCATAGAAGGAAGAAATATTCGAAATAAATAAAAGCCTTATAAATTATGAAAATGATGATTAAGTCCATAGGATAGACGGTTAGAGAATGATATTTTAAAAATGAGAAAGCAAGATGAGAAAAAAAGAATAAAATTAGATTCAAGACTCTAATAAATTGAAGAAAACTTGCAGAAAACTTCAAAAGGAACCTCTATGGAAATAGAAAGTAAAGTACAAGCACTTCATAGACAAAAAAAGATGCTACATTTGAAATATTAATTAGCCTTTGTGACGGAAGATTCCAAGACAAAAAATAAGATGAAACATCTGACGAAATATTAACTTCTATGAATTGAAAGAAAGAGTTACTTATTTTTACATCTTATGAGCTGTATAAATCTGAAGAAAGAAGCAAGATTTGAGATTAAAATTAGATATGGAGAAACAGAAGAGTAAATTATTATACTAAAAGATCAAATTTTACTTTTAAGCTGAAGAGCGAACTATATTAATGATTAATTGTTAATATGTTTTTAAAATTTCTTTTTGGATTATATTTATTATTATTACCATTATCACCTAAAAATTAAAATAATTTTTTATTTTTCATGAGTCCCCAACTTGTTATTACTGTCCATCTCTGTCTTGAATATGATATAGAATTCTTTTTTTACGGAGATAGTTATTATTTTTCATCAAATTTTCGAAATCATTTATATTATCTTTCATTTTCTATAGAATTCATTTTTAATTATATAAATGCTTTAAAAATAACTAATATTTTTAATCTTTTTTCCTTTAAGGTTTTAATATCTAAATAAATCCTTGTAAGATATTTTTAATTAATTTGACCTTTAGACTTTCCATTTTTTTATTTATTTAAGTATTTTAAATTTCTATTAAACTTTTCACTTAAGATGCCACGATTTAAATCTTATTTGCTTCAGTTTATACTAAAAATTAACATTAAGGAGAAATGTGATTGAAAGCATAATTGTTTATATTGAGCATTTTGCTTCGAAAAAAGAAATTTTAATTCAGTCTAATCAAAACGTTTCTAAAATTCTTTTACTTTATCTAAAATATATTATAATTTTAGGTTACATTTTACGAAATTTTATTTTAACACTGACTATAACTTCATTTTCACTTAGAATAATAGTACGAATTTAACTTGTTTTTATTAATTTCTGATAAGATGTGAATTCTCAAAAGATTTTACTATTTTTTCTTCTGATAAAGTTTATCTAAATCTTTCTTAATTAACTTTTGACTCTAAATGAATCTTCATATTTCCTAAAATTTTCATTTTTATGGACAATCTTTTATTTATTTTTTATTTAAGAATTATCATATTAATCCTACAGATACTCTTTAATAAAAAATTAATCCAGTTAGTATTTATAAAATTACATAAGCCTCAATTATAAGTTATAATGGAATATAGAAGTACAGTGAACATATTATTAAGAAATATAAAGATAGTAAAAGTAGTTCTGAATTAGTTTAATTATAAATTAAGTTTAATAAAATTCATTTCCTTAGCTAATAAATAATTAACTTAATCTATTTGCTAAACTGAGAGTGTAGAACACAAATTTAAAATATATATAGTTATACTAAAATAAAAGCTAAATATATAATATAAATATTTCATATATTTAATATTTTTTATAATTTTTTCTGCCTTATATAAATATACATTAATCTCATGTTCTATACTTAAATCCTAAAGAAATGCTGTATTTTTTAGTAATGAAGGGTATAATGTTAACTTAACTATGAATATCAAGGCAAGTTAAAAATTAAAAATAGAACTTATGCTTAATTAAGATTTAATTCCATATCATTTTTTGAATTGTAATTATATTTATATCATAATTAATTTAATATAAAATATACGCTTTTTTATAGCAAGATATATTAAATAAAATGTGTTAATCTACTTGATTGAGGGGAATATAATTAATATTTTAATTAGAGCATTTGGTACAAAATAATAATTTTTAAATTTTAGTATTTGTGTTGAATTTCCAATTTATTGGGTGTATTATTTCTTGTAAATTATAATAATTCTTTAATGCCAAATTTAAAAATATTTAAATTCTAATCATTTGTACTTAATAAAGTGATACTTGATTGCTATTTAATTTATATTTGCTAAGAATATTAATAAAATATCCATATTAAGTAATAGAAAGAATTCCTATAATATAAGATAAAGATTTATTTTAATCATTATTTTTATTCCAAAAAATATTTAACTATCTTTCGATTAATCGTTTTTGAATTTAAACTCGAACTATTAAAAATGTATTGGCTATCTAACTTCTACTCATATAATATTCCAGATTTAATTAGAATATTTAAAATAATTTTTGCTATAAATCCTTATTTTAAGTAGATTATTTCATATTGAGCTCATTCTTATAATTAAATTACTACCCTATTCGGCAATATTTTTTCTACAGAAGAATTAGCATATTTTGTAATATCTTTTATATCTACTATTAATTATCAATTTTAATCTCCATTTTACTATCGACTTAATCATTCAGAATTTATTTTTAATTTCTTACTTTGCCTCACACAAGTGTAATAGACGGAATAAATTAAAATTTTGCTTCTTAAGAAAAGCTTAATTTTCCATATATTTAAATAAAGAAAATTTTCTCATTAAAGATTTTAATATTTAACTATTTCATTTGATTGATTCTTTAGTCTCTTTCAATACTTAATGCTTCGATGATTCTTAAAATCTCGCTTTATTATAAAATTACTTGCTTTCATTAAGTAAATATTAATAAAATTAAACAGATGATAAATATTTACTTCCCCTGAACTCAGATGAATTTTAAGAGTTTCCTTATGCATTTATATCCAACAGAGAAGCATATAATCAGTTCCATTGCTTTTTTATTAGTTTTATTTTAATAGTTCTTCCTTTTTTTCTTATAATCTAGCTTCCCCTGTGTATATTTAAGCAATTAAAAAAATAATATTTCTATCTTATAACTTATAATATTTTGATTATAAAATTCATTTGTTTTAACCTTTTTTCATTTTAGAATATTTTTTATTATACTTGTGCAAATTTTTTTAATTATTAATTAATTACATATAAAAATAAATATTAAATTTAAATGTAACTAAAAATGCTTTGTAGCATCTTTTCATTATTGGAAAAGCTTCTTTCAGATAAAGATGTTATAATGCTATTTAAAAGTTTTTCACTTCAAGCTTTCATCTTCATTCTCTTCTTCAGTTATATCATCTTCGTCATTAGTTTATTCCTTCTATTCTTTCCTTTACTCTTCTTAGTCTTCTTGCTCTTCTTTCTCTTTTTTCCTAATTTTCTTCATTTTTTTCTAGATCCTTCACATTTTCTCCTAAGAATCAGAATTTTCTTATTATTCATCTTTTTTCAATTTAAATAATTCTAATCTCCTTAAATAGTTTCTTATTGGAATTTTTATTATAGATAAATATATTCAAATTTGTCTTTTAGAAACTAATATATATAGTTTTTATTATAGGTTATTAATCTTCTAATTTGCATTATCCAATCTTTGTTTCTATCCATTCTCGTATATCTATATTGAATTACAATCCATAATATGCTCAAATTAATCAAATTATTCACAGATGCATTAGAGATTCTTTTAAAAAATAGCTTTCTTTAAATTTTTACTAAAATTGTAGCTTTAAGTTCTGAGTTTGTGTAAAATAATTAATTCTCTTAGATACTATTTATTTAATTTCAGATAGGTAAGTTACAGTAATTATTATTATTATAATTTTTAAAACCGCCATAGTTGTTCGAAGGAGAACAACAAGGTCGTCTTCATCAGAGGTTGGGGAAGTTAAGTACCCATAATCGACTTTATGTCTTCCTCTGCTTTGGTTTGGCCTCGAGACATAAGATCCTTAGACCTTCGACACTGACTTGACTTGGTTTCGTTTATTTTTAATACTGGAACGAAAAAGAAATAATATTGCGAGCTTCATCAGAGGTGGGGAATTTAAGTACCCATAATTGACACATGTCGTCCTCTGCTTTGGTGATGCAATGAGACACAATCCTGCCATGTCCTTGGACCTCCAGCAAGTATTAAAGATTACGAGTATTCTAAAATTATATCAGTATTGAACATTTTTATCAGTACTGAATAATTATACCAGTATTGAACAAGGTTTATCAGTATTTGATAATTTTATCAGTAATAAACATTCTTGTCAGTATGAAACATTTTTTTAAAGAGCTGCGCACCAACGAGAGTGCTACGCGCTCTATAATCAAATTTATTTATTTATATTTATTCTATAAAAATAATTTTAGTTGGTATTCTTTTAGTCTTTAAGTAGCTACTTTATAGAATTAATGTTGGATCTAACTTTTAACATATTTGGAAAAGCATATATGAAGCTAATTTATTCTTTATCTATACATTTCATAATATTCATATAATCTTGTTACTTAATCTCTATATTAATATCCTTCTATTCAGTTGTTCTTAAAGAGTGATTCTATTGCTGATTAAGGAAGATTAATACTTTCAAATCGTATTTTGCAAAAAATCTGAAAAACCTTCAATTCCATAATATGCTTAAATGACATTCAGTTGAGATATATATAGCAAGACTCATTAAAAGCATCTCCAAGTGTTTAAAAGGCTTTCCTTGCTATCAGTCTAAAATTTTTATTAATTTATTTAATGTTGAAGTAATTCCATTATGATAGATCATAGTATTTATTTTCCTAGATATTCCTCTTTAGAGAGTGTGGGCATTTTGCACAAAATCTTAAAGTGTCAAGGCGTCATATTTTTATACCTTGATAATTCGAATACTTCTTTTTCATGGTGGACAGTTAAAAGTTGAACCCTATTTGTAGGGTAAATTAAGTTCTTTTTATATGCAGTATTTAAAAATATGAAACTAGCTGTTTTAATGTAATAGCTTGATTTCCAATATTTTAAGTTTAATTTTTCTCTTTCTTTTATGCTTTTTTATAAAATGAATTAATTCATAACTTTGAAGCATTTATTTTAAGGTAAGTTCAATTAAACTCTAATTGTTTCATCTATTAATTTTTACATATTCTTTTTAGATTTATAAAGGAGCTTTAAAGTTTCCATTCATCTTTACATATAAGAAATAAAAATATTATAATTAAGCATCAATAATTATTAAGATAAAATTAAATAATTTACAGTTAAAATATAAAAAATGGAATACATAATTTCAAACCTATCTATTAAGTTTAAAATAAATCATCTATAAATTTATATTTTAATCATTTAAAAGATGTTTAGATTAATAATAATTATATATAAATCCAAGTTATCCATTATAAGATATTTCAACCCCTTCCAGAAGACAACAATTCATGCTTTCTGCTGTTAAATAAAAATGTTTTGAATCTCCAATTTTAGCGAGATTGGGAACTCGGGTTTTTCCAGGTTTTCCTTCCTCTCCTTTCCGGTACCTTGTCTTATCACATCTTTCTTGATTTTATAAATTTATCCACTCGAACTGAATACATTCTGCTTAATGTTGCTTCTTCTTGTTCCTTTCTTCCTTTTTCTTGAATCCGATAATTCAATTTTTTCTTCTAGAATTTATAACATTTCCAGATATAAATGTCATGAGCTTCCACAACAGAAGCATTTCTTCTAAACTTTATCTACCTCTATTTTTTATGACTTTCTGATTTTTCTTCTTTAATCCTCATTGGGTCACTTTTTTGTTCTCTTTTCTCTATTTGAAGTTGTAATTTTGCTAGTTCCCTTCTATTTCTCTGTTCTATTCCAGTTTCTGTCTGCTTCTATTACTAGCTTTAAGATTTGTTATTTTGATCTTGTGAAATGCATCAGAAACCCTTTAAATTTCTTTGCTGGGGCATGAGTCTTGAATTAAGCTCTTCTTGCTTTTTTAAATATCTTCTAATTTTTTGTCCTTCTTTAGCCTTTTCACCTCTTCATAGAGGTTTAGCATCACTTTAACTAGCTGTTCATATCTAATCATTTTTTAATAGCGAATTCTGCGACTTCTTGGTACATTATGTTTTCAGCCTATTTCCTAGGCTTCTCCTCTTATATTGGAGTTTCGACTTGATGAGGGACTTTCCTGTTATCTTTTTTCTGGTCCATGGAAAGTTAGCGCTAAGTTTATTAGGAACATCATATTTTAAAGACGATGTGGACGTAAGAATTGAAGCTTCGTACTTTCTTTCCTACTCTTTGAAGGTGGTATAAAAGCCTTTCTGAAGCAATCCATCATTTTATTTATATAAAGTTTAAACTTATTAAATGATATTTGATATTAGTTATTATTTTAAATCTAATTATAGCTAACAACATTTATTTATTACTTTATAGCTTCTTTTAAGAAATGAGGGAGTTTTCGTTTTAAAAAAATTGAAATCTATAAATAATAATTTTATTACAATTAAATAAAAGATTATATTTATGTAAAATGCTTAAATTTATAAATATCTCACTTTATTAAAATTAAAGGAATAAATATGAAAGTTTAATTTTTATAGCAAAATAGTATAAAAATAATTATTAATATTTTTTAAGTTATTATTAGCTTTTAAGAATATATAGAAAATATCTATAGCTTATATATTTTCTTATATAAAAGCTAAATAACAAATTTTTTAAAATTGATATATCTTCTAATATAAACCTTTTTTTATTTTAATTTTACTCTATTTAATTTTCCCTATTTTCTAAATTCATTTAAATTAAATAAAATTATATTAATAAAAAATATAAATTGAGATATTCTATTTAGAAATAATATAATAGGATAATATTTCAGAGCAAAAACTATATTTAAAATAGTTTGAGATAAAATCACAAGAAAGCTAAATAAAACTTTTAATTTCGTAAAAGAATAAAAATTTAATAAAAATAAATGAAATTATAATAAAGGCAAAATAAAATGCTAAAAATAATATATAAAATGCTATATAGAAATTAATAAATAAAAACAAAATATTTAATATTAAAAATGAAAAATTATTATTAAAAATTAATTACATTAAGATAAATAATTAGATAAATAGAATTTTTTAATTTAATTAATGATAATTTAGTTAGTCAAGAAAAGGCTAAACAAAATTATTAAAATAATTTATAAACTGAAAAAAATAAAAATCTGAAATTAATTAAGATTCTTAAAGCCATAATTTCTAGATTAAGTTTTATTTGCTAAATTTGATATTTACTTTTTTATAGATAGCTAAACTTGACTGTAAAATTTTTAATAAATTTCTAAATGCTTCCCTTTATAAAAAGAAATTTATATTATAAAAATTTTAATACCATAATAATTAAAAAGATGGTGGGAGCTGAGAATGACCTTCGTGTCAACACTTTCTGGTTTTATGGTTAGGGACAAGTTCCTTTCCTGTCGCTGAGAAAGTCCCTGGTCAGAGTCATTTTCTGAAAAGAACGCTGTCTTTGAGATTATCCGCTCTTGGTAGGGGCTTGAAGCCTGACTGCTCATAGCGATGCTCCCTAGCAGCTGTGTCTGAGGCACAACAGGATATCCCCGTTATTCCATAAAAAGAGAGCGTCGAGTCGTGTAATCGGAAAGGAATTTCGGTCCAAAAATTTATTAGTTGAAATTAATTAATTTTAATACCAAAATCCTTATAATTTTTTATAACTTTTTTAAGATTTTTTTAAAACAATAAAATATTTAAATGATTTAAACTAATTTTTGTTCCTTAAAAATATAATTTTAAGAAATTCATCAAATTAGCTTTCTCATTATTAAATTTTAAGTTTAAGAAAACTATATAAAGTTTAATTTTCTTAATATAATATGTATAAATTTTTAGTAATTTCAACTTCTATTAGCTATTTCGCTTATTGATACAATTATTTTAATATAAATTTTTGTTTATGAATCAAATCTAATCATTCTAATTAAATGAATTATAAAGTAAATTTATATCTTTTTTAAATTCAAAATTTCAACTTTTAAGCAGTTTAGGAATCTGATCATAAAAAACTTTTTTTAATTTAACGAATTTTAAAGCTCTTATAAAAGATATCTTATAATAATGATTTATATCTTATATACTAAATAATATATTATAATGTTATTTAGGAATTACCAAAGATAAAATAGAAAATATATACTGGAACTTAGAATTATTTAGTAAATATACAGATTAGGATGTTATTCAATATTTAAAAGAATGATCGGAGTATATATTGGAATAAATTTAATTATATATAATAAAATAAAAGACTTGGGCAAGCATGAAAAAATAAATTAAAGATAGAACTTTTATTAATTAATTAGTTAATTTACGTGGTTTCACCATTGATAGGTCGACCAAAAATTGTCACGAATTTAGTTTAAAGAAAAACTAAGAGTGTTCTCTTAACGACTATTATTTCTTGCGACGCAATCTCGATACACTGTATCCAAATGGGAACATCTTGTAAATTCTAAATTCTTGAATCTTGATTAAATAATAATATTCTTTGAAATTAGATACCAAAATAGTAAATCAAAATTAATGGAGCTCCTCCATATCTTTTCTTCTACTTCTTGAATCTACCACCTTGTTAGTTAACATGGAAAGGCAGAGATAAGATCTAAAGCCAGGAGCTTTTGACTAAGAGTCTACCGTCAGTCGAAACTTCTCTCTAGCGGTACCCCGAATAAGTTAGGCATCTCCCACAAGGGCCCGTCCACCTTTACCCCCGGCATCATCCAGATTGAAAGCTCTATCACAGTGGTCGTCGTCCATATTTATATATAAAATAATAATATTAATTAATTATAGTGAATCTACCAATATTAGGTTAACCACTTTAAGTTCAATTGTATTTGTTCTTATAAAAAATGCTTTTATTTTAAGTTGTTCATGTATTTCTATTTTTCTTGTTCTTTAGCTCTGTCTTTAGTTGTTCTGAAGATCAGTCCTCTTTTTCCCTTCTTAATTCTATATTTACTGTAGTTCCTTAGTATTTTTCTTATTAATTTATTTTTCGCTTTAGTTATTAATTCATGAAGTTCCATTTATTGTTAAAATTACCTTCTATAGATTTAAGTTTCTCGAGAGCAATACAATTGATTTAGTTTTCTTCAAATTCTTTTTTTTCTATTTTTTACTTAATAAAAAACTGTAAGCATTGTCTTACTTAATTTCCATTTCCTTACAGAATCAGCATCTTTAATTAATTTTAACTTAAAGAGTTTTGGACTGCAACTTCTTGCAGTTTAACGACCCCAACACTCCCTTCATGGGATAACGGGGATATCCTGTTGCTTTCGAAAAGCAGCTGCCAGGGAGCTCCATCGCTATGGGCAGCCAGGCTTCAAGCCCCTACCAGGAGTGGATAATCAAAAGGAAGGCGTTCCCTTGCAAAGGTTGACTTTGACCAGGGACTTTCTCAGCGACAAGAAAGGAACTTGTTCCAAGCCATAAAACCAGAAAGTATGATTTAGAAGGTCAATCTCAGCTCCCACAATCTTTTTAATTATTACAGAATCAGCATCTTAATATATTTCTCTAATTATAAGTGTAATCAGGTTTTTAATCCTTTTCAATATACATAGAATCTTCATTTTTTTGGTTTTTCTAGATAGATAACTGTTAATATATAGTAAATTAGTTGAATCTCTAATATATTTTCAATTTATTTTCTTTATTCCTTATTTTTGCTAAATTTTTTTCAAATTAGTAATTTCCTTATTTTATCTTCACTGCCACTTATAAAAGAGTTTAATTTTTCTTCTAACTCCAAAATTTAAGATTTTAAGCCCTTATTTTCCGAGAATAGTTGCTATATTTATTTTTCGTAATTAATATTTATATTTGTCTTAGGATTTTAAAAGAGGTTAAATACAATTTTTAATTATGCAATATTTTTATAAAACTCAAATTAACTAAAAATGAAGAACTGAAATAATTTCTAGAGTCAGCCTATTAAAATAATAAGCATTAAATAAAAGAAATTGGTTATGAGTTAAGATGTATGGTATTTAATTTAACTATTTGTTAATGACTTTAAAGGTTTATAATTAAATTCCTTTAATTAATTGTAGATTTGATTATTGATGCCTCGATTTTCATATTTAAATAAAAGAAATTTAATTAAGAGGTTTATAATTAATTTTTTAAATATTATATAATTAAAGAATTAAATTAAAAGCTTTAATTTAACCATTTATTTGCCAGTATCACCTTTTAATTAAATTCAATATGGGCTAATTTTTTAATTTATCTCTTGGGAGAAGCTGCCAAAAATCTGACAGAGAAATTCTCAGCTATAACTTAATTACAAAGAATCTAGAGGAAGAAAATATTGTTTTAATCATAGATTGACTCTTTTGAATAAAAATTTGGATCTTCGAATTCATATTTATTTTGAGATAAAAAATTTTAATTTAGAAAGTTAAAATTCTCATAATGGTTAGTTTTATTTTGAAATGGATTATTAAATATACCTTCTTAGGAATGGAAATTCAATCTTAATATAGTTTTATCTGACTGTAAAGAAACATATACTTTTTTATTGTATTTTGTTTAAACTTTCTACAATTTTTGTTTGAAAAAATTCAAATTAAATTTGAAAGACAATAGACTTAAAAGATGAACTTATAAATTAAAAATTTTTAGTTAAACAACCCTATAAAATCTAGGTTTTATAATTTATAACTTTATCTTACAAGCAAATTAAAATATTTTCCTCTAAAATAATTCATTATTTCTTCTTAAGATTGGCCTTAATGGAGTTACAAATCATTCTTTTCTTATTAAAAAGTTTACTTATTTTCCATTAATGAGAAATAGAAATTTGGTTTAAGAAGGAATTGCCAATTAATAGAAACTATTTTAAGTTTTAACGCAAGCATTTATATTTTATTCTTCTGTCATAAGGACTAAAATCAAATTCTAAGTTAGTGGAATAAAGTTATTATATTTAAGCATAGAAAATACAATCTAATTTTTTATTTAGAACTTTAATTTCATTTTATCATACCTCAATTTTTTTAATATATTGCATCTTGATTTTTCTCTTTAGAAAATATATTAACTTATAATATTATATTTTGGGTATTATTTTCTATTTGTTCTTAAAACTTTAATAAACAATTATCTACAAAACCTTTCTTTGAAACTAAGGCTTTATACTTGCCATTTTTATTTAAAAATTTACATTTATGATTGAAATTGAAAAAAAAGAATTCTATTTACATAAATTCTTTATTTAATTTAAACCTAAATATAAAATTAGTAAAATTAAAAATGCAATAGCTTAGAATTACAATTTTAAGAGAATTATTTAATTTAAGGTTATTATTTATTTTTAACTATTTTCTTATATGTAATAAGAAACGAAGGATATGCTCTGCCATTTTCAAATAAAATATACATTCCTTGACCATTATTTACTGAATCATATCTTTTTATGAAATCTTTAAATCTTGAATTGTCTGGAGGTTTATAAACTTTCTCGCTTACTTAATATGAATCTCCTACTATTACATCACATAAAAGCATTTGGGACTAATCGTTATTTATGAAAGCATAGTCATTTGAATATGAAGCAAATCCTGAAAAGTAAATTCCTTTCCCATAAATTGCTTTCTCATTAGCAAATTTATTGTCAAAACCTATTTCGCTTTTATAAATTTGTTCAGGTTAAGCTTATCGTGTACCATGGAATAATCTAAAAATTTAAGGTTGCTATCCATATAGTTCTCTCAAATAAAACAATTCGCTTGCAAATTTTTAATATAAAATTTTATTTTAGATCACAGTAATTGTAATTATTTCTGCATCGGGTAAAGTTTCTTGAGTTCTTTTTTAGATATCTTTTCATAATTAGCTTTCTTGCTTTAAATCATATTAGTTATAAAATCCTTGGAATTTATTTTCTCAGAATTTAGGAAATTAAATAATAAATTTCTTACATTGCAATGGATCCAAATTTATTAGGTCCTAGTTAATAATAGCTATTTAATTTAAGCCTTACAGTACATTTTCCTTAAATCCTTATAACTAAATTTTGTTTTCTTTGAAAATTAGCACTAATCCTTATTCTTTAGCAACATCAAATGCTCTTCCGTAATCTAATATTTCAATTGGCTAGCATATCTATAAATTCTAAATAATTCATTTGAAATGGTCAGTGTTTTCTTTTAATCCTTTTACATAGAGCTTAGCTAATAATTTTAAATTCATCGTTTTTATTAATTTAAATATCTAGTTATTTTGCATATTTTTAAATGTTTTCTAGGCAAAGTCTACTTCATATTTAATTTAGTTCATTTCTATTTAGCATTTATTGTTTTTAAATTAATTTCATTTATTAATTTCATCATTTATACTACTTTCAAATTATTTATATATCTAAGTTTCTTGCCAAATCCATTAGTAAGCCTCTTCAAAGGATGTAGCAATTCTTTAAATAAACCTTTAATGCTTTGTTTCAGTGTTAACTTATCAACAATTCATAAGATCTAGTTCATAATTTATATCTTTTCCTTTTTTATTTGACATAATAGACAATTAAAGTTTATTTTATTTTTTTTAGACAGCCTCCTCAATTAAAACTTGATCTTTTGGGTCATAATTATTCCATACTTTTCCATATCCAATTCATTACCAAACAAAATGCTAATTAGTATTTAACATTTGCTATCTTGTCTTCCAAGATCTTTATATTTTGCTTTTTTCATTTGTTTTCTTATTAATTAGTTACATTTCATTAAAGTCAAATTCTAAGGAGACTTTTTCGTTTTTTGTTTTTGAAAATACTTCAATTTCAGTTTTTTGATCTTTTTTTAAGATGAATGCATTTTCTATTTTTTGCTAATCTTCGGGTTCGAAAGAATTTCATTATACTTAATTTTCAAGTAATTGCCATTCAAAAGTTTATAAGAGACTCTTTTAATTTTATTACTGAAAGTTTTCTTTTACTTGATTTAATGTTTCTAATTAAAGTGAAACATTAAAAATTTCACTTAAATTTTTTATCTTTATTTACCCTTCTTAGCTCTATAAATACTTAAGTTCAGAATAAGAGTTTATTTCTATTGTTTCGGTCTATACTACTAACTAATCTATAAGTCCTTGAAGTTATTCTTAAAAATTATCTTTTTAAAATTAATTATACTAAATTTAAATCATAACTTCGATATCTCCTTATATTTCATTGAATTCTATAATATTTTCATTTTTTTTCAAATTATTTAATATTTTTTATGTCTTTGAGTTAAATATTAAATATTCATATTTTTCCTTTTCAAGCTTTTTTTCTATTTATATAACTTCTCCATATTTTTTCTTTATTTTTTATTTAGCTTTGTCTATTTTGCTTTATTATCCCTGGACTTGAATTTATTTTTCAAATAATTTTAGTGAGCAACCAGTAAAATTTTTTCGTATTTTCATGAAATTATTGTTTTATTTAGTTTCCTAAAAGTATTTTTACTACACTTTGGCAAAAGTTTGAGGACTAATCTAAATTTCCTCAGTTACTAGTTTATTATTAAAATCTTAGAAAAACTGTTTAAAATTATTAATTTAATCTTTTGCTCCTACTACGCATATTTATTTATCTTTCAGTAGAATATTTCTTAAATTACAGCCCTTCTATTTTTTTATTTTTTAAACCCATCAATCATAGATGGGAAACTTAAATTGCTCTATATCAATATTTTCTATGCCTAAATTCTTAGATTAGAAAAACTTTTGTATTTATACCTATACTTCTAGTTCCCTACTTTCTTATGCATTAATATTGACATTTTCCTGCTTTTCTTTTATTTTATTGTGAACTATTTTCAGTTTCTATAAATCAAATTGTTAAATCTAAATGCCTTTTTCTTTGAATTTTTCCTCTATTTGATTTAGTTCTGTGTTTATAAAAGAAATTTTAGTAGGAAATACTTTTATAATATCTTATTTTATATTTTAAAGCTTATCCTCTACCACCCAATTAGTCTCGTTATTAAAATCATTTTCTTACTCTAATGTCATTTTTATCATAGTCTATTAGTCTTCATTCGACAAATTAAGCTATTAAAATGTGACTCCCATACTTTCTAACACCTTTTAGATATCAACAAAATTTTGCAGTGCTTAGTTTGTCTCCATTTATAAAAAAGAAGATGTTTGGATTTTAACTAGAATTGCAATATAATTTCAATTTTTAAAATAAATTACAAAATAAATGGAAAAGAGCAAAATAATTTAGCACTTTCTCTTATAAATTAGTTTAACATAGTCATCTTAAAATAAATTATCTTACACTTATATATAAATTATATCCCTTCATTTACTTCCTATTTGCTTGTTTCTAAAAATACTTAGTAGGTTAAATTAAAATAATACCTATTTCTTAAGATATTATAAAATTTACTTTAGATGTATAATGTACTTATTACAAACCATTAGAAATATAAGACTAAAATAGGAATAACTTCCTTTTATTGTAAATTATATAACCTTAATAATTTCAGTTTGGTTGTTCTTAGCTTATATCAATTAAAGTAAATCCTAAAAATAATATCTATTAATTTCTCAAAAGTAGATAATCATACAATATTAGTAGTTTAATATTTAATGTTCATAATCTTTAAGGCAAAGCTATTTATTCATATATGCTACTTCCTAATTTTAATATTTTACATGAGAATCATCAAAATTCTTATCTCTTAAATAGCTTTTATAAACTATTTTTTCAATCTAAATATCAATCATTAGAAAATAAGATATTACGCTTTTTTATTACAATTATACATGAATAATCAATTTTCTTCCTAAATATAGCAAAAGTTAATTATCTTTTAATAGTATTTATAAAACTCTTAAAGATTAAGAAAGCTCCTTTATAAAATATAATTAGCACTATTTAAAAGTACTTTAGTTTAGTTATTAGAATTTAAAGGTAGATTTATCAATGTCAATAATGCTCTATTCCTTAAAATTTACTTAAGTTAAAAAGAAAAAATTTTATTTATTTGCTTAATATAAGCTTTTATTATATTTCATAACAATTAATTAATAGCTTAATTAACTAATTGTCTTACTTAAATTAAGCAATATAGTTATAGTTTTATTAGTTATAAAATAAAAGCTATTTACTACTTTCTCTTAAATAAAAGAATCTAGTTTGAAACTTTTAATTTATAAAGATTACTTTTATCTATCAAATTTTAGATATACATTTAATTAAAAAATTAAGAAAGATTATTTTAAATTAATATCTCCTTCAGGTTTTAAAATATAGGTAGCTTTCTTTTATCATTCAATAATAAATATTTTATAATTTTTTAAACTAACAATATGAACAAAAGCTTAGCTTGCCATACATTTCAAAAATAATAAATTAAATGCTTTATAGAGAAATTATATGATTAATAATAGTTAAGATTATATGACTAGCACTATCTTAAATTCATTTGTTTTAAATATAAAATGTGAATTTAATGATTTTAGATAGATATTAGTTTAAGAAACTTATTTTTTAAAATCTAAAGTTTTGATAAAATAAATATTCATAAAAACATCTTCTATACATCTGTAACTAATCCTCTATCAAACGGGCATTTATTTTTTTCTTTAATTTTAGATCAGCATTCTAAGCACAAAGTATGTCCACAAGGTTTTATAAAGTATTCTATTTCTTTTTCTAAGCATATTTTGCATTAGAATTTTTATTCTTCTTGGATTTGCTTTCGTTTTTGCCCTAATTTTTCTTAATTTTTTTCTTCTTCAATATTTTTCTATTAGTTAGAGTGAAGTTATTATGTAATAAGTCTTTAAACATCTCCTGTAGGATTAGTATTCTAAACTTAGGTTTAATTTAATATCTTTTAAATTTATATTTCTTCCTCTTTTATTTTATTATAAGCTATTTTTAATTTATTAAGATCTACTGGCTTCAACTATATGTTTTTAGCTGCTAGTTTTTATTCTATTTCAACTATCTAAAATTTAGTAAAATCTTGTAGAGTGGGAAAAATTGTTTTGAGCTATTCTTTTATATTAGAAAGCTTAAATTTTTCATATCAGTCATCAGATTTGTTTTTAAGAGAAACATAAGCTTTAAGAAGCTATCTGAATTATTTGTCTTGTATTTCTATAGTTTCAGAAAATTCTTTCAAATCTTATAAGTTGAAACTAATTAATTGCTTAGCAGTCAAACCACTTGCTTCAATATTTATTCTGAAACTATTTAACCCATACTCTGATATTCATTCATTATTAACTAAGCTTTTGCATTTACTTTAAGCCTCTAAAAGTAGCTATATTTATCTTCTATCCAATTCTATAAACTCTGCAAGATCCTTTAATTCTGATTACTCATAACTTTCAAACTATTCAAATGTGAGTCCACAATCTTCCAAATTAGTTTAGATTTCGTTCAAGTTGTACTATGTAATTCAGAGTTAATCCATCATTTAATAAATAAATAATTAATTAGCTTAGATTTCCTTTATAAATTATTTTACAAAGGAATTTATTTTGTATTATATAACTGTACCCTTTTATTAGAAAAGCTTTACTTTTCTCTTTATAAAATTTATCTATATACTTATTTCTTTTATAATATCTAACACATAAAAGCACTACTAGTCATTAACTTAATTATAATGTAATGATATATCTAAGAAAAGTAAAGTTGAAGGTACAAAGTTTGATCTTTTATGATTTAATATTTTTGATATTAAGGATAATAACTTTTATCTTATACAAGCAAAGTTTAATACTTAATATCAATTTAAAGTTTCTTAATAATATTCTAACTTAATTTCTTTTTTAATGCTTCTCTTTAAATATAGGTAGTTCTTCTTTCCATTTTTAACTTTAAGATAATATTTAAAGATCTTTCTTAGACCTCTAGATAAATTAGATTGTTATTATGTTCCTTTGAGTTAAATTTTTAGTAGTTAAATAAAAATATTTTGAATAAGTAGTAGATAAATACTAATCAATCTCATGGTAATTTTCTTATTTTGAGAACTTAAATTTGTAAAAATCAGGGCAAAGTAATAATTACTCGCTCCTATTTAAAGTTAAAGATAAAGTTTGCCTTATAGATATAGTTAAAGGTATATAAATGAACGGTTAACTTTATAAACTTTAATAATTATTCCAATACAACAATTTTCTTAATCAAACTTCTTTTTACTTATTAAAACTCATCAATAGCAACATTCTTGGGATTTATATCTTATAGATTGGTAGCCAAAACAATTTATTATATAAATGCATTCCTTATTATTAATAATTGGTGTTTAAATTAGAATATTCAGCTTTGTTTTATAATAATTACTTTAATTTTTTAAGCATATAATCTTCTTTAATTATATAAGTTATACAATACATTTGCATAATGAAATAAGCCAAACTATCTTAAAATAAATTATAAACTTAAAACTATCATAAATCATATTATATTAAATACCCTCTTGCTTTTAATAATTAAGCTAAAGATTAAGTTCTATAGCTATTCTATTAGTATTATTGCTTTAAATTAGCTTGCTCTTCCAATTATAGACTTTGGTTAAATTTAATTATTAATGTATTAAATTTAGTTTGCTTAATTACTAGTTAAGTTATTAGAACATTTTATAGAGATTTAAAAGTAATATTATATTTAGTATGCTAAAGATATATCTAGCTTATAATTAAAATTTCCTATTATATAATTTTAAATACTAAGTAATCAATTAGTCTCTTAATTTATCTCTTCTTTATTACCTAATTTACTGAGATATTATGCTAAATAGAATGTTAACCTTATCTTAAATGTACTTTAGTGTTCCTTTATTTAATAAATCCTTTTATGAACTAATAATAACACTTCACTATTTAGGTTAGATCTTATTTGGCCTTAATGCAATGATACATAACAATCTATATAATTAAGCATTCTTATTTCTTTTTAGCAGCTATATAATAACAATTATCTGATTTCTTCGTTCGATCTACTACAGATTAAATCTGGGTTATAATAGAGTAAAATATCAAAATAATTGAGTTATATTATACTAATTTAAACTAAATACAATAATCTGGCTGTCTTTTCCGCAGCTTAGTAATTAACAGGATACAAATAATAAACCTAGCTCTTAAAAGTAAAAGTTAATACTAGGATTAACTTAAGTTGCTAGTTAGAATGTATAAAAATATAGTATTAAAGAGTGAATAATAAGAGAATTATTTACTATAAATTAAATAGATTAATTGTAGCTCAGATTTATTAAATGGGAAACTATTGTTGCAAGTAGAGATATCCTAATGAAATGTAAATCCAAAATCACATTAAGTTTAATAATAATGTAAATGATAGATACTTTTCTAAGCCTATCAATTATGCGTCCTATATCTGACCTTCTAGAAATGACTTCTCTTAAAATTCCAAATATATGGAAAGCTAACTCGAAAATGTTAAAAATTAGTTAAAAGAAGTAAAGTAGAATCTTAGAGAAGCTAAAAATAAGTTGTAGGAACTGTAAATTAAGCCTGTGTGATTATTAGATTAAAGTCTGCTTCTTCTTGAAATAAGAAGAGCACATGGCATTCCTAACACAAGTTTGTGCTTAGACTCTCATCCTTTTGCTATAGTGGAAATTAAACCATTGGATGAAAAAATTACCACAACATAGGCAGCTCCTGTTATACCAAAGTGATTTTTCTTTGCCCAATTTTAAGGTTAAAGAGAAAATTTTTAGAAGCTTTTATGTACAGTTTATAACAAAGACCTTAATGAAAATATTGAAATCGGTAGTTTCGGAATAGATTTAACAAAATTGATGGACGATGTAGTTCGAAAATGATACTCTCTCAAAATAAAAAGCGAAGACATAAAGAAGAAAATATATGCAGCTCAACCTGAACTTGAATTAAGGATCTAGTTTCTACCTAACTAGATCTAAACTTGAGAACGCCGTGTTGAAATTTATGAGAAAATAGAAGAAGAATTAAATATACAAATACAATAATATGAAAGAAGTATATCTAATAAGAAGGGTTTTCTTAACTTAAATCTTAGTAATTGCTTGAGTAACTCTTAGAGTGAAGAAAAGATACCATTTAACTTAAAAAAGAGACGAAGTAATTTTTAAGAAGCCTCAATTAAATTGATTAAATTATTTATTTTTAAAATTTAGAATTTTAAATGGATAAGCACTAAGTGAATGTATTTCTAAGAATCAAGCCTCCAACTGAACTTACTTAGCAGTTTAATATATTTGCCTATCTAAACAAACTGCTTTATTCAAAGAATTTACTTTATGACTTTTAGGCTAAGGAGTTATTGTAAGACAAGTAAGAAAGCACAAATAAATAACTATTTCCACATGTTGGATTTCTAGAATTTGACAATATTTTAGGAACTGATGTCTTGTAATCTGATGTCTTTTAGATAACTATCGAACCAACTTTGACTGCAAGTTTACAATCTAAGCAAAGTTCTTGCTATTTACTTTTTGGTCCTTAAGGATCTGGCAAATCTTATACTTTAAGAGGAGGAGAAGGAACAGAGCGAGGAATAATGCTGAGAGCAGCTGAAATGATTTTGGATTATTGCATCTCTAGAAAGTATATTCTAAAGGCTTGTGGAGTTTAGATATATTTAACAGGTATAACTGATCTTCTTTCAGGAATTACATAAGTAAAAAATTACAACTTAAGCTCTTAGATTATAAAAAGCATCCCTGAATTTCATCAATTCCTTAGCAAAGTACTAAAAACAAGGGATAAAAAGCTTAAAAATAAAATTCATCTTTCCATTCAGCTGTAAATCTGCCAAAGCGATAAGAAAGATAATGTTATCTAATAATACACTTTTCTAGAGTGTGCTGGAAGCGAACTTGCTGCAGGATTTGGAGATGTAACAAATAACGAGAAATCATTCTTACAAGAAAGCTTTAATACGCTTGCAACCTGCTTAGTAAGCATTGAGAAATAAAAAAATAAACTATGAAATTTATCTTTCCTAACAAAATACCTAAAACCTCTTATTTATAGCAGCGCAAGTATTAACATTATTTGTACTTGCTTTCAAGACCCATCTTAGTACAAGCATTCATATGCAGCCATTCAATTCGTAAATAGAATTTACTAAAGTAAAGTAAAGGAATAAATCTTAAACTCTTAAAGTGCAAGCTAATAAGTATCTAACTTAGGATAAGAAGTGAAAATGATAAGATAAGAAATTAAGTATTATTAAGTTCCTTAGAATAGTCAATCACTTTTAAAGTGAATTCAAAACAAATAAACTAGACTGTCTTAGATACTTCACTAACTCAAGATCTTTTATAACGAAGACTAAAATCAAGAAAAAAAGACTTTGATATAAGAGTGTGAAGTGCTTTTGGAAAATCTCAGTAATCTTTAGAATGATTACCAATAAAATGTAGCTTTTCCTGGTAAACAATCTGAAGAATAGCCTAAATAGCCTAGTTATTTATCTGGCTAAATGAATGTTAGCTTATAGCAAGCTTCTAACGAATTTTAAACAGCTGAATTCAAAAATACTAACCCATAAACTACAATTGCTTAGCCTTACAGATTATAAGAACAAATTCCAGCTCCAATTAGTTTTTCAGGTAGTAGAACTCCTCCCGAGAAGGCAATAACAAACTAGTATTCTAGCTAAGATCCTTTGAATAAATAATTCTCTCAAAGTAAAATCCAAAAATTTACTGACTTAATTTAGTAAAAAGAAGACTAATATCTTGCTTCTTATTCAGTTGAACAGTTACAAGCTAAAGTATACAATCTACTTAATGAAATAGATTAATGTAGGAGATAGCTCTTGCTACATCAGGATACTATATAAGAGCAAAATAAAATGATTCTAGACTAAAAGAATTTACTAGAGTAAGCTCAAATATCTCAAAGCTAGTAATAGAAACAAATGGTACATCTTTAAGAATTACTAGATTAAGATGCTAGATATTAAGCAGGATTATAGGAATAGCTAGCAGCTGCATAGAATTAGATAAAAGGAATTTAGAATAATATTCTGGAAACTTAAGAGCATTAAGATAACGAAGCTTTCTAATTGGCTTTAGAATTAGAACATGTTAATAAAGATAAAGAAAGATTTCATTAAAAGTATATGCAACTAGAGACAGAATTAGCCATGGCCCGCTAAAAAATATAGGATTAGGGAGAATATATTGCATCTTTCCAAGCAAAAGTTAAATAGACTAACGTAGAAGTAGCTTCTATATAAGATACTTGTAATAAGTAATAGTATGAGATTAAGGCTAATCGTTAATAAGCTGAAAATAGCACAAACTATATAAAAAAGCTTGAAGAAGATCTTTTAAATCAGCAAAAATCAAACAACGAGTTGCTTACAAAATTTCAATTCACATAGACCTAACTAGAAGATGTTTAACTCTAAAATAAAGATTTAACAAAGAAAAACGAAGAACTATAGCAAAATTTATAGCATTAAACTAATAAAAACAAAGTATTTAAAAGTAAAGCTAACGACTAAGATAAATTTTTAAAGAATAAACAAAACGAAATTGATTAATTTGCTGAATAAAATAAGTAGCTTAAAAAATAAGTTCGCCAACTTTAATCTGTTTATCAAAGTACTCTAGAATAGCTCAAGGAAGTATAGGCATCTAGAACATAAGAAAGTGAGCAACTAAAAGCAACTTTGAATGATAACACGAAGGATATATAAAGTCTTAAGCAGCAAAAAATATTGTTATTGTAAGATTTGTAGAATCGAGAATAAGAGATAAAAGAGCTAGCTTTAAAATTGGAGAATGCATATATTGAAATTGACCAATACTCTTAGCTCTATAAAGAAAGAGAAGAATCTCTTAAAAATTCTACTCTTGAAGGTATTTAGTTAAAATAAGAAATTGAGAGATTAACTTTATGTATTAGCCAAATGTAATCAACAGAAATATAGCTACGCTAGCAACTAGAAGACAAATGCTAAAAAATTGAGTTTCTGACTAATTCCAAAATGTAAGCAGAAAGAGAACTTAAGGATTGCCAGCAATATACGAATTTTGACATATAGGAGCTTGAAAAGTTGGTAGAATAAATTTAGTTAGAATTAGAAAGGAATAAATAACAAAATTATATGCTAGAAAATCAGTAAGAATTATATAAAACTAGAATAAAGGAATTAGAATACGCTTGTGAACAAATGAGTGATCATCTCTAAACTTAAAAATAGGAGAATATATAAATTGAGTAACTGTTGAATGATTTAAATTAGAAGGTTGAACAAATTTACAAGTAGCATGAGGAAGAAATGTAGACAGTTAGATTAGGAGAGATAAGAAGTAAAACTATTCACTCGAGAATGAATGTAAGTTTTAATATAGACTCTCGCTGAAATTTAGACGCTTATAAGAACCAAAAAATCACAATTGCAAAGCTTTTAAGATTAAATATTTTGATTATTTGAATTGTCATTAAAAAGGGAAAGCGCATTGTGCAAAATTACTTTCATATCTTGTTGTGTCGCATATTTAGCTAATTTCTTGTTTCCAGTTAAAATAGGAGCCTTTATTTACATAGCCAAACATATTATACTAAAGTCATCCTTTATTTTTTTATTAGAAATACTAGACTAATTGTTTGAATAAATAGGAAACACATCAAGCTATTTAAATCTCATCTTCTCAGCTTCATTCATCATATGTTGCATTTTTTCTAACCTAGAATAGCACTCAGGTGAAGTAAATTTTTTGGAGAATTATTTAAACAAATTCATTGTTCTCTCTTGAGATTCGTATTCCATTATGACTTATCCTTTCAACTCAGGCTTTACTATGTTACTTCTTTAAGAATAAAGACTATCACAGTTATTAGTGATATCTGAAATATAGGCTATTAAACTTGTTAAATCTAAAACTGCTGAAGATTAACTTTACATTTTTTACAGTGTTAAGCTAATTTACCTAATCAAATGAATCTCCTAACCCTAAATAATTCTGTTAAAGAGATAAATTAAAATTTTATTTAACGAAATCTATTTAATTCCCTTAATCGATTACTTTACAAACATTGATTCTGATGATATTAATTAATAAGCCTCATTAAGCTTTAAATATAAAATATGCTAATATTATAAAATAGTATAGTTAAAATATAAGAGCATTATTGCTAATCACTATAGGTTATATTTAAATCAAAATATTCATTATCTACTATCTAATTATTATTATTCTATTTGGTTACTTTTTATATATCATAGCTTCCACAAAATTAGATTATATTTTTTTCTTAATAATTTCATGATAAAATACAAAAGTTATTTTTTCAACTAATAAGTTAAATATTATTTCAATAAAAAAAGCCAGGTCTTCATTCTATATCTGCAGTTGTATTTATGTTATAAATCCAATATTTATTAACTTCAGGACATGTAAATCTTTTTTAAGGTGGTTTTCTTGAAATCTAACTCTATCTTTATAAAATAGATTATTTATTGTTTGTAATTTTTTTTCACTTGGAGTTCTTCTATTATTTGTTTATTTAATGATGATTGCTATTTTCAAATGTTCTATTAATGCTGCTTATTTCAGGTAACTTTATTTGATATAAATCTTCACAAATTTTTTCCAAAGTTTGATTTTTAAGTTTATTGTAAATAAATCTCTATTTTTCAGTTTCAGGAGTCTTTAAGTTTAATTTTTACCTTTTGTATTTTTCGTTTAGCAAGATAATTCTATAAGCTTTCTTTTTTATGTTTGATAATATCAAACTAATGAATTTTTTTCAATAAGATGTGTATTTTTCTTACAGTTTAACTATCCAATGCTTGATTTAAGGTTTTTTAGGTAACTTTACTGATCTTTCTGTTTAATGTCCACTCTCTCTATAATTTCTAAAATTTTGCCTAATTCTATTTGAATCCTTTGCACTCATATAACTTAGTTTATTAGCTTAATACCTTATAAAATAAAAATGGTAGTAATTAGTTTACCTTATATCTTTTTACAAAAGACTGAATTTTTTACATTAAATGAGATAATTTGTAATTAAGAAATCTAAATCACTCCACTTTATCTACCTTTATTCTTCAATCACTCTATTTAGCTTTCAGCTTCTTATTATACTTAAGTGCTGCTATATTCTAAAAGTGATCTGTTATATTAAGATATTTAGCTGCTTCCTTAGATTTAGACATAAATAATTTACTTATTTGGTTTAAATTTATAGTAAGCTGTACTATCTTTGATAGCTATGGATATTATATAAACCTTAAAATTTATATAATAAACGTATGAAATGATTTGTTTAAACTATTAAAACTAGGCTATTAGTGGCTATTAATAAACTAGCTAAGAATCATAGAGACTAGTAATCATAATTATTATTTATAAGTATAAATACTTAAAGGATTACTTAATTAATATTAGATAGCCTTGTAGATTAATATTATATTACGCTCCTACCATATTTATTAGGCTCTATACTATCATATTTGGAAGATACTATATTCTTTTAATAGCTTTGTGTAATTTAGTTAACTTGTAGAGTTTATACCTTTTTACTTAGGGATTAATGGTTAGAAAGTGGTTTTGAATACTTAGACTGGAATTAAATGAAATGAAGATATGAAAATATCTTTATCAACTCTTTTATAATTAATATAAAATGATCTTGTTATATCATTCCTCCTTCAATGTTATAAAGACATTACACCAAAAATGCAGAGCGTTTATCCACTAGCTTAAAACTTTAGCGCTATGGTTAATACCTCGGAAATCTTCTTATTTCTCGCTTTATACATACATTTGGGTTATTTCCTATAATGTAAGTACTTCCTTTTCTTCCTTAGGAAAGTTTATAATTTTCTCTTATAGATCTCTACGAGCTGCCTTTTTAAACACATTTCAGTAGCTTTTACTTTTCTTATAATGCTTAAGAGGACTTGCAGGTAGAGTATGCACATAACTATTGTTTTACTCCTAAGCTTCAAAAACTGAGGATTCAAAAAGTCCAAAATCTGAACTTTAGCCTTTTGATCTTCTCAGAGTAGGACTTAAACCAGCATATTAATAGAAAGGATCATCTAGCAAATCCAAAATTTTGCATATAACTTCCGCTAATTAGAGAAGACAATTTATAGGTTCAGTATAAATACTGATTTCCATTAAATCAGTTTTCTTTAAGGCTTTAACAGCTTATAAGCTTTCCAAATATTTACTATTTGCTAACTCCCATTCCTACTTAATAGAATTGGATACTTCTATAGCCTATTCCAACTCTTAAATTGGCTAGATAAAATTGTGACACACAAGCTACTTCTAAATACTTATTTACTTTTCAAGGTAACGCTCTTTCTAATTCTACACCTAAAATTCCAGAAATTCAGGCATTTCATTGAACTTATAGATGAATACAAGCTTTTGCAAGTATTATACCAAAGAAGCTAAAACTTTGTTTTCTTTTTATAGCTTTTTAAGATCTAAATCATTATGAGATAGAGTCTACTATATTTCTTAAATTACTTCTGGATTCAGCTTGGAAGCGTCTATTTTTGTCAGATCTTCTAGAAGAGAACCTTTGCGACATTAATTAACAAAGGTCTTAACGTAACTTTTTACACTGCTATCTTTTTTTTAATTTTAGGTAATTTAAGGCTCTACATTCAATAGAGTACATATAATCCTGGCAACCTATGCTCCTTGAGACTCTGATTCTAGTGTATAAAGATTCTTTTTATTCGTAAATTGAAGGAAAACTTATTCAGTTACGTCATTTTTCTAAAGATCCTAAACAAGAGATTTAACTTAAGTGTATTCTTCTTTGTAAACATCAGTTACGTATTACCTTACTTCTAGTATTTCAGAAAATTCCTATTATAGCTACTTCAATTAATTCTTATTCTCTCTTAGTTATAGATTTAAGTAAGTCACCACATATCCATGCTACTTTTTACTCACGTTTTTAAAATTCAAAACTTCCTCATTAGTCAAAAACTTGAAAACCATCAAGATATTAGCTTCAGTTAGTAAATCAAAGTCATTTTGGAAAGTCTAAACTCTGATTTCTTTCGAAGAAGTGTGGATTAATTCAGCAAACCTGCTAGATACAGAAGGTTTCTTTAGCAACCTTTTAAGAATTATGTATAATTTTCTATCTTCCATTTAAACTTTAAGATAAAATACCTTTTTATATTCTCTTCTGTAAATCAGCTTCTATCTATATCTAAAGCCTTCCTACAACCTTTATACCTTTTTGTTCAAACGAGAGAGAATATTAAAACATAGAATTCTAAATCTTAAGTACTTTGATAAGTTCTTCATAAGAGTAATGCAGAGAAGTGGATTGAAAAGTAAAAGTATAAGTAAACTATAAAATTGTATTTCAAATTAATTGTTTTTTCTTAGGCTCTAAGATAACTATCTTAATAATATGCATTAATACTCCTATATTTACTTTCTTTATTCTCTCCTCTAGTTTATTAAATCAAGCCTTTCTATTTATTTTATAGTACGGTCAACTATCTTATAGAATAATCATTAAACTAACTAGCACTTTCTAACAATTTTAGAGTTATTGATGAAATATTTTTAGTAGTGCTTTAGTAAATACTTTACTAAAGTTAGACATAAGAAATATTCTAGATATTACTTTTATTAAATACAATGCTTAGAGTATTATTTCTCAATTTTAGCTAAGAAGTATTTAGAATACTAAGGTAAATATTTAACTAGCTTAAGAATCAGAGCTTAGACTATATATAGCTTATAACTAGTGTAGCTCTTTAAATTAAAATCAGTGTCTATCAATTTTATTAATTTAGCACTAATTAAAATACGATTGAAAATTGAGAATTTTAGGGATAATATTATTGATAAATAATTAAACTATGAGAGTTTTAAATATTTAGATTTAATTCAATTTGCAAGCAGCCATTTAAATGACGATTTTTAGATATGTAAATATAAAATTGCTTGCTAGCAAAAGATTTGCTAGTAGCATAGAGCTCAAAATAATAAGACTAAAATGTTTCTTTTTATTATTGTTAAGCTTTTAGATCACTTTATTAGATTTTATTTATTCAAATTTTTGAAAAAGTGATGATAGATATGAATAGCTTAAAGCATAGAGTTTAAACTCTTGTAAGCTGTATTAAATACAATATATATTGAGGTATATGCCAACCATATGTGAAATAAAGTAAGCAAATATTGATGAGATATTATTGCTAAATAAGAACAGTCAAGATATTTTAAACTATTTGTTAGTTTCTACTCATCTCACGTCTCCTTTTTAGCTTCTTCACCACCATATGAAGTAGCAACAGTAGGACTTGCTTCTTCAATAGAACATCTTTCTGCTACAAATCCAGTTTTAGTTGATATACTTAGTTTTTAAGCTTCAACCGAACCACCTTAACTTGGCATTACAGGTATTTCCACGCTGAGAAATAGTTCTATTTCATTTTGACCTGATGGAAGTTTGACTACAGATGCCTTCTAAACTTGTCCATAAACCAAATTGAGAGCCGTAGCGAAACCAAGGAATCCTGGATTTATTGCTTGAACCTACTATTCTAAATCTGGTAGATTTTCCTTCGTGATACGAAAATTAAGATAGAAATCCAGTTATTGTCTATCCAAGTCTTCAGAAATAAAATTGAGCTAAGTTTGAAAATACATAGATTTAGTGTTTAATGGGTTGGCAACGACGTTGATTCTAAAAATGACTTATTAATTATTGCTGTGCTTAACAGCAATAAACGCTAATGTAGAAAGCATATATTAAATCAACTCTGTGTTCATTCGTATCTTTTCAGGAATCTAGGAAATGTAAACCTGAATGGTGTTCTAATTTTCTGAGTATGCGAGTTTCCATTTTTCAGTAAGTGTTTTGACGAGAGAAATGATTTCAAGGTCACCGTAAAGGACTTGCTCAGATGTAATTTCAGCATTTTATTTTAAAATATTGATAGCATCCAGATCTTGTTACAAATAAACTCTTTGCTTTTCATCAGCAGAGGCTATTTACTAAGTTAACTGTTCTTCTATTTTTGCTAATATTTCTTATTAATGGTGAGTTGATTCTTTTTCTTTTCCTTTCAAAGTTCCAATTGCGATTGCAGCTTAGGGTCTTCGTCCTGAAAAGCCTTAGTTTTAACCACTAACTCCTTACTCCATTTTTATAACCAGAGCTGAATTAAATATTTTGAATGAATTTATTTTCATTTAGAAAAACATAAAAACTCATTATTTGTGTTCTCAACAAAAGTAAATGCTTTGATAAAAAATATCAACATTATATAATCATATCTACTTTGACTTATATACATACCTTGTAAATAATAAAACTGATAACTGATGAAATGACAATATCTTGTATATGAGCATATTACAAACTAAATTATACAAACATAATAATACTAATAACTCACTTCTAATATACAAAGAAAACTCTTTTCCTCGCTTATCTACTATTGAGTAGTACTACGAGAGTTAAATAGTGATAAGTTATAATAAAAGGGTTAATTGCTTTGTGAAAGTAAGGAAGTCATGTTAAGTAATTAAATGATATAAGTTATAATTTAAGAATGTATCATTGATTCTTCCTCATTGCATCATTTATATCAAATGAAATTCTAGGACTTAAATCGTTCATTAGATTATCATTTCCTTATTACACAAATTATACTAGCTCTTTGTTAGTTTCATTGCATAAGGGCTCCTCTTATTTTGGAATGTTAGGTGGATGTATTTTTATAAAAATGTAAGGTAATCAGCCCATGCAAATATAATGGGCTAGAAAGAATGTAAAGAAGTACCGAAAAGTAACATCAGTAATCATATCTGAAAATTGGACAAAGAAAGTTCAGGTTAAAATTAGGCCATTTGCCAAAATCACTACTAAGCTTCTAAATATCTTTACAGATATATCCTCATTCCATCATCTCTTCAGCTCTTCCTATTTTAATACTTTGCTGTTATTCATGGAACCTAAGATGCATCCAAAGATTCCTCCGAGAATTCCTATTTAATTAAATGAAAA
Organism: Loxodes magnus; assembly: GCA_946699065.1. Lineage (NCBI taxonomy): Eukaryota > Ciliophora > Karyorelictea > Loxodida > Loxodidae > Loxodes > Loxodes magnus. The sequence goes on from CAMPDV010000147.1 coordinate 649,452, forward strand.
ACTATATCCTAACATATATTAGGAGTCGAATTTTTATCATATCAAGCAATTGTTATTGACTTGGAGGTTGTAGTTGATCATTCAATTAATGGAACCTTGAAAATCTTGAGTAATGCTGTATATTAAATATCCAAACCCTGTCATACATAAAACTCCAAACAGCCAATATATAATTCAATGTCTTCATTTTTCATACTTGAAACCTGATCTTTTGCAAATTTTGTGTAAAAAATCCTCAATTTTTCAGGCGATTGAAAATAGCAATACAGCAAATAGATAGGCAAATATAGTTTGATGCAAATAAGTGATTCCTAGATATTACTATCCGAAAGCTAGTAGAATAAGATAGCATACTCATATTAATTCTAAATAAGGAACTAGAGAATAATATCTATGGGCAAAGAGCAAACCAAACATCGCTATAAAAGAGTTCTGATCTGGAAACTAAAATTAGCTTACACAATATAAACTTTTAACTTCCGGGTTTTGCCAAAAAGGACAAGGCTCATGAAATATAAGCTGCATTAATATAACAATATATATCCCTATATATCAACAAATAGCAAGCTGTAAAGCTTTAATCGGGTTACTTAGATTATAGAATAGATTTATTATTAGGCTCACAAATTAAACGCTGGATAGGTGCAGGAAAATGTAAATTGCTAGCATAGCATTCTTATTTCAGTGCTTTTCTTATAAGGTTATAGTTAATCACTTTTCTACATCAAAGAGCTATCATTTGAAAAAAATTTCAAAAGGAATTGATATTAAAAACAGGAAAATTAGAACAAGCTTTACTTGTAAGTCACTAGGTTTTCTCAATCTCAAAGGTTTTTTCATTTAATTAAATTAAAATTATACAATTAAAGTATCATTTAAAAATAGTTAATGCCATAGCAACAGATGTTGCAGCTACAATAGCAACTACAATTAAAAAAATAGTTCTAAATTAAAGCTTACAACTTTTTTTTACTAGACTGCTAATAAATGCTGGCTTTTCTAATTTCTAAATTTCCTTTTTACGCATCTTCTTGAGCATTCTCAACTATATCCTCTATTAAATATAATTGCTCTCCCTAATCTTTAACTAGCTAAGCTGTGTCTTACATTAACTAGTTTATTTCTATCACATCTTTTTCAATTTCTCTAATTTATTCTTCTCTTTCTTAAAGTATTTCTTATTAATGCTTTAAGTCAGGTAAATCAATTTGTTACTGATTTTATTCAGGAATATGAGCTTCAATATCTTTTTCTACTTTTTTTTCTTATTTTAAAGAAATGATTTGTCTATCACTGTTTTCAATTTCAATTTCCCACTGCATATCCTTTGTATTCTATTCAAGTCTCTTCATTTCATTTTCAAATTCCTGTTTAAGCTTCTTAGTAATTTTCTTTTTATCTTCCGCTCCTTTCTTATCGTTAGCTTTAATTTTGAATAAATCCAGTTGTTTTAAATCTTTTTTGCATCTAACAGCAAGTTCCTTACAATAGATGAATTATTTATGACTCTTTAGCTTTTAATTATTCTTCTATAGCTCTCATAAGTTCTTAGTAATGCTATCAACTATTGGCTAAAATCCGTGAAGAAACATTACTGGCTACATTTGCTAGAACTAATTTTCTGATTTCCTTCCAATTAAATGAGTACTATACTCTTATTTATCCTATTCAAAATATGACATAATTGTTTCAATTTTCAGACAGCAAAAAAAGTGGGATTTTTATAGAAAATGCAAAATGTTGTAATATTTAACTTAGGAAAATAACTAAGAAGCCTGAATAAGCAAAATAGTTAAAAATATATTTATTTATGCAATCATATAGTAGCTTTAAAACTGTTTAAGCTGCTTATTTTTAAATCTTAAAATTCAATTGTAGATTAAGCTTGGCTTGTAAAGCAATATAATTATCTCTAGAATTACAGAGAAATTACTTTAAAACTTATAGATGAGGAAATATGAAAAATAATAAGCTTTTAACTTAAATCATTCTAGCAAGTCATTGTCAATTTCATCGGGAATCTCAGGAGGAATTTCTATTGGCTAGTTGCTCTCTCGTTCTGCAAACTCCTCCAAAAACTTTTCTTCTTCAAATTCTTCGCGATCTCGCACATCTTCAATTTCTTATTATTCTTTTTCATGCTATGCACGAGCTTCTTCAAGTGCAGATCTTCTCTTATTTTCAAGTTCTTCATGAGCCTGGATAGCCTAGTACCTTTCTTCCCTTAACTATGCTACGTTTTCTCTTCTTAACCTAGCATCTTGCTTTCTAATTATAAAGCACTGAGTTAAAAATCTATAAAGCATAGCAAGACTAAGACTGAACTCCTCAATAGCTTCAGCATCTAAATCTTATATATTCTTTTATAGATTTTCTATTTTAGCATAAATAGGAGGGTCGTATTCTTTGCTTCCTAATGGATCAAGATACGTTATATATATAAAAAAGTTTTCATTTACATATTTTTTTGCTTTTTTCCAGTCTAGCTTATTAGTTCCTTCTTCGTTGATTTCAGCTTAAGTTATTCCAAAATAATAGAAAGCAGTTTGAAAAACTCTTGGAAATTTCATAATTCTTAATTATGTTAGTTATTATAATTAGGTTCTCATATCGAGTAATCTTTGTCTATATAGTAACAGTAATTGCTCATTTCCATCAAGTGGTCTTTCACCACCTTCTTCCATTGGCTATGGGATTTAAGCTTCTTCTCGTTATCAATCTGGCAAGATATCTTCTAGAAAAAGTTTTTCATCTTCTCCTCGTGCAATTCTTGAATCGATATCTAACTTTAAAACCTTTTGCTCTGTGTCAAAAAAGCCTTTTTTTAGTATTTCTGAGTATTTGTTAAGAAAATCAAGTTCTTTTTATGTTAGTGTTCTATCTTATCCTAAAGTATCAGCACATATCACATATTTCACCGGTTGTGTAATATAAGGAGCTTCCCTTATGTCTCCTGATAATTATTAATCTTCTTCTTCACCTTCACTGGATCTTTTGCTTCCTTCTTAATGTTCTTCTTGCTCTTTTCTTCTCTATATACAGTCAATTGCATCTTTTACTGCCTCATCTAACGATTCTTCAAAAAGACAAGAGTTGTAGGTACAGGGAATGGCAATATAACTTCCAAGTTTTGGTACATCAAAATAAAAAATATTTTCATTTCTGACTACATCTTCTATGTATGCAGGTCCTTCCCTTGATCCTTCTTCTGCCTACTCTTCTTCCTCTTGTTGTTTGTTTCAGACACTAAAAGTTATTGGGCCTTAAGATTCTGAAAGATTTTTACTTATCATAAATTCATGACCTTTAGAAGCAGCCACATAACGAATATGGAAGGGCAACTCTTCAGAAATATGAGCAGTATCATTATCTTCAGGACTTATATCTCTCTTCATTCTTTCTAAAAGACCAATGTATACTCCAGTGGTTGAAGTTCTTTCTTAAACAAACTAGCAAAAGTCATTAAGTAAGTCAAAAACATCTAAAGAAGATTACAATCGATTTTAGAAGCTTTCTTCTTCATCATTGAGCTGGAGATTTTAATAAAGTTATTGATCTTTAAGCTTTTCTTGCTCCTTCGCCTTTTCTTGTTTCTAAATAAGAAGCTTTTTCTTCCTTATCTCCTTATCTTTTGCCTCCAACTTTGCTTTTTTCAGCATAGCTTAGTTTATAAACCATTTCCCAAGAAAGCTGATAGGATTTTTTGGTTGCGCCATATATACTTCAGCTAAACCTTATCCAACTATAGCTCCCAGCTCAGATTATTTAATATAATCAATCTCTTAGCACTCTTTTCCTAAGTAACGCTCTTAAATTGTTTTCATTTAATAAATATTATAAATGCAAACTTCACTTTTAATAGGTTACTAATAATAAGCCAAATCATTAAAAACTAGTTCAATATGCCAAGCCATATCACTGATACCTATATAATTCCATATCATCAAATACTTCCTAATTCCAATATTTGATATGCTATAATTATCAAAATTAGCAGTCTTTTACTATTAGTTAGTCACTTATCCTTTATAATAGCTATAGAGTTATAAAAAGCAAATGATTAACTTAATTTAATGAATCTGCAATCGTTTAACTAATTTAAAGCTTAATTTAAATACTATTTAATTATTAAGCTGAATAAATAATTTGAAATGTCTTTAAACTATAAGAGCTTTCTAGCTTTTAAAAATTCTATTTAAAGTAAAGATTTAGATCTTAAACTATGCTTAAGATATTAAATATGTAAAGTTTCAGATTAGAGATATTTAGAGTAAATCCCAGGAAATATTAGAGATATTATTCGTAAATATGTTAAATTGAAGAAGGATAAATATATTAGGAAGTATAAAGCAATAAAAATGCATATTAAGATTAAAGACCATTAAGCTATTTAAAAATGATAAATTAGCATTAATTCATTTATTATCAAGACTTCCGAAAAATCTAGAAATTCTCTACTTGGTTACATTTTGTTGCAATACATTAGTTCTCATAAGCTAATTTTAAACTTTATTCTTTAATTCTTATCTAGGTGGTTCTCCTCCTCCCTAACTAGCTTTTCTTAATTACTAAATAGGGTTTTATCTATCTTATTCCTATTCTTCAGTATTATTTCTAGCATAATTAAAATGATCACCTTAGAAACTCTGGTTAAGGTTTTATGGGATTTATGGCTTTTAAGTTTTTTTTTAGTGTTGATTAATAATTTTAAGGTTCATTTCTAGTGTTTCTCTTAGTCCAGAAATAGTTTACTTCTATGAAAGGATTATTTGTTATTATTAGTCATATCTATCTTACATATCTTCAATTTACCTTTTAAGATTATTATTTTCCAGCTTAGATTAAACAAATTTTTCCTCTAAAACTGAGTATTTTGAGTTAAGGCTTTAATAATTTTACGCTATTTACTCAGGACTTAGCTGTTCACTAGGCTATTGTATATCCATGAATTGGTTTATTTATTAAAGTATAATATTTTTTTCTCCAATAGCTTGATCTTTCTCTAGAGCTATTTATTTTATTTCAGAGACGGAATTTTCATAATCAACTGTTAATTTGGAGTTTTATGTTATTGTTTGTTATAATTTTTAGCTTTGCTCATTAATTTAAGCCTGTAATTGGATTAACTAATCTTTTATCAGCTCACTGAATAGAAGCTTACTTTTAGTGTTCAAGTTATTTGTTTTATGACTCAAGCAAATTTATTTTCTCAGCAGGGAAATTTTTATACGTATCATCAATATACTACTTCTTATAAAACTCTATCTTACTACTAGATAACTGTTACTTATCTTCTGTATTATTTGTTATTGATTCACTCTTAACTTCTTCAAAAGGACATTTCTCTTTTTTATTTAAATCTTGTACATCGTTAGATTGTATCTCCTGTTTACTATCTTTGATACTAGGATTTGGTGTAATACTAGCACTACTCTACAGTCTTTACTTCTATTCTAAATAGAACTCTTAATCTTTTTTATTAGCTACTATCTTTTAATTAATTTAAGAGTTAAAGTTTTTAACAATCTCTCTTACACTAAATCTCCTTTATGTCGGTCCTTCACTAGGCAAGACTTATATACTACTGTTGGAATCTATTTCTTTATTTTCAGCGAAAGTATTAAATTCAGAGCTATCTAAAGACATAATTTTTATAAAATAAGAATAAATAAGTCTAAATGCTAGCATTATATATCTTATTTCTATTATCTTTAGTTAAAAAGCTACTAATTATTGATTCTCCTGATCTAATTATCTTAGTAGTCAACTGTTAGACTCATATTTACAGCCTTTTCTTAGCTTTAATTAATCAGCATTATCAATCAGTCAACTTTATTATGCAACTATCTTATTTATTTACCTGCTTATACTTTTTGATCAATAATAAAGAGAGCTTTAAATAATTTTAAAGTCTCTTTTCTCTGAATTAGAATGATTTCATTATTTAATAAATGAAAGATACAAATTAGTAGCATAGTATAGCATTCTGAAATAGATTATTAGTAAAAGAGTTATATATCTCTATTAATTCAATTAGCAAGCAAGAGATTTCTAATCTTGTTATTACTTTAAAATATGCTTTCTATCTATTAACAGCTTATTGGCTTCACTTATTTAGCTGGAAGCACTAACTATCATTTAGGAATTTCCTTAGCTGCTACTAAAGGCTTAAATGGTTTTTAAGATGTTTAGATGATTATGTAAAATGTATAAATCAAATAGTAAGGAAGAAGTGCGTATATACAAAAGACATAATAATGTATATAATTAATTAGTTATTTAAAAAACCATTTAATTCACATTAAGTCGAATGGGTTGTGAGAATTTTTCTTTGGCTCATTTTTCTAACTATTTACTATAAAATCTTGCTTTACATTTTATTATCCCCAGTTAGGGTTCTACTAAAAAGTTTGAGGTTTTGCTGTCTATGAAGTCTACTTTGCTTGAGCCCCTAAACTTTACAAACTCAATTCAGAAAGTTCGCTCTACTATAGACTTGAAACAACAGGTGCTTAATAAGTAGGAAGTTATGTGGATTGTACAGGTTGTGTGTAGTTCATAGTCTAAGGAGGCTATTTATAGGCCATGTTTTAGTACCAAATCTAAAAAGGAACAGTATATTGAGTTCCATACGTCTGAAAATGCATATTGGCATATTACATATATTATTATTAAAGTTGCACCATCATTTATTGATTTACTGGTGGTCCTGCTTACCACATTTAGCCACCACCTATAGGGTAGTTATTCATTTATACTTATCCAAAATTTTAAGGGTATTGAGGTTACTAAATATTCTAAAATTGACTCAAAATTTATTGGTTCACTTGTTTTCTGGACTCTTCTGCATTCTTCTCTTTATTGCTACTCATTTTCTATATTTTAGAAAAGATCATCAGAAAGAGAAGTACTAGCATGGTTTGTCTATATTGCTTATTTAGTGGTGGTGTTTTAAGTTAATGAAGTAGCTCGCTAAACTTGAGGCTATGGATCAGCGAAGAAATCAATTAGCTATGATTACTGAGTTTATTACTAAACTTAGGGTGGTTGTGGATTTTATTAAACTACTTATTGAACTGGTTATTAAATAATCTATTGAACTGGCTATTAAATCACTTACTAAGCTGGTTGTTATTTTATTTGCTGAATTGGTTTTTGAATTTAAGGAATCTCAGTAACAGTAATAGGCTTTTAAACTTAAGGAACTTCAACTTCTGATTATTGAGCAGGTTCTTTATATCATTTCTTTTGTTAATATTTAAGCCTTATAAATTCTTTACTTCTGTTTATATCCTTTCGATCAGGAGTAGGATAGTCAGATTCTTTATATGTTGCTAGCCATATATTTCTGGCATTTTTATTTCCAACTTTTGTTAGTAAATCAATTTCTTATTGTGTAAAGGAACACACTGAAATTCCTTTTACTCGATGAAAATCTCGGCTAAATTTTAAACTAAACTTACTGAAGTCCAGCACAACTCTAGCAAACGAAAATTCCAACGGTAGGAACAACATAATTTGTTCCCTATAAATCGCAATCAAAGCATTTCTTGTTCTCATTAATCTTTCTCAAATCCTACAACTACTTGTCTAATTAATTTGTAGCTTTTGACTGCATATTTAGAATAATTTAAGAACAAATTAATGCAGTTATTCATATAAATGAGTAATTAAATTTAATTCTATACCTCATCATTAACTATATAGCATTATATCTTTCATTTCAATGTAATTATTATTATCATACCTTTTAAAATTAGAACCAGTTGTTATAGAGATTAATCTTAATTATTAGTATTGCTTATATTTTAAGTTGCTATTATAATCATATACAAAGAAACTAATCAAAGTTATTCTTAATTCAATTAACTACCAAATCTTCATTCTTCCTTTTATATAATTTATCATATAACTGTGTGATTATATCCACTAGCCATATGTCTTGTTTGCTTACCATAGCACTATGGTTTTATACTTTGTTAATTCTTGTTTAAGCAAGTAAATAAGGAGATAAAAGTTTGTACTAAGGGATAATAAGAAGATATATTTATAATATAATAAAGCAATATTTCTTTTTAACTATATAGTAACTACCATCTTCTTTATTAAGGTATTATATACGCTATTTTAATACCTTATATTATATCTCATTTTAATTATTAAAACTGTTTTTATTATAATCCCTTTACATCAAAGCTAAACATTTATTTACTTTAAAATTAAAGAAAAAAATGGATTAATCTCTTCGACTCTCAAAGAATTAACTTAAAAATCTAAAGAGAAAAGCGCCAAAAGAAATTTAGAAAAAATAATAGCAACGAGAGGAGTCAAGTTCGTCATCAGAAGGTAAAGTGATGGTAGGACCTATATAGATAAGATAACCTAAGAACGAAACTGATCAAAAACTTTAAATTTAATTAGATAAAATGTAAAAATTAATTTCAAAGTATGAAGAAATAGCTTATAACAGGGGAGAAAAATAAGGGAATTAATGAATTGCATAGAGGATTAAAACAAAGAATTATTAATACTCAGAAGACAGCTCATTCAAAGCAATTTGATAACGGAAGAATAACTCTGAACTTAGTCACAATAAAACTTTAAATATGACACGAAAATGGAAATAGAAAAGACACCAATATACTCAAAAATAGAATAAAATCCAGGAAAAGAAATGATCGATATGAACTTCATTTAAAGACTAGAAAAAATAGAAAATAAACTATCGATAAAAAGAAAGAAATAAAAAATAGAAAATAAACCGTGTTGATATTGCAAATCAAATAATCATTTATTAAGAAACTGCTGATAATGAAAGAGAATAAACGAATAAGAGCAGAAAAGAACATGAAGACAACTTAACAAACTATGGATAACGCAAACTGGGATTTATAAATAAAAACTCTTCGCAAGACCACTTGGAAGTCTATAGTGGTAACCTCCCACGTTCAAAAAAGGTCGTGGAACACACCCACGTTTAAAAAAATGTACTCAGGAACTGGTCGAAATTCCAGGAAATGTAAAACTTTAATAACTTTAAGTATATTATTATTATTATTATTACTTTAAAATTAAATATTATTGGTAGAATAAGATAAGACTGAATAAG